>CM056994.1:101422526-102102500 GCA_029891345.1 Dryococelus australis
AACTAAAAGACGACATGTATATAAAACAACAACGAGATACAAACTATGCACAACAGTGTACCCCATTTGATCGTGACAACTATGAAATGTATGAAAACTATATGTAAGGAAAATATCGTAAACCTTCTAGGCCAAGTAATTCCTCAACGCAATCGTGCTCAGTTATAGACAAATTCTGTAGACAATGAATTATGTACAACATCGCGGTTGTACAGGCTAACAGCGTCAATTTTCAGGAATGTAATCAAACGAAAAAAAAACCTACCCTCTGCGACAGCCGGTTTTATTCCAGACAAATTTAGCAGCAGCAAGTACTTGTGGGATTGTACGAGACGACAGACTTAGGGAAATCTAGTGTTTTAAAAAATCGGTGAATAAATTCTCTAATTTGTCACTAGTGAATGGGATAATGACATTTGCCTTAAAGTAGCAAAAAAAAAAAACGGAAACTTGATACTGAGCAAGAAAAACAACCGTTAGGCTGACTTCCAGATACAGGGTTACTTTCGAACTACACGAAGGAATTGCTACGATTTCATCGTATTCGTGAATGCAGATCTATTTGTGGCAGGTATAGAACATGACAAGAAATTATAGGATTAAATATTGCATTCCCTAATGTGTAAATTTTACTACGAATATACAGTATATTGCCATAAATTGTAGATGGTGAGATCCCTCCATGACTAGGGTTAGATAAATTAATTTCATTTCAGACGGTATAGACAAATAACGAATACAAAGGATCAGTAGAGCTGCACATAACGTAAGTTTAGCTATAGATGAACAGTTAGCTTTTAACCTACATTCGGTAAGCAGCTATCACTTTGGAACGGAATACATATAAAATATTATTTTTGAATTTTATACGCAGTAAAATTTTGCGAAAGTGTTTCTCGTTATGTCGCCGGATTTAATTTTTAATTGTCGATTACTCAATACGCTCATTTACTTCATGTACGTTTTTCCCAAACGCTTTGTTTACAATATCTAAAATAGTGAGCATTTTAATGGTGACAAATATATTATATTGAGAGTTTGTGGTACTGCTTGACAGTACAAAATACTGTGCAGTTTTACATCACCCTTTTGTCAGATGTTAAATGTAGCCCTCAGTTTTACATGTGTTATTTCAAGGTCTATCAAAATAATAGTTATCATTACTTTTGACTATTAGTGTTGTTAACATAAAACTGCATAATATAATGTGTTCTTATTACTGGTGCTTAAATTTGTCATAGAAAATGTATGTTAAAAGTAACAATTGCAATTAAAATTAAGTTTCTCTAATTAATTTCCTTTTCTAAAAAAAAACATTGAGATTTTAAGTTTAAGGTCTTAAAGTTTCATTTTACAATGTTTTTGGTCTGGAATAAAAAGGGTTTACAATACTAATGTGCATTATTATTTCAGTGGTTGATATGAAAAATATTTTCCAGCTATATAAAGATTCAGAAAGTTAAATAAATCATTTAATTCAAGGTAATTTTACAGATTGAAATATATTTTATTATTATCTGCTCTTTCTGTGGTTGTTCAAGAAGGGGATGTGGTGGTTTAGTGGAAAGTGCGCCAGCCAGTCCCACGACATTGCATCTGAATCTCGAACACACATGAACACGGTTCGAATACTGACATACGAGAACTGTGGTGGATATTGTCAATGGCGGGTGTAGTTTTACAGGTAGCTCTGTTTCTCTTAAATAATACCATATCAGTTTTTTCTTTACGTGCTTCACTTGTTCACAGGTTAAACTTACATTGTCTCCGATTGATTCTAAACAACGTTTAGTTTCGTTGTGTCAAAATTTCACTAACTATTACTTTTATTGTTCCAATGCCATACTTTACAAGTTGGCTTTTGCATGAAATTAAAATATACTATTTTTGAAGGCACTGAATTTACTCACACCACAAAAGATAGCCACCATGTTTATATGTATCTATCATTTGAGTACTTTCTGTTGTTCTCGCACTGTGTGATTATGGTTGTTAAAATTTATAGCGCAGGACTACATGGAGACCATAATTACTCACAGGAAAAGAAACAAATTTGATTATTGAACTTCGTCATTTCGTTTACAGGTTCTCACATTCCTTAATTTTATTCTTTTTGCACTCCTAGTTGAGATGAAAATATTTCTATGCCAGAAAAATTCGTAGGAGACGTGACACTTGAGTGCTATAGCAACAAAAGCAGAGGACGATGTTCAACGTTCTAGCCCCCCCCCCCCCCCCTATAAGGCCTGACCATCTGTCAACGCGGCAACGTTGCACTATTAGCACTTCATAGCCGTATCTGTTGCGGTGGTCGGCAGTGGCGAGCGGCAGATTCACTACACTAGCGCGCTGCCTGGCCATATTTAACTGGCATTGAAGCCATACTGACGTTATTTGGGGCTCCATTAATTTTAAAGGTTGTTCTTTATAAAGTGAACACTTTTGAAATCAACCTTAGAAAAAGTCACTGCTCTACCTGCACATATTTTAACGGGCGCCCTGAGTGACATGCGTCCAATCAAGTTCGTAACGATGAATGGAAACCCAGCAAACACAACCTGTTGACAAAGTGTCGTAAAATTGTCGGCTCGATACCTGTACTGTCGGTAACTGTCGTTTCAATGACAGAAGGTAGCTATCTTACAATGGCGTGATGTTTTTTTTGAGACAGATTGCAAGCCGTTAGAAAAATACAATGGTCCACTGTATTTTTTTAGGATAACAGATGGAAATCACCGAAAATATGTCGACATGATATTGCAGAGCAAACATGTTGCAAACATCTTAAAATGTTCCTGGGCCGATTCCCGTAAAGCATCTTTATTTTTTCGGTAAGCTGGCCATTATCTTTTTTATTCCGGCCCGGTAACATTTTCGAGACAAGACTGTTTATCACAATAAAGATATTAATATGCTGTCTTTTTGCCGACAACCTTTTGGAAAGTGTTTTGAATAGACAAGATGTTAGCTAGCTGTTAATGGCATTTCTTTTTTGAGACAGTGTGTTAACCGTTAGTATATTTTTGTGATTATATATGTCACGTGGTAGCCCATGGCATTTGTTGACTTTGAGATTTTTTTCATTGGTACAACCATCCGACAGATATACTAAAAACTAACCAAATTTATTTGTTTGCAAGCCTCTGAATAAATATTTTCTGAATAATCTGCATTTTAAAAGTATTTGTTATATTGCAATGAAATGTATACATTCCTTTATAATAATTTGTGTCATGATATATTTTAAATTACTGGATAATATCAGCAACTAACCCCATGCTGAACTTTCAACTCAAGGGTCTTAGGTTCGGTTCCCACACTCAACAAGCGAAAGGTTTTAATATCATATAATGTGTTGACAATTCAATGAAATGAAAATATGTAAAGGGGAAATTACTATTACTAAAATGTTTAATTGAAAAGTTAGGTTTTTTTCATTGTTATACTGCATATTTGTGGACATCATGCCTCTGCAGGCCTGGCATCGTAATGACATCCATCTGTCGCAGGCTCGGAATTGTAACGACATCCCGCCGTTGCAGGCCCGGCATCGTAACAACATCCAGCTATCATAGGCCAGCATCGTAACGATACACAGCCGTCGCAGGACCGGCATCGTAGCAACATCCAGCTGTTGCAGTCCCTGCATAATAACAACATACAGCCGACGCAGGCCTGGCATCGTAGCGACATCCAGCCGTTGCAGACCCGGCATCGTAACGACACCCAGCTGTCGCACGCCCGGCATCGTAACAACATCCAGCCGTCGCAGGCCCGGCATCGTAGCGACATCCAGCCGTCGCAGGCCTGGCATCGTAGCAACATCCAGCCGTCACAGGCCCGGCACCGTAGCAACATCCAGCCTTCGCAAGCACGGCATCGTAGCGACATCCAGCCGTCGCAGGCCTGGCATCGTAACAACACCCGGCTGTCGCAGGCCCGGCATAGTAGCGACATCCAGCCTTTGCAGGCCCGACACTGTCGGCCAACAGTTAGCAGCCTGTCCATATTTCCATCGGGCCGCTTCTGGCATAAGACAGCGGATCGTTATCTACTGGCTGGTATCAGCTGGCCAGAGTTTGTCGACTTACTTTTACCGGCCCGATTCTGGCCCATACTTTTCGTGATGTTGAACTGGAATACATTTTGTATCTTGCCGGTAGCGGTACAGTGAATTTTTGACATTGTCGGAAAACAGTCAGCCGCCAGTCTATATTTCCATCGGACCGCTTCCGGCATAAGACAGCGGGCCGGTATCGGCTGGTCAGAATTTGTCGGCTAGCTTTTACAGTCCTGATTCTGGCACGTATTTCCCGTGTTTGCTGGGGAGTAATTTCAAATCTTAACATCGAATAAAAAGTGTTAGGTAACAATTTTTGATAATTTTAATTATTTTTTTCGCTTTCTGTTTTTTTTTATACATCTAGCAGTAAAAATAAGCATATTGGTAAAGTATTAACTTTTCTAATAATTTCAGTGTTTCACTTAACCGACGCATGAATAAAGTGATAAGACCAATTAAAATGTTAATATTACATAAGGCGGAAGAATACACAACGTGCATACAAGTAGATCTTAAGTTGAGTATTCAGAAGTGCTCATTTTACCATGAATAGCCTATACCACGAAAACGCTGCAATACACTCTAAATCTGAATCAGGGAGCATGTCACTGTTATAATCAGTAATCAGTACCTGGCTGATTCAATAGTCACTTCAGTAAATTTTACTGATGAATCACTGAAAACATGTCACATTTACCTCACGTATTGATTCAGTGACGTTTTCCACTTATTCATCAGTCATTTTTTTTCATGTTTATTTTTTGATTGATGGATCAGTTAAACAGCGCGTAAAAATGGCCGTCAAACAACGTTTAAAAATGCCCGTTTAACAATGTGTGTCAAGTGAAATAACAACTAATAAACTAATAAACCCAATACAAAATACTGTCTAAAATGTGTTTCTTCTTTCAAAACACCTTTTTACGAGGTAATATTGACATTCAGCCTTTCATTACGTTTTAACGGTTTTCATTTCGTTTTCACGTAATCAGCACAGCGCTATGTTTGAAGGTTAAACTGCATATAATGTGGTGAAAAGAGTGCACTCATACATAGTATTCGTTTTAACAATATTAACAGTACCAATAAAACCACATACGAAAAGTAAGGGCATACAATTTAAATCTTCACGATATCTATAAGAAGTATGAGACATATATTTTGATCTAATTTTTAACTTAACCTAGTAACATAGATGGTAAGGTAACGGTCTAAAATAGAAATGGAAATGGTAAATGTGTTCAATCCCGGCCACCTCCGATATTGTTTTTAGTTCTTTAAATTACGGTAAATCGCTCAATATAAATACTAAACTATCGTAAGTATGTTTATTTCACGTACTTTTGTTTGGCTAAATTCAATAACATCAGTATTTAATTCGCCACTGCATTCGGCCGTCACTTATTCACTCAGTGAAATTGTTTCACGTTACTACTCCAATAAGAGAAAGTTTTTCACTGAAACAATTAGTGGTTTTCCACTGATTTTAAGTGAAGCCATTTGCACTTATTAGAGTGGTTGAATTTCACTGCGAATCAATGGCTTACCAGTGATTCGAATTTAGAGTGTAGCACTGGGTTCAAAGTGAAGGCTTGACAAAAAGATGTAATCAAGGCCACATCTTCGTATTCAATTTTAGTTTCAGTTTTATGCCACTGCAAGGTAAATTTGTGTTGGGAATATTCTATATACTCTAGGAACAAACAATTATAATTGCACTTCACAGATATAAATGAAGTATATCATACAAACATGTAGATACATTACCATTATAAGTAAAACGTTCGATATTCGGCTATAATACTAGGTTCCCAAACCCAGTTTCTCAATGCTCTTCATTAATAGTTTTATTGTCCTTGGTGTTACTTGTTTTCCAAACTGCTCTTGCATATTCGCGTATAATGCAGAAGACTTCACTTTTGGATCTTTCTTGATCATTCTTGATTATCATCATAGAGGTTCCCCTCCCCACCAGACATCCATAATTTCATTTTCTTTTTCTCTTGTCTCCATTTTGTCACTAGGTGCAATTAAGATAGCATATTACTATACTTTCGGAGAGTCTCTTTATATCGAAATGTGTTTCCAGTCAATGAAGGGATTACAAGTAGTACTACTATTATAAGTTCATTTTTGAGAATTTTGGTTAAATGCTTAGACAACTACTCACTAAATCGTATCCATTTACATCTCATTTCGTAGAGAATTGTAAGGGGAATCCAAGAAGTTACCGGTCATTGAAATTGTATTAATAATTCGCGAGATATGAGTGTTTTAATTACATAGTACATCAATTCAAAGTTTATAAAGCCATGTGCTGTGTTGCCCTGTCGGCCAGATTTTGTATGCGGCCTAATCTTGATCGGTTTATTAAAGCTTTCGATTCTCTAAATCACTAGATTACATGACTTTGTACAAGACTGTTTGACATTTCAGGGTATTATTTGTTTTTACAATGCAATGAAACAATAGTTTGTCTCGTTTCCCAGTAATTTCTTTCCCTTTGCGACCTTTTATCGCTCTGTAGCCAACTAGTCACACCATTCAACACATTTGAAATGCATTCTGCAGCTGTATGCGGTAGAATATATCAGTGAGTTAGTCTGTCCGTTGTTTCGCTATTCAAAATAAAACCAAATTAATTTAAATTATAATTCAATAGACATTGTTCGCATAATGTTCTCCTCGCATTTGTTTTACACGTTTGCACACTTCTAAATTAAAACAAATTAGTTCCATCAATACTAAATGCTTGCAATGAAAAATCTATTATATATAATCAATAAACGTATACATAGTGCGTCTACATCTTGTATGTTATACATGTAGGTACGCTGTCGAATGAATAGGAACATTTAAATCGGATGGTAAAAACAGTTTTTTTTTTTATAATTTGTAAACCACGTGGATATAAAACAAATATGGTCGCCGGCTTGCGAAAATAATCGGTGGGTTACGACCATGGCTATCTTTCAAGGCTAAAAATATTAAAAATGGCTGTTGTAATTGAGTAGGGAGTTCTGGACGGCTATTATCATAGAGTTATTGAGAAACGATGAGGGCGAGATGAGGTGAGAATTGAGCAGTGTCGGAACGCAATGGCGGGGGACACGGGAGATCCCCGAGAAAACCAACCAGCACAATTCCCACAAGCGAAAATCAGAAGTACCTTTCGAGGTACAGTTCTTTGGCGTTTCCTCTTTACTGAATTGTAAATGAAAAATGAAACACTATGTTAGTTCCAGGCAGGTAGTATACATACATATATTGGAATTTTCCACTTCCAATTATAAATGTCGGTCTAGAATGACACAAGGAAGTACGAGATATAGTTCGAGATACAGTTGATTCATATTTACTGTTCAATGAACTATAAATGCAACTGTGAACATAATTTTAGTTCATGGTAGGCCGTGAACATGTATTGGAATTGTCTACCTTGAATCGAAAATGTCGGACTATAATAACATAAGGAAGTCCGAGATATAGTCGAGATACAGTTCTTTCATATTTCCTCTGCAGTGAACTGGAAATGAAATCGCATATTTTCTTAAAGTTCAAGGCAATTCGTGGACTTGAATTAGAACTTCATTCGTCACACTGAAAATGCCAGACTGAGTGAAATCGCGCAGTAAAGAATAACAGTTCGAGAAACAGTTCAATGTTATTTCAATTCACCAGGATTGAAATACAGATTTGTACAACTAAATATCAGTTCGGGCCGGACTTGAACTTGAACCGGAATGATATTATGTTGTTAGTTCATTCTGCTAGCTGTCAGCTAATAGCAACGTGAGCATGGTTGCCGAACTTGCCGAAGAAATGGCATTTCCCCTTCACACAATAACATTAGGTTTCTGGAGTTCGACCTTGAATTTAATTCCTAATAGTTATATTCTTTTGTTTCGTTGTAATATAAAATTTTACATTATCATGTAATGTATTTTATTTGTAAGCATATGTTTACATCCATATGGAAAACACATGTAACAAACAAAGATTGTCTCGCATGTATGGTTCTGACGCCTTCTGTTTCGGGTTCGAAACCACCTCGCACTTTTAGTTTGTATGTCAATGTGGTCATTATGCCACATGGTGTATCATTGGTTTTTTGTGTCACTTTTTTTACTAAGTGTTTATTTAGCCCTGAAGAGGGCCGATGTTGTAACCTCAATAAGAGGACTAGTATCCTTCATTCTCAACCACCTGCCGCAGTCATTGTGGTAGAGAGGCGACCAGAGAAGTAGCATAGCGTTCGCTACTAGCTACTTCATCCCAGGCATCCGCTACTAGCTCCCAGAGAGCATCTTTATTTGTTGACTGTGGATCAGGCCAGTTTGTCGCTATCGTACGCTTCGTCTCCGATCAAACATTCTCAATTGGATATAAGTCGGCGGTGTAAGGTGGCCAATCTACGAGCTCTAGTTGGTCTTGCCTTGCGAACTATTCTTGAACCGTCTGAGAAGTATGTATCGGAGAATGGTCCTGCTGGAAGTGCAGCATGCCATTTTTATACTAAACTCGCACCGAAGGAATCATAATATTCTCTAGAATATGCTAACACTGCCCGGCGTTGAGGTCACGTTTACTCAGACCTCGATCATCGGCTCTGTGCAACACGCCTATCCCGTGTGCACTCATCCATCCCCAACACGCAACGGATGCATGACCATAACGCGAGCACTCGGTTACATATTCCAGATTGTGTCGGGTCCCACGAGGTCTGAAGATATGCATTGACCATCATTAGCCTAGGAAAACACGCACTCATCGGAGAAGACAACATCTGACCAGTCACTGCAACGTTTTCCTCGGCAAACGCTAGTCGATAAAACCTGTGCTTATCGGTGAGCCTTTGTTTCCTTGAAGCACACCTGTATTTCAGTCCTGCCGTTGTCAAGTACCTAAGAACGGTACGCGAGCTACCAGGAAAGTGCGTGGCACATTTTAGCTGATTGACGCTCCTGAAAGGAGTCAACTGTGCCTAGCAACGATTGTCCTCGGCTGCAGTCGACACCCTCCATGAACCCTCCTTTGTGACACGTCATGTCACCCATGTCCCGGAACTGTAATACCCATCGACTCGCAGTGCTCTCTGGAACACCATAACATCGGCCTTCTTCAGATGCAGATAAACCTGCTGCCTCAACAAGGCCTATGACTCTCTCCAAAACCTATTGGCTGTGGTGAGGCATCGCTACATGTTATGGAAATTACAGTCCACTGGGTTTATAAGTAGACATATGATTATACTTGACCCTGCGACTCTTCTCGTCGTCATCAATGATGCCTATGTTATGAATTTGGCGACCTTATCTTACAGAGTTCGGAAATTACAGCCAACTATGCTTATAAGTAGCCATGAGGTGTACATGGCCCTGCGACACTTCTCATCGTCGGGGGTGATGTCTGTGTTACGAATTTGACAACTATATATTACATAGTTCCGATATTACAGCCAACTATACTTATAAGTACATATAGGTTATACTTGACCCTGCGACCTTTCTTGTCGTCGTGGATATTGCCTATGTTATGAATTTAGCAACTATACTTTATGTGGTTTGGAAATTACAGCCAACTATGCTTGTAAGTAGACATAGTTTATACTTGCACCGCGACCCTTCTCACAATCGTGGATGATGACTATGAGATAAATTTGGCAACTATGTCTTACATGGTTGGGAAATTACAGCCAACTATGCTTATAAGTATACATGGGGTATACTTGGTCCTGCAACCCTTCTCATCGCCGGGGGGGTGGCCTGTGTTATGAATTTGACAGTTATATCTTATGCAGTTTGGAAATTATGCTTAATGTGCACTTAGGTCTTGCGAGCATGAAAGCCGATGCTGGTATTCGGCATCGCATTACGACGCTAGGTCGACAGATCCCGAAAGAAATGATAGAGCATGAGACTCGCCACCCACCAGGATGCTAGGTGAAAGGGTCCCAACGACCTGGCATCGGATTGACAGAGCACAATGTTGGGATCCAAGATTGCCACCACGGGCGTGAAGGAAAATAGGGAATTTTTTGGTGGAAAACGGGAAAAACGAAATATTTGTGGAATAGCCGATAGAACGGCCAGGCCTGCGTGCGCATTTCCCCCCCCCCCCCCAAGCATCACACGCTCCGCCCACTCAGATATGGACAGACGTCTGCCGGCTACAGTAGTTAATTCGAAACCTATGTAAGGATTTGAAATGGCAGGGTAGAAATTGGCCCGGTTAAATAGGACGTGGCTTTTCATGCAGACAGCAGCTAGTTGCAAGAGAAATGTTCTTGATGTGCACATACAATAATTACATCTGCAACATGCACTGATTGTTTCATTAATAATCAGTGACTTTATTTTCTGATAAATATAGGCATATATTCCACTAGTCTGATATTCAGTTTTGGCAAATGCGTACGACAGCAGGAAATTCATTTCTGTGTATCGTTAATAAAAGACAAATATTATAACTACTTAACGTCTCACATAGATTAGGGTTTATTTTAGTTATTAACAGAGGAATTATACATTTCTCTTTTACAGTTAGTCATTTCACATACGTTTGCTATTTCATTGTTTGAAGCATCGAATGTCGCGTACATACCTCGAGACAAGCAATATTGTACAACACTGTAGCTTAGCTCGCCTTTATGATTGGTTTTCTTTTCGCTAAGTGTTACCTGCTTGCACAACTCGCGAACGTTTAGTGTGGAGTTCATATTAGGTGATTCCGTTAAAATATCTGACAAGCTACGTTGCACAACTCTGTTGCTTAACACGCCTTTGCGGCTGGTTTTCTTTCCACTGGCTGCTTGCATGACTCGCGAACGTTTAGTGTGGAGCTCATGTGAGGTAATTCCGCTAAAATATTTCGGGACAAGCTATGTTGCACAACACTGTAGTTCAGCTCGCCTTTATAATTGGTTGTTTATTCCAGTAAGTGTTACCTGTTTGCGCGTGTGACACGGACTTCCAGTGAGGAGTTTATGTGAGATATTCTGTTTTTGCATAAACTTAATAAATCGCAGGACGAGTTGTTTATCCAATTAAATGCGTTATATTCACTTGGAGAAACCGATGTCAGGATGATGCTCCAATAGAAACTAAAGAGGTTCTTGGCGCAGTTAAAACGCTGAACGATTGGCCGGATAGTTCTGGGTGGCTGGTTGCCTAAGAGCCAAGGCGATACATCCTGTCAAAAGCCGAAGATTGATGAAGGGGACTTACCTTTTTTCATCGCTCATTTATTGTGATGGGAAATGTACATTCTAAATGTCTCTATTAAAAATATAATTCTTGTGTGTTGTGTTATAGATATAATATTTCGTATATAGCAAGTAATATGTCACTTTGAGTGCGTATTTTAAATTATTTATTTTCGAGGGGCACTGAAAAATAATATATTTACTACAATTTGTTTTTAATTTCAAACAACATGGGCTTACTGTTTCTCCTGCAAGTGTGGCTGTGTAGACAAGAAGTTGAATTTATCCAAAGCATAACTATATAGATAAGTTATAAATTGTTTAATACTAAAATATTACATAAGATGCTACCCAAATATGTATTTAGAATGTTTATGCATCACGTAGCCTTGTGGTGGCCATATTGGTCGCACTTTAGTGGATAACGAGTGAGAGGAGTTTCAAACACAACTTGGCAGTACAGATGGTTTATGAAGCCACAGTAATTCCATTGTCTGTTCATCTGTAACCTTCATGTGCAAAACAGTACTGTGTGTACCCAAGTACATAGCGCTTAACAGTTATATGCAAACTTGTGCCTCACAGCGGTTTGTAGCCATCATTTACGTCCAAAAATTGTATTAATTATTATGTGTACACGCACGTGCTGATACACAGTGTTAATAACAAGCTTGAGGTTTTTATTTAATAAATTTTTTTATTATTATTTTAATTGTTATTACTGTCAGTCATTCCTATTAATATATACTGGTCTGCTGTTTTATCAAGTTTTCTCATTATTTGTACTTAAAAATTAATGAGAATTTCTTGTTTTTGTTGGAGTTGTGATACATACGTTTATAATGGTTTGTTATTGGTTCGTATTGGATTTTATTAAGGTAATAATTTTTCTTTGATTTTGTTTGGGTTTATGTATTTATCTTATATTTATTTTGTGTGGAAAAGAGGGGGTGTGTTCTTGACCAAATCTACGATTGTTTGTTTTGGGATTTCTGGGTTTTGGCCAGTTTGATTAGCATTCTGGTTCTTTTTGAGAGGTGAGATCTTCTGCTTCAGTTTCTTTTTCATTTGTTTCAAATTTAATTTCGTAATAATTGTACGAGGCAATTGGGACATGCTTACAACAGAACCAGTAAGAGTGCCTTAGCGATGTTAGATGCATTGTTGTTGTGCATTGTCAATATAAAGCCGGATTCACATGTATGCCGATCATGCCAAACAGACAGAGCAGGCAGAACCGATGTTTTTTTTCAAATGTAAGTAGATTGTCTGCGTAGCCATTTTGCTGTTAAATTCGTGATTTTTAAAGCCAAGATTCCAAAACACATTATAGATAACAAACTAGATTCTGTTGTCTTTCTACCCTTATTTAATAATTATATAATAGTGAGATTTATTTACTAAATGATTCTCAAGAGATTGTAATTTTATTTTTGCATCCAAAACCTTTTAGTTAATTTTCAAACTACGTTTATTCAATACACTGTTGAATAAAATTAACGTTTACATTTACATATCTCATTATAAATACTGACATTTAACTATTCTGTACATTTACATCTATGTTTGTCGAATATACAAGACATTAGTAGTATAAAATATGTGAACCAGTTGACTTCTGGGAAATATCGGCGAAGTCTGCTCTTTACACGAGCAGAAAATATCGGCGTGAGCTCAACTTTTCCGCGCGACTTGCACGGAAACAGAGGACGGCTTCTGATTGGCTGTCCTAGTCTTCTGCTCTGTCTGTTTGGCATTATCGGCGTACATGTGAATCCGGCGTAACCCTGGATACTCCTGACATGAACCAGGATGGAAGTTCTCTGGACTTAGCAGAAGTCTCCACTAAGTTGTAAGAGAATACTGAAATTCGATGGCGGCTCTAACTTCGGAACTTTCACTTGGTTTCACTATAACTGTACATTTTTTAGGCTGGTGTACGAGAGACATTACTGTATACTACGTTCCGTACAAGTTAGTGTTTTCGGACATTTTCTATTACAGTTTTTAATTATTTTGTGACTTTCATATTGGCTTTCATTTTCAAAAATTAAAAATTATGTGGCCTATTGTTGAATATGAATCCAACACAGCCATTGCAATTAAAGAAAAATATACAATAACACTAAAATTCCTATTAATTTTTACTATTGGGAATTTTTAGAAAACGAAGTGCCTGATTTTCTAATTATAGGTTTTCAAACTAATATAAAAAAATTTGCTGATCAGTATTTACACGCCTCTGTGTTGGATCATTATAATGTAATAATATTTATGTTAAAAATGGAAGAAATCAAATTTTCCCGTAAGAAAATTGGAATCTAGATATTGGCAATAATTTTTGTGAAAAAGCGTTTCTTGCTAATAATGATTTTAGAAATTCCAAAACAAAACTAGATAAAATATATAGAAATAATGAACTTTACTATAAGCTGACTCTAAACTTTGATGGTAATACGAATTATTATTCATTTTGGGGTCGAAGACCATTGTGTATTATTGATTGCTTATATAGAAAAACCACTGTAGTTAAAGAAAAAACAAATATAAAATTAGCATTGATTATGATAAGGCTGTTGGAGCGGGAACAATTTGCAATGTTGTTCTAATTAGTAAAAGAAAATTAACTTGTAAATATTTGAAAGAGAGAATTACTGAAGATATATAAATTTTTAATTTTCTTTAAATTGAGGAATCAACACAATGTTCCGATAGTTTAAAACAAAGTATAAGATGCATAGTTATATGGTTACATCTTTTAGAAACGTTAGAAATTTTAAGATGTTTAGTTTATTTTTTAAAACTTTGCACATTTTAGGTGTATAGTTTGAGTTGTTTTAATAAATTTAATTCTTTATAAATATAATGAAGATGCCTTTGTTTCCATAGAGTATGACTAACATTTTTAAGGTTAGTAGCCGTTGTGAGCCATCTTCCTATAAATTAGATACGGTAATGCATCTGATGAATTAAGAGAATTATTTTACAAATTTCATTCGAATTTATAAAGCTTACAATTAACACTCTTAGAAAACATTGACGACAAATATTAACTTCGCGAAATGGATGAAAATCTAGTGTGTATAAAAGAAGTTTTTAAAAAATTTGTTCTGCTTCGAATATAAACTATAACAACATAATATTTCATTGTATTTTAGCTTATTTTTCTTGTTTTTAGCTAAAAGTTTGTTGTTTTTATTTAACGCAAATCTTGAATGCGTATTTTGGGAAATTGAAAATTTTCTTGTGTTTGGAAGTTTTTTTGGGTATTTTTGATAGTTTTTGGGTGTGTTTTGGGATCTTTGGGGCTTTTTGAGTTTTTTTTTACTACAAATTCTAGGGAAAAGCTTGATTTTGGCTTGAAATTGTTTGATTTTTAGGTTAAAATTGCTTTATTTTCAACTGACACAAATCTTGCACAACGATTTTTTTTTAAATTGAAAAATTTTGCTTGTTTTTAGCTTACATTTGCTTTTTTTTTTTAATTGAAAATTTGCGTCAAAAGAGGCTTCTAGAAACTTGAAGAAGTAGCTTCAAAACTCGAAAAAGTAGCTTGAAAACTTGAAAGAGTAGCTTGAAAACTTAAAAAGTTGCTTGAAAACTTAAAAGTTGCTTGAAAACGATCAAATTACTCTCTAGAAACATGAAAAATGTAGCTTGAAAATGATAAAATTACTCTATTTTTGGATTAAGTTGCTTGGTTTTTCGATGAAAAAAGAGGCGAGGCAGGATCGGCATTATACCACTCCTCACAGTTGAATACCCAAGAAAGCATGCAAAGCAATGATAGTGAGACAGGATTTTCTAAAACTAATGAAGGAACAGAAGAACTTTCCAAAAAATTAAATCTGAAGGAACCCGTTGAGAAAAGAATTGTCACAGTACCACGTAAGTTAGAGAACAGCCTCAACCCAAGTCCCTCATTCAGTTTGTACATTTATTTGATTTCAATACAGACTTACTGCATGCACAACTGCTCATCTTGAATACTGTCATCCCTGAAGAAAATATCAGTGGGGTTGTTTATATAGCAAGAAAACTGAGGAACAAATCAGCAATGGTACAAACCATTGCTTGGAGAAGTGAAAAATGTATCATGCTTATCCTTATCTTACCAGCCTCTGCAGCTTTTTCAGAGAGATCTTTTAGTGATTTAAGACGTTTGAAAACATTTGAGAGCAAATATGTCACAAGAAAGACTTAATCACTTATTGGTTGCTCAGATCCATGGCTCAAGATTATCTTCTCTTCAACTGCATGAGATCTTAGAAGAGTTTGTTTCTTGGCCATCAGAGATAAAGTTAACATTTAGCAATTGCGAAATTTCTAAATGATAAAAATTTTACTCAGATAATTTGAACATTTTTACAAGATAAATGACTGGTATATTTTACTAACTTATTGAATACTTTTATATGTACTGATTTGTTTGAGACTGTACAGTAATTTTCAGGTAAATTACTCCTTGTGGATAGTCCATCATGAAGAATTATGCGAGTGTTTCAGTGTGTGGGTAATATAACTGTTCATGGAGAATGTAAATGATGTCAATATTATATGCAAATTTAATTTCGGTTATGAATTTTTTTTTATAAAATTTTTTTATTTTATTTTATACCTATGTAACAAAATTTGAGACTTACTTACATTGTGTATTTACATCTGTGTATTACACGAAAATAATCACACGAAGTTTTCGAATTTTGATGTTATCAAAGTATCACAATTTTGTTTATTTAAGAGTAGACTTTTATTCTTATCGTATATGTAGGCCTATTGTTTGTACAAACAAGTATATAATCAATTATTATAACAACAGTAACACTGCACTTAATTAAAAGATACTGAGGAGAATGCAACATTTATGTTTTATTTCACTCGTAATCAATGACACCATTACAGTCGTCTGCTCCCCCCCCCCCCCCTTTTCGGGAAAATATTAGTTCCTACGCCCCTGGTTGTAAATATATCTTCTCTTGTACCAATCACAAAATACCAATGACATCTATTAACCATTTCATGCTATTGGAAAATGGCACAGCGTACTTGAACTCTTTCGCCTTTCCCAACAGATTATGTTAGCAAATAAAATGACAAACTCCAAACATTATTCACTGTAGTGTCTGTAATACTTGCCTTCTGATTGCATTACATACACACATTAAATTTTAACATTGCCTTAAAGATTGCAAATGAGAATTTACATAATGAAATAACAGGAACACTTCCCGTCAGAATAAATGAGCGACAGAAAAAGTTAAAGTCCCCTTCGGCAATCTTCGGCTTTTGACAAGACGTATCGCCTTGATTCTTAGGCAACCAGCCACCCAGAATTATCCGGCCAATCCTTCAGCGTTTTAACTGCGCCAAAAATCTCTTTAGCTTCTATTGGAGCATCATTCTGGCATCAGTTTCTTCAAGTGAATATAACGCATTTAATTGGATGAAGCAACTCGCCCTGCGATTTATTAAGTTAATGCAAAAACAGAATATCTCACATAAACTCCTCACTGGAAGTCCGTGTCACACGCGCAAACAGGTAACACTTACTGGAATAAACAACCAATTATAAAGGCGAGCTAAACTACAGTGTTGTGCAACATAGCTTGTCCCGAAATATTTTAGCGGAATTACCTCACATGAGCTCCACACTAAACGTTCGCGAGTCATGCAAGCAGCCAGCGGAAAGAAAACCAGTCGCAAAGGCGTGTTAAGCGACAGTGTTATGAAATATAGCTTGTCCTGAAATATTATTGCGGAATTGCCTCACATGAGCTTCACACTAAACGTTCGCGAGTCGTGCAACCAGGTAACACTTAGCAAAAAGAAAACCAATCATAAAGGTGAGCTGAGCCACAGTGTTGTACAATATTGCTTGTCTCGAGGTATGTAAGCAACATTCGATGCTTCAAACAATGAAACAGTAAACGTATGTGAAATGACTATAATTACGGATATCTGAAAAAATGAGAAATGCATAATTCCTCTGTTATTAATTAAAATATAGCATATTCTATGTAAGACGTTAAGTAGTTATAATATTTGTCTTTTATTAACGATACACAGAAATGAATTTCCTGCTGTCGTACGCATTTGTGAAAATCGAATGTCACACTTTAGCTGAATATATGGTTATATTAATCAGTAAATAAGGCCACTAAACATTAATTAAACAATCGACGCATGTTGCAGATGTAATTATTGTATGTGCACATCAAGAATGTTTCTCTTGCAACTAGCTGCTGTCTGCATGAAAAGACACGTCCTATCTAACCGGGCCAATTTCTACCCTGCCAAATCAAATCCTTGCGTATATTTCGTATTAACTACTGTAGCCGGCAGACGTCTGTGTATGTCTGAGCGGGAGGAGCGTGTTAAAAGGGGATCAACAGGGGGTGGGGGGGGGGGGGGTTGGAAGAAATGCGCACGTAGGTCTGGCCTTACTATCGGCTATTGTGCTATCGGCTATTCCACAAACATCAGTTAGGGTGGGCTCAGGTAGGTATGTGTAAGGCAATATAGGACGAAGGACGTTCGCAGAGGTACAGGAAATTTATCCTCAGTGTCAAAAATTTGCACTTGACCATTTTACTTATATAAAACTACATATAAAAATATACAACTGGAATACTACTTAGTTTTTAACACTCGATGCAATTCCACGTGAACTAATGTATACGTACAGTTTATCAAAGTATAACAAAACAGTAATTTCAGGTCAGTGCTTTTCTTTTGAAACTATAGAAAGAGGTTTTATATCTTTATTTGCACAAAGTCGTGAAAATGAGCGTTTTTATTCATAGTGGACTGACCTGCACTATAAAGAATACATACACACAGTGATTACAAAACAAGAAATAAAATATCAAAATTACAATCTACAGCATAATGTTCATCTACTTCACAAATTCCACCCAATTAATCTGTGTGGTAGTTAATGTGAAATCGTGGTCTACATACGCCTAGGTGTACAAATTAAAAAACTCACGAAAATCGCAGTAAATATTTCGAGTTTATATAAAAAGGTGTTAAGTATCTTGTTGGTTTATGTATTTTTTCTGGAACTCCGAATTACGTGCAAACTTAATGCCACCTGTAAATATGTTTTTCCCAATAATACTGGCTTCAGCAGACGGTGTAACAAATATAAAAATATTTCTGTAGCATTTATGATACAGTTATTTGTACTAACTTAACAGACCGTAATATACGTTTGTCTATAATTTATGCCAGTAAATGTTATTCCAAATGCAATGTTCATTAAGAGATATTATTTTCTCGATAGTGAAACAAAGATTGTGCAAATGTGTAATCCTATTTGAAATTCATTAAAAACTAAAACATTAACTGTTTAAAATTATATGCCTATGAAATCATTACACAAACAAATTCTAATCTAACGATATCGTTAGGCTATAGTAATAAGTAAATTAGTTTGTTGGTGTTGAAGTTAAGGCCACACGTATTTGATCAAGAAGTAGTAGGTTTGATTTATAGTTGGAATGTATTTATTTAAATATAATATAAAAGATAACAGTCTTTGTTGTTATATTTGTGGTATAAATAAATATATGTTTGAAAGTATGTTAAATATTAATTTTGATTTTCTATTTACAAATGTGACTGAAATACAAGCTTGACTCTAATGTTAAATATCTATATATTGTAAGTCCACTTAGAAGGTTAGTTAATTTATTACAATAAAAAGGCATGTATTCTTTTAGTTACTAGTTTTCAAGGTTTTACTTGTAAAAATAGCATAAAATTCACACACAATTCCAGATTTACAGCACTAATGTTTTTAATTCCGTGACAACTTTTTTCTCATAATTTTCCTATTGGAAGTGACATTTTCCATGAAAGGTTGACTCCTACTGAGTAGGAGTCACAGCCTTGCTCTACCCGGGATTCAAAACCGGAACTACTCACGCTCAACATTTAACCGACAGCGCCACAGTGGGCAGCCAATAGGTCATGCGCTCGTGGCTGTCTGCACCGCTTCTGGGAATCCCGCGAATGCCGACAGTGGCGAGACTTGTTGGCGTCACAGACCTCCTCTCGCCTGCTAGAGCTTCCGATACTTTTAGCAACGATGCAAGAATGTTCTGGTGAGACTGACTGGCGCCTCAGCACTCCGCGATTTATCAAGTGAGTTCGGAAGATTCTAGGTGGCGGCCTAAGATTTATATATACTGCCGCAACCCAGCGGCCGGCAGTCTTTGACGGAGGCCGCCTGGCGAGTGTGCGCGAGCGAAGTACAGTGTGGACGACGATTGGAGATTGCGGGATGACTGCGAGTGAGGTGTTCGTGGCTTGAATGGACGAGAGGGTGTGAAACAGACGAGTGAAGTCTATTGTGCGTGAGGGCGCTTGGAGGACTCTAGAACATTACGACTGGCGGGACATGGACTGAACTGAGGTGGGACTGAATGGAATTGTAATACTGAGTTTATTGTAAATATTCGAACTGTCAAATATGGAAACACAAATTATCAAATTATTGAACAGGTTGAGAAACTGTATATTGGGACTGTTCTTTAATTATTTAATTTAATAGAATTTCTTTGTCCTAATTATACATTTTATTAATTGATCTCAATTGTGAACAGTAAGTGATTTCAATTTATTGTGAAAATTTGAGTTTAGAGAATTTCGCTGTAGTTATTGTAAACAAAATAAGGAAATTATAATTAATTCTTTTATTTGATTAAGTCCTCCATCCCTTAACGAACTTGGTATAGCCCACTTAATTTCTAGAGAGAGAAAATGTAACAATATTAAATACTTGTTGCACATTGTACCTATAATTCACTGCCACATTGGTTGGTATTCGCTTGCATATATTTGCGCTAAATTAAATGCAGAAACTGCAGACAAAGTTTTTATAGTTTAGCTTAACCTTCACACATCACTGTTTTCTTTGGAATAAAAAATTTAAAATAAAAATATTTCTTTATCCTTTTCTCAGTTCTATTTCGTGTTATTGTCTAGCAGTTATTGTACTAAATATTCTTTTATCATTTAATATAACATAATTATAGTTTAAAAAAATGTTTTTAATTTATTGTTCATTATTAAAATAAATTTATTCGCTGTTCCGTATTGTGATTGATGATTTCGACAAAAGACACAATTCAAGAATTCTATGTCATCAAAAATATCGTGCCAACAACTGTGGATATGTTACGAAATTACATTCGGCACTGACTAGTTAGATGACAGCTATATACGACATTGTGTGTTAATATTTGCATGTTTTAGATTTTTTTTTAGAAGTAAAACTACTATGCTGTAAAATGTGTTCAAGTTGGCTTAGTATTATGCTGTCTCAAGCCTCTCAATGTTTGCAAATTTTGTAAACAAATTTTGTCCTGAGTAATGCATTCCCGTTGAGAGATTTCGTACGCCACGCCGTAAACCTTCAGATCAAATATTTATATCCTCCACTTACCCCCATTTTAATGGTGAAAGATATTATGAAAATGGGGAAAAGGAACAAGTAATCTGTTGATGCATCGAACCACAGAAAGTATACCACCTCCATTGTTGTTACTTTTATATAACGTGGTTTTAATTCGATACTATTTAATATTTGAACAGAAAAATTGCACTCAATAACCGAAAAGTAATTGTATTATATCGAACAATACACGCAGATGGTAAAGAAATCCTCCAGCATTCACTGTCACAAGATCACTGCTTACCTGTTGTCGCCAGCAAAAAGTCTCCATGTCCTGTTTTGCATGTGCTGTTACTCAAGACAAAATACCGAATGTTTTTATGTCCGCGTGAATACGGCCGGGATGCAAGCTTGTCGCTCAGATAGAGACCAGAACGTGCTGAGCTACAGTCTAGGGAATAAGATTGGACTCGCGTGCCCAGACGTTTGCCGGTACCAGTAGACAAGTCTATATTTGTAGCCATTTTGGAAGACAGCGCTACCTCAAATATAATGCTTACATAGCATTTCTCAGAAATTTTTCAACCAATTTGGCGTCAGTGAAAGTATTGAGAATGTTAAAAGGCTGTATATAATTATATTTATTTTGTAGTAACCACTATGTACTGCATTTTGATTAATATCTTCAAGTAAAGCTTTGCATGTAGTAGTATACAAACGGGCAATCTAATAGGGGCTTGGAGCTGTGGGCAAGGGAACTAGGCAACCGCCATCTTTGGTAATGCCATATGGGACAAATTTCCTGTTTTCCCTGAAAAAAAATTTATTTTCCTTCATACCCATGGTGGTCATCGTGGATCCAAACCTCTAGTTCTGTTAATATGATGCCAGGGTGTTGGGACCCTTACACAGGGCCAGGTATACCCTATGTCTACTTATAAGCATTGCTGACTGTAATTTCCGAACCACATAAGAGTTAGTTGCCAAATTCATAACATAGGCATCAAACTTCAACAGAACTGTTCACTGTTAATATTCATAACCCTAACCATGCCTTTTTACAGTATCTATGACCAATAAACATGCGAAGGGAAAATTACACAATGTCTATCTTACTTCAGCAGCATAGTTTTGCATGCCTTAATATGCCATTAAGTTTGAAAAATATCTGGTTTCTCTATCAACCAAGAGTACTTTGATATCACGAGTCATTGCCAGATACACCATTATTCGCAAGGAAAAAAGCCGTAAGTATTAAATTAGAAGAATGGGAGGAAAAATATGTTTCACCAGCTCATTAACTCATTGTCATCACCATATTGCCAGCAATGTTTAACATACAGCTCGTTGCCAAAATGGGCCTTGATGCAACGCCAGTAGAAATCATCAGCCTTATGAAAACTCCTAAAGAGAAAAATCTGTTTTAAAAAAATCAAAGCAGGCGAATGCTTTTCCACATAGTCCATAGTGAGGGAATTGGTGCATCGAGACAAAACTATCACATTTTTTTCAAGTTCACAGAATTTTTAATCTGTTATAGGGTTTCTGTGAAAAATGGCACATATCCCAGACCCCCGACGGCTTACCAGCTGCTAGCTGTATATGTGCAATTGAGGGAAGTTTGATAATGTTGAGCAGTTCATGCCAAATTTTTCGGTTTACACACTTAGGTATCCAATGTCTCAGTATCAGAATTCGATGGTAGTGAGACCAGAAATGACATCCACATAAATGTTTGCGAGGCGAAATGCATACATATGTATTGTACGACCCGGCGTCTGTGGGGTAACATTCCTGATTCTATGAAACATAACGCGACGCTGCTATGATATAACACCGTATGTGCATTCGGGAGAACCCAGTTTCAGTTATCAGTCCATACATCCTGATTTGAGTGTTTCCCATGGTTTCTTGAAATCACTCCAGGAATACACTTAGATGGTTACTTAATGTAGGTCATGTTCGATTCCTTCCTCCGATACTGATTGTGTGTGCTGTCGGGTTGAAAACAAAGTGCAAAATATTTTTTCAACAAATGGCGAAGCTTGTTGGATGCCGGCACATGCTCAACATTTTCCACAATCGCTTTGTATGCTCCACAATTGTTCCACATACCCCACAATCGCTCTACATGCAAAGGATTGATGGAAAGATTGACGCCTGCTGACCGACTCCTGCCAGCATCTCTGCCGCTGCCACATGACAGGTATAAAGATAATATTCGAGACAGCTTCTATTTGCAACGTATTTTTGTTACCCCTAATCCTTAATTTCTATCTGTTAAATTCATAAATAATTAAGTTCATACACACACACACACACACACATACATATATATATATATATATATATATATATATATTATATATATATATATATATATATATATATATATATATATATATATATATATATATATATATATATATATATATATATATATATATTATATTTTTTTTAATTTATTTATTTATTTATTTATTTATACACACACCTGATGGCTAGAGTCTTATTGATTATTATTTAATTTCTTTAAATTATAATAAAACTGATATACTAAATATATCAAATATATGTTTTTCCTTTTTTCCTTTACCAACAGTGTTTTGTAAACTTTCGTGAGCAGTACATAACTTGAGATACAAAACATTTAGTTTTAAAACAAAACACATTTATTTATGCACACATCACACAATATTCTTCTTTAGCATAGCAAATACAATACAAGGAATTGCTATTTTTAAACGAGTTTTATCTCTGAGTCAAGGATGCCATTAAACACATAATATTTGTTATATGTACCATGGATTTTCATAACTCCATAGTCGTAGGGCTTCTGAGTTGCACGTAGCACAAAAATTATTTTGATTTTGGCACGCATGACGTCTTGTGGCATACGTCTCGACCAGCTGTTCAAACAGCGCTCAGCAGCGCTGCTTGTTAAGGTCAAGGACGTTCGTTCCGATGGGGCACGGATTGTTAATTGCCGGCTCTTGGCATATTCCAATTACATACACAGAATATTATCTGATTAGGGACACCTTTAATATGTTGGGAATGTTTTCATATGGAATAATAGTTGTTTTTTAGGGGAAAACAATAGTCCGCGCTGAATTACCGCTGATTGATCGGAACTAAGGTTTCCGAAAACACACGATTAATTAGCCAATGAGAACCAAGGGTTGTGGAGGCGGGGGTTAAATGAAGCTAAGTAATTTGCCAATGAAAAATATGGGTGGGGATGGAGGGAACCTGTGCCATCGCTCACCTGGCGGCATAACAGAGAACATGGCACTGCCTAAACATTGAAAATAAAATCCAATACGGAGGGCGCCATCAGCACCATCTATACTTTAAAACATAATTAATTATGGCCTCCACCTGGTGGCTAAATCGATCATTTATACACTATCGCCGCATAGGTGATGTAAATGTAAAAATATGAAATCCAATATGGTAGCCTCCAGCAGTGCATAAACAAAATATAAATAAAAATCCAAGATGGCAGCCTTCAGCAATGTATAAACAAAGACAAATGAAAAACCAAGATGACCGCATACAACAGAATGGGTATATGTGAGGAGTCTGGGGGCGGTAGGTGGGTAGGTAGTTGGCTTAACGTATCGTCGACAGCGAGGTCATTAGAGACCGAGTAAATTGCACAGGAAGGATTGAGGAAGGAATCGGCCATGGCCTTTGTTACGGAAAGATCCAGAATTCGCCTGGAGTGATTTCGGTAAACCATGGAAAACCGAAATCAGGATGGCCGGACCGGGAATCGAAGCCGGGTCCTCCCGAATGCGAGTCCAGTGAGTTACTACTGCGCCACCTCGCACGGTGAGTGGGGGTGGAGGGGGTCAGTCGTCTGCTGAACGTGGTGCTTGTGGACTTCCGTAAATGTGTTTTAATAGTTTTGAAGTAATGTTTTTAATAATTATTAAATAAATAATGGTAGAAGTAATATTTTACCAGTTTTTTGTATATATTTTGGATTTTTTTAAATTATTTATATCGTTTAAGAGGTTTTTGAAATTTTTGTAATTTCTGGGTTTTCAAAGTCAATGTTCACTGGGGTCGAGGTCAAAGGTCTTGGTCAAGGGTAATGGTCAAGGCCAAGGTCAGCTACATCTAAAATGGCAGCCAGGCGACCAGAATGGCAGAGCATGAACATCCCTGATGATCCGATCCCCTTACCCCTTGTGCAGACTTCCCCAAATAATTCTACTTACTGGAATACTACAAAGGTAATCAGTAAGTACACATAACGATTAGTACACTGCTGGCCTTTCGATATTCATCACGAAGGACGCAACGTATTGATCCGACATTGGGAGACTGCATAGCATAGGGTAGAACAATGCCGTAATTAGTTGTTCGTCGAGTGGCACCACGCTGTGAAGCAGTATACAAGTGGAGGTCGGAGAGCAACTGGGATGTAGTGGCTGTATGTTTCGCTGCTGTTTGTGTGCACAAACGAATCAGTATGAAGGTTCGGAGAACACGGCGACCTCACAAAAATGTTTCCGATTTTGACTGCGGAAGAATCTTAACCTATCAAGATTGTGGATTATCCAAATGCGATATTGGTCCTCGGATTGGAAGAGGTGTCTACAGCGAAGCAGATATGAGATCAGTGGTCGAGGAGGGACGGACTGAGCGATGTGCAGGAAACCATAACGGCCCCGTCACACCAACAAACGCCAGGGCAGACATCTGGAACGCATGACGATTACAGACCACACAGTCACATCAAACACTTTCGCTCGGGATGTCAGGTGTCTGGTACATCAATCTGTGTTCTCACGCACAGTTGTCGCCGTCCAGACCATCGACGCCTCATGTCCAGGCGCACATTACTGCGGCTGCCACTGAATGCTCACATACTGTAGGTGCCTGCGGCTGCAATGGTTCGTGAAACGTCGGACATGGACTGACGAATAAGTTTCTGTAGTCTTCACCAGCGAGTTCCGCTTCTACCTGTAGCATGACTATGGTCGCATTAAGCTCTCGTAGCACCGTGGTGCACACCTGATCGAGTCCTACATAATGCATAGTCATACCGACCTGACACCTGGAATAATGACATAGGGTGACACTGTATTCCAGTCCTGCTCGTGCCTAGTCCACACCGCTGGTACGCTGACCAGCAACCGTTACATTGCGGAGGTGTTGGAACATGTTGTCCCCTTACCTCAGGGCCAACTTGGGGACATGTGCGAATAGGACAATGCGCGATCTCATGTAGCACACATCGTCCTACGGCTGCTGGATGACCAACATGTAACACTGTTTTTCTGGCCTGCGTGTTCACCGGATCACTTGTTAATCGAGAACGTGTGGTCCATGATCAAACGATGACTGGGTTGTGACAGGAGTCCCGCCACTACATCGGATGAACTTTGGGCACACATCGGAACCACGTGGGTGTAGTGGCGGTTAATTCTGTCAGAGGGGTGGGAAGTGGGGCACAAAGTACTGATTTCCTACAATCCACATGAAGTATCGTGCTGCAAGTATAAACATGTCACCCGTGTATGATGGCTATTCTTGTCCAAGATATCCGGTTGTGATGCCTCATGATCTTCATGGTATTGCAAGTTTAGTGGCCAGTGGTGTATAAGAAGCATCGAGCCCTTTAATGCTATAGCATCTTAGAGTAATATAGTCGCAGATATAGAAAATTGTATTCCATAGAAGAAAACCAGTTTAGAGATGGTTTCGGAACCAACAGGGCATGTAATATTTGCGTTGACCTCCTTGGTCACCAGATCTGAATAATACGATAGAACATTTGTAGCCATAACTGAAACGCATTATGGAAGACAATTAACAAGACTCCACAATAGACTCCACAATATATAAATATGATGTACAATGGGAGGACATGTTTCATGAACAGGAGTAGTTGGAATGCAGTTTGAATTTCATGTTAAGAAACAGTAGTTAGAATGATATGTAGGACCGAATACACTGCACAGGAAAGTATTGTATGAGTATGGTTGTGTATTCCAATATTAATTTAAAGATCTGTTTTAAAATTGGATGCTAATAAATATTAACGACCTTTTAATGCAACAGAGAAATTGCTCATCAGAATAAAATACTATTAAGTAGTAATTTTAAATGTATTACTTACTCTATGGAATTGATTTACTAGGTTTAGTTTTATAATACTTATGCATTGGGTTGATTTCACAAATAACTAAACTGCACATTTTTAACCGGTGCAACAGTGTAACATACTTAGAAAATAAAACCGCAATCAAAGTAACGTCCTCCTATCTGTTTAGAACATAATTACAGTGGTATTGTAAAAAATTTTGAAATTTAGTTACGTACCTTTAAACGCATTAAGTGAAGTTATGAATCTTTGCTATAATTTTATTATTATTTACGTGAAGAAATTATCAGTTGTAAAACTATATTAACACCGCGAAATAAATGCCGTTTTAAGTAGTGGTCACTGAACGTATCTTCATAGAATTTATCGAATTCACTACATAGTGACAAATTGAGAATTTCGTTGGCTACTGCCTTGACGTTTTGTCTTTTTACTTTCGAGTCAAATAACTTTACACAATGCTGCGACTACGGCCCAGGGAAACTATTCTTTAGCAGCTACAGTATCACCATTTGTACACTGCCCATGATTAACGTACTACAATGTTGAAAGCACTTCCCACTTTCTTGTGTCTTTCGCCTCATGCAACATTGGTATTACTATAGGTCAAGTGACTTGTATACATGTGTATGTTTATCATGATATTGAGTAAGTATGTTTATCAAGCAACACTGTTAAGTTATTTGCAAAATTAAGGTGTTTCTACGCTGGCACTTCTTATTCAGTGGTAGGCCTGCACAAATCATAGGAATCGATTTTCAGTGGCCATTGGTTTGTAACATGACTATTATAATGCGATAGCGAAACAAAGAACCAGTTTACGTGAATCGCAGCTAGCATTACAGCAGTACCTCAGCCGGTGCACATATTAAACGATATGCGGTTACGAGCACTGTCTATTTGCAAAAGCGCGCGTGTTACACCGAACAACCTGTAAATGTAAAACCCCACAAACAGTATAACTAGGAGGCAATTGTAATGTTAACAACCTTCTGCTTGCCCATTTAGACTCTACATAGTCACTAGATATCCGTATGGAGTGAAAACTACAAGATTGTTGAAGGTCACGCACTTCCTAGCGATCGTGGTATAATTACACTAGAAAACCTTTAAAGTGTGATTTTTAATATGTTTCAAAACTACATTCCTATAGTCATTACTTTGAGAAATGGTAGTGTTGCCGTAATATTTATTTAGGTCAGTAAAACTAAAACAGAAATAACATTGTTGCGTATGTGTTTAATGTGAAGGAATATCTGAAAATGCCTTCATAGTTATAGTAATCTCTGTGTAGTAAATTACTTTGCATATAACATATTGTGCGAACTGGCTGAATAATGAACACAGTAACATAGCGTCTAATAAAATATTCAGCATAACAAACATTTTGCCTCTGAACAAAACGCGGATTCAAGACAAGTAAATAATAAGCGTGATAATTACTCTCAGGTACTTAAAAATATCCAGTTATCATTTGAATATTTCTGTTTTATATCGCAAATGAACAACTTTCAGGCCACTGCTAACAATCACTGTGGACCGTGACCTATTAATTTTAATGATGCCAGAATGATGCTGCAAAAGTCCCTGTTGCCAAGTCAGATGACTCACAGAGTGTGTGCGTTAGTCATTGTGTGTTGCCTGTTCACGCGATTAAATCGTTTTGGGGTGAGCCATTTTTCACTTATTAGTATATGGGCGTATAACTAACTAAAGTGAATATATCGTCGACTGTGGTATACATAGTCTATGGAGATCGGCTGTTGTCTTCGTACGTGGTGTTTGTATTGGGATAAGGTGTTATCGAGACGCTACAGCGCTCGATGATGTGAGAATGCCGATTGTGTCGAGAGCTCGTCCTATGTACTGCTGAATACTGATAATTGTCAAGAGCAGTTAAATCTATACGGTAACTTGATCATACACACCACGATATTTAAAAGGCTAGTGCAACTACTGTATGTCCACTGCGAATGAGCATATGTTGTCTAAATTACCTCAAGATTGGACTATGCGTCTTTCTTCTGCCAGTTCATCACAAAAACAGAGTTGGTTGTGACAATACTAGAAAACATTTCCATAATTATTCTACACAAAACCGACATACATTCTCATTGTAAAATATAGGAATTTAATAAATATAGAAAGTGAAAGCCTCAAGCATAATATCCTAAACAGATTAATTATTATCATATGTCGACAGAACAAATGTTTTTATGTTATGTTTGGTACGTGCAGATTAGCTATATAAGTGTTTGAATTGTATTATTTATTTTATTTCACGTGCTATTGTAATTTGAATATTAATTTTCACACATTTCTCATATTTAATGGTAGTATTTTTAAATCACGTAATTTATGATTTATGTAAACCACCAATCCACTTAACGTCTATATTCTATGATAATTTTCATGCAGTATTCTGTTTTGACACATTGTTATTTCAATATTGTAGTATTATGTTTATATGTTTATTTTTGTTCTCAGTAATTACTTTATGATTTTTAAAGCTTAATTATTTACTTTAGTCTCTTATGAGAAATATTTTTAATTTTTGTTTATTTTATTTTAAAAGAGTCTAGTCGTAAGTAGGCCGCGATTGGCTAGTCTTGAATGGAGATGCCAGAAGGCTTGCTTCTGGGTGGGACTTTCAACATGGATGGTTAATTGTATTTTCGCTGAGATTTCAATCTTAGGGAATCCCCAGTGCCAACCTAAGAATAAGTCCCAGAAGTAGTGATTAGATCACTGCCACAACCGATTATAGAGGAGGTTTGATGGCAGGTGTCTAGCTAATTGTATTAGTGAGTTTTATTGGAGACGCCAGGATACCGATCTATGGGAAAGACTTCACTTGTAATCTATTTCTACGAACTTATAGTATTTTCAGAAGAAGATTAACTTACGTAACTAGGGATTTTCTGAACTTTAACTTGTGTATAATCAGTAGTCCTGAGATTCTATATGAGCTACTAACGCCGGAGCACATTAACATCAAAAACTACTGAACTCAGTGTAATCTCATTTGAGCAGAGTTTGACTATTTGAGGGAAAGTGAGGAGTAATGCTTCTGAAGTAATTAAAACTTAAATTGACATTTTCAAGTAAAGGTTTGGATCGTGAGAACTGTAAATGTAACTAATTACTTAGGAGCCTAGTCAGTTTCTTAAACAGTTAGACACTGAAGAAAGCTACTTCCGGTTATTAAAAAACTTTTATATCTGAATTTGATTTCAAGTCAGTTGTCAGTTAATTTTGCAGCAGCGCTACAGTCATATTTTATTTTTTATCTTTTAGTTTGTTTTAATTTCCTTAATTTATTTAACTCTATACTGGATGGTGGTGCATCAATTTTGGTCATCAACATAAGTTTAATTTGATTTTTGAGTAAAGTGATTTTTCTTACACACATTTAATGTTTAATAAAAATTTCACATTTGAATTTTACATCTTGTTGAATTTCATAACACATTTGGTCTGATTTTATTTATTTTTCATTTCATTAATATATTAATTATTCAGATTTCACATGTTGTATTTTATATGAAGTGCTAAGAATGTATGCAAGTTGCTTCTGTGCATATTATTTAAAGTGATCCAGATGTCCTCAGTTTCTTCTATGGTAAGCTAAATGTTGCAAAATTATTAAGATGCATATAGACACGTACAAGCCTACGTTTGACACCTTCTAACTCAAACTACGTCCAACCTATACTATTGGCGCACACATACATACTTTAACCTTCTTTTCTTTCCTACCGTGCGTTCCCCTAACAAATAGTGAATGTAACGACCCTCCGCACACAACCACCCTAACTTCCAAACCTCTTTCAGAGCTTTATTGCGTACCTACTGCTTGTTTAACTGCGTTCGGCACACGTAGCAGTACTGACAGAACATTTATATTTCACTGATAATGTCCATTAATTTAATTTGTGTGTAATAACTAACAACCTACAGAATGTACAATATAGTCTAAGTAATGTGTCAACGCTGACCGTAGTAAAATTGTTGAGTACTAAAATGTGTACTTCGAAGTTGTTTTGCCACTTAGGCAATGTGAAGAATATGAATGTGTATACATATATTAGGTAACTTTGTGCTCTGACACATCCCGATGCGCATTCGCCAGGGAGGCGGTCGACTTTATCTGTAGGAAACCTATTTCTTCGTTTACAATTATTTTTGGTCTCTGCAATAGGCTGTTCATGTTAAAGTGAGCACATTTTAAGACCTTCCCAACAGGCATAAACCAATAATAAATATATCGTATTACTGCCTCAGGTATTACATTTTTAGGGCAGGTAATGTATACACTGTGTTTATTGGTCACATTACAATGTTTATATTAAAAAGCAGCAGAAAGATGGAAATTGAATGAAAGGAGATATTTAGAAGGGCCTTAAAAAGTGCTCGCTTTACCGTGAACAGCCTAAAATAATACTACGTTTGTCAGCTGCCTTGTTGGTATCTCATATAGTAAATCAAAATAAGTTCCTCAACATTGACTCACACTGATTTGTACACCTGGCAACCCTGCGAGGTTCTTGCTCTTTGTACACTCTTCCCTTCTATCATCGCGTACGCTAACCACGTTTATGGCATCAGTTCAGCTGCAGTGGTACTTTGATCTGCGACGGACCCACGTAGACAGGCAGGCTGCTTTAATGGCCTGGCCAACTTAGCCTGCGCCTTCTAACGGCTGTATATGCACTGGTACCTGCCTTGAGCTCTGAACACGTCGCTGCGTGTACTGTCCGTAATCGTGACAATACATACTGTATGTTTCTTTACGTAGCCTGTATGATTTACGTTAGGGAATCGCATTCCTGACGTCGTACACTCCACACAAAACTAAACAATCATAAAGTATGACGTGTAAAGTCATCGTGAATATAGGCGAAAATACGATTGGAACATGATTATATAATAAAGTATTCCCACGCCAGAGATCAGTTAGTATTTGGTGTACTGGATGCGAAGTAAGAAGATGACTTACTACTGCATGTTTTAGAGAAGGCAACAAAACATTTTGCAGCATGATTCCAGTAGAGGTTTTTGTATGTGGCGTAACCTAAATTAAATCTCAGTTGGAAGCAATCGTTCGTCCGCCAGACTTATTATTCTCATTGTTTTCTTCTGCGTTAGTGTATGTAGCATGGAGTCAATCTGGACGTTTTTGTTTAAACGGTAGCCTACCTCATTGCATCGCTGAACCAACATAATCTTAAGTACATATCATAAAGCTATATTATTTAAGGAAAAACGAAAATAATGACATCCACAAATAATTCTGTGAAATCACGAAAAAATACAAGGAAACCTAACAGGGTACGCCACTTGTTGTACGAAACACTTTCTGGGTCCATTTAAACATTAACAACAACAACAACCAAAAGGAAGGGAAAAAGTAAACTTTATACACAGCTTATAATATTTAAACCGTTCATTTATTTTTTCTTATGAGACATTAATTTGCGGTCGTAAACAGTTTATTTCGAAAATTAATGTTGCTGCTAACAGTTGTTTAATAATTCTAAATAAATGATAATCCCTCCGTAATTTCTTGATTAACTTGAAACATCCAATTCACGTTCACTTCCATTCATTGTTAAGCTACTTTACTTGAGAAAATGAGCGTATATAATCATGAAAATGTCTGTCTGTAATGTACTGTATGTCCCCTCATAATAATATTCGATCCTTTGAAACATATTAACTTAGTAAGGACATCTGATTTTTACAATTTTCTGCAAAGCTTGATTTCAAAAGAGTAGTTATTTTAATACAGTAGGGAGCCATTTCATATTTGGGGAATTATTTCACTAGGTAAAACCAAATCGTGTATTTTCACAGTTAATCTTGTACGTCTTTAATCTAGGAAGGTACGTTCGTATTGGTTCGCCATCGTGAAAACAATAAACTTTTAACATCAAATCTCGGAAGTTACACAATATATTCCTGCCACATTTTGCAGGCAACTGGTACATTTTAGGCCTATAGTAGACAATGGTGCCATATACAACTAATATTAATGTGGCACTTATTGTATTTTCACAACGGCGTCATTCAAATATTTGTTTTTAAATTTGGTATGTACTAGTGAATTTTATCGGATATTTGATACCAATAACACAGCGTGTTGTAAATAAACAATCGAATGAAATGAGACTATCAGTGTTTTAAACAAAACATGTTATATATTACAAAATAACTGGAATAAATAGTTTCTAGACCGATATTGGTACGTTAAATGTGGTTTAACATAAAATAATACAGGCATTATCAAAGCAATTCAGCTTACCTTTCTTTTTGTCATTGATAAATTGGGTACTCATATGCGCAAATATTCTGACTCCTAGTGTTTAATTGTGTGCATATTCTCAATCATTAAAATATCGACTCAATGAATGAAAACGTTTTTTGTAGAACGTTTTATTCTCTTAATTTATGCTCTATACAATTTCCCATGCAGAAAAATATATGATAGCTGTTTGTTAAAAGCTAGATTAAATATTTTGACCGGCAGCCAGTTTGCAATGAAATATATTTAAAAAACTAAGAGGTTCGAGGGCATTTCGCTTGTTTTCTGACAGCGTTGACAAGTTCGAGTGCCAGATTTAAAAAATGAATACGCTAGTTCAATTACTCGTACAAAATGAGCATATTTTCTTCGCTTTATACGATAACTTTTACAAAGCACAGTCCTCTAGGAAACTGGAGAGCGGGGGTTGAAGAACTGTCTTTGGCCTTCTACGATACTGTAGCCCAAACATAATGATGTGAGCTGGAGGCTTTGTTTCGCTGCTGCATGCATTTCCGAACTGAAACCACCTTCTCGCAGTTATGCTCAGGAGAATTCTGTACATTTTACTACCATGTTTATATTAGGCAATCCCACGGCCATTTTCACGCTTTCGTGCGCTGTAAGTGAACTTAAAACATCTTTAACGTGCATGTCAGCCCAAAATTTCAACCAGGTCAGCTTGCACTATCTGCGTTCAAATATTTGACATAAAATGACATTACAACATTTGACATAGAGGTATTCAAGGAAACAAGATTATTTGCCTTTCTTGCTGACTTAACAAAGCACTGAAATACAAGTTAAATAACTTCAATATGGAGCCTCGCGTTTCTCAAGTCGCTTTTACAATAGGATAGGAAAAGTTATTCCTCTGGGAATACCAGCTCGCCAAGAAAAGTGGTATGTATTTTTTAAAGTTTTTAATTGCTTGTAAGAGCTGTGGTGTTGTAACTGTCAGACTACTCGCCTCGCACCACGATAAACAGGGGTAACATCCGGATTGTCATGTGTAGTAAACGTGGCGGCCGTTGCTGTTGGCCAGTGGGTAGTGTCAGGGTACTCTCGATACTCAGTTTTCTGTCGCTGCTCCGTCTGTACCTCTCTTCGTCACTATCAGCTCTGAAGATCTTAGTTGTTAACCGCCGCTTATGTCTCTCTCATGTCACTGTTAACTTACAGCTGTGTTTCACCTACATACAGTATTTCACATCAACATTGGTCGTTTAACGAATTGCATACATTTTTCGTCTTTGTTCTCAGTTAATGTTAATTTTTTGTGGCCAACGAATATCATATATTAATTGCAGATGCCACTTAGATATGACGTGAAATACGGGTTCTGTACGTTCCTTCAAATTTCCCTATCATGTTTCAACTTGCCGATTGAATTATGATTATGTTCAGAACCATGAGTCTTTGTGGGAAACTTTTTTTCTTATGAAACTCGCAAATATTCAGCTTCAGTTAATCTTGTGGTCTGCAACACAGAGGCTCCAGTTCCCTTGTCAGTGTTTATACTTTCAGCCCTGCAATTAAATGTTTGGTGAGCAAATAAATAAAATAACAAACATGCAAAAGAGAAAACATATGACATGAGAAATTATATAGAAAATAATATAATGTATTTGCAGTGTATTACATTTAGTCAAACTATGTTTTTGTTCATCTAATCGATAAGTGTAACTAGGAATAATACATTATTAAAAACAATCTCAACATGTTTGCACCCTAATCTTGCTTTCCAAAGATATTTTTCCCCGAACAAAAAATGAAGTCAATTTTATTTAGTAAGCAGTAATTTGTTTGAATAAATAAGCCAAGTAGATTTTTTTTTAACAAGGCGTGCCTAGTGCCGAGAAAAAACGAACAGGCAGTCAGGTGGTTTCCCCATTCGACTGCTTCATAGTCCGCCTGGCTGTGTGTGGTTGACACTGCTTGCAGCTCGCACTACTGCTCGCGCCAGACATCGTGGATCTGTTGAGCTCCCTCGTCCTTCAGTAATGCGATGGACACGGACGGGCGCTGCGACGTGTAGAAAATACTAACGGCACGATTATCTGTACTCGTTACTAAAAGCATTTTCAAAGGTTCCCCTGCCTCCCACCAAGGCGAACCTGGTTCAATCCCCGGCCTCGTCACCGGATTTTCGTAAGTGGGAATCGTGCCGGACGACGTCGTTGGTCGGCGGGTTTTCTCGAGGACCTCCCGTTTCTCCGGCCCCTTCATTCCGGCGCCACTCCATACTCACCTCAATCACCCCCATCGGATCTCAAGACCTCGCTGTTAAGAGCCGCCCAAATCTCTTCACTCACTCCAAGGTTTCCATTGGATGATTTCACACTAAAGCCTGGTTCAGTTCACATTCACACCGATCACGCCAAACGAAGCCGTCCAAATGTAAATAGATATTCGGCATTGCCGTTTTAGTGCATGGACGAAAGCTCAGTTTATGAATATAGGATTACGACGCAAATGCACGACAAGAAACTAAAATCTAAATATATATTTACTTTATTGTTTGGTAATAAGAAAATGTAGCAAATATTTTATGAAATAGACTTAATTTTAAAGTTGTCTAGAGGTACGTTTTGAAGGAAAGACTGCACACTTGTTCAGTACCTTGCACATAGAGACGCTGATGCATGCGATGCGCGTGTCTGGGTCGTCCTCAGCGTCTTGCCCTTCTGGACGAAATACGTCCTGCTTAATGAGCGAGTGAAGAGATTTGAGCGGCTCTTAACACCAAGGTCTTGAGAGCCCTTTAGGGTAAAGCGAAATGAGTATGGAGCAGTGCTGGAATGCAATAGTGGGGGAAATGGGAGATCAGTGAGAAAACCCACCGACCAGCGGCAACGTCCTGCTCGATTCCCACATGCGAAAATCCGTAGGTGACCTCGTCGGGAATCGAACCCGGTTATCCATGGTGGGAGGAGAGTTGTCTAACCACTACACGACCACGGCCCCAGGAATGCTTAACGTTCACTATCCGATTATAGTTGTTATGTCTTACATAAGCATTGACATCGTAACAACAAATTTGTACTAACATGCTAAAGCCAAGTGTTTTTACGTATGTTAATATTAGCGCTACGCTTTAAAAGGGTATGTCTGCCTAAAAGCGCTTACATTAAAGAATATTTTATTAAAAGGAATAAAAACAATGTAGCTGAAGAAACCAGTTTAAAAGAATAGCCGAAAACATGACTTTGCTACGTCATGAACTGAACATAATGCAGGTAATTTATCTCTAATATTTAGGCGCGGAAAAATATTTCTAAATGAGACGACACTGCACACCCAGTTGCAGGGATATTTGTACGAGAATGACTGAAAGCTTTCCAAATGACCTATAGAATTGTTTGGCCTAGTTACGGAGCAGACATGTATACGCTTGCTCGACCATGTCCGGGTCAGCGTTCAAGAAGCACGCTACTGTCTGCGCCAGACGTTGTAGCACTTGTCTGAACGTGGGTGCGGGGGTTTGTTGGGGAGAGGTGGAACAACTACGTACGCGGCTCTGGCTTTGTAGCATCCGACCTAGTAACATTTCCCCACCACATGCAGTTTAACTGCAGATTAATTTTCAATAGATGTCAGCGAATATTTAGGAATATATAAAAAGGCTATTTATAGAAGCGAAAGGGAAGAAGTAAAAAAGTATGAGTAGGCGTTATGACCGCGAGGCAAAATAGGTATGAGTGTTAAGACATACCGATCAACAAAGTAGCTGATAGGGTTGCCAACAATTCTGGCATCAGTAACAGGTTTGTCCAAAAAATAATGACGGCTTGTGGTATGGTAGTCCATATATATCGCCTTATTCGATATCACGAGTGATACATATGAATGTGGCAGCTATAAATTCACCATATAAAAATTGCAGGCAACTGTGCCTATCAGAAGACATAAGGTATAATGGCCAAATCGCCATGTTCGAGGTCACAAGTTGCAGCTAAGACATACATTTGGCAGTGCAACTTCAGTGGATTGAAAAGCTCATATAACTATATATACAAGAATTCTAAAGCATGTTTTTTTCTCGAATTTTTGTTTTCAAGTTCATTTAAGGTTATGGGACCAAGGTCAAGGTTTTTTGTATCTAAACGATAGTAGTAGTTTGTAAAGTAATATGCTTGATGACTTTTACGTACCTTTTCTCTAGTTTTTGTTTTTAAAGTCATTCAACATGATGGGGATACGGTTCAGGTCACCTGCATCTTATAGGTGGTAGTTGTTAGTAATGTAATATTTCTGTTGACTTTTATGTATTTTTCTCGCGTTTTTGTTTTCAAGATCATTTAAAGTCATAAGGTCAAGGTTAATTTCACTTACATCTAATGTGGTTATAGTAGTTAGGAATGTAATATGCTTGTTGACTTTCATGTATTTCTTGTCGAGATTTTGTTTTCAAAGTCATTCAATGTAATGGGGTCAAGGTCTAGGTTGCCTGCATCTAATATGGTGGCCGTAGTGTGTAATGTATTATGCTTGCTGACTTTTATGTATTTTATTAAGTGTTTTTTCAAGGTCATTCAAAATCATGGGGTTAATGTCAACATAGTCTGAATCTATTATGGTGGTAGTTGTTAGTATTGTAGTGTGCTTGTAATCTTTTATTTTTTTATGGAGTTTTGGTTTTCAAGGTCATTCATGGTTATGGGGTCAAAGTTAAGGTAGTCTGCACCTAATATGATGTTAGTAGTCTATAATGTAATATGCTTGATGACTTTAATGTATTTTATTGCGAGTTTTCGTTTTCAAGGCCATTCAAGGTCATTGGTTTGAGATCATGGTTACCTGCATCCAATATGGCGGACAGGTGATATCTACCACGATGGCGGTCGCCTACCAAGATGGTGGCTGCCTACCGAGATGGTGGTAGGCTACCAACATAGTGGCCACCTATCAAGATGGTCACCCCTTGCACCTACCAAGATGGTGGGTGTGAATGGGTGAGGGATGACCTCTGGAAAGTTCATTTTTAATACATTTTTAAACGATTTTTAATAATTATTTAATTAATTTTTAATAATATTTTATAGATTTTAAAAAAATTTTTAATACATTTCATAGTGATTTTTTAAGAGTTTTATAAATAATTTTTTTATAAATTGTTGATGATACATTTTCAACAATTTTTAAAATACGTTTTTAAATATTTTTGAAATCATTTTTTAGTACTTTTAATAATATACTTTTTGGGATTTAAATTTGTTTTAATTTTGTCAAATATTTTTACTTTTTGGATTTTTTGTGTTAAATGTCAAAGGTCAAGGGCAAAGGCCCTGGCCCTGCTGTTCTGCCCCTGGGGTCTCTGATCCTGGTCACCGGGGTTGTTGATCCTTGACCCTGGGTCGCTGATCCGTCTCACTGCTCTACCCAGGGTCACTGATCTGCCTGAGAAAATGGGAAATTTTTTAGGGAAAAAAGGGACGTTTTTACTGAACTTCTAAATTTTTTAGGGATATTTAGTTCATTTTGAGGAAGACATGGGAATTTTGAGGGGATAAAAGGGAAATTCCAACATGATGGAGGGCGGTTCCTCCGCTTATCCCCCATCCGTTTGCGCGAAAATATTTTTTATATAGTACTCACAATATTACAAATTAACTTGTTATTGTGGATTTATTCATTTTCTGACTTGCACTAACAAACCTAATAAACGGAGAAGAAAGGGTTAGAAAGTAGAACAGGTTGGTGGTAAATGATTGAATATTAAAAAAAAAAAAAAAAAAAAAACACTGCGAAATAGAACTCGAGTGTATCAGGATGAACCTTCCTGTACATTTTGGAACTCTGGCTCAGTTCACTTTTAATTTGACTGCATGTCATATTACTAGTATTTAAAACGTGCCTCCACTCTCCCAACCCTTTACGTCACTATAACCTCTACGATTTTGGTAGGTATGAGGTAAAAATGCGGGGACTTCAAAGTCAGGCTTTGGTAGATGTGTTATAAAGAAAATGCAATTCTCTATCTCTATTTGTGTACCTATTTCGTACAGTGGCTGAATGCGGCCTTCCACCGGTTAAATTTTCAGTTTTTGGTCAACCAATTTGGACTCAAACTTATAAACTGCAATACTTTATCCCGCAAGGAAGGTAATTCTTAAAGAAACATCCATTTAGTAAATATTTATATGCGTGAATGTTTCGTGTGTAAGACATTCCAAGATAACGCAAGTATCAAATTGGTACATATTTTGCTTATTTTGTAGTTGTGGGACTGACAACGATTTATAAAAATATTTATATAGAATGTTGGCGAATCATTTTTGTGAACACAGTGTGAAATATTATCAAATAAATGTTAGTTGTGTACGCCACTATGGCTAGCATTCGCATAAAATGGCGCGAAACTGAGAGGCCAATTGCTAGAAAGCACACTTACATATGCATTCAACAATCAGTTAGGTGCCTGGTCGGTGTGGTGTCTGCCAGCCACCAAGTATTTCAAATTGGGTTACTTACCATTACGAGCACGAATCGCCAATGGAAGCAGTTCGGTGAGAAACCACATCATGACAAAACACTTCGAGTTGAACTGTCGAGCTTAGATGTAACGGTACAATAGGCTGTTCGCGCCAAAGTGAGCTCTTTAACACTGTTGGTAATGGTGTTATAACACACACATGAAACATGCAAGCAATTTTATTTTTACTTCAGTTCGTATATAAATGAAAATAAAAACTGAGTTACGACTTAATACGTAATCTTTATTGACATTTGGGTGCATGCGTCCATATATAAAATGCGACAGGCATCAAGAAGTGCTCACATTAATGCGAATAGTTTCGTTCGAAATATATCTAGTAGCTCGTTGGATGTATTCTATATGTTATTATGTTTAAAAAGGTGACTATTTTGAGTATTTTTAAATAACCGTAGATCTTTCAAGAGACTATAATCACTCCCGCAGATAATACTATAGTAAATTCGTGTTATAACACTTTAATAATCAATAACTATTTACTGTAATCCAAATTTGGTTACTGTAATCCAAATTTGGTTAAGACATGTCGGTGCATGTAAATAGGCTTTACTTTATGAACGGAACAAAGCAGGAACAGGAAAACTGCGCGGATTATTTTGAGGACAAGCTAAACGTTACACACTTATGGACCTAATCTACCTTTGCATTGGATTACAATTAACAAGGCTCACTCAGGAATGTGCGAAGTAAATACGAAACTGGCAAGGAAATACGTTTAGGGACCACGTGCTATATGTTTAAAAGTAATATTGGCCACTTACTGGAGAAACGAACAGTGAATATACTGTGGTTGATCGGGTATTCATTAGACTGTGAAGTCTAGACTAGTCCTTGTCCAACTTCTGGACGAGCGTCCTGTTCTAACATCTTGACTCTTTGGAAGATGATGGAAGAGAGAGCGAGATTCTAACCGAAATGGACCTACCTACCATATGCCAGACTCTCCCGTCAACAGGGGTGCGGGGTTTTAACCTGCTGACCAATCGAATGACTCGCTACGTAAATCTTAACTGATTCACTCCAAAACAGCCTAAATCCCTAACCCATAGAATTTAAGGTCTCGTATAAATGTAATAAAAGTATACAAGAATATCACTGAAGCATTAACAATCAGTTGAGGCAATGAAAAACAGTAATTAAGATATGCTATTAATTTAAAATACAAACTAAAATAAAACTAGCTAACTAAATGCATTTACACATGAATATTGCCATTCGTACATCTAATTATTTAAAATTCTAACCATGTGAAAATGGACAAAAAGTAAATAAGTAACATATGTCAGCACATACAGAAAATTGCGAGAGTTAAATATAAGCAAATTTAAACGTGTGGAAAGTACATAAATTATGTTGACAAAATGTAGACATAGTGAGAAATGTGGAAGTTACAGTCCCCACTCTCACTCGCCACTCTCATGCTGAGCACAATAGCGCGACGGACGCGACACCAATAAAAGCCAATCAGCATTAAGTCATCTGTGACGTCAATGCGACAAAAATGGCGGACTCTGCATGTTTTCAAAATAGAAAACATTTATAATTTTATCGCATTGCAGGAGCGACAAACTGTAAAACCATGTAAGAAAATGGTGCTGGAATGATGGTCGTACTGGTGGATTGGTAACACCACTGTTGTGTTTGTTAATTTCATCAAAACGTTTCATTTTCGGGCATAAGTATTTATGATGTGTAGTACGTGTTAATACGACCATATTTTTATATTTTATGCAAAATCAGTAAGCTTAGAAATTAAATAATGTCCAACATCACCTTTTAAACAGATGTTAACATTAAAGGCTGTCGTACAAGAAACTAGCAGCTAGCAGCAAGAAACGATTTCCATATGATATTTTTTGTATTTTTTTCTCACGAGGTGATAAAACTAGTGTTCACAATAATGCGAATTTTTCTTGTCGCATCGCGGCCGTCGCGTCGCTTCTGTTACACTATTGTGTTTCCAGCATGTCTGGCTCACTTTATAGCAAATTGAGACTTCTACCCTTTGTAAGCCTTCGGCATTATTCTTCTGGCAGAATAGGTAATAAATAGAGAAAAATAAAATATAGCTGACCTTTCACTTTCCTCGAATACGTGTACAGTATTTTATGAAATAGTAACTCAGTTTAAATTTTCACATTTTTGCATGATTAGAAACATAATTGTTATGTGCAAATCCCAGCATTTTATAATATGCACACATTCAAATATGGATATATCATAATTTAGGTCCCATATCAAACTAAATATTATTGTTATTACACATTTTACAATCGCAATTATTAAGTTAAATCGATAAAATATTTCTAATACTGCTTTAGAAACAACAATATGTCTGGATATTTGAGATTAGACTTTAAAACAACATGGCTACCAGAGAGGGTGTGAGAGTAAGTACCAAGTGTACATCATCTCACTCTCCCTCTTGCGCTCTCTCCTCGGAGTTGGGACAGCAGATAGGAGACACTGCTGTTCGTGCAGGAACAGGACACAACCTTCCTGACCCCTTGTCTCCAAGAGTAACTTCAGTGTTATATGTGTGTGAAATGAAATTATGATCTGTGCTCCATAAAGCATAGTCGAAAATACACAAGGGGAAATGTTATCCTCTTTTGCTCACCTTAAGTGAAGTGTAATTAGCCTGCGAGTGTGAAGCCACGTGGGTTTCGTATCATTACAGAACACGAGCTAAAGGTGCTCTTAATTCCTTTCTTAATTTTCCAGTGTTAGTGTATATTGTTTGTTTAAAAGTGTGTGACGGATATCCATGCACATCGAACGAAAGTCAGAACTGACAGTGCCATATGAAGTTGAGAAAATGTTAGCAGTTCGGGACGGCTTACCTTCGCTGCGACGGGGGTGTGTTTGAAGATCTCCACACCTCACGTCCGCTGGGCGGGCCTGCTGGTCTGCAAGCATGGGCGCCGTGGGGCCGCTGCCGCCCACGAAATCTACTACTGTCTTCCCATCCCTCGTATGTCACCTTGATAACGTGACGCCAGCCAGCCAGTCATGCACCACCAGGGTGCCCTTCCAGGACTTCAGATATCGATGGAGTGAAGATAATTTTGTAATGTTCTAGATGATTTCAAATAAAATATAAATACAGGTGTCTCGCCCAGCTTCGGGAAGACAACACAGCGTTTTCACTTGGACAGGAACTGCTGTTCCATCAACATTTTAAAGGGGGGGAGCCCCCTTACTGACATTTTAGTTAAGTATGGTTTAAAGCAAAACATATGTAACCTGCATATAGCTGGAAAGCGATGTAATCTTGTAAAAATGTAGATGTTGGGGGAAGTTTTAAACAGAATTATTATACTAAATGTAATCAGTGGGAAAACTATATTTTTATATATCGTTTATAGATTTAAAATTGGGAGGGGGGAATATATATGTAATTGGTTATATTTTAATATAAAAATCAAGGTAATGAATATTTCCAAACCTTTTTACTGGGCCCAACCCAAGTCCCTTTTTTTTTTTTTACATCATTGGTGGGCTCTCAGCTGTTTTCCACCCTAAAACACCTACATTCAGGAAGCAATTGAGACAAAGACCTCGTCCTGTGTATGTTGGCAACACCGTCACGAGGGAAAAATTTATTACTTTGATTTGTATTAAAATTAACACGTAAATATCCTGGTAGTTCCAGCTTCCGCCATGCCAATTGCACAAAAGTGATATTCTTTTGAGTGTTAAATGCTATGTTAATTCTTCGTATCGCCTCCACGTGCCTTGCTGGCCCATTTTGACATATTTTATTATCATTTACCAACAGAAAATATCCATAAAGACCCGGGGACTCTAATTAACAGATATGATTTTTCGGAAATATTTTGTAATTTATTCCAGTGTTTCTTTTGCTTTTCTCAGCAATTTCTTGTGTACCTAGTGTAAAGTATGCATGTATTAAATTTCTCTCTCAGTATTGGCGGGAAATCTATGGCGAGATAGCCAGGCATCTCCTCCACCATATTCAGTCTTGATCCAGCAGTTTTAGATAGTACATATGTACAGTATCGCGGAAGCCTTCAACACTTTGTCTAACCATTTTGCTGAAGTAGTGCAAGTCTCAAGTACTGGAATCGTTTATCTTGTTTGCTCCTCCCGCTCTCGTACTCCGATCTCCGCCAGACTCGCTGCCCCTGAAATTTTATTGCCATAGTTATTACCACGTGATGAACAGTACTTTTTGTCGCTTCGGCCGATGGCAGGCCCAATTGCTATGCCCACTTCAGATTAGGGTTAGTGTATTGTGTAATGTGTGTACTGCTGCTTTTACCAATATACCTAAATAGTGTCTCTAGCCTTTTTTCATTATTTTCGAACGTAAGTACCTTTGAGACCTGGTGATTGTGTAAATTCTGAACTTAAACTTATTTTTAATCAAATGTGTACTTGTGAGGGGGATCGCCACATGGATGTCGGGCTTGAATTGCCCTAAGAATTAGAGTCCTCATGCTCACTCGTGCATAGCCATGAGCCAGGGTTTAACTCAAATCTGGTGCATCTTACCCCTCACAAGTGTCCAGCTCAAGCTAAAAGATAAGTTGGAAATGATTACATGGTTTTGATGAGTAGTGTTTAAAATTAATATAGTTAAATATCCGCCATTTTCAAAATAAGTGTCTGACGTACTTAAAACATGGAATTTCGCATCATCTACCACAATACTACTTATTTGCAAAATTTGATAGGAATTGGTCAATTGTTTCCTGAGCTGTGACATGAAAACTTAAATTATTCGCATGGTTGTATCTTTCAAGAGTGGCTATATATTGAAATATATTAGGTATGCTTGTAATAGACACATCCCATTAACCGAATTTGGTCAAAATTGCTTAAATGGTAGTGTATATATGTCAAATACGTGCCAAGATAAGTTCAATCACTTACATTTACCTGACAAATTATATTATTACTTATCTGCCAAACTGGGTGAAGATTGGTTTAATAATTTACTAGATATGATGTAAAAATCTTAATTTCTTGATTTGGTGCTATTTTCCAAAATTGTGGACAAACATTGTTCATCTCATAAGGTATGCTTGCTTAATGTTCTACCATTATGCAAAATTTGGTTCAACTTGATAGAATGGTTCCCAAGATATGACATATCACCCCAAATTTTAATATGGCCACCATTTTGAAAGTAAGTGTCCGATGTGGTCAAACACTACAAAAATCTGGTGTCCTTGCTAAGTGCTGTGCATGTACCAAGCTTGGTGAAATTCTGTTGACACATTCAAAAATTGACAAGAGGGCACATGATGCTTAGCCTGGGCAGGACCATGGAGGATAGGGGTTATATGAACAGGTAATGCTACATTTTAAGTTCTCTGGTAGGAGCCAGTGCTCAATAAGTAGTAGAGCACGAAATTCTTGGAATCCTCGGCCGACAGCCTTTTGATTTTCCCCCCAGCGGCCTGCATCTTGAGGGGTTATATGCCGATGAACTTACAGAAGTATGTCCATTAATGTCTTGACTAGCGAGGGCTATCGGCCTCCCTCGTACGCCATCTCACTCCCGAGGGGCTATTCTGGCTTCCCCCATGCCATTTATGAATTATATTACCTTTAAAACTTACGTGTTAAATGGTCGAGACACGACCATGAGTGAATAAGACACTGAAGAATACTCATCATATATTATTTATTCAACTCTCACTCCCCACATGTTTGTTATTCGTTGTTGAAGTGGGCGACCACTGAAACTGCTAAATAGCATGAGGCTTACATGATTTTCAGTGCGAAAGTTAAACCCCTGGGCATGAACAAATGGAGCAGGGCTGCGAGACAGCCCTCGCTCCAGGCGAGCAAAAACAAGGTTTCAATATATTAAATTTAATGGCGAACAGAATTACATAATGAGTGGTTGATAAACAGTGAAGGCCTGGAGCGGCGCAGATACGCAGCTGTCTCACTCCACGTCCAAGAAGCTACTGTTATGGTGGTGGGTGCGAGGCCCTGTGATTGGTCGCTGCTGCGGCTGAATGTCATGTGACTTACGTGACACTCATATTAATGAAAAATATGCAGTGGAATGATATGACACAAGTTTATATTAAATACTAAATGATCTGAGAATTCAATAATTATAAAACATACCTCTTATAAAATTAATATTCTGTCACTTGGCCACTGTGGTGCAGGGTTGCAATATCAGCAATTTAACCTAAAATGTCCTGCTTTTGTAGTGGTGGGTGCACGGCCCATGGAAATGTTCGAAATTACAACTTATTATACAATTACACTTAATTTTCAGGGCAGAACAATCTGGCATAACCAGTTACACATAAAAGGCACTTAAAAATTTTAGTACAAATATGTTGCTTATCGCTACATGGTTAGCCATGTTGTCATACTTATGGTGGATAACACCTATGGACCATCGAGGTGGCCTTTGTTGTGACGCGGTCAACATGTATTCGCAGAACAAATGAGCATCAAAATGGCATAAAACACTCTTAAACCTAACATATCTCTGGAGCGGCATTTGCCTCGATACTTACATGTGAAAATACAGGAACATGAGGAAATAAATTAACAACACACAGCTCACACATATATAACCCTTTCGCGGTGGCACTCTGGCCACTAGAACTGTCAGTAGGAATCGTGGCATTACTTATGTGTACCAATCACACATGTTGGCGAATGAACATGATCCGACATATACGCTATTACCCTTCAAAATACATTACATAACACAACCCTGAATATACTCACATTACACTTGTGCACTCCTTGCTTGACGTGGAATACTCGTTGCACACAAGTAGCACTTAGCTTCTGAAAAACACATTTATACACTAACTTGCACTCGTGGTGCACACACGCTTCACTGTTATGATGTGGTGCCTTATGGTGCTGCAGGAAAGGGCGTAGTGAATGGACTCACCGAAGTGGGTCACATCAAACTCTTCACCCTCCCCCAGGCCCCACCCCTAACCGGACAACGTTCACTCACCTGCTCTCTGGTCCCTCGTTACTTGGTCACAGCATCTGACTGGCCATCTGAGATCTCCGCAGCGTCAAAGACTGTAGTGTTGCTGTTGTCCTCCTGTCACAGGATCCCTCACTGGCGGCAGCGCTGTAGGACCAGTTGAGGTAGGCACATGATTGTGCCCACAGGCCATGCACACTGCATGCAATGTGCGGCGAACTCGTTTGCTGTGGCGCAGGGGAGAGGAGAGATTCATCTCCTCCATCTCGTCCCTGCTGCTCTTGCTGCCCTCAGTTCAGTACAGGCGGCGAAGGTCAGAGCCAAAGGTGCCCCTGACACACCATGTGGATGTGACCTCTCACCTCGGGCTTGTAGATGAGCTGGCTAGAGCTGGCCAGTGTGCCAGAGATGTCACGATGTCCTCAGGTGAGCTCCACACCTGGCAATACTGGCTGTCCTCAAGTAACCCCACCCCCCTTGCTCGACGGACGTGACATCACGAGACATTGGTTGTTCGCTAACTGTCGAACCACGCCAGCGAATGCAGGTGATGGTGCTTGCTCTAACTGCTGTGGGTGCACGGATGCCCGGCGTCGCAGCTGGTTGTCCGCAGTGCTGTGATCCGGTGGGAAAAGTTGTTCGCCAGGGAGATGAAAACAAGTGGCATCCTGCTAACTCAGGGCTTCCCTAAGGCATTGAAGGGGGAGGGGGTGAGAGATGTCCTGTGTCACGGCGCTGCCTGGTGCAAGTCATATGGCATCCCTGTGGAAAATGGCAGTGCGTCTTTGGTTCAGTTTCACGACATAACACATTTCTACTTTTCTCCTGGTAATCCGGTGTGCCACAAAGCTTGTGCAGAATGCCTTGTGGCCGGCAGATTGAGGGTCTGCACGGATGTACACAAGCTGGACAGGGTGGATGGAAGGTGGGGCACAGGTAGAATTGGGTCGCCACTGCTCTGTGTAGCACCGCTTTCTCTCTCGTACTTCCTGCAGTTCTCCCCTCCCCCCTCCTTTACAACCCTCTCTACCCCATCACTGCCGGCAAACTCCCTCGCCCCGCTCGTGAACTCCCGGGGGAGGGGAAGGGAAGGTCTCAGCCTTGTAGCTGCTGGGCAGGTGTCTTGCTGGTTACCTCGTTCACCCTTCCTCCCAATGTAAAAAATGCCACCAGGACATGCTCTACCTATGATGTATGGTCGTCTCTGACTCGTAGTCGCAGCTGTTTTTAGCTCCTTGTTCCTGCACTCTGTCGGGTTGGTCTCGGATGATAGATTGCTGTAGAGTTGTGTTTTACACACCACTTGGTGCAAAAATCGCGCCAGATTATTCCCATGAACTGTGTGCCATTATGACTGTGCAGTATGCGCAAGTACCCCCAGTGTGAGAATAACTCATTCTGTGAAGTTTCCCGACAGAGCGAGCACATGTGCTCGACAGGGGCTAGGCTTCTGTCCACCGGGAGAATAATTCCGTGACAACCAGTATGAAGCATTTCACGTTCGGCGTCTGTGGATGCAGACCCATCATATCAACAGCTACATTCTCGAAGGGGTCGACTGGCTCACATGGCTGTTGCTGTTGTGTACCAGCTTGTCTCCTGCTCTTGTAACAATTTTACTGAATGCAAGCACGAACAAAAGCTCTCGTTTGCGCAGCAACTGCTGGCCAATGGAGATGTTTTAGAAAGTTGTGCTTCGTTTGTGTGGCACCGGGATGTCGTGCGAGTATTTCAGAATAGCTCTGCGCGCCATTGCAGGTACGTAAATATACGAGACCTCACTGTCCACACCCGGGCATGATTCCACACAATTGTTTTAACACATGCTATTTCTCTGTTTTTGTTGCACACTGTTCTTTCAAGTTCAGCGCAGCTGGGTACATTATCTGTTTGCAAATTATGAGATAACATAAATCCTGTAGCGTGGGCATTGTGGTCGGCACAAAAACATTATTGCAGTGGATTGTTGACATGTTACTAACGTATTTCGGTAGGGAAGGGGGTAGAATGTCTTCCCTTTCCTCCTCGTCACGGGCGATTTCTGTTCTGGGCATGGTGTATCCGGGGAGGGTGATGTCTGACCGCTATACCCTGCTCCCTCGTTTCCCGGCCGAGTTGACCTCGCCCCTCCTCGGGCCTGTAGTGTTCCCACATGGATAGTCATTGTTCCAATGGGGTTCTCCACACCACCAGCAAGGGTGATGGGGTGGTCGGGCTCCTGGACACGGGCGAGTCATTGAGCCCCCGGAAGCAGTGAGACGAGTCGCCTTCGAGCATGGTTGACTAGACGGACCCAGGTGATAGTTGTTTTCTCAGCGCCGTCTTATCCGGCTCAGTATCCTGGGTTGTCTCAGTGTTATACTTTCGAGCCTGGTGCTTTTCCTTGTTACAGACTGGTGTGGTCTTCTCACTCATGTCCAGATGCATGGCCAAATTGAATGAAGTCTCGCTCAGTAACGTGAATAACTGGGGCGAGAGCAGCCCGGTAATCATCCCACGCAGTATTGGAGATAACCTCCAGGATATCCCAAATCGACAGTGTTGTGCGGTATGTGTGGATGAAGCTTATCTTCTGGATGGCAAAGTTATGGAGGCTTTCCTCCTCCTGTTCCTCTAGTGTGCTCTTACTGCATACTCATAGTGAGGTGAAAATTTCTGCAAAGTGTGTGGTGAAGGTGTTGTAAGATCCCTCCCATGTCGTGCTGTAATGCCAGATTTCGCACCACCAGCTTTTAGCATCGCCAGACATATGGTCGCCGATAGTGCTGGGCCAGTCAGCCTGGTCTACTCAGGCGGTCTATAGGCGGTCTTCACAGTCTCGTAAAAATCCAAATGGATCTTCACCCACAACCCCTGCATAGAGAGGCAACAATTCAACCATACTGGTGTCATTCGAGGATTCTGGCACAGGATTTGTCGATCTATTGTATGGTGTGTAGAGGCAGCAAGCAGTAGGTATTCCGTGTGGTTTAAATACAGGGGGTGCTCTTGGTATATAGTGTGCTCTGGTCAGGATGTCGGGCGACGTCCTCGTGCCCATCGGACCCCATGATTGTTGCGGTGCTGGCTGAGGATGTTCTGGGCGGTGAAAAATTGTCTGAGTGACCGAATTCACTTCCGGTGGTAGTACATATAATAGTTGGTTCAGGAGCGTGGGTTCCGTCTTCTCGTTGTGTCGTGTAGGTGTGCAACAACTGTGATTGTTGGTGAGGTAGTTCATTTTCGGCTTGCATATATGTACAGATAGCTGGGGCATGTGTCATATTTACAAAGCCTTCAACGGAGTTTGCCTTTAAACAGTTTGTACACAAGTACCTGTGTTTTCCCGCCACAATTCTCGCTAGTGTACCGCAGCAGATCTCAGAGTTGGTGTTGGCAATGTTCTGCTGTAGCTGACATGCTGTGACAGGCTCATGGCACACTGAGGATTTCCTTAAAAAAAAAGTCCAGTGGGAATGGATCGAGGCTGGCTGTTACACGAAGACAATTTTTGCATAGTGAAGCTGTTCTCTCATTAGTCGTCTGCCATTCTAGCGCAGAAGTGTGGCGCATTTGGTGAGGATATTCCATGGTATTCATGTTGTTGTTATGCTTCGCCAGGCCTCGAGACCTCGTGGCTCGCTGCAGCCACCCACATATGCATCGCGGTACAGGTGGATCTACCTGCATGGCGTGGCATGGGTGGAGGGAGGGTGGCAGGTGCCTCACTCCCCTCCGATTGTCTGGTCCCTGATGGCGTGCCTCCTGACATCATGACAGTGGTGGCACAAAATATGGCGAACTTCTCTGTTTACTTTGGTGCCAAAATTCTGTTACTGTTGCTTGTCCTGGGATGTTGCCATTTGCCATAGTTAATCATGATGTAGGACATTTCGCCAGTAGCGAAATGGTGAGCCAAAGATCAGCATGCCTATTACATCTGAGGGCATGTGATCGCACATGGCTCACACGGGTTTTCCATGAACTCTGTCAGGATTCTGATTTCCAGAAAAGTGGTTTTAGGTGCGGTAATGGTGGATTGGGTTTTGAAAGGAAATTAATCACCACTAAATGCTGCGCCATTTGACGCTTAGCCTGGGCTGGACCATGGGGGATAGAGGTTATGGGGACAGGTAATACTAAATGTGAAGTTCTCTGCTGGCCACCAGTACTCAATAAGTAGTAGAGCACAAGATCCTTAGAATCCTTGGGGTCATTTGGCCAACAGCCTGGTGGCTTTCCCCCAGTGGCCCGCATCTTGCAGGTTATCTATCGATGAACTTACAAAAGTATGTCCATGAATACCTTGACTGGCGAGGACTGTTGCCTCCCTCGTACGTCATTTCACTCCCGAGGGGCTATTCTGACTCACCCACACCATTTCGAACTATATTACCTTTGAAACTTACAAGTTAAACAGTCGATACACGACCGTGAGTGAATAAGATACTGGAGAATACTCATAATACATTATTTATTCAACTGTCACTCCACACACGGGGCACATACATTTGTTGTTCACCGTTCAAGTGGGCGACCACTGAAACTGCTAAATAGCACGAGGCTTACATGATTTTCAGTGAGAAAGTTAAACCCCTGGCCACGAACACATGGACCGGGGTTGCAAGACAACCCTCGCTCCGGGCGAGAGAAAAAGGTTCCGATATACTAAATTTAACGGCTCGTAGCCACACATGATGAGTGATTGATAAACAGAGAAGGCCCGGAGTGGCATGGACACGCGGCTGCCTCGATACACATCCAAGAAGCTACTGTCATGGCGGCAGGCGTGAGGCCATGTGATTTGTCGCTGTTGAAACCTAATGTCACATGACTTATGTGACACTCATATTTATGAAAAATATGCAGTGGAATGATATGACACAAGTTTACATTAAATACTAAATGATCTGAGCATTCAATAATTATAAAATACACCTCTTACAAAAATAATTGGGGTCTGCCACGTGCTCCTACCCTAAAACCATTTGTCCAGCCATAGACTGTGATATCGCTGCAGTTGGCTGCGCTCTGTGTGCCGCGTAGAGTGTGCACCCGGTGGCTGGAGCGATCAGGCACAAAGCAAGTTCAAGGGCATGCCGGTGCAAAGCAGCCGGTGGTTACCATGGAAATGCCACGGAGGAGGATGAAATAGGCAGACAATTTTGATCTAAGAGTATAAGGTCTAATTAAAGACATTGTTGTTGTGTTTTGATTAAAGGATTTATTGCTTGTTTTGTTTATTTGAGTGATAATTGTTTACAGTAAAAGAGTCATCATTCACGAGACTTCTGTAATACAGGGTTGTTTTTGTGCTTTTTGAATGTTTATTTATTTATTTACCATGTTGCAAGGGCAGGTACTGCAATTCACGACAGAAAGTAGTGCAATTTCACCGCGAGGTGAGCCCGCGCGTCGAGCAGGAAGTTAATCAGTGTTCAGCAACCAACAGAGTTGGAAAGCACGTTGTGAGCTCCGGCGTTTTCCTACGTGCCATACAGCCATCAATATTTTGCATCTAGACATTAACTACAATAGACTTCCAGGTAATATCGGAACCATTTTCGTAATATCGGCCCGATAAACCACCTCCTCTCTCCATGGGAATATAATTACCCAGGGAGCTTTATTTTGCAGTCAACATTGTTTGTCACAAGACGTTTAGCAGTTCTACCACATGGCTGGTTATAACAGCCAATAGTTTTCATATAAAGGGCCCTTATAGAAGGGATTGTAATTCAACGTAATAAATACGACTGTGAACTGAGCAGTATATACTTTATTTACATCGCATCATGCGTGTCTGGAGACGGGCCCTTAAAATACCTGCACACTCAACTTTCATAAGTCATTTAATCTGCGATTGTTCATGAGCCTTGTTTCGCATTGCATTGGCGTGTGGGAGGCCCCAGAAGCCCACATACATGTGTGTAATAGTTATGAATTTTTCCCTCCAAGATCAACACTAGTGCATAGCCGACCGGTGGGCAATCATTTAGCAAACATCATTCATCTGGAGCAGTAATCAACGGGGCAGAGTTCAACACTTCAAAAGCGAGGAGAGTGGTCTGGGCATAGGGCCCGCAACCCCGAGGTTAAAAGATACAACATCAACATTGATGTCGTCTTGATAGCATCTGGTGCCAACTAAGTATAATCATTCCTAGACCTCACCATCACCACCCATGAAAACCTCATATAATCCTTTACCATCACACGGAAAGGCATCAATTGGCTGGCCCAAGTCGGGCCATTTTCCTACCACAGTTATTGCCTACCTCTGTGTCCATTGACATACGCCATAATCATCAGACACTTGGCTGCTGTGGTGCAGGGTTGCAATATCAGCAACTTGACCTAAAATGTCCCATTTTTGTAGCGGTGGATGCGCAGCCAACGGAAATGTTCCCAATTACAACTTATTTTACTATTACACTTAATTTTCAAGGCAGAACAAACTGGCATAAACAGTTCACATAAACGACACATAAAATATTTTTAGTAAAAACCTCGTGGCTTCTCGCCACGTGGTTAACCATGTTGTCATACGTATGGTAAATAACACCTATGGACCGGTGTGGTAGTCTTTGTTGTGATGCGGCTAACACAAGGTCACAGAACAAATGAGCATCAAAAGTAAACAAAACGCTCTTAACCTAACATGACTGGTACTTACGTGTGAGAATACAGGAAAATGAGGAAATAAATAAACAATACATATCACTCACATATAACCCTTTCAGAGTGGCACGCTGTCCACTAAAACTGTCAGTAGGAAATGTGGCATTACTTACATGTACCAACACATGTAACACTAACACTGCCGATTGAACATAATCTGACATACTTGCTATTGCCGTTTAAATACATTACATAACACAGTCATGAATACACTCACATTACACTTGTGCACTACGTGCACAACATGGAACACTTATTGCACACATGTAGTACTTAGCTACATGCACGTATCACTTAATAAACTAAAAAGGTTTTTAAAAAACACATTTATACACTAACGTGCACTCGTGCACACACACTTCATTGTTATGATGATGTGCCTGGCGGTGCTGCAGGAAAGGGTGTGGTGAAGGGGCTCACCGAAGTAGTTCACATCACATGCAAAAAAAAAACCACACACAAAATACACACAGATAGGTAAGTGATCTCATAAGCCTTTCTTTCCTCGGAAAATAATCTAATATTACAGGAGTAGAATCGTGAAAAGCAAATCCACATATTAGATTTTAAAATGTCTTATTAATTGTTAATATTTTCACCCACTTCCCAGCAAATAGTTCATTGTTTGGGAAACTAAAATATATTCAATGCTAACCCTTTATTTTCTTTTAAACAATTTTAACAACTGTACACTCTTCTGTTTGGCACTGTATCTCTAGCTTCTCATATTTCACATCATACAACCAACAAGCTAAAAATTTGCAACTATTGCAGCAATGTGTCTATTTACAGACACATAATTTCGTCTGCCCCTGTGATGAAGTCATGGCTCAGAGTAAATATAATCGGAATACATACATTTCTCCAACTTACTTCATCACATCTCAGGTGGGCCAGGTATACTGCCTGTTGGAGGATCACTTCTAGATTTTTTTTGGCAAACCTGGGGGTGGGGGGTATATAAGTGTACATAGGACGCCTCAGGTTGAGCCACCACTATAGTAGCAAATTTAATTTCTGTAGAAAGTTTTATTTTTCCTTCAACAGAAATGGTTTTCCATCGAAACAGTACTTTACTCTGCCAAAAGAGAATATTGTTCTTTTGGAAGCACATAATTGCATTATGTGCTTTTCTTCAACAGCCAAAATTTGATTCATCAAATTCAAATAACTTTCCCGTCGCTGTATTTCCTCATATTCTAAAAAAAAAAAATCATGTTTCTTTTAAAGAAATAAAATAATGCACAAGTGTTTCTGTTGATATGACTGAAGCATTTCATTTTAATCCCATTGTGCAATATGGCATGACAGATGCACACACTGTTTGAAATGTCCAGTCATAGTCATTAATTGAAAATGGCATTGCTGTTTAAATGACTGATATATATTAAAACTATGATTGGCAGCAGTAAATTTAAAGAATATTGCAATTGTAATTCAATTTTTTTTGCTATAACATTTACATATTGCTTTTGTTTAAAGATAATTTGTAAACTTTTTTTAAAAAGTCAAATATCTCATGAAATTCTAGGATAACATGATCGATATCAGTTCTGTTTCACCATTAGATAGCTGCACTATTACTCCAACGTGCAGTTGCTACGCTTGATTCTAGATGATGATGCCATCCACAGCTTGCACAGGAGCACTTTTCAACCTGCCTGCTATCTACCAGGACAAGAGAAAACTGCTTAATGCAAAGCGCTAGCTGCGCTGTACTCTACCGAAGGCCAGCAGCTACACTGAGAACACCAACTAGTTTTTAGAGAATAGGATCAAATCAACTCTTTCTGCCATTTTCATTTCAGTCAAAACAAGGGCCGTGGTAGGTGAAGCAGTAAGGAATATAACACTTACTTACCCAAAATAATCGAAAAATAAAATACAATTGGACATTTTCACGCACTTGCTGGCTGAAAATAAAGTTTAATTCGTGGATTTTGCTTTGCGATTGCAAAGTTAAAGATGGCATAAACTAAACTCTGAGAAGTTGTGTAGTGTAGTGTAGTGTTGTGAATAATATTTCTGCGCAGAATTGTGATATCAAATCAGTCTGCATGTTTGAGATTGTAGTGTATAAGCCTAAACATGGGAGCATGAAAGCGATTTATGTATCCATTTAATTGAGTGCTCGGAAATATTGAAGGTGCAATGGGCTGTGGTGTTTCGGCTCGAAACTGCAATATAAATAATTTATACACTACTGCAGTCTGGCATCAAACCACAAAGTTGGTGGATTGACCTCGTAATCAAAATTATTATTTTCTTGTATTGAGACAGACGTGGTTAATTATATTTTGTGAGCGCTCACGGAAATCAGGTTCCGGTAATGGTAAACAAATTGTCGAGGTAATTTAAAGCAGAGAGGCTTTTTGAAGAAAAAATTTGGAAAATGATGAAAAAATTCACTCTATTATTAATACATAACATAGACATTATAAAGCGCATCAATATTTCACCTGATAAGGAGGGCTATAAACTGTAGGAAAATTGAAGGGTAAAAGTTTATAATGAAAATATACTTATTTTGTTTTTTTTTAACCCCACAATTTCCCTGATCTTCATTGCCCTCCCCTCTATCAATATAAGTGTTTGTATTTGTTTTATTATGTCTCTTTGGCAATTCATGTATTTCAATATTATTATTATTATTATTATTATTATTATGAAGTACATATTTTTCACTCGTTTTACCCTACAATTTCCCTAGGCCTATTTCAAAAACCATTCCTTACGAATATTCACAGTTTTAGGCCTCTAACTTTATTTACGTCAGTTTTATGACGTGTTAAAGATTCCTGAAATGACTGTAGTTCTTACGGTTATTTTACATTAACATATTTGTTTTCCACGACATAGCACTTTACGTGTAATGCACGTTCATATTTTGCTGCGACTATCTTTAACACTGTTACAACTGCAAGGTAAAGAACTGTAGTATTTATCCTTTTGCTATTGATATGTATTGGGTTAATTCTTTAAAATGATTGCCTCAGTTGGAACGAATATTAAAACGAAGGAACATCCAGTCAAACGAAAAAGATACATTAAATTCAAGCACGCAACTCGTGTTGCTCATTTTTGTCATACAAACTTAAAATGTATTGTTGAACATACACACAAATAAGCCTACCGTAACTTTTATTCCGCTCATATTTCTATGTATTGCTATTAGGTTTATTGAAATTTATCATGCTGGGCTTAGTATTTTTTGGGACTATGGCAAGTCACGTGTGTAACGTGACTTGCCATAATTAACTTCGTCATAAAAACAGTTCACAATTAAAACACATAAGTAATGCACATCAAATATTTGAAATCTCACATGCACACAGAAACGCCACTTTAGACTCAGCTTTTAACGAAACACACGTATCAGTATATTAATATTCAAAAACCTATGACGACTCATTCACAGTTACATTATGACAATAAGCATCAGTTGACAATGTTTTGGTTGAAATGAAAATGGCGGGACAGTTTGCCGATGGTTTCCGCTAAGATATTATAACCACAAAGTTACCCTCTCTATGTGTACTACATAGCTTGTTGAAAAACACACAAGTCATTGCAGTTCCTTTCAACGCCATTGGGCGTAACTTGTTTATACGAGTGTCTTATGCAGTGCCACGTAGTTTGAAATTAGTCCCACAATAAAGTAACCATCGGCAAATAGATGTAGTGAAATCACCAGTGTATTCACGTAGCTATTATAGTGCCAAGTAGCAACCACGTAGATCTTAGCCATCCGAAAATATTTTGAGTGTTTTTTTTTTATCTTACACGCCTAATTAAAAGAACTTCTAAGACACATTGTGAGCCCTTTTATTTACGTGAAGTATTAAATTCCTAACATTGTCATGGTGATGCTAACAGTACGGCGCAAGCCGTGTCCGAAATGTAAAAATTTGGGGAATTAGGTTTTAGGAATTTAGGGTGGATGGTTTCGAATGGCTTGTAACGGCGCTACATGTGAATAAATTGGAAACTACAGGCTTGTAGAATTTGGACGTTAATTTGTTTGCCACACTAATATCAATAAATAAATTACTCCCAGGCATTTTTCACGTCTTGTAAATAACCTATCATATTTATTTCTAGCCAATATCAATCTTCTCTTGATTTCTTTGCTCCCTGCAATTAATATTCCATTTGAAATAACCTTTTTTTTATTTGGGGACTTAGTGTGCTACTTCAGTTCCGTAAATTTCAACCCTAAATCCCCAAATATTTAGAGCCTAAAATTGGTCACTTGGTCGATTTAGTAACCTAAATCATGGTCTCGTAGCCGTTTCGGACACGGCTACAGACTCTTGTAAACGCACAGCACGAAATTTACTTGACACATTTTTCAGAAATTAAATTTTAATTTGTAGAAACACAAATTAATACCATATGTTTCCTTTTTAATATATCAGTGTATTATGTATATTTTGCCTTTCCAGGAAACAGACATATTTTTAACAAAATAAAAATTCCTTATAAAATTTAGCAACACGTAAATTTCATGTTTCATGTATTGTATTTTCAAGGGAATAATACATAGTTCAATTTAATGTATGTTTCATCCAGTGTTGTGTTACATATCAACCACATAATTATTTTTGCAAGAGTTTTTCTGTTATGGCGTGGCGTAATCAACGCCATGTCACCCCTTGAGCCTTGGCTTGATAGGTGTAAGGATAGGTCACGTATCTTGTGGCTCGGAGGTGAAACATTTATTTGTGATAGTCAGTAACTAAAATAGACTAATTTCATCTGGAGCGCTTTCTTCACTTTGTGCACCTTCGAGTATGCCTCCCATCCGGAGCAAACTCGCAGCACCTCCAGCGTAACAAATAATTTAACTTTTTTTTTCACTGCACCTATGCCATTTTGCAGCTTCAGCCAGTGTGAGGCTTCAAGACGCATGCCCGTCTATTTTAAATTGTGTATCATATCACTGTCAATATTGAATAATCAGGCATTTATTCATAGTATTTTGTTGTGTACCATCAATTTCTTCATATATGTGCCACATGTGTACCATCACTTAAGTTTTGGAATATTTACTGTGTGTTTATGTTGAAATTTATTGCAGGGAATGAAAGGCGTGTTGGGAAGCCACAATAGCCCAGCTCGAGTGTATTTGTACCATTCTATTTTGTATAAAAAATAATTTTACTCAGTGTGCATAGCACTTCCGCTTATGTGAACTCCGTAGGCGGCCATGGTAGGTCCGTGCGATGCTTATCTCTGGACAGTCTGTCGATGAGAGCTGGCGAGGTAAGACACTGTCACGTACGCACTACAACTTTTGTTCACTGATTTAGGTTTCCATAGTCAATTTAGTTTACCGGTTAACCTCTGCTTGAGTACGTTTTTGCCAGACATTTTCCCCAGCATAATGCTTCCACTTTATTAATTTATTGCGCCCTTCTGGCATTTTTAACTTAATCGAGGAGAAGGAGCAGAAAGATGTCGGAGAGGTCACGAGACCCGCACAACTTGAATCAGGCACCATCTGCCTATATGTTTATGGTGTTTAATTGTAATTTCTGCATTATTGCTACACGCAATATTAAGGGCTTTGTTTTTATGTATATATTTGTGGGTAATTTTTCATGTTTGAATATTTTACGGCAACATCGCGCATAATCACATAGCTGAAAACGCCAAGTACTTGTATACACCATCGTTGCGTTTTGAGAGCTTATTTATGTGACATTGTATGTGCAATATTTTATTAAGGGTTCTATGTTAAATTTTTGTCAGGGTTCCGTGGAATTTCACGTAAATTGATGCTTTTTTACTTGACCACATGGTCATGTATATGTTTGATTTTACTGCCACCAGGTATGTTACCAGCCTGTAACCACTTCAATTGCAAAAGAGGATATTTTTCTCAGCAAGAATAATATTTTGTCCCATCTTGTTTCATGTATCTTTTGAGGATTTATGTAATTTTGTAATTTGTGTAAGGTGCAATTATTCCCGTCCTAGCCGGCTCTGTGTATAGGCCATCACAAGACTACCCACGTGCTCGAGGGCGAGCCCTGGCGAGTTTGCATTAGTGATGCCGAGTAATCACAAGTGTTAATGTATCAAGGGTTTAATTTGTAATTCACAGTGTCCTGTCTTCAGGGAAAAACCGTCAGTCCACCCTAGTGACTGTCGGCCCTCTTCCCTTGTGAATGTTGTGCTTTCACGCACCTCGGTGAGATCATCCATCTAGGCATGCGCTAGAGTAATTGTGACTGTGGAGTACCCATGCGGAATTGGCTAGTCAAGGCCCCGAGATAATCATAATTTCATTGGCACATTGATGCGTATGCATAGTAACAATAAAAACAAGTCTACAGTGACAGCGTCCTAGCCACATATATTTTATTAAGTAATTATTTCCAGTGATGTTTAGTAAAAGTTTAGTATTGCCTACATGTTTGTAAATACGCACGGGTGAGACGGCCACACAGAACCCACATCGTCCCTGAGAACCCTGAGTCTTAATAGTGTGGTGATTGGGAACCACTGCTGGCGCCCATATTACCAGTAAGTATTTGTGTCATTGTTCGTTTCATGTCTCACCCGACGGCATCACACTAAAGAATAAATAAATCTTGGTATCCAATTGATTTTGCATAATTTCTTATTTTTGATAGGGTTTCAGTGGGGTACCTCAAATCTGCTCAACTTGAGACTCCATATCTTTTTAAAACCTATTATCCCTTCCATTGGCAAATCTGTAACTAACCCCCAGGTGTTCAAACTGATCACCACCCTTCAAACATTCAATGGGCACACCTCTAAAGTTAAAAAGTTAAACTTAGTTGGTAGAAAAGTCCATGTTTTATTCTTTACCACAAGGTGAGATGTTAAGCACTTGGGAACAGTCACCTCCATCCGGTGATCAGTCACATATTCATTTTAAATTCCCAACATTTTATCCATCTCGACTACATCATCAGATACCAAAACCAAATTACCCGCAAAAGTTAACAATAAAATACTTCCACCTTCTAATTTAATACCTTCCATCATTTCTAACTTTTCTAACATCAGATCCATAACTAGTGGAGAGAGAGTCTCCCTACTTGACACCCCTTCAGATTTTTCTACCTTCACATCATTAATCTCAATATCATTAAGATTACACCTATGCATTCCTTCAATAATATTATTTCGGGGGGCGCTTTGATTCCTTAACCTCTTCAAAATAATATTATGAAGAACTACATCAAAAGCATTCTTAATATCAATCTTAACAAATACACCCCTCTTCTTCTTCCCTCTCTTAAATAATTGTTATATTATTAAAACAACCTGCCTCATTCTTAAAACATTTCTGTCTTTCATTCAAAACAATCTCTTTTTCCATCTTTTGATGCAACAACCCAGAGTATAACCTGTTCAATATACTACCAAATTGTAATTGGTCTAAGATCTTCCACTCCATTATCCTTACCTTTCCCTTTCGGTATTAACACAGTTCTATTACCCTCCCAAAAAGTTGGAGAAATTTGTAATTTTGAAATTATATTAAAAATAATGTAATTATTCCAGCAACACCTGGCTTGTACAAATTCATTCTTCTAGTACCATTTACCCTTGATGCACCCGTCACATTCATTATATTCCACCTCTTTACTACTTTCTCAATCAGAATTGGTGTCAAACATTCATTTATTTTTCAACATTCCCTAGCTTTTTCCATAACTGTATCATTATGCTTCATATTTACTCCCTAAATCTTATTGTAAAAAGTTTTGACTTCTTCTTTACTCATTCCTAAATATTCCCTTTCTTTCCCTAAAGTCTCACTCGAACTTTTATCTAATAAGACTCTAGGCAATCTCTCAAATAATCGCTGAGCTTCTCTAAATTTTTAGAGAGTCTCGTGTTAACCCTAGTGGATCCCTCTCGTATGGTTAGTTGGCACCTTTCCGGATATAATAACTCATTTGAGACCCTGTGACGACCCCGCTAACAGTGAATCGGCATACCCACACTTGGATTTAACTGTGCTGAGACCCCACTAGGCATCAATTGGCACCCCTCCATGTGTCTAAACACCGCTGCCACGTGGGTGACCAAGTGGCAAAATTGGACTTTCTGTGCAGATGTCAATTTCCGGCTTATCAATTGGTGCCTTTCCGTGTGGCTAAACCATGCAGCCACGTGGGTAACCAAGCGTGGAACCGTCGTTTTCCATTGTTGGTGAATGTGGAGAGCAAGGAGACCACAATCGTTTGGTGTTGTGTTCCAGGAACCCGAACAGTAGCATTTTCCCTCCCTCCACTGTTCCACGTATTTTCCCAGTCGTCGCGCTGAATACCACAAGGGCGGGAGGGGGGTGAGCCGAGACCATCCTCACCCGGTCCCACACCAGCCGCGTCAATCACCATCATAAATATAGTCCACGTGTGTGGGACAAACATGCAAACAAGGAGTCTGTAGCCCCTGTGAAGATCTCCATTCAACCACGTCGGACAATCACACAAGTGACAAGTTTGCATAGAAGTGTTTGCACTCAATCACATGTGCAAACTGTGGCAAAGTGTCGAGCAGCAACCCATTTGCCGAGTATGTACCATTAGCCAATATCTGCAGATGCTTACCAGGCAGAACTTGAACATCATCCACATTAATATAGGACATGCAAACCGCCGAACGTACGTACGAGGTAACCGATAACTGACAGCGACGTGAGGGACCAGAGTGTGACCTGACATCCTGCACGTGTTGCTAGAAACAACAACTGTGAAAATCCTTAAACATTCCGGACGGGATCTGTGCGTAAACATGACAATTCATGTGCTACCAGTGTTGCATCGCCCAAGGATGGACAAGAAGCAATCGCGCAATGTGTGGACTGTACCGTCGCAAGGGACCACACCATACCAGGTATGAGTGGAGAAGAAATATGTGGACACATTACTGGAAACATGGATACATTACATAATCACAAAATCCAACACTGTGTGTTACGCACAACAAAGGAGTGCAAGTGTGGGATAACCCTGAAAAAAACCACCACAATGTCCGACCTGTACAGCGAACTGCACCAGTTAGACACACGTGACAGCACCGAGAACAGTGCAAACCGTGAGACTGTGTGAAGTGCACAAGCTGCAAAGAGATGAACTGTCAGTACCGTTACCACCTCCTACACCCAATGTGTTACGCTTACCAACCCCCAACAACCTACCATTCCATCGACATCCTTTGTACTATACCACTCTTCAGTTCAATATGTCATCCCACTGTTAACTCCTGCCAAGTTTCAAATTCTTCCTAGTTTTGCGGGACAAGGTTCGAAAGACCAGAGGGCATTCGTTGACGAGTGTGTACGAACACTGCAATGGTACGGAGTTCCAATGGAAGAGTGGCCGAGTGTAGTAGGCGCACAACTTACAGGTGATGCAAGAACATGGTGGAGAACTATCACTGAATACCAAATAACATGGGAGCAATTATTGAGAAATTTTCTACATGTTACACCAGCACACTAGCCACCATACAAGCACAGGTGGATATTTTCACCGGGAAGCACTGGCAGCACGAAGACCTAGAGATGTTAGTCAGGCTGAAAGTAAACATAGTCGCCAGATTTTATCCACACATCGCCACAGCGGATGCATTGGAGGCGGTAATAAAAACTATGTCACTGGAGTACAGAGCAGCACTACAACCTACCATTCTCCATGGGTTTGAAAATTTTGTGCGAACAGCAGCAAGAATTGCATGAGATACAGCAGAGATGCATCAACAAGAAGCGCCACCACGTGTCCTGGCGAATGCAAACATTGCCACGCCCACCAGTAGCCATTAAAACAATAACAGGGTGCTTACCAGTCCATCACCCGCCAACCACGCCAGCGGAGCAGCAGTGCATACACCAGCGGGAAACGCAGGGGCAAGCCAGCCTTCACGCCAAAACACTGCGTAGCCTACACCACATGGAAGTGACAGATCTGACTGGCCACCACCGCGACCATTCAGATATTGCTCAGGTGATCAAATGCATTAGTATAGGGACTGCCCAACTTGTGGGGAACCAATGAATCAGGAGCCAGGAAACAGATGACAGGGATAGAGAACACAACCCCTATCCCCGAAACAAAAACAAAAATAAACACAGAAACGATGTCGTGCCTCGGGCATATTTACCAGAATTATGACACTACTACGCATTCCCATCAATGTAAACACTAACCAAACAGTCGCTCTTATTGACACAGCGGACTCCAACAATTTTATTAGTGCAAAATTAATACAATCTGGGCAATGCATAACAGCAAACAAACCGCACAACTCGCCACGCGGGACGTAAAGGGACACATTGACGGCATTGCAATAGTAAACATCAGCATATGGGTCAAAACTATGCCTGTTTCAGTACTCGTAATGCTGGAACTCAGTGCGTTATTGCCACAATGGCAAAAATGGACTGTATTCGAAAATTACTTAGGATACAAAAAAAAAAAAAAAAAAAAAAAAAAAAAAAAAAAAAAAAAACTGATGGACAGTGAGGCTACCCGAGTGGTGCTACTCACCACCATGATACTTCACGAACAACTGACTGCCTCCTCTTGGCAGTCCAGTGTTGCCAACTCTGTGGTCCAGCACTGGATGCAGGTTGCCACCTTCAAAACCACCAGAGGTGGCAGAGCGGGAAATTCAAAACTTGAATGTGTCCAGTACACACAGTCACGGATACACGAAAAATGAAGTATTCACATATTTATAGGTCCAAACATTCCACCCACCTTGAAATGTTCCATTTCAACAATTAAATGGCAATGGGCAAAGTTTCACCCCAGGACGCTTGAGTTGTCCGGTAGAGGTGCACACAGTTGCTACTCTTGTCATACCATCCTTTCCTGGGTGGGGCTCCAGGACTCATCAACTCGTGCTACTCAAGGAAGAAAGGCGTTTGCCTTTCTTCCTTGAGTAGCACGAGTTGATTGGCAGCAAGCTCACTGCCTTTGTAATGCCACTTCTGCCCCTTTTGGAGAGTATGCAAGTAATTGCGGTGCCAGCGATACCAAAAATCCTGTTGTCGCCGCTCTACAAGCTGCCATCGGTGCAGGCGATTGAGGGGATGTCCCCAAGGCCAGGTTCAGGTAGAGTGACCAAGGATTCAAGGGTCAGAAAATGGTCAGGTGTAAGGGCACCGAGATCGTTAGGATAACAACTCAAAGGGCACAATGGCCTGGAATTCAACATCACTTCAACCTAAACTAGCACAGTGTACAATTCTTCGAACGTTGAGACCTGTTCCCCAATAACCTTGTGGAGATGGGAATTAAAAGATTTAACTACAACCTTCCAAAGGCCTCCAAAGTGAGAAGCAGCATGGGGATTGAAATGCCAGTTGACATCAAGATGGGACAATGTGTCCTTTGCCATTTGTTGGTGAGAGGAAGATGAAACCAGCTGCCGGAGTTCTTGCAATCGATTGTGAGCCCCAACAAAATTGGTACCACAGTCAGAGTAAACGTTGGAAGACCTACCTCGTAGAGCAAGAAAATGTTTGTAAGCTCCCAGGAACATTTCTATGGACAGGTCAGAAGCTAATTCAACATGAACTGCCTTGGTGGCACAGCACATGAAATGCAGAGATACGCTTGCAGGATTGCTGCCCCGCACACTCGAGCAAGTTTGATCATGAACATGCAAGTATAATCAACCCCTGCCCTTGCGAAAGGTTTAATTTTTTGCACCCTCATCGCTGGAAGATCTCCCATACGAAGTTACCTAGGAGGAGGCCTCTGTCTGAAACAGCGGAGACAATACCGTAAATGGCGGGTGATGGTATCTTTGACAAGATCCAGAACTGTTCTCGCAGAATGCCTCCAAGTGTCTGCACCCCAGGATGATTGTTTCATTCATGATAATGGCTTACGAGTAGGTCAGTCAGGGATGCAACTTAGGCAACAACACAGGGTGCTTATGCTCAAAATGAACTGCAGATTGCGGAAAGTCTACCGCCCATCCTGATCAAACCATGCTCGTCAAGAAATGGCACAAATTTCCTAATTTTAGGTGCAGTGCATTGATTACTCTTAAGAGCAACAATATAATTACTGACTGCCTTGAGCTGAGCTTGCAGAAGCCAAAACTTGAGGCCTGATTCAATTCAGAAGGGATAAGGCATCCACTCCAACATGTAGCATGCAAACTACGACAATTATGTACAAATCATAATAGGAAACCGGTGACTCTCAAGAGCTTAGTAAGATGACTGAACTGGGTCACCAAGTTATCCAGATCCTGGTGCTGGATTAGGTTGTTCAGTGTGCGGTTAGCTAGGAAAGGTGCAGACAATACTCCATAGGTGGCTGTTTTCAGATGGAAATCCTTGACTGGATTAGTGTCACTAAACCATCATACGATGCATTGATAATCCTGATGTTCAGGGTGAACCACAATTTGTCGATACATCTACTTCATATTAGTAGTAAACACAACAGTATGCAATCTCTCGCTGCAACTTAGGACCTGAAAGCAAGAGGTCATTGAGTGACCTTCCCTTTGAATCCTTGGCGGAGACATTGAACACTACACTACTCTCGGGCTTGATCACACAGTGGTGGAGGATATAGTAGGCTGAGGATGACTGAACCTGATCTGGAGGAATACTCTCCATATGCCCGGAGTTGAGGTAATCTGTCGTGAATTCAACATACATACCATTTAATTCACTGTTCCCCTTGAGATGCCTTTCAAGACTACTCAGGTGATTTACAGCTTGGGGCCGGGTGGCTCCAACATCAGGTTGATAAGTGCGAAATGGCAAACACATATTATAATGGCCGTAGTCATTTCGAGTTCGTGTATCGACAAATATTCTTCCACGAAGGACCTCCTCAGTTGACTTATGTTTGGTGCTCGGATACTCAACTTCCCAGAATTTTCTCAGGACATTCTCCAGAGGAGAGACAGAAGTGAGGAGATATACACAGAATGACCTGGCAGGAGGAGAAACAGGTTCAAATGCCACCTTCCCCATCAAAACCCAATTAAACACAGACCCTAGAGCATATGGTGGGTCCTCAATCCTCCCTCCAGTCATCAACTGATGGAGATCTGCGGTGGTAAGAAGGTCAAGGGGGCCAGGCATGTCGAAGGAGGGATCTGCTAGTTTCAGGCTAGACACAGCATTACGAACTTCAGAGGACACCTCGACACTAGGTAAATTACCAGTAAGGTAAGACAAACACATCAAGAGCAAATTGGGGTCCTGCACAACCTACTGGCACATCAACGATAGATGCATTGTCTCAAATGCAATTTTTGCATACATCCCTCTCTAATAAAACTGGCTTGGCTTGCTGTGTCCAACAGCGCCTGAACAACATGCGGACTACCCATCAAATCGAGAACCTTTACTTGGGCAGTTGACAATAGCACAGTTTTATTAGACTTAACCACAGTGGACATGACTGCTGAAAGGGTAGAGGCAGTCTCCCCAGATGGTGGCACAGTATCATATTTCGAACCGTGATCCTTAGATTTAGGTTCAAAGTGCAGTAGTGTGAGATGTTTACTACCACAGGTGTGACAATGTTGAGGGACAATTCTTTGCTTGATGAGACTGGTGCACACAATTTAAACATAACTTCTGCATTTTCACAATGGCATACTGATCTTAGGGTGACAACTGATGGAACTCATGACACTTATACAAGGGGTGTGATGCATTACAGACACAATATGCATATCGCCAGTAGTACTGTACCAACTAATTTACGATACAACCAAATCTGATCACCAAGTTTCATCTTCATCTTGTTAAGCAAAAACATTTATGCATTACCAAATACACTAATTACAGCAGTACTATCAACCTTCCCCTCATCAACTGGAAAAGTCTTCCAACATATTATATCACAAACATCAATATCACCAATGTCCTTAGGTGCAGGATCCTTGTCAACATGAGACTTTCGGAAGAAACACAATCCCAACAAACCACTACCAGCTTTAGCAGTTATACCCTAATGAAAACAGATTTGAAGTGAGAGTTCTGTAAAAAAGAAACGTGCAGAGAGACTTGGTTTGGTTGTTTATTCAGAAACAGACAGTAAAATATATTTGGGAGATCATCAGTGCAGATTTGCTCATTTTCATTTGTTGCATTATATGTGTACAGTGTCTCATACAGAGTGGTATAAAAGAGAATATTTGCCCTTGCCAGAGTTGTACTGTTGTTGCCGGCAATGTCTGGATTTGTAATGTAGCATCGCCTGTCCTAGTATTACCGACAGGCGACGCAGAGCTCCCGCTCAGCGGTTGCGTCAGGGCCACCGGATGTTGCGTCATTCAGCCGCCGCTCACACACACATGGCGGCAAAATGTTTGTCACTCTCCCATGATGTAGCTCTCCCGCGAGTGTGTCCTTAACATTTTGTTTTTCTGTTCCCTGTCATAACGTACTACGTAAGCATTGAGCAATATAGCGATGGGTTCCCACATGTTCACGCTTTCTTTTCTTTGGTTGAGAATATGTTTATAGACTATATAAGGGACGTTCTTGTGTCTCACGTTCAGTCTGGTTTAGACATTCAGCCGGTGAGGAACCGTCTCAGTGTATTATCGTATATTACGAAGGAGGCTACTGCGCCGCTTTACATTGTAAGTTTATCTCTGTTACTTTTTAATAGCATTGGTTAGAATGGAATACTTCTTGCTCGTTTTATATTTTGGATCCTTTTGTTGTTAGACAAACAGTTTTTGGGTTTCATCGAGCATGCTTTTCATTGTTTTAAAAACAAAAGAGTTACAGGTAGAATTGAAACTACACGCGAGGAATTTGATTGTTGGTATAAAGATGTGGCTCTGTAGCATAATGGTTGGATACCTAAAAGGAAGCAGTTATATTTATGGGGACCAACGAATGTAGGTAAAAGTTCTTGTATGTGTATTTTACGTGTTTCAGGAATATTTTATCCAGACAGACTCGTCGTTCGAAGAGGCAATTGCAGCGCTTGCCGACACCTCGCAGTATTTTGAGATATCCCCAGTAGACTGTTCAAAAGCGTGACATTGTTATAGAATGTAGTGTCAATAAATCATATATTTTGCAAAGTGGCCTTGGAGTCTACAATAAATACTGTGCATTTAATGATTTAGAGAGTTGCTTTGACATTTTTCCTGGGAAGAGTGATTTAATTGAATTTTCTAAAAAATTCCATCATTGTATGTTGTTACGTGTGGTTATGTATATGTATAATTTTGAGGTTTCAAGTTATGAGTGACAGCATGATACTGGTGAAAAAAATAAACCTTGTGATGAACAAATTGCTCGTAAAGAACCTTGTGTCTGGAGTACTCAAGTAGACGGTAGTGTTCAGAGAGACGGTGATCCTGTTCTGTTGACTTACAAGGATAAGTTACATGAGGACATTTATTCTAAATATAGTACATTGTATTTGAAATATTTTAAGCAAAATCATTCTTCTTATGTAGGTGGAACACTTCCTCAGAATAATAAATTGTTGTCTACTATGCATATGCGACCTGGTATGAGCCGTGAGTTTGTTTGGTATCCACTTTTATAAAACATATAATACCAATTTGGGTATTTTAATTCAAAACGGTACTGTTAAATTTGATAATCTGATTGCGTATTCCAGAGCAGGTATCAATAAACAGAGTGGAAAATATTTCTTAAATTGTAAGTTTTTCCAGGTTTCAGTAGTCTTGATAATTATATGTCAGAGTTAAATTCCCTCTCATATGATTATCTGGCACCCTTCTGGAAATAATAACTCACGTTCGAGAGCCCCGTCACCACCCCACTAGCAATGAATCGGCATCCCTGCACTTTAATTTAACAGTACTGAGACCCCGCTAGGCATCAATAGCTGTACTGTTACTCCACATGCAGTTGCTAGTAAAGATGGAATTTGAAAGCTGAAATATCAATATATAAGTATCGACATTAAACAACTTCCAATATTTCACACTGATACATAGGTGTTAAAGTATCAATATGTCTTATAGCAATATGTTTTTTAATAAAATAAAAGGGAAATAGAAAAACATTTGTGGTAAAAATTAATTAAGTACAAGAAAATTAGATATTAATGTAAATTAGATATTTGTAAACAGTTCTGTGATAATTTGCATTATGAACATTGTATTTATATTTTAATTTAGGTGTAAATATTTGTTGTCCTTGTTTCAGTATATGGGGTTTCCAGAGTTTGTGTGTGGTATAAATTCCACACAATAGTAAAGTCTCAAAACAGAGGTTTGTAATTCATGTTTTGAATTAAACATTAGGTTTCATGTGTGGTATAAACAATGAAACTTTGGTTTTGTCCCCATTAATTGCGTGAAATTTACAATTGGTTATGTTGAAAATAAAAACAAGATGTTTGGTGATTATCTAAATGCAGTATGTGTATAGAATTTTGCTGTAAGAAAATAATTACTATGCAATAAAAGTCATGACATACATCTTTTAAAATATGCTTTATGAAACACGCATATTCAAATTCATATAACTTTTTTGTCATATACATAGTTTTCCCGTAAAATATATAAATATTTTTCATATCAGCATAGTACAAATACTAAATTAATTTTTTTTTATTATTTGATAGTACCATTGATTTCTGGCATCAACTAAAACACAATACACAAGTTTCCAAAACTGAGTTTCATTTTAAGATACTGTGTAGTTGAGAATTCATTGATGGATCCACCAGTGACTCAAACACTGGTGTATACAGGCAGAGGTATTTTCCTAGTGTCAGGTTGATTTTTCAGCGGTATTTTGCATCTAATTCCAAATGTAAATTAATTGTCATTATACACAAATTCTACAGTTTCCATCTCCCATTTGCAAAACTCAACAATCAAATTAACTTTGTAAATTCGAAAAATAATCTGTTAATGTTCTGCTGCATATCCATCAGATACATAAAATTTTCTAGCTGCTTGAACTGGTGGATCAATCAGTTAAACTAGAATAAATCAAAACAGTTATTTTCATATGTCCGGTGTACAGTTGTGGAAGCACAGGTGAATTTTCAAATACACAAATATTAACACAATACTAATACCTCAGTTTGGAGAATTGAATTTTCGAAACTCAAGTTTCAGCTGAGTGTGTAAATGTACTGACGCATGTATGATAGTTACGGCTGGATCACGGTCGTGTGGGTTTAGTTGCACTTAGGTGGGTTGTGTGTGCGGGTTTGGTTTAAGGCTTAATTACGACTGGATATCGCAGTCTGGCACATAGCTTAACGAGCTGGAACCACGTTCTAGATTTTACGATTATCTATTCCCTTGGAGGGGTCTGGCTTGTGACTTGCTTCGGAACTAGCCGTAGTCGGTGACTGGCGGGAGGTGCTAGGGGTTGATGCCTTAGTGGTTTGCAGGTGAGGAGTAGAGGAATATTATTGATTACATTGCTCGTCTTCAGCTCGGGTGGTAGCAAGGGCACAACATGACACAACGCAGAACGTGCAGTTCCAGTCCTCTGATGCCCTGATCCAGAAGTTACTTACTGTTCGACATGCCTAGCCTGTCCTCAGTTTTGCTCAGTAAACCTCTTACCACAGGATGACAGGCCGGGTGTGTGCGTAGAAGTGCTGACGGGAAAAGAGCAGGGTTTATGGCAGTCGTCGTAGGTGGTGCCGATGAAGTAGGGCAGGCAGCACGATCTCGTTCTGTTCGTCGGCTAGCTGAAAGTGGGGTTATACCAGCCAGCTGTCTGGCAGAAAAATGCGCAACTCTTTGCTCCTCTCTCCTGGCACCGTGCCTCACCTTGAATGGCATAGAGTGGTGTAATTACAGAAAACTTTAAATAAGCACCACGGACGCCGGTATACCTAACTTAGTTTTACCTGGCGACAGTCTTGCCAACGCAAGCTCCGGTGCTTCAGAAAATCCCCCACTGTTGTGGGCTGATCAGAAGCAACGGAGCCATGTGGGTTGCCAAGACTATCATTAGGTGCGAGTTTCCCAACCAAGGCCAGGCTGTAACACATGCAAATATCCCCGCCAGCACCCAGGTGCTCTGGTAGGGATACAACTCAGATGTACCGTCTCTCCCTGATTGAGAGTGTTGCTAGTGGTCATGACTCATCTATTCTATTCCTCCAGTACCTGTATACGTGGTAGGAATAGAATAGCTGACCGTCTAATGGTGTGTTTTCAACTTGGAGCCACGTGAGGGGGAATCTCCAGTTGTAGCTAATTGCGGAAATAAGAATACTTTCCCGGCGCCGGCCCTCAATTCGAGGTTCTCCCAGTAATTGGTGACAGATTACCCTATGAATGAGACTCGAGGGTAAGAGAAACAAAGCAGTGTTTATTAAAGACGTTTTAAACACGGTGACACATGCTCTCCTGCCAGGCAGACCGGTGGTTGGAAGTAATCCTACGGAATCCAGGTGTAGGTGACCTGGTCCTAAGCTAAGTGGGGAAGTTACCTGAAAAACTGTAAGATTACTTAAATACAAACCTAAGTCTATATAGAGGGTGTCTGTAGGAGACAAAGAAAGAATTACGTGTTGAATGTATTATGTACAGAAAGCTTCTGGTATCTATCGGCATCGATGGAGCGTCCTGTAGCAGAGTTGCAGAGCTCTAACGGCGACGTCAATGATGGCAGCCTCTGGTGGCTGCTAAAGACTTAAGTCGTTGGCAACAGCCTCTGGAAGAGCTGTTGAAAGGCTCGTAGTAGTCAGACTCCAGCACCCAGGTGCTTGGAGAAGACTGCAGGAACAACTGGTGAAGACCGCCAAGCACTGCCTTATATAGTGAGGCAGCGCGTGTTGCAGTGGCCATGGGGGATGGTGTGTGACATCCCTCAGGTGCAAGGCCGGAGTGGGGGGTAGCACACACTGGTCATCTCTCTGCCTTCACGTATCCTCGGTGGCACCTGTGCATGGCCCGAGGCGGCTGATGGCTTGTAGGCTCTCAGGGCGGGGGAGGGAATGTGATGCGCCACTGTCTTTTGCAACCCCTCGTATCCACGTGTCCGGCCGCCCTCCAGAATTGTGGCAGACCGGTACTTCCATGTACAAAATGGCGCGGGGTTTAAATCTCACAAGTTTAAAAGTGTACACTAGTGTTGCAGTGAGTGAGTCGTAATCGTTTGTGGTAACTGGTACAAGTGGCATGCGTCAGTACTGTACAAGGCCAGCTTATGAAAACGTATCTTTCGGATGGAACATAATTATACTAGTACTTCATAAATATGTGAGAGTTAATTTCCAACTCATATTTAAAGCATGTCAACCATAGGCTTATATAGATATTGTTTCAATTCTACAGGTATCACACCATAATCAAATTCTTCCTCATAAAGCTCTTACTTTTAATGGTTACAGTCCTGCACACAATGTCATAGTGGTTCAAGCACACATTCGTGTGACCTCATTGAGTTAGTTATCACCCTGCTGTTGTAAATCACAAAGAAAAAATTATTATATTCGTTCTCTGGTGATAACTTTACTTCACTGAGTTTTTTTTAAATTTCAGATGTTAAATATTGGTTGAAATTTTTGATAAAAATTATTGATAATCAATTTATCGGTTACAAAATATATTGATGTAAAAATATTGATATATTGCAACGAAAATATTGATATGGCCATTTTTCAATATTTATCATCCATCCTTACTTGCTAGGTTTCACATTAGATAGCTTTGCTGTTCATTATACGTAAAGTGAGTTGCGCTAGATCCTGTTCCTGCAAAAACACATCTGCCCGATCTGCTACCATAAAAATTTCCTATTTTTAGTAGGATATTTTTCATGTTACGATGCATGTATGCAATATGTTTTATTACACAATTACTTTAAAAAACCATATCTCAAGCCCTACGTATGATTCTGACTGTAAAACAAGTATGTACACCTTGCACAAATAATTTTAATCTCAATCTTCACCTAATTTTAACTTGTCTTACCTTATTTTAAAAATTGGACGATTGATATTTTAATTTACTATGATATAAACTATGAATGGCATGGCCGTAAGAAAATAATTATTCAAACAAATAGTACAGTTGCAATAAAAAAAAGGTTCATGTCAATTTATAGTACTTTATTCTAAGCTGCATCCCTGCAAGTTAATTAATTATTTAATTGGGAACATGACATTTATCACAAAATTTCATTCACATTCTTTTGACCTAACTAGTTAAGTGATAAATTTGTGCTGTTGATGCAGGTTTGAAAAGTATTTCAACGTATGTTGTATTGGTTGGACGGGTTATTTGATGTTCTAATGAAATTACCATTGTTCCTGTAAAATAATTGTGAATCAAACCATTATCAATACATGCATATATAGAAGTCGTAAACCCAACCTAAATATGAAAATATATTTTCTTAAACAATAAAGATGAAAGAACATTAGCAGTAAAATTAAACTACATCGCTGGTAGGCTTGAAATTAATAATACTGAACTGCTTATTATATGTAAATTATGCTCCATTTTATACAATATTTTACACGTGAGCAAACTTGGCAGAATCTTTCACTGACACATTTAAGACACATCTTGCAATAGTCAACAACAAAGAAATAAAACTTTCAAGGCATTACTTACATAAATTATTTTTAAATTATGAAAAAAATCAAAATTGTAATTCTGAAAACTGATTACTCAAAAATCATGCATTGAAAAATAAATATTAATAGAGGTGAAAATTATTTACATTTTTACATTACGGTGGCTACAAAATGATCAGTGTTTGACACTCCTAATTCAGTTTCAGTTTTGTTTTGTATTCCATTAATTTGTGTGCCTTTGGAGATCACATTATTCTTTTTGAACAGTTACTTTATTTACAATCCGTCACGTGAAAAAAAAAATTATGTATAGAAGCACAAATATTTATAGTTCCAGCCCTGCAAAAGTTGAGACTACAACACTGATTCTACTACTTATACTGATATAGACCTACTTACAGCACCCCACAAGATCTCAGATTGTATAAACAACTTTTTAGCTGTGTAGTAATAATCAAAATTTGTATTTATCTAAATTGTTAACAAATGAAGTTGCAGAATGAGTGAAGTTCTAATGAAGAGATTATTTGTTGTAAAGACCAACAATGGCCTTACTGTAATGTAAGTACTGTGAAATCCTATACAGCTTTAAATATTATAAAAATATCAATATAAAGTACAAGTGGAAAGATAAAAGAACTTTTAAGTTCCTTTCTAGGAACTTGAACTGGAACTAGCTCCTTTTGACAATAGAGGAACTTGAACGGGGATTAGTTCTTTTCTATGAGGAACTTTCCAAGCCCTCAGTACTCACAGGCTAGTACTTGCTTTAACGGGTGCGTGTGTGCCCACACACTCACTCACACAGAAAGATGACACTTTTCATGGGGTTGCACAGTCACAACATTTTGCTGGCAAGGCCAGCTTTATAAGGCGGCAAGTTGTAAGGCCCTACAACTCGCTGTCCAAAGAAGCTAGTCTGGCCAGCAAAACGTCACAACCGCATGGGAACAAATATATATATATGTGTGTGTGTGTGCGCGTGTGTGTGTGTGTGTGTGCGCGTGTGTGTGCGTGCGTGTGTGCGCGCATGTGCGTGTGTGTGCGTGCACGCGCGCATGTACCTGTGTTGACAAGTACTAGAATGTGTGTACATGTGCTTATGTCCCCTTTTATATATTATTGGTAACCAAGCGGCCTACTCATATTTTAATGTTACTAAAAGTATTAAATGTTTGCTGTGTATGGTTTATTTGAAAGACAAGTAGACAAGTTAAACCTAGGGTGATTTTTTAAAGAGATCATTTAAAAAACTATGTAGATGCAATGAATGTACTATAGTCAAGACTCCTTGCATGTAGAAAACACAGCTGATTCTGCTGATAGCCGACTGGTTTCCTTGAGGCAAGCCCAGTTCCCACTACATCTCACCTCAAAAATACTTCTCTCAGGTTGTAAAGGCAGATGTGTCCCTTGATTAGGGTAGCCAGCTACATCGAGCAAACCAGCATCTCCATCTTGTATCATCATCCATTTTCCATTTTAAATATGGGAACAATGAGCTGCTGTTACTTTTTTATTGTAGGTACTACTGTAGGCCTTGTCACAGTTATGACTTGTTAGGTGGGACTATGCCAGAACTGAGCTCAAAAGTTAATTCTGCTTCACAAATATTATACTTTATGACATAAACTTACTTAGATACAAACCTGGAAATTCTTTATGTGGTGTGAAAATTTAATTTCAGACAATTAAAATTGATAATGAATAAATCTCAACTTGTTTTACTCTCTCCATGTATTATTTTTGTAAAAAAAAATTATTGCTAACATGTAACACATAGGCAACATGTTCCACGATACAAATAAACTATTACATTTTTATACAATTCTTGTGGTAAAAATCACTATTTATAATCCCAACCTAAACAACTTAAGACAGAGTTAAACGTAGTAACATCATTTTGCATTTGTAATATGTATTAAACTCACTGTAAGAAATGTAAGAAATTCATCAGAGCAGTGACATATTCTAAAAAGGAGTTATGTTTTGCTTGAAACCAAACTCACTGGGAAATCAATACCTAAGTAAACACGTACCAGCCAAAATGAACAGGTAACTTGACTATTTCCAAAAATTCAAATATAGACCTATAATTTAAAAAATTCACTGTACAATGCAATCAAACTTGTTGATTGCATATTAAGCATAAACATAAATAGTAACAATTGTAAGAAATCTTGCAAGTAAAATGAAAACTTTGCTACATATCAAAATGAATACGTATATATTGAACAAAATCACAAAAAAATTAATATGGTGTAATATACATGTGTTACCAATTATTCTGAACATTCACAAAACCAAATCATTTTCCAATTGCATACTCAAAATTTACATACATTAAAGGTTGTTCTCTTATCCTTTTCAAACAAAAGTATAGATAACTTATCATTTCATAACCTCTTTCACAGCACCATGGCATTAACAACTTCAATACAAGTTCTTAAATGATTTTAATGCTTGTTAATTCTTCAGACTTAACGTCTACGATGTATACTATTCAGGCAGTTTTCACACCGGTCGGAATTAACCTTATCACTAAAACTCTTCTGTAGGTTACATAAAACATTCATCAGCAGTTACGGTTATTAAGACAATAGCAAATGTTATAGTTTCACAAAATTACAACAATGTACACATTATAATTGTACAGCAAAGAAGTTATAAGACCTATTATCAACAGTTACTACACTGAAGTAACACTTTTACACTTACGGTTAGGTGCTAATGCTTTAACTGCTCAAACTATTTAGTTTTCAAATGGCACAATCAAATTAAATATAATACGATCTGGATTGTTTATATTCTTATATTTTACTACATAACATGTTCTTTACTTTGTACCTGTTATCAATTATAGATACAACTGCAAAATTTGCATAGCAGATAAATATTTGTAAGCTGCAACTGTTTGTAATGTTTGTTCTAGATCTGTCCAATTTTTTGTTCCAAGATTATATTTAAATTTTTACTATTACCTCCTCTGATGATGTGTTCCTACATCAATCTCATTGATCAGTGTACACAGCTGACAACTGCAGTGTGTTCACTAAATCCATTATTTCATCCAGCTGAAGTGCACATCCAGTGAAATGAAATGCTTCATTTCCTTTTTTAATTTTAAATTTATCAAAATGTTCTAAATAATAGCTAACATACCATTAAAACACTTTACAACTTCCTTTCAAGTAATAAGTGAAAATACTGTTATATTAACTGAAAATGTTAAACAGCTACATATACAAAAATGCCTTTCTTGATGAAACTTTTAAACTTATCAATTCCTTTGAATTGCACTTTTTGCTTTGAAAAAAAAACACACAATCGATTGAACATTTCAATATTTCTCTGTTCCATTCCATCACGTCATGTAAGTGGCTTCAAATCCTTTTTTTCCTTAATTCAGCTGGAATTTTTCATGTCTTGATTACTGCCAAAAAAAACCTTCCAACCACGTGATTTTAAGACATCGAAATAAATTACTATTCTTTGCAACTACAATCTAATATAATAAGGATATGAAAAAGTCTACCACTGTCAGAAATGTAACATTTATCTGTGTAAGGTCAATTAATAAATAAACGCTTCCATTCATTGTGTAAACACTCAGACGCACATCAACAAAAAATATGAAATCAGTCGTTGCATACGGTTGTAAAAATAATTGTCATTGAGAGATGCATGTAAGTGAGTACGCACTCACAATGTGAATGTGACTTAAATAACTTATTGGTTGACATAGGCTTACTGAAACACCACATAAAAATATCACTATTCACATTTACACAAGTGCAACAACGTAGGGAACTCACATCTGACAGCATGGAACTTGCGATACTCATCCGAGATAAGCGCAACCCTCCAACACACATCAGTATGCAAAGGAACTGCCAGACAAAGCAGGGAGGAATGGCACACTAACAACTCCAGAAGGACTGGCAAATGAAAAATAATGCTTGGTATGTTCAGGCAGTATTCATTCCATGGCTAGTAGGTTTACGGACAGGTGGTGTAGAGGGTCAAGCATACAATTTTTCTAAACTAAACACCGGGAATGAGGCTATATGGGTTCAAATGTGTACCTTTCTAGACTATTCAGGTGAATAATAATGGATTCATACTTGAAATTCAAAGAATACAAAGTCTTTTTGAAATAGTTTCAGTGTTAAATTTAATCCATCCTATACATTCTTTTTGTGAGACCACAATTCCCAAATCTTCAAACCAGCTCCACTACTATCTTTACTGAGCTGTTGTATGCATTTCAAAATACAGGGTTTCCTACATCACTTTTGTGGCCACATAATATGGTCGTTGCACTAAGAGACCTGGCAAATGTCATGGAAAAATGGTTAAATAGAAATTGGCTAACTATTTTAGGTGTGTTCATCTTACTATGAACTGGAACATCACTTTGCAGTAACTGGCAAATTTTCCATTCATTCTGTGCATTAGAAATACGATAACTATGGTGTTAGATGATTCAACACAAATTGCCAACCAAAAAAACTTGAATTTTGAAATCATTTGGTAATTCTGTTTAAAATTACACTTTTCTTATCAATAGCCACTATCATAGACATCTTTTAACTCCTTCGGAAAAATCACGTAAGTTGCATCCCTGGATACATCCAAAATCTATTCCCAGAAAACAAAGGAAAATTGATGGCCTAAAATAGTTTACTTATAACTGTATGACAGTAGGCCTATATATTAATCAACTTTTCAAATTGACATTCATTATAACATCTATAACAGTCACAATGACAAACGAAACAAGCACTGTGACTGCCCTATGGCCAACAAGTAAGAACGTACTTGCCAAGTGTAGAGCCTCTGTATACTATGCTGGGAATTTGGAAAGCACTAATATACACATGGTGACACATGTGTATACTTTGAGAAAATTTGGATGCAGCATAGAAATACCTATTAATTCTCCATAATATACTGTCAGGCTGTTGAGTGGGCTTGGGTATGCAGTGCATAAGTTATTCGGTATACATAGAAAAAATACCACTGCCACAAAGAAATTTTTATATTGGGATACTGACACACTAACTATGTCATTTTATAATGACTGATATAACATTGATATAAATGTTTACATTATGTAAGGTTACAATAAATATAACACAGTAAGCAAGTTCGATGTGGAGTGGACTAATACGAGGCGGCAAGTGAGAATACAGAAACCTAGAGAAAAGGTGCTCCAGCAGTATCGAATTAATGAAAAATTCCGAAACATTACAAAATATCTAACTACTGTACGATTTTGCAAGTACATTGCATTTTTGTTGCACACATTTCGAAAAGTTGCAAGAGAAGCTACTTTAATTTTGTAAATTAAATGCAAAAGTTCTTAACTATTACCCTTTCAGAATGAAAAATAAACAGAAAATATTGGAAAATTTTGTTATTTTTCATCAAAAGATCATAACAAAATGTCAAAACAATATTTCTTATTTCTTTAATAGAATGTGCATTTCCACTTCTAGGGTTACCAAAGAAGTACACAATTCACCATACTTTGAATTACTTTTCTTGATCTTGTAATTTTCATAAGTACAACATATTTACTTAGCATATATATTCTGTGTACATATAAATACTAAGGATGCCTAATTTACCCACAGTTGTCAACAGAGTACTTATTGCAGCTTAAATTTGTCTTATGTGTACTAATGCTTGCTTTATCAAATACCAGAAGAGTCATACTGTTATTAAATTATGTTAATTTTTCAACTCAAATGTTACCAAATATTCATACAAAAAAATGCCATTTAAAATTTACACTTCCTAACCTGTTTTTGTGATCATTTCTTAAAACAGTACGCTATAATAGCAGATAAAATTGTACTAACATCACTTCTTATATGTTTTCAACTGAAAACTGAAAATCTTCACGTTCGTGTAAATCTTGCACTCTGACAAAATATTAGTAACCAAAATTCTATAGTGTTTACTATGCAACAAAAGCAGTTGCAGACACACAACATAATGCTGTAAATTTACAATAAATACTGAATAATTACTCACTTCATACTTGGAAACTAAAATCAGTCTGCAATTCAACTGAGGCATGCCTTCATAGACATCTTCCCCTCTTTACACTAGCCACTTATGTGCAACAAATCCAATAACTCTGAGTCCAGTATGCTGAGCACCACAGAAGTTAAAGACAAGAATTCGTCCATTAGGCTTGATTCCTCGCACCACTGTTAATGAAACTGGCGGAAACGTCGCCTCCTTCGTGATGCTCTGCTGCCCCACTGGTTCTGCTGCCATGCCTTCCGCCTTCTCCACGGCCTGCAAATACAGTAATGTCTCAAAATAAAAAACTATTATACATAATGTATTTGAGTAAAAACTTTGTGTGTATATTAAATCCTACATGGTCAACTTTTTCACATTAACTACTTTGGAAATCACAACTTTTAAGGATGTACTTAGATTAAGCGGTCTGTGGTTAAATGAGTAATTTTGAAAACCCTGCTTCATTCGTACTTTCTTGTTACAACCACATTTGTTGCGAAATGATTAAAAACACAAATACTATGCTACTATTACACCAATTCTTATTCATCTGCCAATAAAACAGAAAGACACCAACTTCAGATGAAATAAATGTTAATATTACAACTCCCATATGACATAACATAGAACTATTTTTCTTGTAATTTGCTGTCAATATTACTGTAAATGCGCGTGTGCGCGCGTGCAATATATATATATATATATATATAATATATATATATATATATATATATATATATATATATATATATATATATATATATATATATATATATATATATATATATATATATATATATATATATATATATATATATATATATATATATAATATATATATATAATATATATATATATATATATATATATATATATATATCCCCCCTTCTAACAATCCCAATCCTTCTATCAATCACAATCCTCCTATCAATCCCAATCCTTCAGTCTGTCCCCCACCCATATGTATAGAAATTACATTTGTTCATCAATTATCTCCAAATTTGTACATGTCGACATAATTAATGTTTTGTATGCAGTAAACTATCCATGCAATTTTATACTAAAGCTTTTATTATCATTCTATATGTAAATGATTCCGTAATAGTAGAGTGCTCATACACTACTTTAAAGTTGTGAGGAAACAAAGAATACAACACACAAAAATAAATTGAAACCTATTATTTTATTATAATAATTTATCGTTATTTTGTAATTACAATTTCAGATTAAAGCGGTTCATCACATCATGCTATATATCCCTGAACCTTCAGTTTACTAATGATTGAAGATATCTCGATGTGCGTGAGATACCCACATTTTTTAAAGTCAATCAAATATCTGAGTCTATCAACAAGTTCATTCGGGTCTTAGGAATATAGGTAACCAGTATTCTTGGCATCTTCTGCCTTCTTCACGTCGCTTGTTGCAGCAAATGTGTTGGAGAGGTGTGTTAGTCGATCGAGAAAATCGCTATCATCGTCTTTAGCACTATTGATGTCTGCATGTTCATTTTCTTCAAGCTCTCTTCATGATCATCTTCCCCTCCTGTTTTGTATTATACATCAAAATTTGCTTTTCTTTGTAGCAGGAGTTGTATACTTATCAGTAGTTACAGCTGACAACCGTTTATTTTGTAGTTTGTCGACTTCACACGGATTTCTTGCAAGTGTACATACTGTGTCATTAGGAGGTTGGTAACCCTGACCTTGTTGACAATCAACTGGCTCGTGGAATAATGGCAGTTGTATATTCCTTGTACCTAGCTTCTAATAACATAACATGGTGGCAGCAGTAAAATCGGAGTGTTTGTTTAAAACGACATGTAATTTAAAATCTCAGTGATAATCTGCAGAATGATGATGGATAAGGAGGAGTCCGGAACGTCCTCTGCGAGGGGAGGTGTAAATAACCTCAAACCACCACAACCTATGGAATTCACGAACCCAACATCATGGCCGAGTGGGAGGGAAGATTTATACGCTACATGTCTGTTTCAGGATACAATTCCAAACCGCACAAGGAGCAGATAGATATTCTTTTATATCTTCTGGGTTAATATGCAAAAGAAATTTAGCCACAATTTCAGCCCGCACAGACACACAAGAACAAGCATTGCAAGCATTTCAGGAGTATTTCAACCCATGAACCAACACAATATTGGAGCTATACAAGTTCAATTTTCTGGTTCAGTTACATGGTGAATTGTTGGGCGAATTTGTAACTGCACTACACATGTTGGCAGAAAGTTGCGACTACGGAATTTTAAAAAACAAAATTATTTGTGATGGGTGGTGGTCGGCATGGCCGACAAGATGACGAGTGAGCAGTTACAGTTACAGTCAAAACTCACATTAGAAGAAGCAGTATTGGTGGCCCCAAACAAGCAGAACTGCAGTCTCAACAGTCCCTGGTTCTCCATTGCATTGTGAGCAGCAATACGGAGGGGAGGTCAGCAGAGTGCAGTTAGGAAGACGCTCATCTCCACAAGGGGCTTCGCAGTAGCAAGCATCGTTTTGACGTCATTCTTCGCCACAACAAATAGCATCACACGTACAAGGTCCATCTACTCAATCTGAGGACAACCAATGCCACTTTTGTGGGCTACACACCCATGAGAGGTTAAAGTGTCCAACCCGTCAAGCTAAGTGTTTTGGTTGTGGTAAACTCAGGGATTGGGCTTCTGTGTGTAAAGCTGGAAGAAGATCAAACGAAGGTAAGGTTTTTAATGTGACTGGGAATGGCTAAAATAGATAAAGTGAAAATGATGACAGGGAGGATGTATTTATAGGAGGATTGTGGTTAAATGCACTTGGGACAGATAAATGGACAACAAATGTTAAAATCATTGATTTTGAGAAATTGGTGAACTTTCTGATTGACATTCGTGCTGATGTAACACTAGAGGCAGAATAACTCCGAGCTTGGCCGACCGTTACAAAAGGGATGTAACAGCATCAGTCATGCAGGAGGAGGCGAAGCAGCAGAGCGATAACGCGTACTTGATACCAGCACGGCTGCAGCAACTATACAGAGTGAAAATGTTGTCCCTTTGTTGAGTCTGAAGCAGATGTAGATATTGCGAACATGTCCGCATTACTTAGACAAGCTTTCCTTTACAGTTTGTATCCGAGGCTGGCGTGTGTGAAGTTCATCACTTCTGCAGTCAGTGTTATGTAATCCGCCATAGGAGACAACACAGTGAAGTACATACAGTACAACATTATTCATTAAAATGCCTCCAGTTTTGTCAAAAGTGAAAGGTAAGAAACTGCACTCACAGGCGTGAGAAATAGTTTACAATGTCCAGCAGTTTATGGAAAACGAAGTGAGATTGAGGGAATTATCCATTCCACTTGAGAAAGTGCAGCTGAGAACGTCTAAGGCAATGGCTGTGTCTCGTACCACAGTGTAAAAAATTAAAAGGGAAGTTAATCAGAAAGAAACAAGTAAAGGAATGTCTTTCTCAACGCCAACAAGTAACTGAAGAAAACCATTAAATATGACCTTGATATCTTCGACGAAGCTGTGGTACAACATACAGTTTACAATTCCTACCTAAATGAAAAACGTGTGCCGACTGTCTAAACTCTAAGACATATGCTAAAGATGACAAAATTACCAAGGAAGTACTTTAAGAACGACTTTGAAGATGCTAGGATTTAGGTTGCAAAAAACAAAATCTCAGCACCTGGTTTTAATATAAAAATCAGATAATCGGCACAAACCTGTAGAATATCTCAAGATTATGTGGTGATATAGAATTGAGAAACATACAATTATTTACATGGATAAGTCATACATTTTGTCATTGCATATGAAAAATAAAATGTGGAGTGTCGTGTCTACCAATGGTCGGCTAGCACCTGTGGCAAAAGGTAAGTGGTTAATAATGATTCATGCAGAAGGCAAAAACTGTTTTGTCCCTAATGCTCTTGCAATTTGGAAGTCTCATTAGGCAGCAGGGGATTATCACAAAAATATGAATAAAGGAAATTATGAAAATGAATTAACGAGCAATTAAAACAAAATCTTCCACCTGACAGTATTGTTGTGATAGATGGAAATGAAGCAGATGTTAGGTAAGGAGAATATTTTGTTTACTAGCGACATGCTAAAACAAAATTTATATGACCTCATAAAGCAACACAAACCTCGGCAAGTGCAGTACACAGTAGACAGACTACAAGGAAATAACGCCCATACAGTACTTCGTTTGCCATCCTATCTTTCGGATTTGAACCCAATAGAAAGCATCTGGGCTAAAGTTAAAGGAGAAGTCGCTTCAAAAAATGTTACTTGCAATTTGACATAGGTAGTGCGGACAGTGACAGTAATGGCAGCAGTGACGTTTACACATCAGACTCGTCGGATGGAGCAATGAGTGACATTGAAGAACACTGCCATAGTACTTCATACCTCAGTGGTAAGTAGTCAATGTTTTCTACTTTTCTATACCTTCTGTGAAGGTTTTGTTTTATTCCTGTTTCTTTCCTCCTCTTTCTCCTGCCCCTACACGCATGTGCCACTCTCCCCTCCATATGTGTGACGTAGCTCAAGCTCTGAGTTATTCTGCATCTAGTGTATCTCAGTTGTGCCAGAACAAATGTTGCAGATACAAGAAAAAGTACCCCAGCCTTCTCTGAAGGGAGGGGCCACCCCGCTGAAGATGCCAGATGACCAAAGAGACCAAAGACACCCTGGCTAGCACTATATAAGGCTGTGCAGCCCTAAGAATGCCAACTAATTCTCAGCAGCTCGCATCAGCACAACTTGTGCTGAAGCTCTTTACCCGCCATCTCCTCATGAGAAACCACTAGTGATCAGACATTCTCCCAGATCTAGCTACCAGCTAACCCCTGAAGAAGTCTTCACCACCTTAAACTCACTTACCACCATGGGATTAACATTGTCGACAGTTAGGGTCCAATTGTTTTTACAGCTACCTAATTTGATTGCTCTCGTTTATTTTCTAACAGGTCCCCTTCACCTGTTTTAACTTTAACTTTTGTAGGTTATGTAGTGATTAGGTAAAGTGCAGAAGACAGTATACATTACCATATTTATTCCTTACTGAATAAACATGTTACCAGTCTAACGTCTGCATATTGATTCTAGGATGGAATTGTACATTCTTTATAACCTGGTAAGCATGATCCCTCAAGGGAGAGGCAGGCGCAGGCAGCTTTACTACTGATTTCCGACTCTTAGTGTAGGACTGCGAGCCATCCCCTAAGCAGGGTAGCATGTACGTCGAACACCACACATTAGCAAGCCACCGATACTGTGTATAGGGAACGTATAAATACCTGGCGTGCAGTATGGTAGAGCCCCCTACAAGCAAGATTACACTACGAAGTGGTTAGGCCACCCAAGTCAGCTAACCCACTCCATCCACCACATACAGATCTGCCAGTTGGAGTGACAGGACTGACGAGGAGTGACCTAGCTACCTCTGTGTACACTCTAGCGAGGGATACAGTCGCCTGGCCCTGCTTCATGGAGGTGGACTGTAGTACTGTGCCCCATTTGCCTTAGCTCATGGTGCACAACCTCACACTCAACCTCCTTTCTACTTTTTATAAAAGGACTCATAAGAAAGGGTTCACTGAACATCATTATCACAAACAATTCAACAAAGCAGGTACGTTTTGTTAATCTGAGTGCAGTTAACCTTATCCAGAATAATTGGGAAAAGTCTCTACTACTACTTGGACAAAAACTGATAATTTCAGAACAACTGTCTATACTAAAGACTCCACGACTAAAACATGAACATTAACATTCAGTTTTCAGCCCACGTATTCTTAACACCAGTAATTATATTTTTATCCTGGAAAAGTCATTACTTTCAAACCTTCTCCTTTTAACACCATGGAGCTAATAAATTACTATCTGTAACACAACATAGCTATGAAATATTTTGCCTTTCCAAAACACGTTCTTATTTGGATACCACTATTTCACCCTATCACACAAATGGTGACAAGGTTTAATTACTCACAACACCTTTTACTTGTCTTAAGTATTCACCTTTATCGAAAAATTTATTTTATGCCAAACCTCTTCCTTAATAGCAACCTTTTAAAATCTTTACAAACCAGGGGACATTCTCCTAAAAACAATACATTCTAAAAGTACACACTTTTCCTCCTTTTCACCACGCATGGGGATCACAAATATGTACATCATATAATTCTGCCTACAAATATACCAAAACTCCTTAAAACCTGAGAAATGCCTGCTGGAGTGCGGGTCTCAATTTTTGGTTTCTTTACAAATTTTCCCTCAACTCCCATTAAAGCACTAGGGAAAATCCACTGCATTCACTCACACAACCATCGCATATCAACATCCAGCACACCACCATCCAGGTTATTCAGGGCTGGGGATATTCTCCCCACCAATCATGGATGCCCTCAATACCTTCATGCACTCTCCACAACAAAGGAAACCTGGGGATATTCTCCCTGCCGATACCAAGGTAAAGGCAGTGCCCCCTTTACTCAAATCGACACCAAAGAAACCAATATGGTGGAGGAGCAAACAAGAGATATTTTCCCTACCACTGGGGTGCGTCCTTTCCTCCACCCAAGCATTCCATCTCCAAACACCAACACATCACACCACACCAATATTCCCAGAGAATAGCGAAAACCTAGCAAAATCCCATTTAACGCAGTCTTCTTCACCACCGTAGGAAGTCTCAGTTTACTCTTTTACCACCCAAAACACATGTTTTTTCCCCCTTGGATGAGTCGCAGGATCTTGGCGCTGCCACTACTTCAACCTTAATTTGCCATTGTTCCATCAAAATAAACACCATTTCAATCTTCCAGGGAAAACAACATTCAGGCACCAATTCCTGGTCTTTTCTTCCAAAAGTCTTCCTGATCCACATTTACTAAATCCGAATCTAGCTCAAAATATTGTGAGAATATGGGTGTTTTGACATCTCATCCTGTCCCTGAGATTTGAAACATACTCCTACACTGCTAGCTTCAACCTGCAATTTCTCGCTCCAGCTAAGTTCACACTGTCGGCCAACACAACCTAACTCCATTTATTCTCAGCCGTAACTATGCGAGCCAAAATCCTAAATCCAAGTTTCACACATGATGCACTTTCAGGCCAAGGTCTCCATGCACGCATCACCAGAGTCTAAGTTCAATCTAAGGACAGGAAAAATAATTAAAGTCCCACATGGTCAGAAAAGTCGACTTAAGAACAATTTCACCTCGGTCAAAAACTAAGTCCTACTTTTTCGTCCACTATGAAAATTTTCTTAAGTCCTGATTCTTCACTCTCAGGGACTAAGTTCCTCACTCCTACACCTTAATTTTTTCTATTTTCAGCGGCGATAGCGAATATTTTCAAAGTCCCACTAGTAGTCATACTTCTCACAGCGAAGAATCTCTTGAAATTCTTTCTCTCTGGAACTATATGACCCTTGAGCTACTACCAGCACGCCGGCTGGTGACAATTACCCTGATGCAGCTCGCGCACAAAAATTTATACATGCAAAATCCCTACTCCTTGTCATCCCCTCCCCAAGAGGCCTGCACTCCAGCATCATATTTTTGATAGGTGCATCCCCTATTCGATACCAGCGCCCTCTTTTCAACGCCAGCACTGCCATTACAATATTCTTTTTGTACTGGGGCGAAACCAGGTACCCAATCCCAGGCAAGCAACATAATTTTTTCCTTAATTCAAGCAGCAGCAACCTGACTCACCACGCTGCTAGGCGGGTAGACGGACTCCGGCCACCCAGGCATTTTCTCACTGCAAAACAAACATTCTTACAGTATCTCTATCTTAAATGTGATGGTCACCCCATCACAGTACTTGCCATCCAAGCTATTCACCCACAGAAGGGGTACTAAGTGGAGCAACAAGGAGACAGCTACTGCCCATGAGGATAATCAATTGCTGGGTAACCGAACCTTGTCAGCTCTCAGCTGCGTAACCCCATGGGAATGAGCTCAGAGACCTCCCATCAACTGTACAGGCCTCACCTCACTGTCCTCCCTAGTAACCTCTCTAAGCCACCCCACAAGACCTCTGGAAACCCACATCCCATCATCATCAGTCTGCACCTAGGCCTATCTATGGCCTTGGGAATCACCTCTACGGACTGCAGCTCGCAGCCTCTAGCTGTCTTCTCCAGTGACCAGCCGCAGCCACTACCCCAGAGGACCAGCTAGAATCAAAGTTGACAGCCCGTTGCCCTGAGATGGGACCCTTCTGCACCAGTATTCAGCAGCAGATCAACCTTTGGTACAGCCTGAACAAAGTAAGCCTGCACCAGCACCTACCCCAACCACCTGGAGGGCTCTCAGTGCACCAATTGACTACAAACCTGGAGACAACCTACCCGTCCGACCCTGTACAAGGGGTTATTTAAGGCCAAGCACCTCATAATATGAACTCTCTCTCATAGAGTTTGATTGAACCTATTTCTCTGACCTGACACCTTGTCAAACCCTTACTCACGTGTAACGCACCACCCCAACTCCGTCACGCGTCAAGTGTTTTTCATTGCACCCACCGTGGGGCCCACATCTTATTAGTTACGCAATAATACAGAATCATGCCAGCATGACTCAGGTGGAATGGAGAGCTGAGATACACCTCGCTTACCATACCAGACTTAGAGCAGTTTTTAAACACCCCGTGGTGCTCAAATTCTATTGCCCGAGAGAATGTCTGAGATAAACCATAACGTAGTCGAGCGAGGCAAAACTTCCACAATTATGAGGGAACCCGAGGGCCCCAGGGAAAAACAATATAGCATGACCATTTCTATGGGAAAAGGCCAGCACTATATTCACTGTGCACATTGTCAAAGTCAATTCCACCACCTGTGTCTGGGATGCAACGACGAACCCAGGTTTACAGATGGACTATAATTTTGTTGCAAGCAATGCTGGACATAAGTGTATTGTGATTGCATAACTTGTACAGGTCAAAGGATAAACACCATAAGGTGCATGACATGTGCTTAAACCTTTCACCACCTCTGCATGGAGTAATCAAACGAGTGCATTAAACATCCAGGATTAGTATACAGGTGCGAGATATGTAGGAGAGCAGAATACAGTCCAAGTAACCTGGGTATGTGACCAGGGGTGTATTCTCCATGAATGCAATCCATGCAGTGCATACTTTAATAAAATTCAAATGTGAACATATTTCCTAACCACATACTTCCAATTTTTCTTTGAACTAAAAATAAATTTTCGTTGGCAAATGGGACTCGAATACACACCTCTTTTCCTAATAGCCTACTGGAAACATCGGTGGCAAGGTGTTGGTGGGGGGGGGGGGGGAGGGGGGCACGGTGCGTGTTTAAATAATTGATCGCAATAGTCGAGGTATAGCGCTGTGGTATTCTCAACACTCGTTCAGCTGGTGTAACATCACAGCCAGCTCACGGGAAATGTGGGTGAATGCGTGCACAAGGAGACATTGTACTCACTAGTGAGTGAGTTTATGTAGCTATTCAATTTTTGGTGACTGATGGGTTGCGTGTGCTACCGTTACATTTGAATTCATATTTTAAACAGTACTTGCACAAGATGAATAATGACTGTAAAAAAGACATTGTAATAAGTGTATTTAATAAATCTTTCAAGTTATGTACGTTTAGTAAGAAGTTAGAACTTGCTAATAATGGGAGACCTATGCCTGCTCTCAACAATTTTAAGACAAAGAGCAATGTCAGAAACTTTGTACGAACATTTAATCCTTACATTTACAAAAAAAAAAAAGTTTGGTTTTGCAGTAGCAAAACATTGTGTAAACTCTTCTGTTGGATATGTCTGTTATTTGAATGATCACGTATTAAAGAAATGGTAAAAATGTTACAATGGAAATAAATATTGAAAACTTAAAATTTAAAAGTAAATTATGTTTTGTAAACTTTCGGAAGTAATTTTACTTTTTAATTATGTGTTTAGACAGGCAATTATTAATATTTTTAACAGATTTTGAATTATCCTTGTTAACAAGCGTGTAACTTTGCCTTGGCCATAATTCAAGTGACTTACTACTACGTAATTTAAGTGTTTTGTGACATTTGGGTGTTTAAATAAATTTTAAACTTTTCAACTTTAAATTTAAAATTATTTTATTTGATCAGTGAATCTCCCTATTTGACAACTGGATTAAGGGGAGGAAAAGAGTACTAAAGCACTTAACGACATTTCCAGCAACCTTTCGTTTTTGTATTGGTATTATTAATATTTACTTCCTCTGTGCAAAGCAAAGTGCCAAAGTAAGTTTTGTGTTGCTTGCCTAGCCAAAATTTTCAGGATATGCACCTGTATGTGAGACAGTATAGCGTCAACCCATAGTTCAGGTAGACCCCAGCTACCGGAAGTTGTTGAAGACCCCAAGAGGACCCAATAGACTTTGTGTAGGAATTTGAGCACAAATTTAAGGAGAATATAGTCCCAACCAAATAATGGGTTACAAGAGCTCGCAAAAAACTAACAGGGAAAGCCTTAGACTCGTATTCATTACTGAGTGGTTCCAGCTGTGCACCAGACTAGCCATACAATTTTCCGTGGAAAAGGTCTTAGAACACCTCACAACGTAGTTCCATAGCCGAGTCCAAGCCGCCGATGAAGCGGAAATCTTCATCCGCAGAAAGGTCCAAATGCATAAACACATTTTCCCTGAAGGAAATGAAGAAAGCTGCGTGCAAGATGCTACTCACATGTTTTTACTGAGCCTGCAAAACCTACTGCAAATTCCTTGATCGCAATTGATTGACGAACTCTTAGAAAAGGCTTGAGTGACAGAGCAAAATTACAAGGCGCAGGCTGCCTTAGACTGGCCCAAGAAGGACAAGATCAAGGAGGGGGTAAGGGCAACCAAAGGATGAATGGACCCCTTTCTCCACCACCCAGCACTCCCTGTGCTGGTTCTGCCCGGGGAAGCATTTCAACTGGGATTGACCACTGCAAGGCAGCACCAAGAGAAGAGACAGAATAGCAGAAGCTATAGAAGTAAACATAAGTATCTTCGAATGACAGTTCAACATCACTTATGCTCCAAAATCTACGAGATGATTCTGAATCACAACAAAGGGGGTATGATGGACACATAGTGTGTTTCTGAGCATTTTTTTCAACTTTGCCTAATCATGCACAACGCCACGTAGCCCAAACGAAGCTTCAAACCCCGACATTGCTTGCCTCCAGAGAAGACAGGCATTCTCCCATAGCACTGGATACCCAGGAAACAGTGATGTAACCAAGGATACCCATTATGCTAAACACGCACTAAAATAGTCGCCCTCGACCTGTGAAATCAAGCAAAGCAAGGTACGCAAGCTGCCCCTAAGCAAGCAGCAGATACTGCCTGCACAACAAGAAAAACTACCCCATCCTCTCCCCCTTTCCACTCAAGGGCAATGGAATTCCTTGCTGTCGATAACGGACATGTGTTTACTGCTACCTACAGGGATGTCAAAAATCATCTTTCAAACACCAGGCTCTTCACAAATAAGTTGCGGGGAAAATTCGGAGAAATTTAAATACCAAATTCTGCCTCTCAAAACATGGGTGCGGGCATTACGTGGTGGTGACATTTATGTGAGTAAATACGATACTCTCCAGCTACCTGAAATAATTGGTGGTCATGGTCATGGCTGTGACAACAGTGATTGCAAGCAGGGTAGAGGGATGACAAAAGGGGAAGAGGTGGAGGAAAAGCTGGCCAAAAGACAAGAAAGAGTGCCCAGAACCATACACATCTGGTAACACCACCATGATTCTAACTGTTGCACACATGCATCTCTTCCACACTGTTCTTTCATATAAATGTCTCACTGTGGCCAGTCATGCCCCAATTACAGCCAGCATTCGCAACAATGGACCACAGAATCGAGGTCACTGTCTACCCTCACACACTTCCCAAACTTATGAGCTTAGCCCATATTACCACAGTAGGAAGAAATCAACTTGAAAATTAATAGTGTGATGCTATTTCAGTAAAATGAAATATGAGCTTATTCTCTATGTATTTTTTCTGAAAATTTAAACAATAAAATGTTTTAAGACCAATGACTTATTAGTCAGTCAGTCTTGGTAAACACATATGTATCACAGTTACAGTTAAAAATATCAGCACATTTGTTTCCCCCCTTTACCCTTCAGAGCCCAGCATCCCCAGGACCAGCCAGCCAGCAGACAGCCTCCGCGTCAGCCTGCAGGTGGTAAGCCAGCATCAACTACCAACCCCACCGCCTTAGACACACACACAGCTTGCCACTTCCTGACCAAGCCAACACTGTACACCAGCTCCTTAAGAGCCAGGGCGAATCCGCAGAAACCAGCCCATAAGGCCACCCAGGGTTCTCTGTCTGAACCTGCTCAAAAACCCCCGTAGACTAGGTGACATGCCTAAGCATCCCGGCTGTCACGCATCAGAAATATGACAGAATTCTTTGAACAGTTGAAAACAGTAAACAAAGCATTTGACAGTTAAAATGTAGAAGTCACATGGTCAGTGTTTATGTTTAAATGTAGCAGAAGGATACGGTAACCAAAAGAATAACTTCAGCAGGGCTTTAGAAAGTGTGAACCGGAAGTAACCGTGAATGGTCAATATTACTGAAACAGCACGATGTTTACTAAAAGAATTTCCAGTTGGAGTCTACAACATTCGGCTCAGAATGAGCTTGATGGCCACAACATAAAAACCTGTATTAATACCCAAATAACCTCCAAAAGTATTCAATTGTACAGAACTTGTTTGGATAAATACTCTGGAAAACAATTTTATTTAAGAAACTTTCAGTTTTACAATTAACTTACAGTAACCATTGCATTTAAATGCTGATGAGATTAAAAGAGTTCAACATCAACTCTTGTCTGAATAACTGTTGCAATTAATCTTGAAGACTTTTTTAAAAACAAATTTTAACGCAAAAACAATGACAGAAAAACTAACTTGATGCAGTAATATTTGTTAAACATTTCAAAATTACAGGTTAAACTTATCGCACACAAAATTATGAAAACAAACCATAAGTAAACATCCTATTTTCCATACGTCTTTCTTGTTCTGCTTTCTCATTCAGCTTCCTCATATCCCTCTCTGTTTGCAGCATAGTTAATAAATTCAGATAAAATATATTAGGATATTAACACAAGATACACATTAGGTACCGTACAACTACAGAGACTACATAGGCACAATGCAAACACCTTTAATTATGCATACCAAAATCAGCTTCTAAGCACAGTTAGGCAAGAGAGAAGGCAGGAACCTAATGGATAAAGGCCAGTACTTACTTGGACAATTTCTTCCGCTTTTTGTTAGCATGTGGTGTAAGCTCTGACTGACTGACGAGCTGCATAGCAGAGAGGTCATAAAGATGGGGGCCTGAGATGGCCAAATAAGAAGAGGCATAGTGGAGAGGAACAGGCAGGTGGGTAAACAAACAAAGAAATGTGTTAGTCTCAAATGCCCACACGCAAGCATACGCGCACAAGTAACAAAGCTCTTATATAAAGCACAATGACTCAGAAGAACTGATACTATACAAGTTCAGAGGGATACTTTGAAATATAAACTACGTTTAGAGAAAAAATTGTTAGTCACTGCCTCCAAAACATGCCCAGCTTAACACCTTAAGACTTATTCAACCAATAGCTCTCAATCATACAAAAAAATATATAAAAATGAGTGAAATGTTACATTTTTATCACATGCTACACAAAAATTTAAAAGACACATCATGACTGGGTTGGCTTACTAATTCATTAGGTATTTAACTATTTGATGACAGCTGGTAATGTAATAATGAATAGATTTATGAGTTGTAAGTCAGAACAAAAAGTGTTATGTGATATTTTCTGCTTTATACTGCACTAGATCTGATATAATGTAACATTTCAGGTTGTTATTTCATAGTTGCTATGTTATGAAACTGCATCCAAAATTCTTTTATGTAAGACATGTAAAACAAAGAGCATCAAATTTTGCCAACCACATTATTAGCTTCATGCAACAATAAAAACTACTTTTCTATTTCTTCAACACATTTAAGTAATCATCATATTACTGCTTCAAAACAGTTTGTGCAGCTATTTGCATTAAAGTTATGGAGATAATTACAAATTGTTTTTATCATCACAAAAGACTATATAATTTGCACAAAACACTAGGTGAATAAAGTTAAATTGTGTCACGTTGAGTCCAAATAGTATATTAATTCACCCATTATTTACCAACCTAACTGAAGACTTAAGTCAACCTAAAGAACATAAAAAGGTACATGGAAATGGCTATCTAACTAGTTATTCAGAATTTTACTGAATATGTGGAAGTTAGTAAAATCAAATCACTATTAAACAACTTTTAGCAAAATGTTGTTAATTTTAACACTTGTAAATGTTTTCCAACATGAAATTTTATCTATGATATTGTCACTGAAGTGTAACAATAAACCAGTATATTTTCTCACTGAAAACAGTCCATTGCTTGTAACATTGCAGGTTATATCTTTATTATAATAATTTTAAATAGGACTCTTGGTTAGATTCCCTTTTTCTTTTGCGAGTGAGTGTAATATTTAATTTTATTTGGTGTCGTGTGGAATAGGAGTGTTTTATCAGTAGTTGAAGTGATGGCTGTATTCAAGTTGTTATCTGTACTGTGTTTGTTTTTTTGAGCTTCTGAAATCGTAGAGTGGTTGCGTAACTTTCATAGACAAGTTTTTTCGACTTCATTAGCTGTTTTCCTTTCATAAGCAGTTTTGGTTCTAGAAGTTAGCTGTGACGTAGTTCGTTTTGGCCAATAGTAGGCGTTTGTGCAAAGGATTGCCATATTTGGAAATAGGAGTGGGGGCTGACATGATGCTTGGAAGGGATGTGAGCCTCGGCCAGTTCTAATTTTAGTAACATAACTAGAGGAGAAGTGAGGAGAGGGGATAGGCACGTGCTTAGCTGCGCTCCGAGGGCCAGAGGCCCTGTAGCAAATGATCAACAGACGCTGAAGAAGAAACATCGAGGCGGGGAAACTTAGTCCACACCAGCAAAAGTCAGTGACCAAACTTCTAGGGTATTTTGTTTTAAACTTTGACTTCAAGCACTTTCGACATAAGAATTCTATTCCTACGAAATTCTTTCTGCTGATGTGGGAGGTTAGGGTGTTAGGGGGGAAAGATTTTCCCCTCTTGCATTCGTAAGTTTATCTCGCAAGTCAAGTTTTTTAATATAATGACATTAGTGAACTACTGTGACGCTATCCTATGTTTGTCTACTTCATTAACCTGTTCGGGTTTGTGTTGTGAACATGTTGTTTGACCTTTGAATTTTAAAATAAAAACTGAGTAAATATTCCAAGATGAGAATTCAATTTTTTTATATTTCAACATGGTGCTGTTGTATCATGCTCTACCGATCCAGTGAAGTCGAGTTGTAATGTCCAGCTGCCACTTTGACAACTGCCACGTTACCTTTATGGCTGACCAGCCGTGGGGCCCTTTTAACACAACTGAAGATTCAGTGTTTATGAAAGTAGCAGCAAAACAGTAATTACACAATTCCATGACAGTTCAGAACGAATGACAAGCTGTAAGCGAAGCAGCAGAGTTCCATTCCAGTGTTCCTGGTTTTAGATTCCATTGTTCCAGAGTTCGTGAGCAACAAAGGCTCATTACAACAAATCTACAGCAACAGGATATAAAGGTATTTAACACATCAGAGAAGTCATCAATCATCAGTGAAGCCACTCATTAAAATAAATTCAGTATAAGCTATGTTAAATTAATCAAATGCGGAGGCGAGAGTTCTCTGTGCCTAAAGGGGATAAATTTTTTCTGACTATAGATGAGATAACTTCTTTTGAAAAGGCAGTACCTAAATTTTATGGGGACAATAGGGGACCAAATCCGATCCAATTCATACATAAGTGTGAAAGGATTCTTAATTCTTTAGGGGGGTTAGATGAACAAGTACAACTTGTTGTGAATAAGTAAGAAGCAGGAACTTCACAGTGGGCACTGTGGAAGGAATCTGAATGGAAAAGTTTCACAGAAGCCAAGGTATCTTTCCTACAAAAAATACTGGGGGATTCATGTGCGGGATGACTTTTTACAGTATTTATTTACAGGCATATTTGGGGATAGGAATGGGTCAATGGCAAACTAACTATAGAGATTGTATTTGCAATCAAAATACTTAGATAATCAGATGACAGAGGAAAGATTTATATTACATATTATACATCATTTTTATTGTCATATATTCAAGATTGTATGTTAGGAATGAGAGCTAAATCTGTCGAGGAAGTGGTAGCCTTAATGGAAACATTGGATAGGAGGAATGAGCTGGAAGAAGGTTTAAGGAGTAGGAGGCAAGAACAGCATCAGCAGAAAATGACTAGAATCAAAACCAGGGGCAGCCACAAGGGCAGCATTTAAATGCCTGGAGAGGGAGGATCAGTCATTGGATACCTCCTTCGCAGGACAAAAAGGGAATGATGAATTTAGAGAACTGAAAACAAATTGCAATGAAAATCCAACTGACGTCTTGGTACAAGGAAAAAGGGATTCATTACTGATACTGGGGTTGTACTAAACATGTTAGTGGACTCTGGAAGCGAAGTAACTGCTAAATAGTCTTCATAAAAGTGATGTGCATATTGTAGCATCTTTACCAGTATTGAATGTTACCATTTTAGGGATTACACGAATCAGAAATCGAAATATGGAGAAATAGATTATTATAGAAGTAACCATAGATCATCAGAATATATGGATTGCCTTGTTAGTGGTGAAAGGGTACAGTGTAAATGTAGTATTGGGAGCAGACTGGTTAAAAGAGTGTGAGGCTATTATAAACTATTCAGAAAATTGTGTAGAGATATTGGTAACTAAACTTCCATTTGGAAAAAGAAAACTTTTAGAAAACTCTCATCAAATACAAATTGCTTTTAAGGGTGAGGATACAATAGGGGTGGACAGGTGTTGTAATATTATTGAACAGGACTATCTTATGAAAGAGAGGGAAAATTGTTTTGCAGGGAGGAACATGTGAGGAAAAGGAGAGAATAATAGAAATTTTAGAAGATGAACGTGAAGTGTTTGCAAATTATCCAAGTGGTTATCTGTAATGCGTTTGCTTTTTTGAGTTTCTGATGTAGAGAGGTTGAATAACTTTCATAGATAAATTTTTTCGACTGTTAGCCATTCCTTCCGTAAGCAGTTTTGGTTCTAGAAGTTAGCTGCGACGTTCATTTTGCCCAATAGTAGGAGTTTGTGCAAAGGAAGTAGGAGGAGGGTTTGACATGGCGATTGGAAAGGATTTGAGGCCCGGCCAGTTCTAATTTTAGTAACATAGCTAGAGGAGAAGTGAGGAGAGGTGATAGATATGTGCCTAGCTGTGCTCCGAGGGCCAGAGGCCCCATAGCAAATAATCAACAAACATTGAAGAAGAAACATTGAGGCGGAGAAACTTAGCCCACACCAGCAAATACCCGCGACGAAACTTCTATTTTGTTTTAAACTAATTTCAAGCACTCTCGGCATAAGAACTCTTTTCCTACAAAATTGTTTCCGCTGGTGTGGGAGGTCATGAGGGCACCAGGGGGGAAAGTTTTTTCCTCCTGACTTTGTAAATTTATCTCGCAAGGTGAGTTTTTTTATATAACGACATTAGCAAACTACTGTGATGCTGTCCTCAGTCTACTTCGTTAACATGTTTGGGTTCGTGTTCTGAACGTGTTTGATCTTTGAAGTTTAAAATAAAAACTGAGTAAATATTCCGAAACGGGAATTCAATTTTTTTTATTTCAACATGGCGCCGTATCTCATGCTCTACCGACTACAGTGGACCAGAGTTGTGATGTACAGTCATTATTCTAACAACTGCCATTTAACATTTATGTTCACCCAGACATGGTGGGGCAACAATCTGTAACATGACATTTATGGTGACTGCCGCGGGGCTATTAACTAGCCTTTGCAATGTTACATGCTAAGTTACCCATAAAACTAAGTACCTGCTTTTGTATTTCAAGAGTGGTAAACTGGAAAATTACCACCTCCAGACCCTTTTCCTATCACACTGTGCATTCAGTCATAGTAAAAATTAAATAAAATTGTTACAGTATTTATACGAATGAAATTATTATATTTATGAGGTAGAGAAAAAAAAATTTTTTAAGTAGGTATGACCGCAATAACTATTTTCAAACTTGTCTAACATACTATTGACTACCTATTAAAAATAATATTTGTGACCTGCCTACACAGCATGCTGATGTTGGCTGATGGTTGTTTGGAAGTGATACATCAGTGAAATTATTTTTAATTGTCTGTATAGTTGCAACCACAGCTCAGACTTTGTAACAACTTAACCCACTGACTATGCCTTCCAAATCAGTAAACCCTTTAAATACAATAAATTCAGATATATATGCCCTCAACAATTCAATTTTGTAATTATTAGTACCACATGCTGATTGACAATACATATCAAAGCCTATATTGCCTGGCCTAATATTCTTAAATTCTTGGAAACCCCTTAACTTTCTCAGTTTGTCAGAAACTGGACTGAAGTACATTTTGTCCAAAAGTTAAGCTTAATTATATCATAAAATATTTTATTTATTAATTATCATAGTACACAAAATATAGTAAATTAAATCATATATTAATATGGTATACAAAGGAGTGTAAAACATTAAATTAACAATTTTTTATTGAAAAAACACTAATACAAGAATTATCAAACATTGAAAATCACACTCTGAACAGAAAAAAAATTTTATATAAGGATTGATTACCCTTAATAGCAACACATGCCACACAACGATGTGACATGTTCTCTATGTGGCGGTTCAAGAGCTCTACTGGCAGTTGGTTACCTGCAGAACTTAAAAATTGTCCTTGGTGGAGCCTGGGAAGCTGAAACTTGTCTGCCTAATGCATCTCAGGCATGCTCATTTGAGTACATGTCTGGAGGCATAACTGACCATCCACGTGGTGGATATATTCACCTTTAAGAAAATCATCCACCAGAATGGCTAGATATGCACGTGAATTGTCATACATGAAAATGAAGTCTGGGCTTACTGCAAGTCTGAAAACTCACACAAGCTGTTGTAGTGCCTTGCCTCTGTACCTCTGGCCAGTAATGGTATCCCCATTGAAGATGTGCAGCTCCGTTCTTCCACCAAACATGATACCTGCCCACATTACTACACCACTGAACTTATCCCTTACCACAATATTCCTTCGATTTAATAATGTTTTAAGTTCTCTCCAGGTGAAAGTGCAATGGGAATCATTTTGCACACAATCTGTACTCATGTGTGAAGAGCATGCTCCTCCATTCATCAAGAGTTCAATTTCGATGCTGCTGATTCCACTTCTGTGACAGCAGCTTGTCATATTTCTACCCATCACGTCATTTTGACCAAGTTTCGTGGGCATCAATGCTGAAAACTAATCTGCTTAGGTGACGTAGGTTTGATGGGATGGCATATTACCTTGCTTGTCCGTGATGCTTTGCTTCAACATTAGCACCAAATTCAGCATGTACACTGCCTGTCTGCCTGCTTCCCTCATAGAATTTCTTTGATCACGAGACCTGTGTGTCACTGTACAGTCGTCACTGGCTATGTCCCCGGCTGATTTAAATTTCATTGACAAGATTAGACTGGAGGTTCCAGCATTTTCTTCTACATCTGAGGCCGGAATGGCCATTCAAGTCTCACTGTGTGTGTGTGCATGCGGGCGTGTGCGCGCACACACACACATAATAGGCTCCAAGGTGGGACTGACGGACACAGTGGAGTTTTATGATGGGGGGTGGGAGGAACTGTAGGTAATTACACACAGTGTCAGAACATCGCAAGTAATTATGTAAAAAAATTTTGTGATTTGTGGATTCTGTAAAAGTTTGGTAAAAATTAGCATTGTACCTGATATTGTATGGGCACATTTCACTTGGTTTTATTGTCATTAAATAAATTCAGTAGTAATTTTTATTTTTATTGGTGCTTTAATTTTGTCACCAAATAATTTCAGAAATGTAATTTTAATATTCAAATTTTAACTAACAAAAGGAAAAGAAAAAATGTATTATTGTAAATATTTTTGCTCTAAGTATTGCAAAATATTTGTAAGATTTTAAGGGTGAAAAATAAGAGTTTTGTGAAAGCCAAAAAATACAGGGAAAAGTAAATTATTTTAATTGATTTTTAGTTTCACAGTCACCCCATTTGTTCATTTTGCTATCTGAAAGTTGTTTTAATTGAGGGTATCTTTCACATTTTATGATGTTTGGTATGATAACTCATATGGAGTCTTGGGTGGTGTATGCTGCAATAAGTGGTGGTATTCTCTGGGTATTCCAGGTGAATGCCTAGGGAATATCCAGCTGCTGCTGTTGCTGCTGCATGTACTTCTCGCTTTGCCACTCTTCTAGTCATAGCAGGTATGATTTTCCTTTTGAGCATAACTATGTAATTTGGAGGGTTTTCTGCAATCTCTAATCCAAAATGCTATCTGCAGGAGTGAATACTGCATGGATAAATGAACTTTCCCAGGATGCCATACAAAATGTGTTAAAGGATCTCTGTGTAAACTTTGTGACTGAGGGCAGTATTGATGTGAGGGGTTTAGTTTGTAGGGAAAGTGCCATTCATTGAGGACGAGTCCATCCCATTTTTTACAATATTAAAATAATTTTCACCAGCTTTAACTGATATAGTAGTAGCCTTGAATACTGAAGTGGTTCTGCTAGTTAGAGTAGAGTAATATATTTGGGTGTGTGTGTGAGCCTCCTGTTTACTTCGTAGCTTTACTAAAAATGCCTGACAGCTTGCAACCAGCAATTAGTCAAACCATTTGGCAGGAATGAAAATTTCAGCATTTCTGTAAGATAATTTTGGGTACAGTGGGTTCGCTAACTGCAATTTCTAAAATGAAATTGAACATTTTAGGAATGAGTCAAAATGTAGGCTAAATAATGCAACGGTTTGTTAATAAAATTATTTGTTTAGCGCTTGTTCTGGGTTTGCCAAATGATAAGGCATATTCAGTAGAAGTGATTATTTTCAATTTGTTCCCTGAGAATAACAAATATTTTGCTTTTGCTTGCACAAACCCCAGACCAGAGGATTGGTTGCAGTTGGTCACAGGGGTCGAACTGACTATAGGAGATTGTAGTAAGAGAGAAAAGAGATTTCAGGACAAAATGGGAATGTTAAATGTCATCACCCCAATCCCAGTAGCAATGGTTTTTTTTTAATGGGTGCGGTAACACTGGCAAGGTTGATAAAGGGGATGGTCAGGATGTTGAGGAGAAGGGAAAGAGTGAAAGCGAACAGAAAATGAAACTTGATAGCGAAACCACTGAAGTAATTGAAAGTGAGGAACTACAGTCAGAGTTTCAAAAGCTAAGTGAATGAGGTACACATCACCCAGTACTCTGCAGAGTAAAAAAGTGCTGCTTAAGTCTCTGTACTTATTGACTCCAGCGCATCAACGTCATTAATAAGTGAGCCTTTAATTTATTAATTTAAACATAAAGTTCGTTATCAGCAACCTCAAAAACCCCAATGTATAAGTTTCCACAACAAAACATTGGTTTTAGTATTTTTGGCCATGCTTTGGGGTAAATCTCCCACTGTGCGGCGTGTGAAGGCAAGCGCATGCAGCCAAGAGAGAGAGGATGTGCTTTTTCTTTTGCTAGACAACACCTTCCCTTCTCAAAGTCATGTAAGAAAAGGAAAAAAGGGGTGGGACTGAGAGAGACAGAAAGAGGAGTGAGAGAGAGAATGCTAGGGCGCCACACTGATTGCTAGGTAATCGCTTTCCCTCTCATCGGGTGTGTAAGGGGAGCTAGCAAGTGGCACTATGCCGCAGACATGTTGGCTGTTGGGAAGACAGACAATGGGCCGCATAGCAGTGATAAACGGTGGCGCATGTGATGTATTTCACATCCACTAACAAGACGTCTGCATAAACAACCAGCTTAAAAACGATTGTTGAGGGAACTCTTAGGCGACGGGAACGAAATATACTTCAATCAACACAAAATCCGATAAACGATACAAGCGGTTAGCTTTATCATTATTTGTATTGGAGTTTTGTAGAGACAGCTGAAAATTAACTGTAGATATGGTTTATCGATACATGCATTTTTGGTACAACAAGATCGACTGTAATGCAAAACAGTTACAGTGGGACAATTTCATGTCTACAACAAAACTATATTACAATTCATGTGTTTATATTTGCGTCCTCTACTCCTGAAGTTTTCCCCTTATTATTAAGGAGTCAATAATTACAGTTTACTCCTAATTCAAAGTAACTATTCATAGCTGTAACTGAATCTGAATGAAACCCCAAACGGCACATTCCGAAAGCAAAATAATGTTGTATTAGTAGTTCACAAACTTAAAATAAGCCATTGGTTGTGAATAAGCAAAACATAGGTATCCCACGTTAAACTAACTCATTTCTACAAAAAAATGCTATAGAAATTATTTTTGATCAGAACAAGTTCCGTAAACATTCCTATCACGTTACCACATTTTAGTAACCTAAGGACATGCTTTGAAATAAGAAATTAAGTTCATAAAAACTGTCATAATAATGTTTAAAGGAAATTCTGAACATTTTAAATATTATTACAAATAACATGAAGAAAAAAAATTTACTACATTAAAAATCAGATCTTAAAAATATTTAACAAAAATTAACAGTAATATGTTATCCCTGCAGCATGATGAACACATTGAACACTGCCTATAATGAACTATAAATAACTATAAATAAATACAGTATTGTCTGAAGGTATTCCAAACTCACCAAATGAAACCTATTTCATTTAGGTTTTAGTTTCAAATTGCACAAATTCCTAGCAATGTTGAGTATTAACAATAACCAATTTTTAGGCGATTAATACACAATGTACATAATATTGTTTCCTTACAGTATAAAGATTACATGCTGTTACTAGTCTTTAAATCACTTACAAAAACTTCTTGTTGAATGATGGAATTGGAAGAAAAAAGGAACATAACTTCATTTTCACTAAAGTTTTAGTACACTGAAAAAAGTTGCATTTGCTTGTTTTCTAAAAATTACTCTGCAAAAATAGTTAAAAATTAAAAACAGCTTTATAAAAACCCACACCATAAGTTATCTTAGTTTTCACGTGTGTTACATATGGAAAGAAATAAACACGGTTAAACTCTTAATAGAGATGGTTCTTCTCCAAATGTAAAAATAATTTGGGCTACAAGACAATGAAGAAATAGTAAATGCTGCTTATATACATATCACAACTCTTGGTACGAGTACCTGTGAATGAATTATTATTTGAATAACAATCAACATTAAAAGAGTCAGTGATTTAGAAATTAAAATACATAAATTATGTAACTGAGAATTGATGTTCTTCATTGAGTGAATTAGGTTTACTCAAATTTAATAAGTAAATCTATTTCCGATTATTTTTATTAATTTAGTGGCATTGCGTTACTTATTTGCCAGTTGTGTATTTCACCAAATATAATGGATGCATGAAACTTTAGCTTGTTTTTCTTTCTTCATCTTCTTTCATCATCAACAGCTTTCATTCTTCCAGTGCCTAAACATAGTTACTCAAAAGAAAAAATTTATTATTTTTCACGTAGCAGAAAGAATTCCTTGGCTCCTCCATGTGGCTCAACTCACGAGCATTTACTGCACACTCTGTGTGGTGAGAGGGCGAAACATCTTAGTGTGCTAGAGATGGTCCCTTTCTCCCCCATCCCTTGCCACGCAGGCTGGGTTGTCAATATCCCAAGAGAGTGCCACCTGATGGACACTGAGCAACTGTAAAACATGCCGCAGAAATACACATTTCTCTTTAAATTTATTGCGGTGGCCCTATCATTTTACTAGTGCAAATGCTGTACAAAACTTCAATGCAGGCTCCTATATGAGTTTCATGCCACTTTTATAAGTACAGTTTAAGATAAAACAGCTTGAAAATGGTTTGCAGGCCTAGATTAAAACATTGTTTCTTTTCTTACAAAAACAGATTGCAAACACATGCAGCAGTTTCTGTGAAAAATTTGCATTTCAGATGCACTGCAACACAATTCTTTCATCAGGTTGATGGGCACCTTAAAAACTGGTCCAAATTGTGTCATGTTCTTATTATGTAGTGCACAAATTTACCACAAGATTACCCTCCGAACACAACGAGGAAATAATACAGAATGAGAATGAGACATTCTTGGTCTAATACACTGTTTCGTTTACTTTTTGTTCACATGCCTATTTGACACTGACAGGGGCTGAGTTACCTTGATAAATATTTATGGTGAATATGAAACGGTGCCCCGTACTTTTTCTAGATTTCTTATTATGCTTAACTTTTAGACGCTAGTGTAAATGAACTCGGGTAAAATACTCTTTACATGTTGGAAAGATATCCAAAATATTATAAATATTTTTGGTGTAAAAATGTTTAGATTATCCTTGAAGTTTCATCATCTGCTTCCCTAACATTGTCCCTCCAGGCAACACCTTTCTTTTCTGGACCATTCTTCTAGTGTTATAATAATGTCTTATTTCTTTATGTTATCATCATATGATCAATACGTCAATGCTTTTACTCTATAATAGGCCTGCATTTAAGTCCTATATTTTGAAATAAATAATTTTCTGATTTAAGTTAAAATATTAAACATAATGCTGAAACTCTTTCTACAAAGCAAATTTAAAATAGCTTCTCAAATATGTTATATATTAATTTCATACTACTGAATCTTTCTGCAGAGCGAAATTCAGTAGAATGAACACGTATTCATTTATGTCACTTTTTTTTAAATCTGGAAAATGTCAATGTCCCATTTCTTGGTTTTGAAAATATGGTCACCCTAGTATATGATAAACCTAAAGGGCCAGAGGCAACCAAAAAACTCTAATTCTTAATTAACAACAGTTAATTTAGTACCATGGAACTGGGAAGAGAACCACAGTAGTTCATGTATATAAATGTTTCTGATCCCTCCCAAAACGATCATACCCAAAAAACATATATATTTAACTCTTCAAGAACTATTAAAATTTCAGTTAATTCTTTATCTATTAAAAAAATTTTTTTATCAAGAAGATAGATACATTTACTACGAAACCATGGTTATAGTTGAACAGCAAAATAGAAAAGCAGGACATAACTACTGAATACACACAGATTCAACAAAAACTGCAAAAAAAAAATTACTGGAAAAATCATGTTTCCCATTTTTCAAATGTATGTTCAAGGGAGTTCCAAATAAAATGAACATTAGTGAATTGTAAGTATTACTATGTGTGAAATTCATTTTCAGTGGCTTCACATGGGGAAATCTGAGGATTTATATTAATTTATTTCAATAGACACAAGTTTTCTGAATAAACTGATTTCCTGGAAGGGCCTATTCAACACCTTTTGTCGCCAAATAATGCGATAGTACCGAGCCCGAGTGCAGCATAACTTGCGACACTTCATAAGAGACAGTTTCACCTATGATACTTAGCAGAGCCCAGCCGTGACCTCGTTTCCTCCCCTTGCATCGCTAGTGGGGTGGGTGTTAGTTGCCTAGCAACCAATATAGCATCCTCATGCCCTTACACTGGTTTTCGACTGGTTTGGAAGAGAAAGGATCCTGTAGAGGGATTGATTGTTTCACTTCTCCTGCTGCTGATGCTTCCTCTTCTCTTTCACACCAGCCATAAACACATGGCCCAATCTATAATCTCTCTGCATGGTCTCAACCAGTGTTAAATGTACTTTTTTGCTTATCTATAGCAAACTGCTTTACATAATTTTGAATGTATAGCATTAGAGGCAGATTGTATAGTGGTTTTCATGGCAAAAACCCACCTCAAGAATTTCAGGGAGATAACATTATTTATATTTATATTTTTTAATCCTAAAAAAAAAAAAAACAAATAGAGTTCTTACTTCTTGGTACTATATCTCATGCATATTTCTTTGTTTTCTGAGTGGGTACATACTAGTGTATGAAATGTAATATTGCAAAAAAACATTCTAAAGACCACTTAAATAATTCCTTAAAAACTATATAAATAGACGTCGCAGCATACAATAATGTAGCTTGGTAAAACAGAACTGTCTCTGAAAGTTTAATTTTCAGTCTCTTAAATCACTGTCATCAAATTTACATATAATCTTATTTCATATAATAATTCCTTTTTTTTTAACAGGTAGTGTAGAAGTACACTACCTGTAATCAGGAAAAACAAGCTAGGTATCCTTCCACTGCCATGGGGTTTTCCACCTGACCTTCAAAAGATGTTGCGTCTGTAGTGACAGACATTGATGAGATGTTAAGCCTACCTACCTACATTAAAATGTGTCGCCAAGCTACTCACGCATAAATAATGAGAGAATTATTGATTTTGCTGTAGAAATTTTTATCGCTCTAACTGACATAAGTTGGTTAAGATCCATAATTTATTTAACATAAATGATGTTTGAAAATTGCAGCTTTCTTGCCTAGCAAACAGAAATAATACATAATAATGATCACGGAAAATCATCTATATTAGTCTTAGTTTGATTTGTGAAAGTAGTATGTTCATAATATTAGTACAATTTTTATGTCACATCCATTCATATGGTTACAATATATGCTATTTTAAACATTATCAATATTTCAATTCAATATTCCAAACACTAGAAATTTTATTCTAATCAAAAGACTGAAATTCCATTTGCAACTTGCACATCCATTTCGCTGAATGCTCCTACAACTAGAGTCATGTGGTAAGGGGTGTACTTAAAAGCATGACATAAAACTGTGGAGCACTGTTTGTTATAGATGGCAAATTTGTTCTAATGTCCTTATTAAGATGATAATTGTGGTTCTTATGAAGTAGCAGTTTGGATGTTATTGCTTATATGTGAAACTTTGAAGTACCCCATTAGGAATTTGGGGAAATTGCCAAACAGCACTTTTTTTTTCATAGTAATAAAGTACTTCGCAACAAAGTGGCTTCAGCTCATCAAAGAGGCAAGATTGGGTAGTTTACAGTTTATACACGCACCGAGGCTATTTATATACTAACCACAGTACTGAGTTAGCCTGGATGACAATGCATCACAATAAAATAAATATTATTTGCCATAAAAATGGTTCCATCGCAAACTGCTGCATGGTTTTAATAAATAAATAGCATTAATTTTCGCTTTGTTACTATGTTGCTGCATTGAGAGGGAACATGAAACAAAGTGGTGAGCCATCAGAAAGGCTCTGTGATTACACACCGAATTGAAATAATTAGCAAGCAGAATTTCTGCACACGGGAAAATGTTACATTAAAAAACATAGAGAGTTCGCGGAAAATATAAATTTCTGAAGTATTTTACACGTGAAACACGAGTCATTTCATGGGGGCATGACTTCCAAAGTGGGTTTGCATGAGGTGGCCAACAGATGGCAGCACAATTGCTTGCGCTCAAAACCAAAATAAATAGCGTAGGATCGGTCTATGTGCCATAATAAAGAAGGCTTACCTCTGGGAACCACTGACCCGCCCAAATGGAAACAGTCAAAAATTACTTTCCATGCACTCAACGATCCCTTGCTTCCCGCTTCCTTGTCCATCCTTCTGCATAGGTCTACCAGCAGAGACATACAGCAGTGTAAACAGAAACTTAAGAGGAAAAAATATATATTTCAGTGAACTTTGCAGCATTAAGTTACGTATTTGTGTCCTTTCAAACAGTGGCATCAACATAAATACTGCACCTAATTACAGCACTTCAGCACTTCTCGAAACAGCTTAGTTCAAAAACGATTTGCTTGACAAGTCCAAACTGCATCATTTATGCCACTTTCAAACGCTGCTGTGTACTGTTTCGCACTCCTCAGTTGGTAGCAGGTCGGACATAACTGATGAGGAGTGCTGAAAAGTCACTTTTTTGTCATCCCTTCACTCTGCGCCCAACAAAGCAGTGTGGTTGCGGGAAAGATACTGGTCTTTAAGATTAGAATGACATCCAAGTTCCTGCATATATCTATGTTTGGTGGAATGCACGGGATTAGTTAACTCAGTTTCATTCAAGCAATGTGCCAAACATAGCTGCTACAACATTGCAATTTGTGATGCAAAATCTAATTTTCATCGCATTGTGAGAATTTGGCATTACAAATTGTGATGCGATACTACTTAAACACTGGTCTCAACTGATTGAAGGTGCATAATATGTTCAAAATTCAGCTTGTATTCAGTTTCTTCTTATTTTCCTTTTCAGAGGGTACAAAAGTTATAGATCAGCTTATTATTCAGTGTTGGTTTACAATCAATTATATACAGTACTTTGTGATGTTATAGTACTCTCTACTTAGGCAAGTTGAGGTGAAATATTTTAGACATATTATTTAATGATTTTTTAAAATAATTCCTACCTTTTGATGCGTGTGACGCACATCCTGACTATACTACACATGACTTCGCTTCATCCGTACGTGCCTTCACATCACCCGAGACAAGGTTGAAACAGTACTGCAGGCTGCTCCAGTACCTACAGGATACACCCCTTGTCGCTAGAGCTATTACAGACACATCAGCTTCTACTGTTCACCAAAAGTCAGACGTCACGTCAACCTCCCTGAAGTGTGATTGTACTACCAGCCGAGCAGCTGAGACTGCCTCCCCAAAGTCATATAATTCCACAGCGGACCAAGGGATGGTGCTAGCAGACAGTTTCGCTCAGGAGGCGGAGTTAGTCATCCCCGCACCCCCGCATCCCAGAATGCCTACAGGTAGTGAGAATATATGTCCATGCACAGCCCAGAAACATAAGTTGTTTGCCGGCTGCTCGCTCCACCACTCACTTCGTGTGCTGGAGCTCTCTGTCCAACTCCAGCATCTTCAAGACCTACTAGTAGTTGTTCATCGCTGGCAGCTCGCTCCATCACTTGTGATAGAGCTCTCTGCTACCCTCCAAGTCCTAGCAACCTACCAGAATCCCTTAATCAACTTCACCAGCAACATGCCAGAAGACCTTCCAAAAGCTCTTCAACATTGCTCCAGCAGCCCTCTAAGTTGCCTTCAACATGTCTTGTCTTGCCCACTCTTCTGGTAACGGCAACCGCACTGCCCCCTCTGGCAGTGTTAATACCACTACTACCCCCTCTGGTAGAGGCACTCAAAAGTCCCTTCTACATACACCACCACTACCCCCTCTTGTAGTGGCCCTCGACTGTCCCTTCTGGACAACAGTTAGAGTTAGTTAGGGTCAGTTATTTTCATAGCTAACTAGCCAGATCGCCTAGTTCAGTTTAGGACCAGGTCTGCTTCACCTCAATTCACGTAGTCTAACTTCCGTTCTGCACCAGTTAGAAGGTAGTACGGACCACAGTGTTTATTCCTCACGGAATAAATAAGAGTTTCTCTGACACCTCTGAGTACTACTTTCTAGGGTGTTTGTTCCTTCCTCAGTAGACAACGATTCGCCAGAGCAAAATGAAGACAGCCGCAGACCAAGGAGCTAACCCAGGCCACATCAAGCACAGGTAAACCAGTAGCAGCTTGCCAGCCCATCCGCCATACAGTCGAACTACCAATTGATTTTATACCTTGCCGTCAGGCCATGTGCCCAAAGTTGTGCACTGGCCTTGGTATAATAAGTCGACAGTAAGGTCAGTCTATTGAATTTCCCCATGTCTATGACATGCACGATAAAACCTCGTCAGGCCATGACGACCCCTCTCAGCCGAAGACCATCATGCGTCACTTTATTGTATTAAACTTTATTCCTAGACACTGTATATCTCTCATTATTCACAGCATGAAATTTTATCAAGTTAGAAGTTTTAATTTATTGATTTTGAGGTCTGTTCCTCATCTTCTAAAATTCTGGATTTATGTAAACTTTTTACAGCCTCCTGAAAAATGGCAGAAGGAGAACTCGCTGTCAGAACGAAAGACAAAAATTAAGGGTGGTAGACCCAATACCCAATAGAGAAAAATTAAGTTATAAAGAAATAATCCTTCATGATAGTTATTCTTGTTGAAGTATTGCTTAAATAAACAATTACATAAATTAAAAAATTACTGCTTCATATACAACCAGTAGGTAACTACATAATCCTTATAAAAATCTATTGACTTACGTATAATCTTGTACAATTCATTGAGTCACTTATTGCAGTTTCATCTTCACTCTCTTGCGGTGATGGTTGTAGGTTAATGTTAATTATATTGGCACTACTCGTGTTAATTTTTTTTACAAAAACTGTTAATGAGGACGAGCTTGTCTGTCACGTCACACAGGATGAAAGTGTTATTTTACAGGTTTGGCTTAAAAATTCACCTAGAAAAATGACTGGGAAGATCCCATGAATGAATAGTATAACATCTATATAGTGAACCTCTTTATAACAAAAACCTCTTTATAACAAACTGTGTTCGGTCCTGTCAAAACTGTATATAACCAGAGACATTTTCTAATCTTTGAAACAAATTATTTTTCCCTCTTCGGCACAAAACCCTTTTATAACAAACACTGAAAAGTCTATATTTAACTTCCCTTTAAATGGATCTTTTTTACAATATTTTATTTTAAAAAACTATTACAAAACCTCTATTTTTTTCACATACCTCAGAGAAAAAAAGAAAATATACTAGAGCCATAATGTTATTTTAATTGCTGTTGAAGATGATGCCATTGGGTGAGACGAGACGAATGATGACACAATAACTTACTGATAATTTGGGCGCCAGCGGTGCTTCCCAATCACCGCACTATTGAGACTCAGGGTTCTCAGGGATGTTGTGGGTTCTGTGTGTCCATCTCACCTGTGCGTACTTACAAACATGTCGGCAATACTAAACTTTTAATAAAATCACTGAAATAAACAATTGATAAAACATATGTGGCTAGGACACTGTCACTACTGAATAAAAATTGAGTTCACTGTAGACTTGTTTTATTGATATTGTGTATACACATCAACGTGCCAATGAAATAGTTATCTCGGTCATGACTAGCCAATACCGCTTGGGTGCTCCCCAGCCTGTAATTAACCTAGCGCATGCCTAAATGGATGATCTCACCGAGGTGCGTGAAAGCACAGTCTTCACAAGGGAAGAGGGCTGACAGCCGCTAGGGTGGACTGACTGTTTTTCCTTAGGACACGGTGACTTACTAATGAAAACCTTTAATACACATTAACACGAGTGATTACTCGGCATCACTAACGTAAACTCGTCAGGGCTCGCCCTCCAGCACATGGTTAGTGTGGTGACGGCGTATACACAGAGCCAGCTAGGACGGGAATAATTGCACCGTACGCTAATTACACAACTACATAGACCCTTGAATGATACATGAAATATGATGGGACATGAGAAGAATATTCACAATAAACACATACATGTGTGAAAACAAGCTTAGGTGGCGCAGATGTTGCTGGATGAAGTTTGTAGCTAAACATAGGCAGATGGCGTCTGATTCAAAATGCACGGGTCGCGTGACCTCTCCGACATCTTTCTCCTCCTCCTCCTCGATTAAGTTAAAAATGCCACAAGGGCGTAAGAATTAGTCAAGCGGAATCATAATGCTGGGGAATTGTCTGGCAAAAACGTACGCAAGCAAAAATTAACCGGTAAACTACATTGACTATGGAAACCTAAATCAGTGAACAAAAGTTGTAGTGTGCACGTGACAGTGTCTTACCTCACCAGCTCTCCTCGACAGACTGTCCAGATACAAGCGTCGCATGGACCTACCATGACCGCCTACGGGGTTCACATAAGCGGAAGTGCTATGCACGCTGAGTGAAATATTTTATATTGAAAATAAAAATGGCACAAATTAAATTAGATATTGTTTTACATATCTATAATTTTGTTATGAATTTCAAAATTATTTTAATGTCTCTTTGTGATGGCGTTCATGCCAAAATATTAAGTGTTCTTAATCTCGGTGCAGCGGGCACTTTGAATATTCATAACCAAACAATAAAAATTAGTACAAACACTTTAAAACATTTTAAGACATATTAAACACTGTAAAGACAATATAACACATTTTACCCTGAAATTAACATTTATAGGAAAGTTCAAAATTATCAGCCTCTGCGCACGTGCGGGACATGTGACACGTGAGCACCGTCATGGGCTCTAGCGCCGCTGGTTGTTAGCCGGCGTCAAAGATGTTATAATTGTCTCACTTTCTTTGTACTAACTATTTTGGTTTTTTTTTTTTTTTTTCATTGAAGTTTTTATTACTCAAGTGCTCAAAAGAAAATTTATTTAATCTGTTTGTTACAGAACAATACAAAAATCACCAATAGAATTCAATTTCAGGGGCAGTTAGATTCAAAATTGTCTGTAAAATTAAGAAAAGATATATCCTGTAAATCACCTCTATAAAAAACCCTTCTCCAAAAATTTTCCCCGTTCAAGTTTGTTACATAGAGGTTTTTTCTACTTACAAAAAAAGTGCAACCAATAATTTTGTGTACAAATATGAACATGGACATACATTCTCAGAAAAAGGTACAACACTAATCTTCAGTGTCCGACTACTTCACGGTATCTAATGGACTTTGTCAATAATGTTTAAAATAAGAAATAAGTTGTAAATCAAAATTATTCAAGATGGTTAGCAACAAAAAAGTAAAATTTTTAATAGAGTACTGTTTACATGATTCGAGATACAGTAAAACATTATTTCAGGCAATGTATAGCTTTTATTATGATTACGGAGAAAGTGTTGAGACTAGAAAAGTTGTGTTTTAAAGTCAAAATAAAACATAACTATTCAAAAACTATTAAAACTTCAGTTATAGTCATTTATTATCTATTATTTAGTATATTTTATGAAGGACAATCATTTACAAAACCATGGTTTTGGCAGAACCAGAAAATTAGGACATAGGAAATAACTATACTAAGAATACACATAGATTAAATTAAAAATGCAAAAATAATACTGGAAAATGTTATGTTTGCCATTTTTCGAATGCATATATGTTCTGAGACATGATGTCTTTTCAACAATGTATAAATGACTTTGCCTCATCAGTAAGCAAGCCTTGCTGCCTGATTCCAATGGATTTCACAGTTACCATGCATCACAGGACCCAAGATTGTACTGTTTTCACTGCTCAAAAATGGACGTTCCAGCCCAAAGATTGTATTATTCACCGGCCACCCAGGCTATGCCTCCAAGGTACCGAGTAACAGAGCATACGCTAGATGACTCTACAAGTAAAATTCACACCGCATCTTGATTCTACAAGCCGACCGGTGACGTCAATCCTTGAGGAAGCTATGCTACAGCTACCTCCTCTCCATCACCGCCCCTATCCAGCTGACTGGAGGGGTATCACCAGCCACAGTAAAATAGCAGGATGCTCACCCGCTCATGACTAGTCTTCATTTTCTCCATCGCAGCCCTTGCCGGAGATCTTGACCAGTCTGCTCACCTTGCTCAAACCTACCTTCTTACCGCATTCCTCAGAAGGAACCTCCTCTCCTCGACTCCACCACAACTTGTTGCCGAGCCATCCTTCCAGCCTATCTTCACCGCATTTGTGCTGAAGATATACCATTGCCAACATTGCTACACCCCAGAACCGCAACCCATCTGGGTAAACTGTTAGACTAGTACCATGTAAGTTAGTTTCATAACGCTCATTCACCCTGCCATTATTAGCTTAGGCCGGTCGCCTTCACCTGGCTCAGCATAGGTTAAGCTTGCCTAACTCATGCCAACATTAGGAGGTATGCTACATTACTCTGTTTACTTCCCATACAAGGATAACCGAAATTTTATCACTAAAGTGTACCTTTCCCATAGTTGTAATACTCTTACAGTGAATCTGACTGCGTTCAAGAGATTGCAGGTGACCAGGAAATTACTCATACGAGCCAAACACACCAATTGAGTACCCACACGCACTTGGATGGCCACCCTTTTTTAGGCTCCCGAAGTACAGAACGTAAGCCTAGATACTCAGTCTCTTGAGGCCAGCTTACCTGCTCAGTAGCTACTCACTCCATCGTTTAACACCGGATTAGTGTTCTCCGGAGTGGGGTACTTTCCCTCCTGAAAACACTCACCCATGTCAGGGACTGCCAACGGCGAGGCCCGACTCTCAGTGCTCACCATGTTTCGATGCCGAGTCGTGATCTAGGGAATTCGCTTGAAGTCAGCAGATGCTAAACGTTGGCTGTACACAACCACGTCACTCTGCACAGTCACTCCATTGGATGTGAGAGTGTGATTCAGTCCAGATGCCCTACTCCCATCGGAGTGGTATCTGAGAGAAGGTCGGACAGGTGCTAACTGCCTTTGGGCGTTTGCAGTAGCTTACTCCCCTCCTGACAACGATAGTGCATCTCTCTCCAAAGGATCAAGCCCAGACATTGCACTGTCTTCAGATTCCAGTCACACCAGAGATTCCTAAGGACCTCTTCAAGGACCCCGTCTGTTTGAGCAAGGAAATGCACCCCTTGTTAGCAGTATACGTAAGTGGACAGGACCAGTTTTTAAAACTCGCCAACATCTGCTTCGGGGGATCAGAGCCAGCAGAACCAACCCCTACAACAGAAACAACCTTAGAGCCCCTGCCCACCAATCAACCTAGCTCACATTCATGCCAGCTGGAAAGGACCAGGTTAGGCAGCCTCCCCAGTTTATGCGTTGCCCTGGTATATCGCTTAGGGCCAATCCTCTGAACGCAAGATCACTTTCTCGGAGCCGGATTTTGTGTCCTGCCATACAGCTACCAGGCCAGTCCTCTACACTGGAAGTGCGCCAGTACCACATATAGACTGAAATAATCCAGAACACCCGCCACCAGGTGCACCCGACCTAGCACACAAACAAAAACTCCCTCTTGCCATTGTGATGTTGTCTGCTGCCCTAAGTGTGTCTTGCATCAGTTCAAAGTAGCTCCAAAATTAAAGCATAAGAGAAATTGTTAGTTTTTTGATTCACCTCTTTTATGGTGTGTTGTCAAGGTAGTCCATGTCCACAACATGGACACATAAATAAATGAAAAGGACACTGACACTGTCCTATACACATGCCTGTCCCAAGAGACATGCACACACACACACACAAGAAATTCACACAATAAAACCACCACGTAGTCAGTTTTTGGTCCCCAATTGCTATCTTTTCATGAAAATGTACCAGTAGTTGCCAACCTACGATAAAAATCAATCTTATGTGCACTTCAATTTGTTAGCCAGCAAAATGCATTGATGGATTTCAAAAGCAGCAGGCACTCAGGTTTCTAAGAATAAATATTTCTGCACATTTTTAGGAATTCCTCATACACAAATTTTAGATCAAATCATTAAAATGAATTTAATTGAAACTAAGCTTACAGCTACTTAGGAAATACATTTTAATATTTCTAGAAAAAAATTGCTAAACAAGTTAACTATATCAGGTCAAATTCTCAGCGATGAAATAAGTTTTTCAATCTGTAGCATTATTGCCATTGAAAAGTGTCAAAAAGATGCTGCTGCATTCAGGCTTCACATCTATCCTAAATAAAAAATATTTTTTCTAACACAGGCCTGCTAGGAACGGATTTAGTAATAATGTAACAGTAGTAAAGAAAATGTCAACATCTCAATTTATATAAAGAAAAGCCCTTTTTATTTACATCTCACCCATTTTTCCTTGGGTTATTCTCTCAAACATATTTTCTTAGGCCCCATACAGCATAAAGTACCCTCTGTTAACACTTCCCTGTATTTTGTGTTATAATTTTACTAGCCAAATTAGAGGTAAAATTACTCTTTCATGCTATTAATTAATGTTTTATTCACTTAAGTATAATAAGCACAAAGCAGTACAAAATAAACAAGTTTTTAAAATCAAAACCATTAGTAACATTCAAAACTGTTAGTAAGGAAATATATTGCACATGGTTGGGTCTAATCCATCCACGACACAAATTCACTTTTCAAGAGCAAGGTCAGATTCACTTAAAACACAGCAGACCGTAATACAATGAGACATTACCGGACAGTAAAGAAAAGTTAAATAAATCTCAGTATACCAAGTTTACATTGAAAGCATGTCATGAATAAATTACAGATGGAAAATCCTACATCACCTGACAAAAAATGACATACTTCAGGAACCTGTCTTGGTCTAGTAGAAAGACATCAACTCTCAAAGGGGTTCAATGAAAAAATAGTTGAACTACCCACTCACCCTGGTATATACAGGACGATCCTGGACTGCAGGTGCAAATACTGTGAGAATTTTCTACAGGCTGTTCTCGGTAAAATGAGCACTTTTGAAGCCCTTGTTTTTTTTCTTTTGGCAACTTTTTAAAATAAATATTGCCATGTAAATAATAAGCACAGTGTGCATATTCCACCACAATTGGAAGTTAATGTTCAAGGCTAAAATAAAATATATTTATTGACTATTATTCAAAATGAGAGGGCTTTCAAATCTGCTCACTTTACTGTGAATAGACTATATACAAACTGTATTATAAAACATTATACAACCTATATTTTACAATCATTTGTAAGGGAGGTAGGTGCCTTTGAAAACTGATACTTCAAATGGTTTTAATTCAAAATAATAAAACCGGCTTGAGATGAAAGAACTATTACATGAATACCATTGTATTGAATCAAGATCTGAAATCGATGAAAGGTTGCTGGGTAATGGGGGATACCATGTTATTAAACAATTGCACCCTTACAAACCTTGTCAATTTTCTCAACGATCATTGATTTGACAGAGTTACACAAAGGAAACTTTTTTTGTACATTAACGCCCATATTATTATAACCATTAAAAGTGTTATAAACACCCAAGGTTTACACACATTTTTTTGGATAATATGGCATCCTGTATTTTCTCAATGAATAGGGATATTACCCAACAGCCATTCACACATTTTAGATCTCAATTCAAGACAACAGTATTCAAAAAAATTTTATTTCATCTCAAGTCGGTTTTATTATGTTGAATTATTAAAACAATTTTATATATCAATTTTCAAGGGCACCTACCTCCCTTACGAACTACTGTATGACATATGTTGTATAATGTTTTCTATCTCATTTTGCAACAGAAATCACCTCACATCATCTGTATCTGTAGTTCAGGATCAACCTGTACAAAGAAGTACTGGTACATAAGTTTTTCTTATAATCACATATTATCCTTTACTCTAACATACTGTATGGGGATGAGAACTTGCAACATACTACCACCACTTCTATGGTATGCCAAGTCAAAAGTGAGTGGTACAAGGTGCAGCAGCTATCTTACCTACCTGACTTTTATTTTGAATGTGGAAGAGTTGTTTGCAGTATACTCCAACCATTATATCTGTCATGCCCAATTTACAGGTAGCCATAAAAGTAACACCACAAGAGACAGGATAATTTAGAGAAACCCCACAGATTTATGGCATCAGAATGTTGCTGGATATTGAAGTGTGTGCATTGAATAACAAATACGGCCTATAACTTTCACATTTATAAATTGCATCTCAAACAGCAAGTTATGATAGTGTCAATGGAAGAACTTCACACAATCACAGAAGTCTGACAAACATGCAGGAGCTATGGTGATATAATAATAAGACCGCTACCTCCCATTACAGAGAACAGAGACAAATTTCCAGTTAGGCCAAGCTGGCAGTTTCATTGTGTGAGAAAAGTGTCGTATGATACTTGATGAATTTTTTCTTGTACTTTTGATCTCTTTGTTGATTTATTGTCTCTTTTCGTTCGTTTGTTTTTGTTTGTTGCAATATTGATAAGTTCTATAGCAAAGAACATTTTCCTTATGCACTATGAATAAATACAATACAATACTCCCACTTCTGCCACCCTTGCACTCGATCACTGCTTCATCTCCATCCCACTTCATCCACATTTGTGTTAATTGTGACCCAAATCTCACCGAGATTTCTGTATCAAAATATCAGTTTGGAAAAAAACTGCACGGTGCTGGCATTTTCTCTATTGCTACATACAAACTGCATATAGCACTTATAACTTATTTTTGTTCAGTTTACTACATGCATGAAAGGGGTACAATTTTTGGAACTCTATAAAAGAGATCTGCACGTATCAGACCAATTTTTGCAAAATACTCTTCTTGCAGTTACAATGCAAACAAGTTACAAATGTGTATGAAAATTGGCCTTTCAAACATTTCTTATTGTTACAAACACACCCAACTCAGGTAGGTTCCTTAATGTACTAAAAACGTACATGCAACCAATTCAAACTCAAAAACTATCATTTTGTGAATTCTCTTCCAAACTATCAAATTTTGTATAATGTATTGTTTCAAAAACTAAAAATGTTTGTGTACCTCTAAAATATAATGTTCGAAGATTTAATTTCACCATGTTATCCTTAATAAACATACCATTTGAACACAGCTTCTTGTCTGGAAAGCAGAAACTTCTCAAAACATTATTCTAATTCTGAATTAAACAGTTTTTGTAAATATAACTCACTGGTGGCATATTTTCGCTTTTTGTATCTGTTTGTGTTTAGGAGGAGGCCTGATGCTGCCTCATGTTGCGGTGGTGTTGAAGGATTTTGGCTAGCAGTACCAACGGTGCACTGCTTTGTCCCTCTGCAGTCCCGCAGTTGGGCCAACTGGTTCTTCAAGTAAGATAACTCCTCATCAGACAGCGAGTGAACTCTATTCCACTGCTCGAATGGATCTATAACATCACAAGAATAAAGTTTTCAAATATACCATTAATTCATTCTAAACATCAAACACAATAAAATAATAGAGTAATATAATAACAATAATTTAAGACAATAATTACAATAATAATATTAACATTTTTCTAACATTTAAAGAAGATATCTGTCCACTTTAAATATTTCCAAAATAAATCTCAAAATGAAAGAAAATATAAAATTAAAAAAAGTAAATTAAAAATTTACTATAAATTTAAAATTCTTGTACGGAATAGTACAAGTCAAATATTTAGAAAATGTTATGATTGCAATGCAAATGCAAAACATTTCAGTGTAGTGCTATTCATAATAAAAGTTCTAATATAACTTTCTCCAGTCATGAAACTGTATGATACACCTGTAGTTGACACTTACAATATTTGCTAATTACATAGAGCTCTGAATTTTCAGCATGAAGATGACTTGCAGTCTGCACAAGCTGTTGTTTCCTACCACACTCCACCAAACAAACCCAACATACGTGCCAAGCTCCACTGGCATCACCGTCAGGTTCTAGAAAGAAGCAGTACATTGGAAAGCAGCGATTGGCAACTAATGCTATATGTCTATTTCTGCAAAATGTTTTATTACCCTATTACTTGATTCTAAATCACCATAGATTTTAATACGCACTTAGAACCAGTACAGGTGTAGGATTCACAATGTGGTAAGATTTGATCCCTTATAAAACATTCTTCAGCGAACCGAGAGAAAGTTTCATTATGAGCAGGAAAACATTATAAGAAGGAACTGATGTGTGACGTCTCGAAGTGACTGAGAGGTCACTTTCAGACAAGGGTTCCTTAAGCCAGCCCCACATGATACCCATTTCCATAGCAGTTTTCCTACCCATTTTCTGCTAGCATTTTTGCTTCAGTATAGGTTAAAATCCAGCTCCCTCTGGAGGGGTCTGGCTCTGGATATAGCAGTTTTTGCACCCATGGGCATGGCCAAAACTCCAACAGAACGTGTTCTAAATTCATGCTATACCCACGGAGCTGTGACAGACAATATGGCGGCCACCTGAGTAACAACCTCAAGCCGTGTATGTCTGTTTACGAAAAGATTACAGGTTCTGTAAAACATATTTATATACAAAATGAAATTTAATGTACGCATAAACAATGGGAAATGTTGCTATCTACATCCACAGGCATCATAAAACAATAAACATAACTTAACAAAATATGTAATAACAATGGATTTTTTGAGCTGTATATATCTTTTTATGCAGCCATACTGCAAGTTGTGTGTGTAGCTCAGTGGATTTGTGTGTGGGTCTGCACCCCAATGTTTAACGTTTTAGAGTTTGAATCTCCGTCATGAAACAAAATTTTTTCAGTTATTTTATGTGATACATTATTGCTGTTTAAACATTTATTTGTAGAATATCTTTCTCTAAAAGCAATCATACGCAAGTAACTGCACAGTACAACTGGCTGCCTATGGCTGTTTGCTAATCAAATCGATTGGTTTCTAAAGTAGATCATTTGAGCTGTGTAGCATAAGTAATGTTAACAGACACACATAAATACCTTATGTTTGGTATTGTGATATTTTTGCCTTCTTTTGGTCTTCTAACCGTAAAAGTTTGTTTAATTATGGAAAGCACAAGACTGATTATTATGCTTGTTATAAATAAATTATTTAATAATTTAATCATGTTTTAATTAGTTGCATAAATGTCCGTTGTACATAAGTGTGAATACTGTAGCTGGGTTTTTATACATAAGCAGTGTCGTTACTGACATTATTTTCCATACATTAATGGTCTAGTATTCGTACTCAGAAACTTAAATAAAAGCAGTCATCAGGAAAAAAAAACAATCTCTGTACTTTTTGAATGTACCACAAAGCACCTACATATAATATTTGATTGCTTTGGTCCCCTGCCAACTGCAAAATGTATGCCATTTGCGAGAAGTTTTCCCTGCCATTTACAACTTTCTGTTGGCACTTTAGGTAACATGTGGGTATGAACTGATGCATTCTTTAATCTTTTCTGCTACAGAAACTTTTATGCCTTCTGTTTTACCCATGAGTATAACAGAAGGTAGCAGAAATTGGGTATCGTGTAGGGACGACTTTAGTGATGGTCAGACACACTAGCTAAAAACTCACTGAGGGGAAGTTTGGATAACAAGTCTTTTCATCTCAACTATGCATCTGTACAAAGATGGGTGCATTGGTCTTCGCCTAGGTACAAAGTCTGGTGTGGTGACTATGATTTTTTGTATGGCGGGCTTCAACACTGACACTCTTACCTGTATTGGGTGTCACCCAGGGTAGAACCTGACACTGATGTTGGTTGGAACTGGTACACCGTCTCAGGAGGTGTACTGGTCGTTCGGTTGGGCTGTTCTGTGGTCCGGCTGGTTGGTGTTGCAGTCTGGAAGAACAGACTGGCAATGCCTAACAGAAGTGGAAGGCCCAGTCGTAGTTGAACTACGAGTGGGTGAGGATTTCAGAATTTCTGGTAATCTTCTTGGGTAGCTGGGAGGTGATGCATCATCAGGCATTTGGCAGCTCGAGCTCATTCCTGTGGGGAGGGGGCTGCTGAAGGCAGAAGGCAAAGGGTTCCAGAGCAGCTGACTAGATTTAGATGCAGTAGCTGCTTTCTTAGCTCTCCACCTTGTACCGCTTCTACAGGTAAAGGGCATAAGGGGAACTTACTGTGGGTCTACCGCATGAATTAGGAGCAGGCAAGGAGTTCCCTGGCTAATGTGTAACCAGAAGAAACTAGGCCAACTCAGTCCTATCACTCCATCTGGTGAAGTTCAACATGGTGGATGGAGTGGGTTATCGGATCTGGATGTCTAGCCGCTCCATCACATGTGTTCCTAATGGTTGTGGCTATACCTTACAATGTTGCCAGTACCAGTGTAATAGGTTCAAGGTATGGGTGGCCATCGAATCGGTTATGTTTGTCGACTTATGTGCACCTGGACAATAGTTGCCTGCAGTCCTACACTAGTATCTGCAAATCTGAGTAAGGTCTCCTGCTTCTCCTTGGTTGCTTGATGTCTACAAGGTTCAAAGGTAATAATCACCCTGGAATGAACACACGAGGTTAAGGTAAGAACACACGTTTATTCCTCACAGGAATAGACACGGTGGCCCGTACTATCTCCTAGCTATTCAATTGGTGCTGTAACCAGTGGAAATAAACTACATTAATCAGGTGAAAGGAACCTGGGGCTAAACTAACAAGAGCAGGTAAGTAACTATTATAACTGAACCCTAACTATCTACACTGTTTGTCCTGGAGGGACTCGGGTGTCACCACCAGAGTGGTGAGGGAGTGTAAGGGGGAGAAGACTTCTTCGGGGGTCGCTGGTCTAGAAGGCTACTGGAAGATTGTGGTGGTCCTTCGTGAGGAAGGCGGTAGGCAGTGAGCTCCAGCACTAGAAGTGATGGAGCAAGCTGCTGAGAATGAACTGCCATTCTTGGGGTACACACCGACATATACAGTCGGCCGGCACGACTGATTCAGCTACCTTCGGCTGTTGGGTATATTCGGGTGTGAGCTCTTCTCTTCGCAGTGCTGGCTGCACTCTCTCTGGGAAGGTTAGAAGCAGGATTGTTTTCGTTGTGTGCGGGTTGTATCTACCACTCGCCTAGGGGCAGTGCTTGGCTTGACTTCATCTTCTGTTAGACATGGTGGGCAATTACATGTGGTGGCTGGCATACTGAAGTAAACGGCTCTGGGGGCAAGCCATCTTGGGCTCAAACCCAGCTCAGGTGACATGGCGTTGCATGCAGATGAGGCGGAGTCAGGAAAAGATACTATTGCCAGTACACGTCATGCATCAATGTGCCTCCCCTTCCCTCCTTTGCGGCATAGACTCATCTGGTAGGTTTCTGGTGTGGGAGTGATGTTACACTGTCACTCTGAGCTTCTGATGTTTCCTCTTCTGTTTTGTTACCTCTTCTGTGCTCACTATGTGTACAGCTGGGTCACTCCCTTGAAACCGCTGTCTCTCAGGCACGCGGGCTGGTCAGGATAGTGGTTTGCCAATGGCATCTACCCCTCTGGGGAGAAAAGCTGTCGCACACAATGTTCCAGTGTCAGTAGAATGACATGCACCCTTCTTATTTACAGTAAATGTGGCGCTCACAAAAGTCTGTTGAGGGCTGTGTTTTCTTTCACAAGGAGATACCAAATTTTAACCTAAAATGAGCCAATTTAAAGGCATACACGTGTAATTTAAAGTAAGAGTTGTTCCGATACCAACTCTTGGTATCTAGCTGAGTCGCAAGTAATAGGTACCACTATTGGTGCAGGTATCTGGGAATTTATTTTTCATAAGATTTTTATTTTACCCCAAAAACATGACAAGTACTTACTTCGAAATCAAAGCATTTCCCACCTAATGCATTCCAATCTACATATTTAAAGCAAAATACTAATTTCCAGAAAGATTAGTTCTTTAACAATATTGAAAGTTTTGCTTACATACATACATACATACAAACTTATACATACAAACTTTATATATATATATATATATAGTAATAAATGACAGTGTAACAGCGTAGGTTCTCAGTTTCACCTGCTGTTAGCCTTCCGGAGCGAAATCCAGACTGGAGATTATAAACTTGGTTCTGGTAAACCGAAACATAACCTCCCAATGAAGATCCAAAGTATTACAACACACTACATGTATTTACAAAAAACAACAGATCGGTCACACAGCAAATTTATTATGATGATAATTTTCTAAATATATTAGTCAAAATTGAGTAACTGTTGCTCAAAATAATTTTTAATGCACAGTTATAATTTTCAGATGTAAAGATTGCATAAATGAAAATGAATTTTCTTAGATGTTATGGTGACATGTCACCAACACTAGCACTAATCCATCTGAATGTTACAAAAAGATTAGGAAACCAATTCATCTCATACCACGAGTCATTGTCTCAAACTCTTCAGTACATAGCGTAATAAATATTAGCATACAAAGCTGTGACCACAAACACCTGTGCACAGTATAATATAATGCATTTAATCACATCTGCATTTAATCACATCACTGACTTGTATAATATGCTGAACATGAATATTAACGAAGCAATCAGAGCGCTCATACGACCATAGTTGTAAAGTAGTACCTACAGCAAAAGTACCCATTCCCTCATTATTTAAATAAAGCAGGAATACGAGTTTGCTATTTTTAACATGTTGAACTGCAATGAGAATCAGTTTTGGTATCGGTGGTGATGTTGGAAATTGGTGGTGGTATCAGGGTATCGAGAATTGGTATAGAAAATTAAGGTATCGAAACAGCCCTAATTTAAACATTTTTAAAAAATAAGGTGTATTTTACTATTCCCAACTCACGAGAGTGTGGGTGTGGAAGCAGATGGCGTATACTTAATTTGATGTCCTGTCCATCGACACTATTGTTTTGCTGCACTCGCAATTACATGTTTACAACATATGCTATGACACTGCTCACTCATGCCAACCATGTCCACCTAAATATACCTGTTATATACAGTGTCATTACACAACAATTATAAAACTTAATTTCCAGATTGACTCCGAATGGAAAAATATGCTTTCTACACCCTTGGTTACCAGACAACCTGAACTACTGTGTGAAAATTTCAATGATACATATCCTACTTAGATCTTCATTAAGGGTACTGTCCACTCACCAATGCGTAGATTATAGAATGTTATCAGTCCTGTCACAAATTCACAGTACAAAAAGTTGTGAGTTGCATTGATTGTTCTGAGGCATGAATATGTGTTGTTGTTTGCATTCATGCAGAAGCAAAATGGTCCCTCTGAAAACACAAAAATTACACAATGCATTACAGCCCACATACATTACATCAAAAACACATTAATACTGTATAAAAAGGTGGAATATAAAAATTTTTTGGACCCTAAGGCATTTTCTGCTTATAAGAATGTTTAACAGAAAATGTTACAACTTCATGAAGTTATAACTCTCACTTCAAAATATTACCTATCTCAGTATTCCTGATTTGTGTTTATAACAACCTAGTTGTCTTTTAAAAATTTCAGTTTTTCTGCGATTCAAGTTCGGTAAAATGTAACTTTTACAAACATGTTTTCTGTCCAATTATTCCTTACTCTGAATATAAGGTCTTACATTAAATACTGGTATCAGAGTCAAATATAAAGCCAAGAATATCAGTTTTGGAGCACTTGGACTAAATGCATACAGAGTTGGTCATTTATGAACAAGGTATAAGTGCAATTTAATAAATTATTTAACTTTAAAAGTCTGCCCTGGTCTAAGGGTATTTTTATCCATGGACACTTTTAAGTTACTTAAACAATTATCCTCATATCGCAATTTGTCAAACAAACTTACGTGTCCATAAGGGTGCAGTTTTCCAGTGGTCATTGTCGTGACTAAAGCAGTTCATCCTCTCTAACATGCATTCCTTTTCTAATTTAGCTTTCTTCCTTTGCTTTCGCTCTTTTCTCCTCAGTCTCTCCTCCTTGATCTTCCTGCGAGCCTCCTTGGCCATCTCCTTCTCTTCTCGCCTAGTGAAACTTTGTGAAGAATGGAACATGAGACACTTCCCAAAAAGAGAAACAAAAATTGTGTTTACTTCAAATTTTTATTAAAACTTATTTACTTACATTAATCATTTTTGTAGTTAAAGCAAGAAGAAATTAAATATGCAGATAATAATGACAAAATCTATGGCATAGTAAAAATGGTTCATTCTGTAACAATTAGACTGCTTTCTAAAAAGAATGAGCCAATAAAATAAAGACCACATATAAATGTATATAGAGTACAAATACAACACCCTACTAGGACAAAATACAAGACTGTAATTGTCTAGCTTAATAACATTTTTTAAAAAAATGGTAGGGGGAATTTTATTAACTGTATTTTGAGACCTAGTGACTTAAGTTACTGATTCATTTCCTCGTGTGTTTTTATATTCAGCGCACATCCTAAAAAAATTCCATAGTTGGGAGGGTTAAGAAAATCACTGTGATTTGGTGCCGGTTAACAAATAGCAGTAGTCAGACCATGAACGGCCCTCACAGCTCATGTGACACGTGGGCAAGCATGTGCGTGCAGATGCCACACCCACTGACTTTCCCAAAACAGGATAAGTGATTTTTAGTGCCATGTATGTTTATTTTTCAGGTCAAAAAGTGTAATACATCTTTCCTTAAAATATTGTGCAATGTTAGTTTCAAATTCGAAATGTGCGCTGCGCAAAGAACAAGGACATTAATATTCCGGCATGAACGCCTACAAAGAACTATCATCTAACACCAATATTTAATGACTTAAATTGTTCTTATTATGTATTTCAATCTCTTGTGTGCCATTTATTTTCCATAGTAAAAGTTTTACTCAGATAGCACTTCCGCTTGTGTGAACCCCGTAGGCAGCCATGGTAGGTCCGCGCAACCCGTGCCTCTGGGCAGTCGTCCTAGGAGAGCTGGTGAGGCAAGACGCTGACATGTACGAACATCATATTTTTGCAATGAGTTACATTTCCATAGTTCACTTTAGTTTACCGATTGACCTTTCCTTTGCGTACATTTTGCCAGACATCCCCAGCATAATGCTTCTGCTTAAATAAATATTTTGCAGCCCTTGTGGCTTTATCAACTTAAATTGAGGGAAGGAGGGAAGATGTCGGAGAGGCCATGTGGCCCACGCAACTTCTGAATCAGGTGCCATCCGCCTATGTTAAAGGCTTTTGATTGTAATTTCTGCATATTTGCTGCATGCAATATTAAGGGTAATCATATATGTATGTATTTTTAGGGTTTTGTCATGTTGAATTGTGTTACGGCCACATAATTTGCAACCACGTGGTTAACAGCCACCAAGTCCGTATCTGCACCATCCTTGCGATTAAAGTGTTCTTTATTCTATAATTTCAAGTGCACCATAATTTTCACAGGGTAATATGTATGGTTTCATTTAAGGATTCTTGTAATTTTTCCATGATTGATACTTTTTGTATACGACCACGCGGTCTTTGCACATGTTTGATTTTCTACCATCAGGCACACTACAAACTTTTGTACACTTGAATCATAAGGGAATAATTTTCCCAATGCCGCTACCATTTTTGTCTGGTAATGATTTGCCGTTTTTTATGAAAACTATTACGATTTCATCTGCACCACGTGATCAGCTACGAACTTTATCCAGCAGCATCCATGCAATCTAAGAATGCTTCCACGCATCTGCATGTTTATTGTGCCTATTCATATTATGTCCCATGTTTTGTAATTGATATTTATGTAATTTGTATGGCGGTATTATTTTCATCCTAGCCTGCTAAGTGTATAGACAGTCGCCACACATCACGTGTTTAGGAGACGTCTCCAGACAAGTATACGTTAGTGACATAGGTAATTAAACGTGTTAGTGTTCATGTTCATACTCTGTGTCCCATCTCCGGGTGAAATCTGCAGTCCATCACAGTGGCTGCAGAGCCCTTACCCTGTGGAGATTGTGCTCTCATGCACAATGGAGAAATCACCCATCATGAAGTGCGCTAGTTAAATCAAGAGCTGGGGGAGTCACCCACCAGAGTTAGCTAGTCACGCCCGAGGTTAAGCATAACTCAGTATTGGCACAATGTGTAATAAGTGGTAAAATAAAAGTAATTCTCAGTGTACAAATTATGTTTCTCTGTAGCGTCAAAACCCAGCAAACTCTTATTTCATAGAGTGTTTTTCATAAATGTTTAGTAATGCAAAAGTGTTTGTAAAGACACTCGGGTGAGACGGACACACAGAACCCACAGCATCCCGAGAACCCTGAGTGTCAAAGTGTGGTGTCTGGGAGACACCGCTGGCACCCATCAACCAGTAAGTAATTAGTGTCTTCGTTCACCTTGTGTCTCACCTGACTGTGTCAAATAGCTTTGCTAATTCTCTACAAAACAAAGTGGTACATATTTGCTTTGATCAGTTTTCTGGAGTAGTGGGCAGTTTTATATGTATTCTCGTGGTTGACATTTTTGTGGTTTTTTTACATTCACCACTAACGCCAGAAAACCGATTTACTCCACTCTGCCTCTCGGATTGCGAGAAGTAAGAGCAGAGGGGGTCTCACATTTACGTGCTTCATATTTTTATAGATCTTTATATCATTCTAAGCAATTCTATTGTGTGCAGGATGACATTCAGATTTAATTTCCTACAATATCATGACTATTAATTTTTAATCTATTAATTTTTACCACAAAATTTATTTGATTTTCACTGCCTTTCCACTATGTCCGAAAATACAATTTTGGAAACATCTTCCCCATTTTTAATATACCTAAGTCACTAAAATAGAGAGATAAACTATATGTGAAAACAGATATAGGCTGTGCACTGTAAAATGAGCACTTTTGAAAGCCCTGGCTTAAGATCTACTTGTATGCATGTTGTGAATTTTCCACCTTAACATTGTAATGGGCCTCATCTCTTTATTCACGCGTCGGTCAAGTGAAACTGTGAAATTATTAGAAAATTAATATTTGAAAAACTGTTAATTTTTACACTTTGATGCTTTTAAAAAAAAAAAAGCAAAAGAAATAATTTAACTTATCACAAATATTAACCTAACACTTTTTATTCAATGTTAGGATATGGAACTACTTTTCCTCCATCGTTGCCAACTTTACTGGCCACATGTCACTCAGTGCACCCATTAATAAAATTAATGCAGGTAGGAGCAGTGATTGTTTTCTAAGGTTAATTTCAAAAGTGCTCACTTTATCACAAACAGCCTTTGAGATAGTTTACACAGTGATTTTTTGCAATAACTCTGATGACTTGACATAGCAGTAATATGTTAATAATACAAGAACTATAATTTTTTATTATGTTTATACATATTAATGTATTTTATGCATGAGTTATCACAACCTCTGGGATTAAATGTAAAAAAAAAATTATGAATTGATATCAAATAGAATATGGCCCACGTCATCGTAAATAATATTACAGGAAATATAATGAACATAAGTTACATGAGAACAAGCCATGATTAGCTGTTGTCAACAAATATTTACTTAAAACATATAAATAATCCCATAGTAAATTCAGTCAAGAGTTCTACTCAACAAAACAAAATGGAAACCAACCAATGAGCAACAAAGACATGACAATATATACGAGAACAAACACAAAACTCTAGATGCCCCCAGGAAAATAACACATTATCTGAGAGACAAAGGTAAGTACATAAGCTCAAAACCTGATGAGATAACGAAGACAGCAGAGAAGCACAAACACAGTTTTTTTGGCAAACTAGTAGCGATGTTTCTAGAACTGGTGCAAGATCAAAATAATTTTTCATTTCATGAAAGTGAAGTCAGGATATAATATATGTATTTTACTGATCTTATTAAACATTTTCTGTGAAGTAAGAAATTATTTTTACCTTGGTTTCATTCTTCGTACTCAAGACAATAATATTGGCAAGTCTGTGTTATGTTAGGATCATACTGCACACTCCGTACTTGCAAAAATTAATTTAGGCATTTCCTATGTATTTATTTTCCAAAGTATTGCTTTTTCTGTAGGTTATGGTAACACAGACTTATGGTTTAGTAGATATATTTTTTTAATGCCACAAATAACTCTATAAATTAATCAGTTTGTCTCTTTACATTCTTATGTTTCTTACAATAACCTGTATCATATCATGTGATCCATAATCTCATGACCTTTAATACCATTTGTCACATGTCTTGCCACACCATCTGCCTGGCAACGACACTATGTCGTATTGAGCAGTAACCTGAATGTGAATGTCAGCAACGTACATTCGTTGTTCAGATGCATCTGGGCTACAAATGACAACTTGCATCATTTGATGTGTCAGCTTTAATCGCCATGTAGCTCCCTGTATCAGATCAGAGCCCATTGAGATGCATTTTTGTGAGTGGTACATGTGTCCTCAGCAACTACACAACATTGCTGCAATGGGCCAATGAACACATCTCCAGGTATCCCAGCACTTAAGAAGAATCAGTTGAGAGAAGGAATGCTAGTATCGTGTGTGGTGTTTGTGGCAGAGTTAATGAAATGCAGTGTAAGGTGTGTAGTATTTCACAGTGTAATATTAACAGCCAATCAGTATATAAGATATTACAGAAGCAGGAGGACACCATGCACTCACTCAGTCATGTGGTTTGCTGCAGAAAAATCAACCAGCAGCTATCTACATCAGCTTGAAACCACCTATTCACACTGGTACTTTAAAACTTTGCATTTATGAACCCTTTGCCAGCACTTCCACTACCTAACACTGTTTTTGCTCAACATCAACTGGTACCATGTACATGCAAATTGTACAAAGATCTTACAAGAAAACTGACACACTGAATGTCTTGGGGCTATCACTGTCGACCAACTATGAAAACTAATAAAAGTTAAATGCAGCACTACGTATTTAAGTGATGTGTACTTACGTTTCAGGTTCACAGAAACAAGTGTGATGGTCAACAGATGATGGCTGGTTGCTCCCATGCGACTGACGGCTTGGCTGGAAAACAGTCACCTCAATGTGACTAGAAACTCCATTTGCCTGTAAATAAATTTTTTTGTTCAGTGGTATACTTTTTACTTAGGTAACTTTCATTGGGTCTAATGCAGGGACATCACTACTGCAATACTATTATTATATGACAACCTGCTGTGTTTAATGACCTTATCTCACACCACGACTCAGTCTAAACAAAGTTGAAGACCTATAAGCAGGAAGTTTCACTGTCATTTATCTTTATGTACGTTGCCACTTAAAAACCCAAAATAAAACAAAATGTGTGTCATGTTCACTGTAAATATTTATTACTTATGTGTAAATACTCACTACTTATGTTGTTCTGTGCAAAAACTGATGATAGTCTTTAGGAAACTAAGAACATGAAAAAAATGCAAGCTAATGGTTGATCCTATCCACTGAAGCATCACTACCGGAAATTTATGTATTTAAAAAAGAAAATATAAACCTGCAGACATTTTCATAACAACATCTGTTTTATAAATTGGAACCAATTTGTAGTTTATACCTCTAGAAGCAATATAAATGAACTCCTGTAACTGAAAATTGTTCTTAAAAATAGTGGTAAAGGATGAAATATGAAATTTGTAAAAAACACATTCACAGAAGTATAGAATAATTTATGAGTAGGTATTAACTGAGTAAGTGGTATATTACTATACATTGAAATTATTTTCTATAAATAAACTAATCAAAACAGGAAATTCATGTAGAGTGAATTAATGCCATACGTTATTTTGAAAGAAATCTGCCATAATTTATATATAGGATGGGGCTGAATTTGACCAACAAACTTTGTAAGGCGATTCCTTATGCAAACTCAAGTGGCAAACATATAGGACACTTTGTACCTAAACTAAATATTAACAGCAAAATCAGTCCCTGAAAATGCAGATTTTAGAATGTAATTTTGCAAAATATCAGAATCTAGGCAAGAAGAAAGTAAAATTCACACATGGAATCAGACAATATGTACATTTATATGTACAAAGTGTACAAAGTCGCTGTGCCCGCGACTTTGTTCGCATGGAGTTTACAATTTTTTGAGATATGATTAAAATAGAATATTGAAATAAGGAGTGAATAGTGTCAATAAAAATTTGTACATAATTTCTATAATTCCACTAATATTTTATAAATGCCTAAGTTTGGATGAATGGATGTTAGGATATTTGTTACTCGATCACACTGATTCACATCGTAACGGCTCAACGGTATTGAAGGTTTGGTGCTGAGTTGTAATATAGGACATAGGATACTTTTTATCCAAATTCCACATGGGGGAAACTGTGGGCAGTTCTATATAAATATATAATTAGATAATAATATGACAAGTATGTAATAAGATGAGTATGTATTTAATAACATATATTTACATTACTACAAAAACTAACATTATTAATAGATACTGGTTTAGTCCTTTTTGCATTTCTTGTAGTCAAAAGATTTTGTAATCAAATTATTTAGACTAAAGCCTCCCTGTACTCAACATTTTTTGGTTTTGCGCTTAGGAGCAAGCACCAATAATTTTGTTGAATCACTAACTCGAGAGCATACTACGTATAGCTGTCCATGACAAACAACGTTTACTCAATTCTACGACTATTTTGGAAAAAGTCTCCCCTTGCGCTTTATTAATTGTGATAGAAAAACGTAAATTAACGGGAAACTACAATCTCTTGAACTGAAATGTGTAGTTTGTGGGTATGATTGGAATTCTTGGTATAAAAACTATTTCTCCTTTTGCGCATCCGGTAAGAATAACATCATCTATAATATATCTTTGTAATCCAGTTACTTTAAATGGGTTCCATTACAACGTTTAGGTGAATTCAAATTTCTGAGTGATATAATCGGTACTCCAATCTGGTTTCTCTGTCTTCCTCAGTTTGCGACTCACGAGATAATCTTAACATTTAAGCATTAGCAGTCGGGTAAGAAAGATTGGTATCTTTTTTTCTTTTCTGCACATTTTGGATATATGAGTAATATGCTACAAAGAATAACTCAATAACTAAACCACAGACTTGAGTAAAAAATGGAGAGCTTTGTTTAAATAGCAGAATAGATGAAAGTACATAATGTCTTAATAGCATATCGATATTCACTCATAGATAACTTAAGCACAATGTGTAGAACTTTCAATAAAAAGGAACTATCATAGAAAATTCTCAATTGCGGTAGTGGCATTCATTAAATTACCTTAGTTCTTCTCTAGATGGCACTCTTATTAAATGTTACTGATACATAAGAAAAACTTAATCCTGTTCATCATATCTTCGGAACCATTTGAGATCACGATGAAACAAAGACTAAGTTAATCTGGGGGTTATTATCTATAGAATGTGTAAATTTCATGTCAGTAAGTTCAAGGGTTTTTGAGTTAAATCCGGTCAGACAGACACACTGGCATGAAAAATTTAACATTAGATATGGCATAGTGTCCGTTTTCCTATATGAAAAAATAGTTAAAAGTGATAAATTCGAAAATCACAGAGAGACACACATTTTATTTATTTTTATATATGTCTGAAGACATTTTACATTTTTTGGTATTCAATAGCTTTCAAAATAGTGCCACATAGCTTGCCAATGAAAACCTGTGGAGAATATTCTGTTTGCTGTACAGAACTGGAACACAGTATAATAATTGGCTGTGTACAGAAGAAAACTTAATTCTTTTAATACGAGATTCAGTCTACTGTGTGTAACATAAAGTTAATATAATAAATACATAGTTAATTTACTGACTGCTCTAAGCTTATCAACAAACAATCTGAACAAATTTATTAGATATACTTATTACCTGGAAGATATCAAAATAAAATAAACTTGCATATTTTTGTTTATGAAAGTACAATACATACCCGAGGGTTGTTCCTGGCCGGGGCAGCTGTGCTCTCCCTGTACACAGACCTAGCAGTTGTCATGTTGCCATCAGGCAAAGAATTGAGAGAGTTTTCTGTTCCAGCAGACGTCACATATTCTGGGACATTTGTAACAGGAGTTACTGTGTGAATCCAATGATGGTGCCTGTGATGGTTGTGGTCAAGCGGGTGATTGGTACCAGTACCATTGCTTTCCTCTGTATTGAGTGACGTCGCAACATTCTGCGTTGTGAGTGTCCGAGGTTGCTCCGTACTGATTCTTGGCTTCTTTCGCAACCTGCGTGTCACATTATGATGGTGATGGTGAGCAGGCTTTGCTGGTTCCATATCACCAGCTTCCTTGTTATTTTCTAGGTCATTTCTTGATTCAACATTCGTGACATTCAAGATGCCTGGCGTAATGGCAGTGACCATTTTTTCCTCCACTGTGTTCACTATGTGATCATGATCATCATGATCATCATCATCATGATCATGATTATCATCATCATCATCATCATCATCATCATCATCATCACTGAAACTAATGTTATCATCTGATGGGAATTCTTCATCACCTCCCAAGTTATCTTCATCTTCATCCTCTTCTTCAGCGCTAACATCGTACGAATGATGATGTGGCCGTTTTGCTCTTAAATGACGTCGAATTTCCTGAAAAATGTACGTACTGTGATAAATAGTGATAGAAATAATATAGTTGGACTTCTACTTCACACTTTGAAAAGAAATTAAAGTAAGATAAAATAAATAAATGTACCAACTTCAAATAAGTGAAAAATTGATACAATGTGACAGCCATTCTAATGTAAATTGAAAACATATAAAAAAGGTCCAAATATATCTGAAAGTAATTACAATATTTTGTAATCTATAAACAAGTTTTCTGTACATGCAGAAATAATAAACATAAAGAATTTCAAACTGACTTTTTTTTATCGAAGTTATTTCCTGTACAAATAAACACATTAAAAATACTTGTCCACTACATACATAATAACTATCTGCTAACAATAAGAACATCTGGTTACGTGTAGATCAGCATGATAAGTTAAATATTTTTACGACGCATTCCAAATAATTTACTTTGAACAGTTACCGAGACATGTGGTATTCCCTTAAAAGATAAATACAGTAAAGTAGTTATTATTTTTGTGTAAGCAATACAAAAACTGTTTTCATCACTAACATGTAAAAGGTGCATCATTGGCCACTAAGAACTACTATTTTGCCCCTCCTTACTCCTCGTACCTTTCCCAAACCTGAGCATGAAGCCAACAAAGTCCAAAGTTTCTGCTGGGTTTAATGTGTTGAGTGTGTAGGGGACGTAATTTACCAGCACTAGTCTTTCTAAGCTCTGAACTGATGTCCAATATGTCTGTGAACAATAAAAACAATAGTAAAGAAATCCCCTTTGCATCTAGAATTTCAGCGCAGCGCTCATCGGAGAAGGAAGCAGCAGCGGAGAGCTCCTACATAGAAGTGTGTTCAGCACTTATCAGTGCTAACACACTGTGCCTACAAATTAATTAGCCTTTTTTAAGGCCTCAGTGATGTTCCCCCTTACACTACGTGAACAAAAACTGTAGTAAGGATTACAAAGCGCTACCAGTCAACCGCCCTCCCTAGCATTGTCTCCAGTACACAGAAGAGGTCAGGAGTGGCGTACCTTGAATGGTGCACACAACAAAGCTAAATACTGTTAGCACCATTTGAAATCACCAATTTGTGACCGACAATGGACAACCCCATGGCAGCTGAACACTGCTCCTAGCGACGTAAAACAGCTGCGAGACAAAGGGTTTGAAACACAGAAGCAAAGAAATGCCCTCTCAGGGCATGAACAACCTCTTAAGGGCACATCATAAGGCGAGACAGCTGCACAGCAGGCTAAGCACATGCAAATAAAGCCCTTCTCAATATATCTGATGAAGGAAAACAAATATCCCTCCCTAAAAAAGAAAATGGACAAGCATGTCGGGACAGGCAGCATTCTCATCCACACATGCTCAATTTGGGACTACATAACCGCTGTCTGAATTGTAAAATAAATGGGCTACGAGCACAGCCTCCTGTGCCAAGCAAACAAAATACCAGTTAAGTTGGTATTCTACCAAATTGCCGCAGGCACACCTGCAGATTTCTTGCAGGAGGAGTTCACCGGGGCCGGCATGCCAGTCGAGCGGTTCTGGTTTATTTCAGGCCATAACAGGTGCCTCATCAACAAGTTAGTGATCAAACTGCCCCATGGCACCAACACAGCATCATACTGTGCCTTGGAAAGCTTTCCAAAGGTAGCCAACAAAGTGGAGGACTTTCAAAACTCCATAAGTCCTTCCCAGTGCTCTAGATACCAGTGGTTTAACATCGTGGCTGTTGGCTGCAATACTGCGCCTCACTGTAGGTACTGCAGCAGCCGAAACCTCACATATGAATGTGAGATTGTCAACGATCGCACATAAGTAAAGTGCATGCAGTGTGGAATCAATAATTGAGCAAACTACTGCAGCTGCACCAAATACTAGGCAGCTAAATAGAGTCGTCTCCCAGTAAATGAGCGAAAGGCAAGGCTAATCCAATCTAAACAAGCCATAAAGGCAATGACCTGCACTAATACCTGGCAAAACTTCGCACCTCAAAATACCCTGACTGGGCCACAGACAATGCCATAAAGGCACCAACTCAACACTTTTGTGCCCTACTGGACTCAACAGCAGCAGCAGTACCTACATTTAATAGGTATGAGTAGCTGCAAAGCAAGATGATCACCCCTTTCCCCCCAGCAAATAATTAGATACTCAGGGACCCGAACCAGCGCTAGGTCATATAGCAGTGCCCTCTAGGCAAAAAGGTGGCCAAAAACAAGATGAAAAAGGCCACACAAAACTAAGATCCTACTCCCGAGATGTCACATCTTCCAGGGTAATTAGCAGTGGAGAGCAGCAGGGTTACCCTCCAGCTAATCGGGCAAATCATACGCCCCTGCAGCCAATCCTGGCATGGTTCCACCCAAACAAAACCGGAAGCCCACAGCTGTATCACCAGTGCCTTTATGGCTCCGATGGATACCACACATGTGTCCCCAGACCCGAATTTCATTATGCAGGCAGGCCAAACTGCTATTTGCAGTGACTCACATGTCAGCCAACACCCAGAGCTGACAAACATATTGCAACCGCTCTGCAATTTGATAATGATACTGATGAACAGTGAGATACAAATGCATGAGAAAATTACAGCAACAATTGTGTTTTCATTACATCAGGTCAAGAATTTTAGTAATGCTGCAAATATAAAATACTAACATTGAAATACACATATATTCTATTCTTTCCTGGAATGCATGAAGCTTTAACTCAAAAAAGGATGAATTTATAGCTCACTAACACAGACTGACCTAGACCTGCTACACAATAATACAGGGTCGACCTTTCTCGCAATAGGAGATATATATGGCAAACATCCTAACTGGAATTCATGAACTAGAAAAAACACTGGGATGCTTCTGAAAATGCAAGTGACTGGAAATTATCAAGTTATAATCACAGTTGAGCCTACTTATAACCCACCTAATTTTAATCAGCATTCTGATATTCTTGATATCACAGCAAAATAGTTTAGAACTGGGTTCGACCTGCGAGTCTAACATGATGTGTCTTCAGACCATTACCCATCTCAAATTAATTTTTATAATATATTCACAAAAGCAAACATCCCGAAAAAAATTAAAGTTTATTCTAAAGCTGCAGGGCTTTGCGAACTATATTTCTGAAAACCTGCAACAAATAAACAATGTTTCTCTGTTAACTACACGGGATGTTGAAGCTATAACTTTCCTTACAAGCACAATGCAGCAGGGCATGACCAAGTGTGTTCCTGAAAAGACACAAACACGCAAACTTGATACATTCTTGCAGTATATATGGAATTTAATTATGCAAAAACACTGCCTAATGCATGCCAGTATTTTATACAGAGAGATCGCAAACTAAGGTGCGCTTTAACGAAATACAGTCCGTAATTTCAGAGGAAGTAACACTGGTGAGCCAGTGTATGGCTGAGACTTAAAGTGCCTTTTAAATAAGACAGAAAAAATCCAGCCTTCACAAACGAACACAGGCTTGATGCTTAATGGAAAATACAGCAGTATTGCTTTACACGATGCTTATATGTCCCTTCATTACGTATGCTGCACCCACATGGGCACATTTAACAATAACACATTAAGAAACTGCAGGTTATACAGAATAAATGTCTACGAATTGCTGCAGACATGCTTAGATACTGCACCATTACAGACCTGCATAATGAGCTCGAAGTTGACACACTAAACAAGAATTTTGTCAAACACACAAGAAAATTCTACACAGACTTTGCTAATAAAGCCAACCCAAAAATTTTTTTAGAGACTGCGATTTTGACCCAGACGAGACTCAAAAATACAAGCGGCCAAAGAGTATATTGGCTCATATACCGCCTTAAATAACAAACTATTGAAAGCAGGCCTTCAGCCCCACACATGAATGTAATTAACATTGGGAAACCTGCATTACTGTTACTTATCAACAAAATCACTACACTCGTACCAAAATATTAGCGAAGCACTGTGTGACCACAGAAGAAGGCAAAACACAGACTCTGATGGATCTCTCTTGGATGGATGGATGGATGGATGGATGGATGGATGGATGGATGGATGGTGGGTTACTGGGTCTTTGATCTCACTGGCTAGGAGAAAAACAGTGTAAGTGGAGCGCTTTTCCACTACTGATGAATAAGGCAATGTTTATGTTCGTCAAATCAACAGAAATTTATCTGCAATTATTACATCGGCAGAATCGTTGCTGTCAACATCTACAAATTCTGCGGAATCAGATTATAATCGGCACAGGTCTACAACCACTTGAAATTGGAACGTAAATTATTCACAATTTTCGCATAGTATATTTGAAGTTGGAATGTGAATAATTCATAAATTACTATTCACAGCTATTAGAATTTTCAAATATTCGCATACCCCTAGACTTTTAAATTAAAAATTAAAAAAATAATTATTTTTGCTGTAATAAGTATGAAATATGCTAAAATTGGAAACACACATGATTTTCCTGCTAGTAGGTAATACTAGCGGTGCAAAATTTCCCGAGAGAGAGTGACAAGCTCCACTCTGCCTATTTAAGTTTCTTCCTTGGACAAAAGACACCATGTCACTAAGAGCTATGCACTGTAATTTGGGTTGATATTTTTAACTGTAAGCACTACCAATGAAATATGTTTCCCTTTGTATTTGTTACTAGCCATTACCAACTCATCGCTGCTCTCACAATTTTTAATTTGTATTAAAGACAAAATAAATATTATGATCTATAGAAGAAACTAAGTTAAAGTTTCATACATTTAAAATATAATACTTTAAAGTTAATCATAGTGTTATATATTAGTGGTACATAAGTTATTTAAAAAATTGGTTAACATGTTACTCCTAGGGTGATTTTTCAAAGATTTGTTTCAAAACATCCTAAGAATCCGTGAATGGACTATACATGTTACGTACAGATAATAGGTGTTGGTCTTATTTGTTTCAGTTACCTTGAGTTACAGCACATGGTGGGGTATAACTCAGTATTCTACTGGAGAAAAGATAACTTTTTATTAATGATACTCCAGCATAGCCAAAACACTAAATAACAACAAAGCTTTACCTATTCCTAAAACCATACAGTCAGCTTAATGTGCTGCCATTCCTGCATAAAAGATTTATGATAGTACAAGATGTGAACGAAATGGCTTAGATTTGTCACGACAGAAGACCAAATACCAGTACTTTATTTGGCTCTAATGAATGTGTAAAAAAACTTACAGCACTCTCACATACTTATTAATGTTGTCATGAAAAAGTACAAATTATCCATTTGAATCTCTTCATAAGACAACTTCCATAATCAAGTTGTTTTTGTTTGAAGTTTTAAACTCAGCAACAAGATGCCATGTAAGCCAAAAATTATTACTTTATCTTTTTACATTATGAAAAGTAGACAGAATGCACAAGTACTCACAGGGCGGTACTCATAATAGACACACGCACACAAACAAAAGTCAAACGAACACATTTTCCACGGGTATGCACGGTCACATGGCATTTTTCTGGCTAGGCCAGCGTCACCAAGCAGCAAGTGGCGGCACACTGCAGTCTGATGAGTGGTGGTTGGCAAACAGTGAACCTAGTGGCCAGAAGGTGAATTGGGATGAGGCACGAAATTTGAAATGTGACGGAGAGGTTATTTTATGTTTCAGCCAGGTGCCTGGATTCAATGATGTATTGGTGGACCAGTTCCCAGCGTCGTAGTTCTGCACTGTTATTAGAAGGAGGCAGGGCCCTCACCACTCTGATTGTATAGCAAGAGTGAAAGTTCTGGTTGGGAGATGCTGAATGTGCTGCAACTCTGTCAGAGTATTGGTGGTAAGTTCAATGTACTCTGCATTGCAGTGAATGTACTGTAGCTGGTGGATAATATTTTCAGTACACAGTTGTAGTTGTCGTGGATAGGATAAGTCTGATTGGTAAGCCTAATGTTGAAGGAGGTGGAAGACTGGTGTATAGCACAAGAGCTATAACGTGGGCTATTGCAAGGATGGAGAGAGACCTCATGCGGGTGGGGGTATTACGGACTGTGGAAATGGGGTGGCAGTTTCCGCACATCTGCATAGAAAATTTGTTCGTCCGACTTTTGTTTGTGCGAGTCTATCTACGAGTACCACCCTGTGAGCACTTGTGCATTCTATCTACTTTGTATAATGTAATCAGTAGCACAGAGGCCTATTCCTGCCATATCTCATTGTTTACATTATGTTTTTCTTATAATTTCTAGTGAAGACCCTGAAATAGTGCTCTTATTGCCAAGTAAGTACAGTACATGAACTGATAAATGTGCCTATACTACTTGCTTCCACATAACTTACTAGTACGAGTAAAGCTAATGAATTACAAAACTGAATTAATAATTATCAAAACACTGAGGGCCTGCCTGAGTCTCAATGATAAATTGACAACTTTATTAAAAATACTACTGGTTTCCACCTTTTCTATCAGGGACTGTAAGTGGAATAAAGAACTCGAGATAATTCTGTATTTTCAACCACAAAAGGAAGGTTACCTTCAGGGCATCAAGCTTCATACGCAGTCTGCGTATTTGCCCCTCCACATTATTCCTTGAAGATCGCCATGCCCGTGGGTTCTCATAAACTACATTACTACAGTTTACACCTCCAGGGTAAACTCGGCAACCACCATTTATTTCATTAAAAGCACGGAGAGAAGTATTTGCTTCCCTCTCCTCATTTTCTTGGGTTTCCTGAACAACATTTCAACAAATTAATCCACAATGAATACATATCTGGAAAGTAAAAAATATTTCTGAAATCTTCAAAAAATTTTTTTCTCATTAAATGTTGCAAATATTGTGACAAAACTTAGGCATAAATAATGTTTGTTGCCTCACCTCTAATCCATACAGTTGCTCTTCTATGTCCTCCACAACATGATCCAGCGTGTCCCTCTTGCCTCTATGTCCCTTCCTCTGTTGCTCGATTCTCGACAGCAAGTCGTCCAATAAGGCTGGATCCATGCTAGCTTGTCTGCTTTGTAGAAAATCTGCCAAGTTATCTGGTTCCACAGAGCGCTTATTCTGAGGAGAATGCAGGAACTTGAGATGATGTTCCTTCGTTTCTTTGTTCGCATAGCCTCTGAAATACAATGCACAATCTGTTACTCAATAAATACTCCATAGTTCTGGAAACTTACAAAGTCAGTGTGCATTAGTTACCACACATGATCTTCAACATTCTTGACATTTTAGAACTAAACACATCTACACAACTCTGATGTCATCAAGCAGGATTCTTTTCAACACACGACGAAGTCAAATTCTAGACCCCCATTCCCGAAAAAAAATTCTAATTTTTCTTTTTTGTTTCGATCAGTCCCAGTCGTGGTTCAGTCGTTTGTTGTCATTTTGGTTAGATTTGTCCCTATTTTTTTCGGACAAGTCTTTTTTTTCGGTGTTTTGGTATTGTTTTAAAAATTTTATTTTGTCAGCTTTTGATTATAATTGTTTTTTGGGAGTTGCTCTGTTTTTTTAGTGTTGTGTACTTAGAACCTTTTTGAACTTAACTTGATAGTCATGGTTTTGTTTAGAAACTTTTCATGTCTTTTCAAAATTTTTAATTTTATTTTTTGGATGCCCATAATTTTGTCATGGAAGACCTTATATTTTCCTTTTAGTTATCTTTATATAGATTTTGGGGTTTGTCCTCCCGGGAATAGTCCCTAGGTTTGCTGTTTTGCTGTAGAGGCTTCTAGAGAGCTGCAGCATGTGCATGGTTCTTTTACATGACACTGTCACAGTTCTGACGTGGCATACGGACAACGGCAACGTGGTGACAGCCGCACGAAAATGTGAGAACCAACTGTGTTGTCATAACTCTCCAGTCATTAACTATGACGGCTCGGAAGTGTAAATATACAGATGTTGGTATTGAAACTGCACAAGAAACGTGTCATTTTTTAAAGTTGGATAAGCTGTCCACAATGTTCAACCAATAGAAAACACCCGCCAAAAATAAGCAAATGAAATTGTAATTGACAACGCTGTTGTGTTGTTTAGATTTTTCCTCCAGCACAACAGATTTGAAGCAATGTCCACAGTGTATTTATTGTATTCATTCTCGTTCGTTTGTTTGGATTGTTCTGTGAAACCTTCTAATGATGCATATGACTCCAAATATAAAACTTGACTTGGTACAAAAAGTAAGTACGTGGTACAATTTATTGAGCATACGTGAGGAAAGAATGTAAATATAGTCTATTCTATTTTTACGACACACAAAAACAATATTGTTCTGACGCCGACCACGGACCTCCTAGACAGTTTGCCCGCCTTCTGCAGCTCCTCAGGGCAGCAGAGAGCTGCACTCTACTGGGTGTGCAGGGGCACTGGTGCAGTTCATATGATGCATGAGCTTCGTAATGGAACACAACATACTAGTGCGACAAGTACAGGGCAGTAGTGTGCAATGCAGGATAGTGTCGGTGCAGTGTAGCGAGTGCCAATTGGCCAAACAGCCATGTGCGTCACACGGTGCAGGAATACATGGAAATAGTGCCCATGCATGGATATTTCCAAAAAGGGCTTAAAAGGCAAGAATGGTGTCATGCAAGGACACACGGACACCTAAAACCCCTTCATAAGCCGCCTTCATGCTCAAAGGGCCAGTGCAAGTTGTTATTTATGTTTTGGTTGTAACGTTCATTCCCAAGTGTTTTCATCCTCACGTAATTTTTTCCCTTGTTTTTCTAGTGTTCCATTGTTATTTTGTGCCAGGTATTTTTATGTATTGTTATATGCAAGCAAGGTGAGTGCAAAGGGATTTTAAAGCAAAGTGTTGTGTAGAAAGTAGATCCACGTGGTCTGCCTGCCCGCCAATGCCGGCATGCACGCCATGTTGCAAGTTTAGTCATCGCATAGCATCTCAAGAGGTTGGACAGGTTACCACGTCTGCAGTTTTCACGCACTCGGGCACCCATCACCTTTGTTTCACCATAGTAATTGCCATGTTTCAATTATTTTCGGAACCATTTTCGTTTAGCCGCCCGGGACTCCACCTCTTACCTTCCCCAGTGCTTGCATCGCCTGGGGAGTTTTAGTTTTCACCGTAATTTATTGTCTGGCATCAGGCCATTTTGCACTGTTTAACTGTCGCCGGTAGTTCACGTCAGGTACTTGTGTAAAGTTGTTCTCATAGAAGAACATTAATAAAAACCCAGTAAAACAATGTTGATGGTCTCACATGTGTTTTTATTCGGGTTGCCTTCAGGCATATCATATGGGTACAATTGTTTTCCTAAATGGCTAGTTTGAATACTTAAAATTATCCAGAAATTATAGTCACCAATATGTGACACTGGAACTTATCTCGATATTGTTCTTACGAATTGTTTGTATGTTCATAATTGCACAAATGGCAAAAAAAGAGAGCAACTGGGAATAGCAATGCAACCGCATTCAACGGGATTCACAGTTGCCCCTGCAGAGCATATAGAATTGAATGTAATTTTTTACACTGAGGGAAATTAGAAGACTGTGACAACTGCTGGGAAACTTTTGCACCACCAGTTACTCAGGTACGACATGTTGTAAACTAGTTGCCCAATTGGCAATTGCTCAGGCTTATTGTTGGTACCACAATAATATATGGCTACTTAGTTTAAGCAATTGAAAAAAAATAAAAAAATTGTGTGGTCCTTCTGTGAAATGATTTGATGAGTGACAATTTTCAGTTACTGAAATATATGTCACCAAGCCAAATGTTTTTGGTTGGCGCTAGGCCAGGTGTATTCGTGGTGGATCCGAGGCTCTAGTCCTTATGTGGGACTGGTGCATGTACAGATATAAACATGGGCCATGTGGCCTTTTTACAGGACACGAAATCAGGGGTGGCCACGACAATTTTACGCTTGGATGGAATTCCCTTGACTTGTGTACCTGTGCAATGTTTGACCGTTTGAGCTTGCGAGGTTTCCAAACGTGCTACGTTGGGTTTGGGGTGAGCTTCAGGGGCTGGTGGGTTGTGGTACAAGGGCTCATTGGTGTTGGTTATCGCAGATGAAAACTGAGGGTATGGCATTCCCCAAAACCATAAATTATCAAGCCCGAGTGACCTGTCTTGTCCGCTTAAGTAGGCTGCTAAAACTGGGTGCATGTCACTGGCAAACTGGGTGGGTGGCTGGAAGGTGCGGAGTCGAATGTGGTCAGTCTCTGGTGAAGGGCTGCTGCTTGCTCACAGGGACTGAGGTGCTCAAGTCCGGTGGGTATTGGGCTATGCTCGGTTGGTATTTAGAGATTGTTTCAGCCTGTTATACCCTCTTACAGTTACCACTGCAGAAGGAGTATGGCATGAGGCTGAGATAGAAAGCACTAATATGGAACCTCGTAGAAGTGGAGCAGGTAACGCTGTGGTCATATTTAGTTGTCGAAACACGTACTGCCTCCACACACCCAATGCTGGATCCCTATCCCCGTATCTGGTACCAGAAGTGCGGTGGATATGGAGAGTCAGATCACACTGGCTGACGGTCTCGATACGTGGGAGACCCTTGCTTGATAACCAGTCTTCCCAACTCAGTGAATGCAATCTCAGGCACCAGAAGCGCAGTGGGGGGAAATGGGGGGGTAGGGGGAGAGAGGGAGACTAATGTCGGGGCTCTACCATTCTGGCACTGTGGTGCACAGAAAGGTTAGCCGTCCAAGGTGCGTGTGTGTACTCTACTAACTTGTGTAGCAGTAATAGCAAATCTCTCAGTCACCTGCTGTCCCTCTGACAGGCCGACGTTTACAAGGATGGGTGCTATTGCTACTGGATGGATACCCTTAATTGGATAAAACTGCGTTTATTTCAGTGATGGAAATAAACAGTGGTGGTGATGTACTACCTCCTTCCAGTCGGAGCTTACGGAAGCTGAACCCTACATGAAACAGGTGAAGGTAACCTGTTCCTGGGCTAACAATGGGTAGGCAGATGAGGAGAATAACTTAAACTGGACTACTCTAGGTTGCCCTAAAGGGGCCGGCAGTGTCTAGTGTTGGATGATGTAGACATTGACGCGTATTTTGGTAAATAAATGTTCTGCAAATATGACTGTCAGAAAATATTTAAAAAAACTACTATCTATGCCCCTATTTGTTTATACTTTTGTCATATTAAGTGTATTCTTGGAGTAAAAAAAATTGTGAAAATAGTAAAATATCACATTTTTAAAGCTTCTGTGTGCAGTTTCCTTAAGCAGCAAGATAAAACTACAAACTTATGGACATAGTTTAATCTGTGGTCTTTCATTGTGTGTAATAAAATCCCACAGTTACAGATCTCATTTGTACAGTACAGCATCACGATGGAAACACTGCACACCTTGTGCGAAGGAGCGTTAAGTAATATTCTACACAATATGCCATAAATAATAATTTCTAAAGCTTTATATAACTATTATAACTCTACCATGTTTATTAATTTTTGAATAGTAACTGCCAGCAAGAAAAAATTAATTTTCCTTGCGGCGGTTACAAAGATGATCATAGCAACTGTAGTCTGCCAGTACATATTTCAGAACATGTGCAAAGCAATGCCCTAGACCTTGTCAATGCAATCGTACTAGTAGGGTGCATCTGGCAGTATGCTGGAGTACTTGGATGATCTCGATGCATAGCTTCGGTGGCTCAGCCAGTGAACAGTACAATCTTCAGGCTGGAATGTCCGCTGTTTGCCTTGGGTAGGCAGTGCAATTTTTGACGTCTCGGGATACATGGTAACACTAAAACTCAGTGGAATCGAGCAGCAAAACAATGCGCACTGATGAGGCGACGTCATTAAATCACTGTTGAAAAAGGTGTCATGCATCAGGATTCACAGAAACACACATCCACAAGGACCCACTCTTTCCTTATGAAAAGTAATTGCAGAATATCTTTGGATGTCAAGCACACACCTGCAGTGCATGTTATTGGCTATATTTACTGCTGCTTGTTATGTACGGATGAAACCCGGAAGTGTTTTTGGCTTCATTTGTTCCATCATAGCTGAATATAAAATCACAGCATCCTCTTCCGATTGTGAGATTTTATAGACTGACAGTTTCCTCTTCCATCAACAGTTAAAGGCAACTTGAAACCCACAACTACAAAAGAGCAACTCATTTACCTAAGTTTCCATCACATACTCATTGTCCGTTGCTTTTGTGTGTACATGCCCTTTGTTACAATGTTGCCAGCCAGATTTATTTTTTCAGTGTGACGTCTGCCACAAGAATTTACAAAAAATACCTAATCCAAAGTACGCTGTTTATTCAGGGTTTCAAGGAACTCAATGAAAATAAAATTTACCATAAAAAATTGATTTAAAACATTCAATATAAAATTTACTTTGCTTTAAAAAAATACAAAACCTTCAGCGAACATAATTTACGTTTCACACTGGAATGCCATACAAATTTCATGATAGATAAAGGCTCCTTTTAACCAACCAGTATTAAGCATTATTATACCAAATATATACTCTTAAGAAAAAAATGCAATTGCAGTACTGGATTCTAAAAAACTTAAAGTTAAAATAAGTTTGAAATATTTAACTGCCCTTCTCACATTAATACTGAAATAATTTACTGACAATCACTAGCGCGCCGAGACGGCCTTCTAAAGTCTAGTGAACATTAAACATGTGTTCTAACAAGCACAATTAAAAAAACATGTATTAAAACCAACGAACCAGCCTTGTTTCGTACCATTTAAAAATATTTCACACAGGTGGGTTACCTCTATTGTATCACCATGTTGTGCAAGCCGGTGCGGACCCATTCAACAAGCCATCACATTTCAGGTGGCTGGCAAAATATGAATATCCAAAACTACTTTCAACCATAATCTAAGTGCAAAGCTACACACAACAGGAAACTCTACGGGCCACACACAACTAATAAGTTAAGCCAAAACCAGAATATAAACTTTATGGGCACAAAATGAATTTATAATAAAAGCTACATGCGCACACAACCCTAGAATTCCTTGACTATCCCACAAACATCTTAATTCAAGCTTAATGCATTATACGGCAAACCCACCTATGTTTCTCGCCGTCAGCCATGATGATGTTCTAATTGTCATCAGTTAAAAGTCATAATGCATAGCAACTTAACATTGCATGAAAATCCATCAGGGCCAGGAACAGAAATTAAAGCGAAGTTACTGAAATTCTTGCTGGCGTAGAAGTGGACGAGCCATCAACATGAGCAGAAGGCCCAAACTTCAAACTTTTGCCAGTGACCAATGAGAGAGAAGCTCGATGTGCATGCATGGTAGGAGGGGATCCATAGATATGGGAAGGAATAGGAAGCAGTTAGATTGCTAAGACAGCCCAAAGGCGGAGTGACCGAGCACAGCAAATCAATGTTTGGAGCGCACGCTATACTGCGTACCAGATAAGTAAATTATTTAGCTCTGTCACATAAAAATACCTACCTATAAAACTGACGCTGTGTGCGACGTTCATCTGGCTCCAGCCGGGTATACTCCATACCAGATGGTGTGAAGCACAAGCACTTCTTGCGGCGTCTGTGCGGAGCTATCATCTGGAACTTACATTTGTGTTTGCGCCACCTGGACATACAAGCGTAATGTCTTCAGTTCAATACTTATAAAGTTATTCTTTATTTGCACAAAAGAAAGCTCTACCTAATGACAGTAAATAAATGGCAAACACCTAACAATACCAATGAAGTTATGTATTGAAATACCTGCATTACTGAGTCAATATCATTATAAAAGTTACTCTGCTTTAGTTGATCTAAAGGATAGTGTTGGGCAAGTTCACAATCAAAATGAACATCTAGAAAGTTTAGTTATTTAAGTGGAAAATGAACCTTTTAAATTCAAGTTTAGTTTCTCTAAAAAGTTTTCAAGTTCAAGATATTCTTAAAATATTAGTAAGTTAATTAAAAAATGTTTTGGCAAAAAATACAAATCTAACATATGTCTCACATGAAATAAACCACACACATTACGTATGTACTTCATAACCTATCATTTTGGCATTGTAAGTAGACAAATATGCCACCAATGTGGCTAAAACACTGGAAAAATTCCTAACCTTCCTTAATCGTAACAAAATGTTAAGAGAATTAATTTTAACTTATCTTAAAAATGGTGAAATTAAACCAAACCATACCCTGGTTAATTTACTACACATATGCCTGGCAGCATCTTTACACCTAGGGATGACTATATGACTGCCATCACTAGGCAAGGGCACACTATAACTAAACTGTCCAGGTATTGCGCTAGTTGACCACCAACCTCCAGCACACATTCACCGAACTAAAAACTATTAAGTATGACTCACCTCAACTATCATCAACGACTCCTTGTCTTAGCAGGGGCTTTGCCCCAATCTAACCTTTGGAGTCTTAGATCTACGTTCACTGATGGTCAACAAAGAACTCCCCTCCTTACCCAAAAGATTGGGTATTGCAACCCAGCGTACTCGTTTTTGGGCTTAGCAGAATGTGCATGTTTACCAAACTTTGGTGCAGCTGAAAAAGGCCCAAATCCCAATGCGAGAGATAGCATAACTGAGTGAAAACCAGCCGGCTATCACAACACAGCTCTGGATTCCATGTTTATCAAGGGTCACCAAAATGCCTACAGTTTGTTGTCCCTCTTGGCAAGTGAAAAATTGTGCTGACCTGTGTGCCTGCCACTACTATTAAAATTCCTCACTGTGACAATATGATCAACTTCAGTAACACTGCAGTGACATTAAAATTAAATTTTATAGTCATTTTAGTTTTGGAATACAAGAGATGGAAGTATTAAATATGTTTGCAGATGAAGCACAGAAAATAAATGCCAAAGGGTGAAGTGAAATGAATATAACTAGTGTAGTATTTATTTGACTAAGGTAGTAGTGTGATGGAGCACAGTGTGTTTGTTTTGGTATGATCAGTGAAAACTCTCATGGTGGAGTTGAGGTAATTGTGTAAGGTATGGGCATGGCTGACAAACTACAAGTAGTACACATGTAGTGTTACTAATAGTAAATTAAAGCACACAATAGTATGAATAACAGCGGTTAGGCACATACCTATTTCCTTCAAGGAGGCACTGCCACTTCTGGCCTGGTTTGCATGGAGCCTGGAGCTCTGGACTCTGACATTCGAGTGCAATACGTTCCACTTTGTTGACTAGTCCACTGGAAGGCACCACGGGCAACACTTGGTTGTCATACTGTAGGTCCGGTTCTGTTGCATTTGAGTTCAAGCATGAGAGATATACAACAGTCAACCAGTTTAACTAAATTTAAAATTACAGTTTTTCAAAAATAACAATTTACACTATCTTTAATATAGGCAAAGAATGATAACATAAAAATCAATAAAGACTTTCATAGTACTTTTGAAATCAACCTTTGAAAGAAATCACTACTCATAACTATTAGATATAAGCTATAGTTCACACTGGCAAACAGTCTCTAAGTTAGCCACGAATTAATAATTACAGTTTGAAGAATTAATGTTTACAGAGACTTTAATATATGTAAATTTATAGCTGTAAAATTAGTGTTGTGTGTTTTATACATATAACAGCACATATACCACCACTCACAGGGCTTATTTCCAGTGGCGGTGCATGAGGCCACGCTCTCTGGGTCTAGCACTGACTAGATTTTCATACATCTTGCCGAAAATTTTATTCAATCAAAGTTTCAAATATGAAGTATTATCAACTCAAAACTGATACTATTTTCCTTTAACAATGCAATATTACTTGGTTCTAGCTGAATTTTGTTGCCAGAGATAATTATTTGCAGGTTTTAGGCAATGCGCACATTGTCTCAGTGCTCTACTACGGCCAAGCACAGTTGCTGCACTCTCCTCCAGCTAGTCCATCACGCTGGCTGGAGCTACAAAGAAACATGGGAATCTCGCCCCTATCTGCACCTCCTCCATGCTCCCTCAGTTACTGTACAGGGCAGGAAACTCAACAGTGCTGCGTGCTCGTTTTGCGCAGCTGAAAAAGTTGAAACTAAACTCACAGCCACTCGAACTAGCCACTCAAATAATTTCAAAATTTTTCTGGCAAATCACTTATATTTTATAGCCATGATGCAATCATAATCTTTTCTTTACTGTCAAAAATTTTTGGCCGGTGCTGTGCACTTACGAGACTCAGTACGCAAGGATAGTTTGTGTGTGTTAATGGTTCTTAAACCACGCAGAGTGATAATAGTTTAGGTTGTAATGTTTCATATGGCTATAGCCGAACACGAAACCTACAGTTCATTGGTTGTGATAACTAAACAAGTGTCGTGTAGACTACAGCATTCACTATATTTGTAACACCCGAAACCGTGAATTTATGTGGGTCTTAAAAGTTTCCATTTCTGTTACATAAACGACTTCATGCCTTGAGGAAGCGATGCTACAGCTATCCCCTCTCCATTACCACCCCTATCCAGCTGATTGGAGGGAAATTATCAGCAAATAGTATAAATAGCAGGTTGTCCACCCGCTCATGTTAGTCATGTAGTTGTTCAGACTTCATTTTCCCCACTCCAGCCCTTGCCGGAGATCTTGACCAGCCTGTTCGCCTCGCTCCAAAACCTACCTTCCTTCACCACATTCGTACCAAAGGAACCTCCTCTCCTTGACTCCACCCTAACCGTTGCCTGAGCCATCCTTCTACCAAGCCTATCTTCACAGCATTTGTGCCGAAGATCAACCTTTGCCAACGTCGTCCACACACCGAGACACTGCATCCCCTTCCAGGCAACACATATATAGGAGTAGAACAAGTGTAAGGTAGTATCATAACACTCGTCTACCCTGCCATTGTTAGCTTAGGCCCAGGTCACCTTCACTGGCTCAGCATACGCTAAGCTTCCCTAAGCTCTCGCCAAATGTCAGGAGGTAGTGCCACACCACTCTGTTTACTTCCCGTTAAATGGAATAAATAGACATTTTTACCAACTGAAGGGTATCCATCCTTCCACGTAGTTGTAATACCTCTCCCAGTGGACCTCACTCCACCCAAGGGATTGCAGGTAACCGGGGAAGATACTCACACAAGCCAAAAACACCAACTGAGTACACACGCGCACATTGGAAGGCCACACTTTTTGTGCTCCCCGGAGTACAGAAAGGGAAGAGCCTCGACACTGGGTACTCAATCTCTTGAGGCAAGCTTGCCTGCTCAGCAGCTACTCTCTCCACCGCACATTATGACGCCGGAGTTAGTGTTCTGTGAGTCTGGGGAGACTGCTTCCTTTTGAGACACACACACACGTGCTGGAACTGTGTCCACTGGTGAGGCCTGATTCCCAGTGCTCACCGCGTTCCGACGCAGAGTGCTGAGATAGGAAGACTGCTTAGGTTGGCAAACACTACATGTGGCAGAAGACCATGTGGGACAACACATCACCTGATGTCATTTCACAGACATGAGTGTGAGATTCAGTCCAGATGCCCTACTCCTGTCGGAGTGGTATCAGAGAGAAGGTAAGACAGGTACTTACTGTCACTGGGCGTTTGCAGGAGCTTACTCCCCGGCTTCTGACTACATGCGCACAGCTCTCACTGAGGGATCAAGCCCAGGCATTGCACTGTCTGCAGATACCTGTCACACTGAAGATACCCAAGGACCTCTTCCAGGACCCTGTCCGTCTGAGCAAAGAAATACACCCCGTGCTTGCAGCGTATTTAAGCAGACAGGACCAGTCCTTGGGACTCGCCAACACACATTTTGGGGGATTTGAGCCAACGGAACCAACCCCTGCAACCTACACTACCTTCGAGTTCCTGCCCACTAACCAACATAGCTCACCCTTACGCCAGCCAGAGGTGACACAGGTTAGGCAGACTTATCAGATTACACGTCGCCCAGATATACAGCAGAGAGCCACTCCTCTGAAATGCAACATCACTCTCACGGAGCCAGACTACGTGCCCTGCCATAAAGCTAACAGGCCAGTATTCTACACTGGATGTGCGCCAGTGTCACGTAGAGACTGAATTAAAAACCAGAATCCCCTGCCACCAGGTGTGCCTGATCTAGCACCCAAACGAAAACCTTCTTATATGTGGTGACAACTTTGACAGCCCCAATGTGTCACGCATCTGTTCTAATATACAAACTTTCTGTCCTCCGTTCATGAAGATCATCACATGATCAATGGAGGTTTTTTTGCCATATCTCAAAGACCAATCGACCAACATGCATACAGAGATCCTCGTTTGCCAGATTTTTGCAAAGTGTCAGGTGAGTAAACTGAAGATTTTGTCATGTTTGCAGAATAATTTAACTACTAATTTCCACAAAAATTTGTACATCTACAGAAGGCCACATAAAGTTACATAATTTAAATTGGGTCAGGCAATTATTTTAATAATGTTGGCCATATTAATATTTTCATATGTTCGGCATATTTATTTAACAATTTAACATTTCAATCAAACTTTCTATGTTGACTATCTATTATAGGCTGTTCACTGTAAATTGAGCACTTTTGAAAGCCCTGCTCAAGATCTAATTGTATGGACGTTATGTGTTCTTCCGCCTTATGAAAATTAACAAGGCCATAGACCTCATCACTTTATTCATGCGTCGGCCAAGTGGAACTGTGGAATTATTAGTAAATATTCTATAAATCTGCAAATTTTTGCTCACAAATGGTTACCTAAGACTTTTTATTTGACATTAAGATATGGAACTACTTTCCGTCCTTCCTTACCAACTTTACTGGGCGCATGTCACTAAGTGTGCCCGTTAAAATATATCCTTGTAGGAGAAGTGACATTTTTCTACGGTTGGTTTCAAAAGTGCTCACTTTATTGTGAACAGCCTTTACAAACAATGTGTACAGAGCCTCTTTTTAAACAATTTTGTAAGATAGCCCAATCATCCGATTTCCATCAGATTTTTCACACAAGTAGTGTTATGGTAGGCCATATAAAGTTATGAGTTTCAGTGGCTCAAGGCACTTATTTTCAAAATGATGACGGAGTAAATATTTCAGGTTAGTGAATCTCATCATTCAAAACATTAGATCAATTACAACCAACGTTGATGCTCCGAATCCCACCTCCATGATGCAGTTGATTGCAAGCTAGCTTAATTTTACGAGTTTATCTGAACTCAAATCCCAGATAAGTCACTTATTTTTTTAACTGTCTTTGTACTGTTTCACATTTTAGTGGTTTCATCTCTAATGATATTGTTGTCAATGAGACGTCAACACCTACCTTCTATCTAAACTTTCAATAACTTCACAAATTTGCAGCCATATAGAGGAAAGTAAGCCCATTAGTTATCAGTAATTTCTTGTTAAATTTATGATACAACTAAGTAAACAAGTGCCTGCATCATTAGAATATTTATCAAATAAAAAATACACTTTAAACATCTATTTAGTTGATTCCTTTAATGACTGACATTAAAATGGCCATAAATCTTATACTGTGGAAAAAAAGACAAATAAACCGCCTTTCTACAGCTGGCTGTACGTCGCCTATCGGTTCTCTGTGCGAGTAGGAAAAATGGAAAGGGGGCTGATTCACGTGAAAAGTGATTGTGTTTCATCAGAGGGGGAAGGGGAAGACTTGCTGTGACTTAAATATAATGGTCAGCTTGAACACAATCTGATAAAATAAACTTGTAGACAGTGAATGAAGTGAGTACTTAGCGCCACAGTGACACAGTTTTTGTTTATTTAATTGTGTGTCAAATGTTCTATATTGTATACGAAAATTAGCATATTACTCAATTGTCTTCATTTGTGATTTTTGGTATGTAGAAGCTGACATTACATTTATACAGTCATTCAAAAATACGGTTTCGGTAACATGGTTTTGGAAAGTTGAGACTAAGTAGTTATCCTAGAATAAATTGGTATGTGCCATTTTAAGAAAGTTATTAAATATCAGTTTTCATAGACGCTTTTATAAAGTAATTTTTAGCGCTTCAAATAACTTTTTAATAATATTTACTATTAGTTCTGCAAAATGTATTCCATTTTCGGATTTACTTTTCCACTAACAAATATCTTTGAAATATTTTTACTTATTTCCGGCACGTACAACACACGAGGCACAAGTTTCCAATGCTTGACATTCATGTTCTGGTATAAAAACTTTTAAAAAAACTTACTATAGAATTATAAATAAAATGGGGAGAAGGGGTGCAGCAGAATCCAACTTTGCCTCCCCTCCCAACAAAAATACTTAGATCTAGGAGTGATGGAAGATTCATTGGGACCATAACTTAATATACATGGTATGGGGAACAAATGTATGCAATGTGTACCAACTATGACATTTGATTCAACTTGCCAGCTTTTTTCAGTAGTGTTGTGTGCCATTTTAAAATACATCAAGACAATTTTACTGTTGTGTCACTGCTAGTGTACTATTTTTAAACAGTCTTGGAACATAATTTTCAGTACTTAATTCAGTAAAAACGATTGTGCATAATATTTAATGGTTTTATTACCTCTGGTATTTAATTACTGTAATTATTTATGCATTCATTATCCATTTCAGTACCTGCAAATTATTTTTTTATTTAATACTGTCTATTTGTCTGGTGTTATGATATAACTCATGATAAATATTTTATTTATTTATTTATTTATTAAAGTTTATGTAATGTGTCATTTACATATTTATGTAATCATTTTTCATCAATTTTTTTTCCATTTACGTATTTTTCTCATTACTTTTAGTTCAATTAAGTTTTGGTCTGTGCTTTCAATGTTACATTTTTAATCCTGTCTTGCCTGCAGACCCGTATTTCACGAGAGATTATTTCTATACCAACCTCATGTAGCAGTGAATTCTTTCAGTCACTGTCTGAAGCTACCACTTCCACTCCTGCCCGATGCAGTTCTTGCAAATTTTCTCGGTGTATCCCTGCCACTTGGTATGTGATTTCTCATTTAAAATGTTATTTTGTTCAAGGTATATGCTCATCCACCTCTCTGCACTTCAGCTCTTTTAGCCTCTTCTATAGAGCATGCAACATCTAGAATCTTAAATTTAAGCTTTTTGTTTGGCTTTTGTTTCTACTTTCTCTATGTTCTCATTACATTCTGTCCAGCCACAGACTCAAGATGGCATGTTGGCTTGCTGGTCATCAGTGTGACCAGAGGTTTATGGCCTGTCACTAAGGTTGTCCTGCTTCCTAATACAGACAGTGGAACTCCTGTATTACACCCCTGAATTTACACTTTCCTGCATTTTACATACACTTTTTTTGGTCCCAATATCTGTTTTTACAGTATAAGTTTCCCACTTTTTACACTTTCCTGCATTTTACATTTTTTCTCAGTTCTTTGGAAAAGTGTAAAATAGGTGTTTCACTATAGTCCTTGAATCTTTCACAGGGTCATGTAACAGCTAGGGCCTGTTTTTCAATTTGCCCATAGCGTCTCTCCACATCACTCCTGCTTCGAGATGCATGGGCTACCAGTTTCCACACCCCTTCATGACACTGCTGCAACACACTCCCTAGTCCATACAAGGAAGTATCTGCCGCTATCTGATTTGGTGCCATTCAAGAGTACAATGTTAATGTTGGTTTCATAGCGATCTCTTTTCTCAGTTACTTTGTAATTTCGTTTGAGCCTCTTCCAAGACCCATTTTGTATCTTGTAGTAAGCACCATAACGACTGTGTCTTGCTTGTTGCCTGTCATCATGCTCTTTTTCTGTATCACCACATACCAGTACGTCGTCTGGTTCATTGACGACACCTGGCAGTCCTTCCATAATGGTGTTCATCTGGCTTTAGTAGGGTTTGGGGCCTGAACTCTGTCCAAATGGCAGCCTGTTAAAATAGTGATCCAAATCTGCCAAAATCCTTTTGATGCATCCAACACTGCGAACCACCTCTCATCCTGCAAGTGAGCCGAAGATTCTTTCCCTGATGGAAGCTGCAGTTTCTCTGTATTTACCAAACATATTAAGTTCGGTGTAGTTCACACACAATCTGATGGTTCCATTCTTTCTTGGAACCACAAATATTGGTGCACATCACTCGATTGGGGCCTGTACTTGTACAATCACTCCTTCCGCCAACATTCTGTTGAATTAATCATTTACCTTGTCCCTAAGCAGCAAAGCTATATGCTCAGGGCTAGCATTGCATAGGAAACTGCATCTTCCTTTATTGCAATACAATATTTGTAAAGGAACTCACCTAGCCCTTGAAAGACTATAGGGAATTCCCTCACGAACCTGTTTGTTTTATCTTCCTCTTCCCTTGTCCTTTTCTCTTGGTATCTTGTTGCTTCCCATATTAATACAAGATTTAGTGCTTTAATTGATGGTCATCCTAATAATGGTACTTGCTGCTCTTTTACCACGTAAACTTCTTTGTTGACCTGTTGTTCCCCTAGGGACAAAAGCACTGACAGCACCATCCACTAGTATTGGATTTCTGCCTGCCCCATACCTTGCTCTCTCTTCCTCATTTTACACCGCAACAGTCCTAAATCCTCACTTGTAGCTTATCTATGACAACCAGCACCTGTAACAATTTTGAATTTGGTTGTTTTGCCCTACACCTTTATTTGAATGTGCCATAGGTTCGAACAAACTTCCAACATTACTTCCCCCATGTAATACTCTTGGTCTACTGCCTCTCCATTCTGTAATTCTTGCTTGTTTAGTGGTTTACTCCAGCAACATCTGCTATAATGACCTACCTTATTACATCGAAACATACAATACACCATCGGGACCCATGATGACCAAGCGAACTTCCACACTTTGCACAATTGCTATTCCTTGTCCCAGTTTCACATTATTCTTAATTTGTTCCCATCCATAAGTTTCATACCTTTCTGGACTGCATCTTCCATATTGATTCAACTGTTGCATGTCCCATATTAGTTGTTGCTGCTCTCTAACTGCCTCTGTGTGGCGAATATGCTTAACAGCCTCTGTCACGTTGAGGTTACTATCTATTTGCAATGTCTCTGAAAACTTATCATTTGCTACTCCAATTAACTCCTCCTTAAGTCTTTTAACTCACACATCTCTGCTGCCTTGAATATTCATTGATAAAGACATCCGCAGGTTTACCGCCCTGCTGGCACCATTTGAAAAATTTTACGCTCATACACTACATTTTTGACGTTTGTCTGCTCTGCCATCAATGGGAATGATATTAACAAATCATCTGTCTCTAAACTCGACAGTAAAGCAGCATATTCACTTGGCTTTCTTCAGGTTTCTTGATAAGCTTTGATACTACTCTAAACCTCTTGAATCTCGTTATCCACTTACCCCACTCTGTATGGATCTGAAAATTAGAATTTTCTGGGGGGGGGGGGATACAACTTGAAATTGTGCCACCGTTTTCGTTATGTTGTTTTAGTCGGCCTCCTGTGATATGAGTTATTTATAGGTTACCTTAGGTTATCAGAACTCCCATGCCATGACGCCATCACCTTGCTCATTAAACACTCTTGAGTAACTACTCTCACACCCCAAGAGGAATATAGATCTTGTATTGATCCCACTTCTGACACCATGTTGTGTTATGTTTTTCATTTACATACCATTACAAGCCTCTTACACATCATGCGTCTGCACCATCACTCTCACACACATCCTGCCATCCTCCCCTTTCCTTAGTCCACATACTACAACATAAGACATAGATTGTTTCTAGATATACATTTTCAGAGGCTAAATAGAAGTACAAAATATACAGATGCAGGTATAAAATTGTATGATCGAGTAAGTTAAGATACAAAATCACTACCATTTAGCAATTTAAAAAGAATGTGATAAATTGATTGGTGTCCAATCCATTTTATGATATTAATGAGTATTTTGGTAAAGAGCCACTGTAAACTTTAGAATTGAAGACTCAAATTAGATGTGAATTATGTGGGTTTATGTAATTGTTTTTTTATTGACTGATACATTAAAATACTTCAAGTTTGTCGCATGTTGGGGTAGTCCACTACTCAAAAATGTATTCATTTACATGCCTGTAAAAATCAAAACCCCTGTTAATTTACTTTGGTCAGAAAAATATTTACGCAATCACCATGACCTAATAATACATAATAGACAAAATCTGAACCCCTACAAAATTAAATTTATGAACATTAATAACTATTTTACAATTTCTATTTATTATACAAGTTGTTACTGGGGGACAAAGCACGCGCGCGCATGCGCACATGCACACACACACACACACAAATTTAAATAAATAGAAAATGTTTGAGATTAATAACCTAGAATTCAAATCAAGAAATTGTGAAATACAATATTAGGCATATATAAATTCTTAATTGCATGCAGTGCTATCTAGTTCTTATATGTGTAAATCATGCTTTCATGAGTTCACTTAATTTCCTTTTCATAACAAGTAATGCAATGGCATAAAGTATGCACCCTAAAAAAACAAAACCGCATGGAAATTGAATAGTTATTACAGAACTTCTGTGAATTATCTAGGGCCTGTCCCATGAATATGGATTTTCACCCGCACATGCACTCCATTAAAATATCTGTCATGCACAAGCCTTGTTGCAACACTATATACATATATAATGTGAACTGCACAGAACCTGTAATCCAGTAGAAAATATCACAGAAACTAGTGTATTATAAATTAATTTTCCTGCTTGAACAGATGTAACATGATTGGTTCAGCATCAGCAATTAGAGAAAAAAATATGCAACAATGCCATGTTATAATATAGATTCACTGAAAATATATAGATTTCATTCTGATAGTCACTACCACCTTCTCAAAAATACACATTTTAGCATTACAATACTTGCTACCACAACGGAAGTATCTTGAGAAATCCATTAACGTAATTATTCTGATAGTTTCAAAAATTGGACCCCTGGATTGTAGTGTATTTAAGTAATGTTTCATGTTTATCTTATAAATTAAGTATAAAACTAATTTTATCCACTATATTTCCAGACAGTGTAACTAAAGCAAAGTGACTCACTTGACAGCACAGGTATCTTGTCCAAAATAGGGCTCTCATCAGGTAACAGTAGTGTGTCTGTATCGTTGTAGTTGTCAATAACATCCAGCGACAGATCAACGTTCTGCGCTGCCACCATCGCAGAACCACCAGTCTTGTTCCCGGCAACAGACTCTGTCAATGAACTACTGTCATTCTCCACATCAGTGTTGTATATACCTTGATGACTGATTCGCTTCCCATTTTCCTTGTGGTCTGCGAAGGCCTCTGGTATTTCTCTCCTCCCACTGCTACTCAGCCAACCAAACAAATATCACATTGTAATCTAACTGAAAAATATATTATTTTCAATGATCAACTACAATGAAACCCTCTTATAACATTTTCGTACTTGATAAATTGCACTCTCTTGGACAATAAACATGTTTTCCAATACAAAATTAATGTCTTATAAAGTTATTCCTTATCTAAATCTGACATTTCTTTGTAATTAAGGCAGTAAAATGATATCAACTAACTGAATTTGAGGATGAGTTGAATGAATTATGCATTATTTTGGTTAAAAATATACATTCCTGAAATACCATTACAATTAGAGAGCAGAGCTACTTACACCACACAGTTTGTGATACATTTCAAATTAACTGGATATCACTTGTGACCAGCACACTTAAATTTTGGAGTCTATATTTATTTAACTTATGTGTATAACATGTTCCTTTTCAAATATTTGTCCAATTCAAATGGTTAGCACTTTATAAAATGTAAATCACCTCTATTCAAAGGGACAGTGAGACATCAGGTATTTTGCTATACTGTAATCTAATTTGTGTAATGCATGGACAAATAACTCACCCATATTATTGGCAAACAGCTCAAATGTAGGTAGGGGTAACACAAAAGTTTTTTTAATTCTGTGTCCATTAATTATAAAAGGTAAATAAAACACATCATCATATAATCTGATAAAGAAAAACTTATTTCTGTAATTATACAATTGATCCTATATTTTTTAATTAACAGCCAAAAAAAATTCTCCTACACAATTATTTACATGCTAAGTTAAAAGAAAATTTTTTTAAATATTTTTAACAACATAAACTAAACAATTGTTATCACTTTATTTAATTGGAATTGTAATTATATGATGGCTGATTCAGAAGTCATGGCAACTATTGTTATCTCCCGAAAATGATCCAACACAGGAAATGTACTATATACATTTGAAAGTGTACAACATGTACCTTTTAATGGCGATTCCACATGGGGTATGGATGCAAGAATATCTGGCAAGGAACAAAGGCAAACATGGCTGCCTGAAATCATAGTTTAGTTGATTTATTCTCATACATCCTGTATGAACACATTTGAATGGGTACGTATTGTACATGTACAAGCTGTTTAACATCTTTCAACCAACAAACAAGATATTGTCACAGCATTTTGATGAGATGTAGCTCACATTGACGGTTCTGCTGCAGCCTATGGTATTTCCCGTCTGCCTCATTGCTGGCAATGAACCATTGACAACATCAGAGACTACTTTGAAAGATGTTAAACAGCTTGTACACATACAATATGTACCTGTTCCAGTGTGTGTGTGCACGTGTGTGTGTGTCTCACACACACACACACTATATATATTATATATATATATATATATATATATATGATAAAATGTATGATAAAATCAAATTAAACTATGATTTCAGGCAGCCATGTTTGTCTTTGTTCATTGCCAGACATTCCTGCAAGTATGCCCCATTTGGTGTCAGTTTTACAACGTACTTGTTGTACACTTTCAACTGTACATAGTACATTTCCTGTGTTGGATAATTTTTGGAAGAAAAACAATAGTTGCCATGACTTCTGAATAAGCCCTCATATTTTCATAACAATTTTTCAAGAAGTAAGAGTTTAAATACTTAAGTGAGGTATCAACAGAACTACACTGAAAATTTTAAAGCTTACCTTTCAATTAAGAATGTGTCTGGCCATTTAAACTTCTTTCTTCGTGCCATCGTGTGACCATGTTTTGGGCTGCAGTCAAAAAGTAATAAGGACATAAAAATTAAGGAACTTAATTTATTTCACATTTTTGAGTTCTGTATTTTGCCAAAATAATAGAGCAATAAATTTTTACTTCAGTAAAATTTATTAAATATACAGCAGCACAACAAATTTCTTCTTTATGTTTAACATTCTCCTCGACCCTTGCCCTGCTGCCAATACCCTAAACAAACACTGCTGCCATTTACATCACACAACCTGCTGCAACTCACCAGATAGCATTGAAAAGGAGGTTTGCACCAACCAATTGCTCTCATGTCTCAACACCACCTCCCTTTCCCATTATGAGATACATCCTGAGATGGCGATGACAAATTTGGATGAAAAACACTTGGATGCACTCATTACTTACACAAAACATAAACTGTATCCTCAAATAAATTGGCATCACTGTTTTAACTTTGTGCAGAAAAAAAAATAGATTAGATCAGCAACAACTGACAAAGGGAACACATCATTATTTAGGCCTAGCACAGTTAAACATGATAAAATAAATTACATTTATCTATGAATAATTTTTCCCACAAAAACCAGTAAATTTTAAAATTATAATGCATTTCATATCTCCTCTTTTCACTATCACATCTATGACTAGCAAAGATATCATCATCTCGTCCTCTGTCTGTCTACCACTCTTCCTCTCTCACTGTGTATTAATTAGATCTGTTTGGTATGTATCAAATTTCACATGAATAAATGTGGATTTTTCTGTTAAGGCTATTCACAGTAAAATGAGAACTTCTGAAAGCCCTACTTGAGATCTACTTGTATGTACATTGAGTATTCTCCCGCCTTAATGTAAACTTAATATTGCAGTGGAATTTATCACTTTATTCATGCATCGGTCAAGTGGAACTGTGAAATTATTATAAAAGTAAATATCTGGTTATTTTTACACTTCCAATGCATTAAAAAATCATAAAGAGAAAGAAATAATTTAAGTTATCACAAATGGTTGCCTAACTCTTTATTCAACTTTTAATATGGAACTACTTTCCATACATCATTACCAGTTTTACTGAGCACATGTCGCCTGGTGAGCCCATTGAAATATACGCAGACAGGGGCAGTGGTACTTTTCTAAAGTTGATTTCAATTGTGCTCACTTTATTGTGAACAGCTCTTACCAGCTTACTAGACCTGTAATAACCTACACCTGTGCGATGGGGCTGCTACCTTTAGACCCACAGGTATGCATCCTTTCTATTAACAATAAAACCTTTAATTTGGGAACACCATTATGACCTGTTAGGTAAGCTTGAAATGTTAAAATCTCATCCTGACTTACATACGGTGCAGCAATGGAAGAAATGATCTGCCATCCATATGAGCTGGAGTTTCCACACCTGCAATGTCCAAGAATGTTGGTGCCAGGTCGAGGTTTAATACTATTTCATCAATCCTGCAAATATGAAACAAACTCTATTTCTATTTTCCTACTAAGCAGCTGAGCTAATGAAATGAAAATTCCTGTGAATCACCACAAATTATTTTCAAGCATTTCCTCCCCTCATTTCCCTTTTAATTTTGTAATCATATTACTTAAAAAATTTGTTTCAAAATTCGGTACAATAAAATAGCTAACTTCACTGAATACAACGGTTTTCTTTCAGTGAACACCGTCACAAATAGAACACAGAATCTTGGATGCTTGAAAAAAAAAAATGTTTTTTGCTCCTGCATTAAGAAACATTGGCAGTTCACCCAACTTAACTATATAAGCTCATAAGAAATATGATCCGCATTTTCTAACCCTTAACAGTTGAAATTTGTAACTATAACATATAAATTTGTGTAATATTTTATTATATTCAATTATAATTATAAACAATTTTACACAAATGTGATATTTCAAATAAATAATTCTTAGTAAGTAAATTAATAACCATAATAATAAAATTATTAATAATAGTAGTAATATAAAAATTTACATTCTTCCAATTATGTAGCCTAAATCATACATTTTCCAGACTTCAAAAAATACAGCTTCTGTTATGTATTTTATGTTGTTGAAGATTCTCAAAATGTACAGGTAAGTGAGTATTTACATGTGGCAAACACTCGAGTCCACAAGAACTGTATGTGTAGGTATAATGGTAGAGGTTAATGTCTCATCAACAAGGTCATTAGAGATAGAGCAAGTTGCTCAAGGAAGCAGACACAGGGAAGGAAATTCATGACCTTGACATGAACCTGATGCCCACATTATGCCTTGTGCCTGCTTGCACCTCTGCGTTCTCATCACCCACACCAGTTACACCAGGCCAATCGACATCAGGCCACGATCACATAGGTGCAGGTTGACAAGAACGGCATCTACACTTTTCTTGCCAACCGGCAGTGCGTGGTCCTCGAGCCCACCCTATTTTAATTTGTTACAAGAAGTAACTCTTGTAACAAAGTAGTAGCGGCCAAAACCGGTGACTCCCAGAAAGCCACAGCCGTCGGGCGCAAGGGTATTTAAAGGGAATATGGGGGCAGCTGGCGTAATGACACCCTGCGCTTTTCCAATGTGCAACACGTCAACGAGCCTGCTGGCTGTTTCAGAAGTGCTACATGGCCCCAGAGGGTTTCAAACAGTGGGAAATAATAGGTATTACCAGTGTTTAGTTAAAGTTTCAGAGGACTCCTCCTGCACAGTGACACACAATATGTGAAACCAATAGTTTGCCTTTGTATCACTTCAAAACTCATTAAGGAGGCCACCCATTTTTCCATAGAGAGTGCAAAGTAGCCAACAAATTCACAAGCGAGGACATGCTCCCAAAAGTGAAATGCAATGACGTCACAAATGGTGAAATACAGACACAAGTACTGTTATACCGTTTATTTCACTAGTGGCAATTTTATGTTAAATATTTGTAAGAGTATAAATGTATTCATCACTGCTATAAATGGCTCCACCACATTTAATATTACCCTCAAAGTGCTATGACATGCCTCTGACATCACATTCTCAACCACATCAGGGGTTTTACATACAAGGAGATGTCATATATGTGTTTAGAATCAATTATTATTATACTGAGTAGTCATTTGCTTATCAACAGCAATCAATATGTCAACTTTTTTCACTTTCGCAACTTTGGCGGAGTCTCTGCCATTATCCGCCAAGCCCACGCCATTTTAATCTGACCTCAGCCATCAGCATTAGTAGCTGCACTGGAACCATTCTCCGAGTGCGTCCCCTCAGCACACACAATTTTAAGCTGGAATCATTTAGTAATAGTGACTTAAATAACCGGAACATATTTCATTTTAGTCGACCGTCAGTATTTTTCATACTTAAACAGAACTTAACGCCTTCGTAATTTCAAGGCGCGTGCCGCCTTTTTGAAGTATTTGCTGTGGGCAGGTCACAGTGTCAGGTCCACTTAACTTTGTGAACAAGTTTCTTTCTTGTACAAGTATATCACAAATAAAAGTGTTGGAGGGTATTTCTCCCCTTTTATTTGTGTTTACTTCTCATGGTAATTTTGGGCACGGCATCCTTAAGGCCGAAGTATAAATTCAGTGCACAGTGTGTATCCTCCTTAAGAATTCTATGAGACGTGCAACCCCATGCAAGTCAAAATCAGTGTAAGCATAAAGGCGTGCAAGGTGGCCCATAACATTGAGTTAGTGTGGCAATACAAACTGCTGCATTAACATCAGTGATGGTAAGTGACAAACTAAAACCCGCAATCAACCTGACAGAGGACTCCAGGGTCCCACTGGGCTGTCGAGCAAAAAACCTCATCATTGCTATACCGAGCATGGTGCCAGACCCATCCAACATCTCTTGTCCTCTCCTTAACAAGATGTAAATACCTTCAGTGCATCATTTAATTGAAAAAAAAAAATTACAATATAATGTATTACATAGTAATATTTTACTAACAATAAACCATCACTCATTGATGCCTGAAGCCAAGATACATACATAACTAAAACTCAAATGTAAAAAGAAAAAAATAGTCTACATGTAAACAATTTGTTGGTGATGGTTAGGTTTAATTCAGGGTCCGACATTGTTGCATGCCTTTGTGACAATGGTGTAGCCAAGATTTTCCTTTAGAGCCTATGTCTGAAAAAATAGCAAATTCTACACAAGACTTTAATAATGGCTTTCCAACTAGGAAGATGGAGAGCTTTACGTAAGTGATTAAACTTACAGGTGGGAACAGGTAGAACAGTACCAGAATAGGATTGAAAACAGAAATGTTCTGTGAACGTCTAAGCAGTTTAATGTAATTGAATAATGTATATAACCAAATGCAAAGCTGATTGATGGCATCATGCATCAGAGAAATGAGTGAATAAGTGCTAAAACTTTAAAACTATAGAACTTACTTGATTCCAGGTTCGATGCCAGGGCCCCGCACTAGAAAGGGGACCCGCACATCAAACTCGAAAGGGAATGACTTGCCCTTGACCAACCCAAATTGCCCCAGATGGTATCCATGATCTGAGGTATAGATGATGTAAGTGTTCTCTAGCTCTCCAAGTGCCTTCAGCTCCTGATATATCTGTAAGATTTAATGTTAACATTCACATTAAGGTACATATATAACTCTTCATGACACACAATAATATTGATTAAATTTAATTATTGAGTGGTTTTAGAGAGAAAATTCATTGCAATGAAAATTATTGATACCATTCTGTCACCACGACTGGTTAAATTAGAGGAGTGGAGGAGTTTGAGCAGATCTTAACAAGGTCCTGAGAGCAGAAGAGGGTGAAACAAGGTTGATATGAAGCAGTGACGGAATTCAAGCGTGGGAAGGGAAATTGGAAATCCCCAATGAAACCTGCCAATCAGAGGCATAATTCCCACGTATGAAAGTCCAGGAGTGACCACGCCAGGAATCAAAACTGGTTATAGTCCATTCACGGTTTCTTCTGCCTTTTTGAATCAAACCTTTGAATAACCTCCCCATGTATGACGTGCTTGGTTGTTTCCTAAATATGTCACTTATCTTCATTAAAGTTACTTTTTTTCTGTCAAACTGAACTGTTATTCATATTTTATTTATAAATTATAATACTTCATTTATAAATAATTGGAATAAAAACAGTGAGAAAACGTGTGTTGGTAGCACCTAGTAAGAAATAGTTCTTATACAAAATACTATTACAACAGAGTGCGTATGAATCCCTGCATTGTCCTTCTGGTGTAATCTTCCAGACTTAGTTAAGCTTAGTTTGTATGAGGCGGATGAATATCCTGGAAGTAGAACTTTAACAGGGCTTCAGAAAAGGCAGAGATACCATGAATCAACTACACCCTTGGTGGGAGGCAAGTGTTCTAACTGCTTTGGCAACAATGGCGCTGGTTTTACCTTTTACTAACTCTCTATATGGCTCCATATTGAGATCTGACTGGTGTTGGGGACTCTCAGTAATAATAAATCAGTATTACTGTCCTAAAAAAATATGGAAGTTCTCATGTGTATTTTAAAATGTGAACACTTCTAAGTTACTTCAATAACTACAAAGTATAGGATGCCTGTTGTTAATTTACACTTAAGTGATAAATTAAAATATATCTTGCATATCATTAACATTTCACAGCTGTACGCATGCAACATTTTTAAGAATTTACACATTTGACTGCAAAATCTCAATCCATAAGTAGATTCAATGTTCATGAAAGGACATCACATAAAATTAAGGCCACAAAATGTTCTGTTCCAAACAATTTGTGGAATACAAAATAACTTAGAAAGAAGTAAATTATAAATGGTATGTAATACAAAATGTATAGTTGTTTGCTTTCATATATGATAAATGACAGTTTGTTTAAGTTGTATTTAACATGTTCCATTACTTCCTCACATTCTGAGAAATTCCTAACATTTTATACTAGTTTTTTTTTTTTTGTTACTGACTTTTATCATTCCATACATGAATTGAGAACACTATTAAAAATAACTACAAAATGTATTGTTCACAAATATTGTAAATGTCTTATCTGAAAGCAATGTGTTAAACCAGCCAATCCTGCAATACAATAAGCATATTGAGAAATGGTGCCAAGCTTTCTCTAATACTAACCGGTGCAATGAGCATAGTTACCTACCCTGTCCACAGCCTCGTCCACACTCTGCAATGTCTGGAGCCTCTTTGTCATGAGTAGGTCTGTGAACTGACGGTGGATAGGCTGCATCTGCTTCGTCACCTGCAGGATCCACTGCTTGTCTGGGTTCGGGGCATAATCATATGCAGGAGTGCTGTAAAAATACATATTTTTCACGCACCTAGTGAAGAGGATACAACCACTGATAAATGGTCAAATGAAACTCATTTATAATCATTGTTACAATTTTGTGTTATGAAATGCATGCATGCTACATGGCCACAAACCCATAAATTTTCTGACTAAAACATAGCATTTCATTCACTTTACAATAGAGGTTGGGTAACTGCATGCCTCACAAAAAAATGTACAAATTTCTCTAACATAACAAACAAAGTCACATATGCTATTTTATGGCCAAAACATTTAATTACCATCCCAGAAGAAACTTCACAATTTAAACATTTGTATTTCAGACCTTTCAAATATGCATGGTAATGTGGAGTTTCTATAAAAAGTCTCCATCTAAGTCTTTATTCAATTTAACCAGTGGCCAAGGTCACCAAGATGTTTGCTTTCAGAGCATGAAGTTACAGGTTCAAAAAGCAATAGATGTTTGTGGGATTTTCAGCTATAATGTTGACGTAAGGTTTTATTTCTAAAGGTAGCGCACAGAAAGACAAAATGAGATGGGGCTGCAAGTTTATAGTTAGATTAGTTTTACGTATCATTGACAGCGGTACCGTTAAATAGAAACCCCTTGCTTGGATGGGTCAGAGCAGGAAACAGACATTGACTGAAATAAGGAACCATCCCAGAATTCACCTGGGGTAGTTCTAAAAAAAACCTTGGAAAACCACAATCAAAATGGCCAGACAGGCAATAAGAGCCCAGAACTCCAAACTGTAAGTCCACTGTGTTACCACTATGCCACCTCACTCCGTAAACTGAAGTGAGCTCGGAACCATTTGGGCGCTGACTAAGTGCTCATAAACAGTTATACTGGAAGTTGGGAATGGCCCATCAAGCCACCAATCATATCGTTCCCTGAAGGAAATGTAATGGCAAAAATGGTTTTTAAAATTTCAAACTTTTACTGGTAAACAAATGTATTATGTTGGAAAAAATGTTTAGATAAAACTGTAATTATTCAAACAACTTCTTATTTGGTCATACACATCTTTCACTCTACACAAAAATGCAACACAAGTAGGTAGGCCTACAACAGGGCATAACTCAGTGATATCTTGGGTTGGCATCGTCCATATGTGTACAATACCGTTTGTTCCTACCTAAGATACTACAAAACTTTTGAAGGCTCTAGATGGCATCCTTCACTCTACTGTAAAGTTATTTGACTAACAGCTTGGCTGTGTAGTTTTTCAAGGTAATTTTTATGCCAGTCTAGTGAATAACTTTGCAGGCAAATGATGCCAGGTAATGTACTGGCCATCCATTTCTAAAAAGAACCCCAATGAACATGTTTGGGATCAACTGGAGGAGTTCTTGTGACAGAGAATGAACTTAAATATAATTACAAAGGCAGTGCAAAAATTATTTTTAATACATTTAACATACAGTATGGGTACGGTACTTTATCCCAGTTGGGGCTACGGTGGTGTGGTGGTCAGATTACCCGCCTCCCATCTAGGTGAACCAGGATCGATTCCTGGCAGAGTCGCTCTCCGATTTTCGCACATGAGAATCGTGATGGACGATATTGCTGGTCGGTGGGTTTTCTCGGGGATCTCTCATTTCCCCCGACCTTGGTTTCCGGCGCTGCTCCATACTCACTTCACTTCATTCTCATCGGCTCTCAAGACCTTAGTGTTACAAGTCGCCCAAATCTCCGCACTCCACTCTTCACACGTGCCATAAAATTAACAAGTGGGTCTTCATTAATTTTTGGGGCACTAGGGATTCATGCCTGTGACTTTAAGGGCAATATTACTCAAAATTCTGAAGATTGGTGGGAGATTGTGCACATGAACTTGACACGTCTCAGTCGCGTTCGCAAGTACAAACACATCATATTTCTTGCAATTTAGGATGCCCATTTTATTTCCTACAATAGTTGCAACTCAGTGTTGTTTGATAATTTGTAATGTACAATAAACTATCTGCGATGTATTTAAATCTCGCCTCTATAAGATAAAGCAGGATGTAAATTCAAGGATTGATCCCTTTTGCTACAGTCAGCTTTATAGTCACCACAGTACTGGTGCACATGTAACACATTTTGAGTTTCCTCCTTAATTCAACTAAGGCTATACAAACATTCATATTTTATTGTTACTAGACATAGGCCTTCGTATTGCAGTAAAGCAAGAGAGAGTTTGATCCCCAAAGGAAAACCAAGTTGGCAAAGAGGAATCTTGCATTTTTAGAGCACTGCTAAAGATAAAAATTGTTTGCCATGCTCGCTTGTTCATCCTTTCCATTCACGCCTTAAGTGTGTTTGATACCAAGAAAATAATTATTGTTTAATTGTACCAATTAACTTGTACATATAGTATGTGATGTCATTTTTCCTTGAATAAAAAAATTACGCTATATTTTTTTAATCCAAAAATTTTCTTTTTTGCTGCAGCCATAACAACAAATACTACCTAAGTTAAAGAAATGAAGAAATTTGCAAAGTATGCTAATGCCATGCGCTACAGCTTGACATACCAAAGGACAACTCATGCATTTAAAAAAAATTAAAATATGCAAATAATTCTTTACATTTGGCTTTTATTTTTCTTATGTACAGCCTGTTATTTTATGATTACATGTGTCACGCGGTAGCCTACAGCATTATTTTACACAGCGAATTTTTTTTCATTTGTACATCTTTGTTAGTATTTGTTATGGTGGCCGCAGTAAAAAATAAAGATTTTGGATTTGACACCAAATTATTAAAAAAATATTATGTGTTTTTATTATTCTAAGAAAATGGCATTTCCATACAATGCGTACAAGTTGAATAGATTTTTAATCAAATATAAAATAATTAATTTTTTGGTATCCAACATCCTTAAGAAACAGCAGCTCATGTTCGTGTGGGGAATATGGAAGAGCTGGAAGCGTCCCCTTTCATCCCTTACCCTGAGAGCGAAACTACTCCCACAGAGTAGCGTGGAGACGTGAAGCCGACCTGAAGACAGCCCGCAGTGTGCAGCTTCATTCGCGTCGCGTTGAAGCGCCGAGAACGTGGGCTGGGCAGGAAGGGGGGTGGGGGGACGAAATCCAAATTGAGAAAGCCGAGGGCGAGTCGGTGCACTCGGCTGAAGGTCGTAAAACGCGCCGCCACTCTTGCCAGAGTTATATTGGGGGAGGGGGGGTAAGTAAGGCGGCAAGCGTGGAGAACGAGAGTCCGCCAAGTCTGCAGTGGGAGGCAAATAATGAGAGCAGCCGCAGCCTTGGCGGCAATGCAAGGACGGTTAACGACGCGAGACTTCCTCCAGTCCCTCAGAGAGCCGAATAGAGGCACTCGTTTGGCTGCATTCGACTGTCCCTGCCGCTAAGCTCCCTTCTTCCGCATTCTATACATTTTATATGTAACCGTTATGAAAAAAAAAATCCTTCAGTTTGGAAAACTGAAGACGAAAGCAACCTGCTAGTTTGTTGCCTGGGAGGTAGGCAGCCGGTACACTATCGTGCCTGACGTTCAACCGACAAACTGAAATATTTGTTTTTTTCTGTGCGAAACTTTAACTTTCAAACAATCCTGCAAAGCCATATGTAGTATTATTTTACATCAGAAATACTTACCTTGTTTCTCTCTGTTTTTGATCGTGTTGTCGACTATGAAATAAACATTGAAATTTATACAAAAAGTACAAATTAGAAGTTAATTCCAAAAAGGGGTATGATTAATTACGGAAACAAACATGTTATATACTACATCTGGAGGGTTTTTTTAAACGTTTCAAAAAGTGTGGAGACCCCTAATAGTCTATTGTACGGGTGAAGTAAAACGATTTCATGAAGAATATTATTTCTTCCGCTCCTCACTTTCATTCCATAAAAGCGAACAGCTCGGCTGGTAAACCGATTAAACAGCATACAACAAAGGAGGTCATACATTCAGGCCGCAGTGGGTATAACGAATTATAAGGTTTAGTACGTACTATTGTATGCAATATTAGCCATTTGGCGAAAGAGCTTTAAGAAATATTACGCTGTAGTATGTTTATGTTCGCACTGCATCTAAGTAAATTGGCTTCAACGATATATTATTTCTCAAATATGTAATTTTTTTGTTGCGAAGATGCATAAAAACAGTGTGATGGTCTGTATCATCTCGTCAGTATCGAGCGATAAAGAAATTGAATACCTGTGGACGCAAGTGTTTTTCCAGTTCGAAAAGCAGAGAAACTGGTCACTTCTTTGACCAAGGTCACGTGGTTCCCAGTTCAAATACCGAACAAGCCATATAAATGTAAGAGCTGTTTTTAAATATAAGCTAAGGGTCAGTTTACCATGTATTCCGAAAGGCATAAAAGTGATAGCTTTAATAAACGCAACACTTTTATCAACTTTTGAACGAAAATAATTTTATAAATGCTACATTCCGCAGCAGGATCGGCGTGACTTCGAACAGATTGACTATACCACAGCAAGGTGCCGTCTCCTTCTGTCTGTCTAACTTGAATAAATAATTTGAATGGGATGAGAGTACAAAATTTGTACATTGGAGAAAAAATGCATTATTTTAGGAAACCCCGGACCTGAAAGTTTTTATCGCACACTATAGTTACAAACAATGCAAATATTTTAAATAATTTAGTATATTCTATAAAAAAAAATTAATCTGTAGTTATTATTTAAGTGTGTGCTGAGTGAATGCATTTGTAAAACTGCGAGTTGCATTTACTAACTTTACCAGAACTACGTACCTACAAAGTAATTTTTATCTGTCATTATTTATATGACTTAGCTTATTTTGTAATGCCGTACCAGCAAACGAACAGACAAGTTTTAGTGAAATCTAACTTTCAGTGACATATTGCGGCAAATTTTTGTCAGCCCTAAAAATCGGGAGCAGCTGCGTCATAGCGCACGGCCGTTGGTTTAACGTGAAACGTCTATGGCAGCGAGACGGGGTAAATTCACTCGCTATGTCCATCGGATTGGGTAGAGTGAGGTAGAGGTGCTCGCGACGTCGTTCACAGAGCGCGCCGCGTCAACTTTGCCACGCTCCAGAAACCGTCTCGCTCGCTCGGCGCCGGACATTGGGATACCTGTGCGTAGCCCAGAGACTCCCTCTTTCCAACGATATGCGTGATCTATATTCTCGGCTGGTTCTTGCGCGTGCTGAGGGCCACATATTGAATTTTTATAATTTTTGCACAATTACTTTAAGTTTTTTACATACAAATATTCTCCAAGATACACATTTAACTAACTACTTAAATCGATATATGGTAAAAAAACGACACTGCACTTGCGTCTCTAAGGGCAGTACTTAAGGGAGTTATTACGGCGAGACGATATAGACTTTTCGTTATGATCCTAACTTCTATCCTGGTACCCGTATGTTTCGTTCTGATTTTAAAGACGTTTCACGTCAAAAGCCACGAAGAGCGTACAGAAGTATTTGCATCGTAAGTGACCTGTTCAAAGACACGACAAAAAGTATGCGAACTAATGACTCGACTTTGTTACTCTGGTGAAGGGGGGCGAATTGAGGAGTCATTAAATGTCTCTGTCCTTGGATTAACACCTGAGTAAAAGAAAAGAAATGAGGTTGTGTAAAGTGAAGTTCAGACAATTTGCTGACGGCAACGAATTTATCTTATGTTTTACACAAACACTTAGTAAATAAATCACCTCAACAGTTAAAACAGAAAGAAATGCCGCGAGCGAACGGTAGAACTTTCGAGCCTGCGAGGTTCGCTGCGGCAGAAGGCAAGACCGTAAAATGTTTATAGACTTTTGGGACACGACCAAAATTCCAACTGGATGAAATACTACATCATAAATTCGCCTACCTGGTGACAGAAGATTCTCCATTTGTCCCTTGCCCGAGTAAAGGGCTTTATTTACGACATGGGTGGAAGAATTACATAAATTATACAACAGCTTTATAACACAGCATGAAATTGTGGAGCTCTCACGCATCTGATCCGCAAAATATATCTGCGGTTAAAAATATATACTTTTAAGGCGTACACGAATTGTCAGTATATACTTGTTAAGTACGTACTTACTCGGAAAGCACATGCTTACTTACCCTGATGTGTGTTTTTCTGATTCAGAAGGACCATCGCTTCTTCATACTATACCCGTCACACATTCCGGCGACAACACCAACTACGAAAAAACAGGAAAATGAGCTGCGTGCAGGCACGAGCGTGTTTCGGCACATTAGCTGAAATTTCTATAGTTACGAAAAACTATGGAAACAAATTTGGAACTCTGCCGTAGTATCGGCTCTCAAGACCTCGCTGTTAAAAGCTGCCCAAATCTCTTCACTCACTCATCCTGCCGTAGCTATCAGTTACTTGTTACGGTCTCTTATAAATACCCTCAGAATATCAAATAATTGGAAGCACTCTTACTAAAGTTAGGCAGTGGTTACACGAGTGCTGTTAAACACATTCAGCTAAATACGTTCGATAGCTATGTCTGAACAAGTTTAAAATCAGAACGTGTTTTCGTAGTCACACGCCCAAAGCAGAATGAAATCAATGGAAATTCTAACCTCAACAAGCCTGGAACTTAAAATGTATGATATTTCATTATAATAGCCTCCAACATTTATCACTATTGATCTTTTCAATAGTTATGAAACTTACACTTTTACTTGTAATAGCATTATGGATGGGTATTAGAACATCCAGCCTCAAACTTAAGTTAATTCAATAAGTGCAGGAATTCCCGCCAAATTCAGCAATATTTATCACACTGCTTGTTTACTTCTAAGCAACCAATAGGAGCGCATCAGAGAAGAGAAGCCGTTCGAAACTACTCATGAAAACTGTTCACTTTGAACGAGAAACAAATTCGATCGGGACTCGTTCGAAGATAATGTAACCACTTCAATAGCTGAACTTGTTTTAGTAAAGTAGTTCTGCATTCCGTGTAAACGCGGCCTTAATTACGTACGCAAGCTATTCACGAGAGATATGGTGAAATTGGTGACATATAACTGTCTTCATACAAATGAATAACGTTTCATAAATACTCGTAAACTTTCGGAACTGAAATTATGTATAACCTCCACGAGACGTTGATAACTCCAACCAAATGGTAACGCATCGAATTCGTGCGCTCTTAGTTTAATGACATTTTGCATGAGAATATTTCACAGGCCTCACCAATACAACTATTTTCTCTCTGTTTTATTCATATTAATGATGAACTAAATGCTATAATTTGTAAATATAATATATCAACATGTTCAATTTAAGCAAACGTAAGATACTTTTATTTCAACAGACGTGCAAAATGCTTTATACAAGATATACAGGTTGATTCACGAGGAGTTGCCGCCATTCACAGGGAGTATTCCTTGCATCATTTGTAGCAGGATTATATCATATAAATGTGGGCCCTATTCACAATATTTCCAGAGTAACTCGACAGTCAGCTACCCACCCTACAGTGGAAAGGAGTTCTCAACACCGTTTCAGCATCAATGTGAGGTGTGGTGTCCTACACGATCAGGCCATTGGGCCATTCATTTTCCCGGGACGGTTGACCGGTATGGTGTACATACAATTGTTGCAAGAACTGCCTCTGTTACTCGAGGATATTCCGTTAGCAGTGAGACGTCGTATGATCTTCCTCCAGCATGAAGGTGCACATTCTCACTTCCACGATAAAATGTTTATGTGGCCGCTATTTTGAAAATATGTGTTTTACCCTCTCAATTTTTATAGTTTATCGGTGTACATGGCATGCCATAGTGCTAATTTTTTGCTAGATTTGGTATAAATCGAGTTTTTTTCGGAGATATCGCGTAATTTTCTATGCGATACTATTTCACAAAATGGGGGACAAAATATATTTTGTATGGACACATTTGATGGTTGTAATATATACAGCCAGCATAGAAAGTTGCATTCGAATTAATAACATGGTTGCGACGATTTAACACATAAAACTAAAATATCTATATTGACGACATTTTGAAAATAAGTATCTGACATACCTGAAACATGTCAGTTGACATTACCTACCACAGTACTACTTGTTTGCCATATTTGGTAGGAATCGCTCAATTGTTTACCGAGATATTTTGCAAAAACTATAAATTAATGTAGCACTATCTTAGAAAATAATGGACAAAAGTGATTGGTTTGGCTTATATCATGTTTGTAATAGATACTGTCAGCATACAAAATTTGGCTCAAATCGGTTGAATGGTTCCCGAGACATGACATTGTAAATTTTAAAATGACCGCCGTTTTGAAAGTAAGTGCCCGGCGTGGTCGAAAACTATAAAAGCCAGGTAGTACTATAGTATGTATTTAATCCATTCACAGTTACTTCACACTTTTACACGAGAGGACAACGCAACGCTTTCCTGCGCACTCAGTTGTAATATTATTTTGCATGAGAACTATTTATTACTAGGTGCTACCAGCACAGATTATTATAGCTGTTTTTATTCGTGTTTATTATAAAATAAATAGTATAATGTATGGATAAACTATAGATAAAACTTCAATTTAACGAAAAATAAGATAGACGTAACCTGTCTTTACATTGTTATAAAATGCTTGATATATGGCATTTTTGGGAAATAACTAAATACGTAATACATGAGGTGATTTTTCGAAGGTTTGTGTTAAAACGTCCGAAGAAACCGTGAATGGACTATACTGAGTTTGGTGAAATTCGGTCCATGCGTTCAAAAATTTAAGGGAGAACACACACAGGAAAGTGATCTCACAAACCTTTATTTCCTTAGTAAAGTAGGCTAGAAATGACACTGAAACATACCAAAGTTATCTCGTAACCTCACTCAACATATATCTTAAGGCTGTTCACGATAAAGCGAGCACTTTAGAAATGAACCTTACAAAAATGTCACTACCCCTGCCTGCATTTATTTTAACGGGCGTACTGAGTGACATTCGTCCAGTAAAGTTGGTAACGATGGATAGAAAATAATTACATACCTTAATGTCGAATAAAATAGGTGACCATTTATGATAACTTATAGTTATTTATTTCACTTTGTTTTTTTTTTATGCATTGAAGTGAAAAAAATTAGCAGATTTGTAAAGTACTTACTTTCTTAATAATTTCACACGTTTATTTTACCGACGCATGAATAAAGTGATGAGGCCCATGGCAATGTTAATTTTACATAAGGCGGAAGAATAAACGTAGATCTTACGCAGGGCTTTCTAAAGTGCTCATAATACCGTGAACAGCCTATAACTAGTTATCACTTGTGGCTTTTGATTCCTCATAAAACTGTCGACTGAAAAATGCAGGTAATAAACTTCCCTAGTGGCACAACACTGATACCAACATGTAGACGACATCACAAACGACCCTGTTCCATGCTTAACTCAACATACGAAAAAATGAGGGTTACAACCTCGTTCTGGCCGACCAATCCCTCAATCCAAAAAGAAAACAAAATGCGAGAAAAACACGTAGACATGAATTCGACTGTGGTGTAAGTCATTATAATCTTCAATGGTCTCACGTGGTAAAACAAGGTATAGGCTGTTCACAGCAAAATGAGCACTTTTGAAAGCCCTGCTTAAGATCTATTTGTATGCACGTTGTGTATTCCTCCGCCGTATGTAAAATTAACATTGCAATGGTCCTCATCACTTTATTCGTGCGTCGGTCACGTGAAACTGTAAAATTATTAGAAAAGGAAATACTTTACAAGTCTAATTTTTAAACTTATGTGCATTAAAAAAAAAAACAGAAAGCGAAAGAAATAATTTTAAGTTATCACAAATATTAACGTTACACTTTTTATTCAACGTTAAGATATAGAAATACTTTCCGTCCATCGTTACCAACTTTACTGGGCGAACGTCACTCAGTGTGCCCATTAAAATATATGCATGCAGGAGCAGTAACATTTTTCCAAGGTTAATTTTTAAGTGCTAACTTCATCGTGAACAGCTTTTATATGTTTTTTACTGACTAATCCAATTTAAATTTAACAAGTTAACATTTTATGAGCCAGTTTCTTACAATGGTAGAAAAAATTAACCCTAACCCCCGGTAGAACACGTAGTCTTCTGTTTGCAGTACCAACGAATTATCTACGACACATTTGTATTCTCAGACAGCTCATTTGTAGAGAAGTGGCAGTGTAAGTCGACATTCGTGCGGGCGGATTGCGAACATTACAAGTCACAAGATTCGGTTCGTAGAGAAGCGCATTTTCTCCCTGTGTACCGCATTCCGAGGTGGGCCGAGTATGGACGCCTCGCGGATTTCGAAGTTTGAGGACATGGCGGCGGTGATAATCGCAAGACGTGAGTGCGAACACTCGTTTTGTACGGCTAACATCGCAACAGACGTGCACTATTTACTACAACTATGATTGTCCTTGGAGAACTGAACGTAAATACAACACATGATTTATTATGTTTTTGTGTGTGTATGGATGTGTGTGTGTGTATATATATATATATATATATATATATATATATATATATATGCACACACACACATACATCCATACACCTCCTGCAGTGAATACTCAACGAACAGGTGTGCACTTTGCAAAGTGGTTCAACGTGTCAACACGTACATGTTTCGGGTAATATTTTCAAGGTCATTTTTTTTTCTCTAAAATTTATCAGGAGTACCTTCTACTCGAATACGCGGCAACTCTATTTTTTTACGTGCCATAATAAGTTGGGCTGTGCGCACCGTAAGAAACATTTGAAATTAAACTCCGGGAGAAATAATTTCTGCTATAAATGAGTATGTCTGAACACGCGAAAGCAGACTGCAAATTCAACGTGATATAAAAAGTGAATTGTAAAATGTAGTTGTCATAGAGCCGTATTACACAAGTGTGACGTTTACGTTAATCGCCAATCAATTTCTTTTTTATATTTTTATAAATATATAATACCATACTAACAGCGTAGTAGTGACGTATGACTAAAGGATTAAATGTGGGCACAGAGAGGAAAATAAGCAAGGCTTCCACAAATAGTCGATTTTCACACACTCGTGTCCGTGATGAAACTGAAGAAACTATTATTAACTAGACGCTAATATTAACTTCGCGCTGTTCGACTGACCTGCCATTAGCAGATTAATTGAACTTGAAATATGGGATCTATGCTGTATTCGTGGCTGATTCATAGGACTGGGCGGTTGCTCATAAACTACCTGTTACTCGGGAAAAGCTGACTAAGCGATCCACTCTCTCGACGTTGCCGCTTACTCACTGGGAAGCCTTGAGTTACGCAGCACGCAACACACGCACGTTTGGCCGGTTGTCTATGCACAAGGCGCTGGGAGGAAAAACCTTTCAAGAAGTAAACAATTAATTTCAGTTGGCTTGGCAGATTCACTAGCTGTCTATGCGACCAGTGTACAAAAATTAATATGATTCTCCGGACTATTAAATACACAAGTAGTCAACTACCAGCAATACGCCCCGAGCCCTGTTTACACGAATCCCATACCAGCGCACGCTAATCTATCCCGTGTCTGACAAATTGTGAGCTTTTTCTGCGTGAACGATCAAGCGTTCAACACATATCGCTTCGAAATTTCTTAAGAAATTCGCATATTTTCTGTGCCTTTAATTGATGAGGATAATTTTTATTTCCAATTTGCTTCATTTTTGACAGAGCCCGAAGTCTTTCGGAAATCGCTTTTAGCGGCAAATGTGAGGCAGCGTCTATCAACAGACGAACTCATGTGTAAGCTCTGGCATGAATAAACACGTGTGTACATAACAAAAAAAAACTGAAGCAGTCATGATAACGCAGTGTGTATTTACAGAGCTACAACTCACTGAACGACACGATCACTTGTGGGGTAAACTTGCCGGGAACCGAAGAGTGTGTGTGAAAGAGAAATAGAGGAATATTGGTATCCACCATCCATTGTATGTATTAGCTCAGTCACCCTTAGATTCTAAACAACTTACTTTTTATAATGCTTGACTGTATATCGTATTTTTCAATTAATTTTAACATTGTGTTGCTCTACGCTCAAATCTGTAGGCATTTAAAACAGCGCGTTTCTCACTGAATGCTACTTATTATGTTATCTATAGTCACTGCATAGTTTTATGTGGAAACCACAATTTGACTATAAAAACCGAAGTTCTTGATACAAAATATTATATCTTGAGCAACTTAAAAAACTCCTTTGAAAGTTTTATAATTTTTCGTATATTATAAAATTGTATGCGTGTATATTATTGTCATATTTATATAATTTTCCTCGAGTACAAAAATCGGTATTTTATTTTTACCGAAAGTCTAGGGACATCATGAAGTAGGGACACAGGGATTTTTCTATAATGTTTTAGTTATTTCAATTGTTTGGTTTTTGTTAATTTCTATTCCACAAAAACATAACATTTCAATCTACGCAACAATAGAAAATTATGTATTTATGAAAATTGTATTACTTTAAGTTATTAGTGTTAAAAAACCATACGAAACATAAAGCGTTGTCTGACAATGATTCAGGACTAGGCGTTTATAGCCATAAAAACAATTTTGTTACACCAATTTCAATCTCACTGCAGTTTTGTATTTCTTTTGCGTAATGTTTATAGGAAAATGCAGTTTTATAGTTGCAAAAAGTGTTTAGATGATTGCATTAAAGACACATTATGGTAGAACCGGTATGTAAAAGATTGTTAAATATTAATTCGTGTGGTACTCCATCACAGTATTCTGTATTACACCGGATGTTCAAACACTAACTAACGTTGTGTGTCACGAAGCACAACTAATCACCAGCTTTCTTTTTTCGTGGCACACTTATTATTGCAGCTATTTTTAACTTTCTAATTACAGCAAGGAGTGTGTGAAGAGAATGCCGTGTAAGGAGCGAATCATAGATCGGGGTAACACCCACCTGGATAGCAGCCTTCTGAGGTTTACTATATATACGTACCGGTCATTCCTGGAGTGTGAAACGAAACTAAGTCCTAGTATGTTTACAGATGGCGTATGGATAAAAGAAAGAAACGGGAGTACTCTGAGAAACTCCACCATCAAAGTTCGCCAGGTTTCCTACATACAAAATCCCTACTCGAGGTCGTTTGGGGAGGGTGTATGTCTCACAATAGAGGCTGTCTTACGTAACGCATAACCTCAGAGGAACATCCTTTTTTATTTTATAAAATAGTGGGCACTGAAGACGAGGGCTGGTTATGTACAAATAAGCTAAAGCTTATTAAACAGTAATATTTACTTATTTTGTGTGTTCAAATAAACTAAATGACACGTGAACATAAAGAGACAAAGTCTGTTCACGATAAATGAGCACTTTTGAAATGAACCTACCTGCATATATTTTAATGGGCGCACTGAGCGGCATTTGTCCAGCAAAGTTGGTACAGATGGATGGAAAATTGTTCCATTATCTTAACGTTAAATTAAAAGTGTTGGGTAACCATTTGTGACAACTTAAATTATTTATTCCGCTTTCTGGTTTTTTTTTTTTTTTTTTTTTTTTTTTTTTTTTTTTTTTTTTTTTTTTTTAGTGTAAAAGAGCAGATTTGTATAATATATACTTTCCTGAAAATTTCAGTTTTACTTGACCGATGCATGTATAAAGTGATGAGGTCCATGGCAATGGTAATTTTACATAAGACGGAAGAGTACATAACGTGCATACAAGTAGATCATAAGCAGGCCTTTCAAAAGTGCTAATTACGGTACTTCAAAGGCATTTTTATATTCCTGAAATAAAATTTCGGAAAACTTCAGTTGGATGGGATCGAACCAGCGAACTCTCAAATGCTGTCCAAAACAAGTCACTGCACGACCGAACAAGCTCGGTGCAGCTTTCTTTGCGAGAGCGTGTAGGTAACGCGCATCGTGATAGCTGGACATCATCCACCCATCCCATCATCCCATCCATCCATGCAGTAACACGCATGCCATACTATATATGTCATACATATGTAACATACATATATACATATACGAACGTTTCTACGTTTCCGTTTTCTAACATTTATAGGCTGTTCACGATAAAGTGAGCACTTTTGAGGCCCTAGTTTTTTTCTTTTCAGCAATTTTTTTTATCCTTTGACTACCTTTTGAAATAAATATTGCCATGAACGTAATAAAGACACTGTGTGAATTCCACCGCGCTCTGAAGTTAACGTCGAAGGCTAAAATATAATATACTAGATGACCCGTGCGACTTCGTTTGCATGACATTTAGGATTGCGGCCTCACTTGATATATATCTATACACTGTGGCTTCACTATTGTGTTCTCTACCCACTGAGTTTCTGAAGCCCCACTATTGGTTTCTCTACCCACTCAGCTAATGCGGCTCTTGGGAAGGAATGAAAGAGAGCCCATAGATAAAAAAAGAAAAGAGAAATGACGGAATTTTTTATTTTAACAATGCTTTTTTTATGCAGTAAAATTACAATAAGAATTTTCATGAAGGAATGATATAAAATTACAATAAATGGTTCTTTTTTTAAGGAAATGAGACCATTTTCCGGGATAAAAAGTAGCATATATCACTCTCCGACCCTCCAACTATATCTGTGCAAAAATCACGTCGATTCGTTGCTCCGTTTTGACGTGAAAGAAGGACAAACAAACACACTTTCCCATTTATATAGTAGTAAGGATTTATTAACTATTATTCCAAATTAGAGGGTTTTCAAAAGTGCTCACATTAACGTGAACGGCGTACCCAAAGTTTCTGCTACTACTAAGTAAATCATGCATGATGTAAAAGTCTGACTAACATTCACGTTTAACTTATGTGCTGTGTAGGAATGAGGCAACTTCGAACATTCTGTCAGTTCGCTCCGATTTCTGCACCTCCACCAAAGTGCATTACGAATGGTCTAACTAAACCAGGCTAAGTAAAGAGCTTTTTGCCGACCTTCCGTGGATGAAGCTGCACGCGCATTGATGAGGGGCTGGCGTGTTTGGTCTGTTCTCCGAGGTAACGGAAAAATAAAAAATAAACTATGAGTCAATATCTACATAGTAAGAAGAACTTTGGACTTGTCGATTATGATGCAGGTACGCCAACCCAACTTGACTTAACGAAGGTAAAGAAAAGGAGGGGAGTAGAGAGGGACGGAAACGAAAGAGACTATTTAAACGTGCTGCATTGATTAGTTGACAGTCGTGATATTGGCAAACACTTGGTATGAATACTATATAGTAGTATACCTCTGCATTCCGCAGTATGGAGGCGAGTGACAATATCTACTTGAAAAATTTTAGGTGTTTGGGTGCAAGGAATTAAACTACGACCATCAAAATGTGAGTCAAGTTACCGCATTAACTAAGACATTCAGTTTCCTTGCAAAAGCTCGCTTCTTAAAATATTAACTGTATATGTAAGAAAGTTTACTGAACTTTTCAGTTTAACACTACCAAGTTTACAAGCTGATCAGACTAATCGAACAAGTTTGTGTTAAAATAGATTCAATCTCGGACGTCGACGAAAACATTCCTATCGGAGTCAAGACGATGTTGCAAATCAAAACAACCACAACTCTAAAATAATACTTGCTGCATTACCAAGTTGGCGAACTTTTAACTTTATTGTGTAAAAAACTATGCATTGCCTGGAGTCATGCTGTTTGCAGTGTGTCCCACAACTGTTGACGTGTGCGTGGCGGAGGAGACAGACGGCGAACACGACGTACGAGGTGGTCCCACAGACGTTCAATTGGATTGTGATCGGAGCTGTTTGTGGGTCAGGAAGAACTTCGACGTTTTTATCGTGCTCTTCCAGCCACGTGCGGACATTTCTAGCCGTGTGGTAAGGCAATCAAGTACGGGTGAACGCCGAGGATGGATTCTTAACCAAATCAATCAAGATTGCCTTCCACAAGTTTTATGAGACCTAGAGAATACCACGAGATAATTCCCCAGGCCGTAACACTGCCTCCACCGCCTTGTGTTGGTCCAGTAATAGAACAGGGTGTCGGTTCTCCGATGTTTCTCGCCGGACACGCTGACGTCCATCCGTTCTATGCAGCGAAACCGTGGCTCGTCGGAGAAGGGTACCCGTCGCCAATCAGCAGCGGTCCAGTAGCCATACTGTCGAGCAAATTCCAGTCGTATTCGTCGATGCACCTGTGTTATAATGGGTGCAGTCACCCTCCGTCTACTCCGGAGCCTCATTCGCAGAACTGTTCGCTGAATGGTTGTGGTAGACGCGTGTCTGGATGCCCCCTGGTTCATTTGGACGGGGAGCCGTTCCACTGTAGCCTGTCGGTTGGCCTTCACGCAACGTTGTAGTCTACGTTCACCTCGGACATCAATGGCGCGTGGAGCTCCTCAGTTTCCACGACGGTTATTCCCAATGGAGCCATTCGTCCACTCAAGTATATACCTTTACCACAGAGGCACGTGAACAGTTCACAAACGTCGCTGTTTCCGAAATTCTGCCCACCTTGGCCCGAAAGCCGATGATAATCCCTTTTTGTAACTCTGTTAAATCGCTTCCCTTGCCCATGGCAGCAGGAAGAGCACTGTTTACAGCCAGCCTGTCGGTCGCATTATATGTATACCCGCTTCACCAGCCCACGTCACGGGCCATACGTCATGGGCTACGCGCTGCAGATGGCACTTCTAGCGGGTGGTATTAATAATGTGATTAGACTGTATATAATCAAGTCTTATTACTACAAACGCCAAAATTGACTTTCACAGCCATGTAATTCCGTTCACGAAACTAAACATACATTTAACTGAGATTATTGTGTCTTCAGTTCCGCTTTATCATTCGTGTTTTTAGCACATAATTTTAAAAATGAGAACTACAAAAACTCTAATATTCTATAGCCATCTCGAATATTTTTATTAATAAGATAAATACATACAAAAATATAGAAAAAATTTTAATGTAAAATATCTTCAAATTTACACAAGCGAAAAATCAAAAAACCATTGGCAAAATTTTTCATTTGGAAGTGAATTCTATTGGCCGAAATACAATAATATCCGGTTTTACTATGTAAGTTGGGGCACAGACACTTTACTGTGGCACTGATATGGGTATGTATACGATTGTAGTAACGATTTATTTCGAGTGTAGCACTGCCTTAACGAAGGTCGTCATCGCGCCGCGCCACGTGACCTGGAACTACACCCTGCAGGCATTTCTAACCAACGACGAACCTCCCTCCCCCCTCCCCGGCTTCCATCTGATAAATACCCACCCCGCTTGACCACCGCCGACCTGCGCTATCCCTGGAATGCCAGGGACAGCGTTCCAACGATACTTCGACCCAGTACAAAATGTCACGGCACGGTCAACATACATCACCCCCTCCACTACGCCCTTCACGAGAAGGGTGAGGTATGGGGTTTCAACCACCCGCTCACTCGGAAGAACTCAATCTCCCGTGAGACGTTCTTTCCACTTTTTCCCCATTAACTTATTTTTCTTTTTGGTCTGCAGCAGTGCTTGTTATAAAAGATTCGATTAGGAAACAGACTGAAAACAGTGCTTTTTCCAATTTCCATGCTATAGGCTGTTACAGGGTAAAGTGAGCACTTTTTAAGGCTCTCCCGAAAGGCTTTAACCCACAATAAATATATTGTATTGCAGACTCGGACGTTAATTTTGAGAGGTGGAATGTATACACTTTGTTTATTAGTCATATTGTAATGTTTACATTGAAAAGTGGCGGAAAAGTAGAAATTAATTGTAAGGAAAAATGTAACAGGGCCTTAAGTGCTCACTTTATCGTGAATAGCCTATACATTCAGTAACTATTTTAATAAGAACAGTTGCGCAGGGGTTATGATCACACCAAGTCTGCTGTTTAGTTGGCAAACTAAGCTGGACTAGAGATTTGATGGAAAATTTATGTATTAAATAATGCTTCATTTTTCTAAAAGACATCTGCTTGCAAAAAGCATTTAGGGAACATAAATTCGAATTTCAGTTTCTTATTTCCACCTTTTAGGAGTGTTTTTTTTAAATGAATAAACGGCGTTAATCACAATCAATTTTAGGCAAGTACTTTTTAACTCTCATTATTAATCTTAGCATAGGGAGCTGCAGAACACCTTTATTCTTGTTTTTGACGTGTGATGGAAACGGCATGATTTAAATGTATTCCGATTTTAATCGCGCTTGGCCCACTGCCTACACTGACCAGCAGAAAGAAAACTGAACAACATGGGGAAACATTATCAATTTTATAGTCATACTTCATCTGGCACGATTCCCACTTGGGAAAATCCGGGAGTGGCCCGGCCAAGGGTTGAGCCCGGTTCGCCTTGAGGGGATGCAAGCAATCTAACCGCTCTACCACCGCGGCCCCCCGGAAGCAGAGATGCTATAGGAGCTCAAGAGAAGAGATTTGAGTTTTGGGAATTCGCAGGTTTTCTTCAGGGTTCTCCTGGGACATCCAATGGGCCTTTCTACAATGATAAAAACACATCTTTACATATTTATTGTGTTACTGTAAGCTACTGGAAAAAAAATTAGGACATTAAATTACGTTCTTTATCTAGTTAAGACCCCTACTTGGACACGCCCAGGAACATGTAATAGGCCTAATACATAAACAAAAAAGGAGTAATCATTTCGCAATCACAGAAAAAAAAATTCTTTCAATAATGACGGTACAGAAGAAGATGAAGAATTGTCGTGTGACTACAAAGTCGTGTTATAACTTAATATTAACAATAACATCATTATGGTTTATAAAATTCCCATCATAATATCAGAATTAACACTAAAGAAGACAGCATATCGAAAGAATTAACTTAGCTTCAGGACATTAAGACTTTTAAGGAGTACAGTCTCCCAAAATACGTAGCCTCTTATTTCACGGATAATTTTATATTGCTTCAGGAGAGAAAGAAATAATGAAATCCTGTAATCTTAATAGTCACTTGAAATATTATAAAAAATATTGTTTCCTGAAGTGATTCGCGAATTGTGTATGAAAAACAAAATTACGTTAATGCGACCACTGGTGCTACAGACCACTAAAATTTCAAAATGAAACCGTTTTTAAACTCTGAAATTTCATACGTGAGTGCGCAATCAAAATCAATACTGTAACGGAATAGGTTAGCACGTTTGTGAATGTGGAGGATAAACATAAATTACCATTATTAAATAATCCGGAGTGATACGAATATCAGTGCAAAAACTTAAGCCCGTAAAATTTGAGCTAAAAACATATGTTTTATTAAAACGTATGCTGATAGTTACGACAAAATTACATGGTTCCATAACCAAATCCGTATCATTTGGGAAATGTTCATTTCATACGTATAAATATAGATAATTGTAGGAACGTCTTACATTCCTGATGAAAACGTGGTTTATATGAGGAAGAAAGAATGTTCTAGTAACTTGGCATTACTTACTCTTCATCTTCCTACTCAGTCCCTTTGATGGTGCAGCACCAATAGTTATATTTTACGGCCCTAGATGGCTTCCCAGCTGTTCCTTCACGCATGACAACACGTCCAGCCTCTTTTGCGCCAACTTACAGCTGCTAAAGGAAATGTGAAATGCCTATTTTATTTCCTCACTAATTCCTTGCCGTCTGTATAATAAATACCGTACGCACGGATACGGGCGGCTCCAAGTTCTCTACGATGTAAGAAAACTGGAAAAATAACTCGAATAAATTAATTAGGTAACACATGAGCTTTATTATCACAAGGGGGAGGGGGGAATAGAGTGCAGAGATTTGGGAGGCTCTTAACATCGAAGTCTTGAAAACCGATGAGGGGCAAACGAGGTGAGTATGGAGCAGTGCCGGAATACAAGGTCGGGGGAAACGGGAAATCCTCGAGAAAACCCGCCGACCAGTGGCATAGTCCAGCACGATTCCCATGCATGTGCAAAAATCGGGGAGCGACCCCGCTGGAAATATAACCTGGTTCGCCTAGCTGGAAGGCGAGTAGTCTGACCACTACACCACCGCGGCCCCTCTTTTATCGCACGGGGTTAACTGAATATTAACACAAGATAATCTCTTGGATAACAGTTGTAAATTTCTTTTGATTTTATTATAGTACGAAAGTGAAGGTAAACTTATTTAAAGCGTAATGTTATGTAGGAAACGGTCTTACAACTATAGGCTGTTCACGGTAAAGTGAGCACTTAAGGCCCTTCTAAATTTTTCCTTTCATCCAATTTTCATCTTCCTGCTGCATTTTAATGTAAACATTGCAATGTGAATAATAAACACGGTGTATATATTTCCCCATCCTCAAAATTTAATGCCTGAGGCTGCAATAAGATATATTTATTAATAGTTAATGCATGTTAGGAGGACCTTAAAAAGTGCTCACTTTACCGTGAACAGCCCATACTTTAGTTACTTTGTGAATGCTCTGAAATAATTACTGAGGAATATATAAGCGATGCGTGTAAGTGCTGAATTTTTCAGCGCCGAGAGCGGTGAAATAAGGCGGTGACGGAGCAGTGGTGGGGGAACAGGAGCATTCCGAGAAAACCCACGTCCTCTAGGTTTTCAACATGCGAAAATGAGAAGTGGCTGCCTTTGGTAATCGACACCTGCTCACCGTCAAATAAATATAAATGCAGTAGCAGATATCTTCTCAGTAATAAACACTTGGCCTGTTATACTATAAAATGTGCCGTCATGAGTTACTACGTGAGCTGAAATTCAGGTCATGGCTACGATTCCAACCAATTGTATTACGTATGGATCCCCCTCCCCCACCAAAAAAATTTCCCAGAAAGCATACAGTAGCGGGGGTAATTAATTATAAATTTCAGTCTTGCCCGAGATGTTGCCTACGGATGTTCACACTGTGGTGCAGAAAATCGTATAATCATTATGCAACGTTTTTTACATAGCGACCACCATCAGAACTGCATTAACATAAATAACTCAACTGACTGTATACGCGTGCTTTACACTGGCTCGGGAACCAGGACCTTTCGTTTGGGAAGTCATCTAGTGTATTCTCACAAGGGACGGCTTTACTTCTCATGCCGGAATCACATAGTCCCGACCAACAGAGCACGACATGACCAAAAACGCAGCCACGACACATTTCAATGTGACTACTTAAATTTACAGCATGACCAACACTATACTCTCGGCATCTAACCTAACTATTTAGAAGGCGCTGATAGGCTACTTTAGTTTCAAAGGCGGTGAACAAGAAGGAAATTTGTAATACACAATGGAGACAAATTGGTATCGCTAATGCATACAGAGGTAAAATTATTATTTTTAAGAGTTAGATACAGTGATTTACCATTATGGGAAACCTTGCAATACAATTTCATTTTGCGAGGTTTTACATTATGTATGTCGTGCCGCACGATACAACGAAGAATAGAAATCATTTCTAATCCAAAACTGCTGTCTGGATGACGGAATCGGTCGGGTTTACGACGATCTATCTTGTATTTCATTCGCTGTTGGCCGTCGTGTCGTGCGCGTTGGGGCTATGTGATTCCGGCATTACAGGACAATATTAATCAACATATTTGTCGACAGAATTTATTGTGTAGCGTTCACTGGTGGTAGCAACAACGCTAAAGGGTATTTCTAACGAAGAAGTCATTACGGCGTCAACACTGACCCACACTCAAACAACTTTGTCGACTCCACAGACTAGCAATTTGACTAAGTTCTACTGGTTCTAACCGAGAAGTATGCTGCAAGTGCTACTGTGCGGGAGTACACGTGCTATTATATATTCTAGGTTGAGCAGCGGCGTTGGTGAAGGGTGACTCCGGTCTGCAGGTAGCCAACTTGTTGGCTTACTGACACAAAGACTCCAGCAGGCATTCTTCCCGGCAGCTGTTGTCTGACGGCAGGTAAGGTACTTAGCTGCTTCGCTCCTGTTGAAAGTTCTTTATAAGGCCCGGTGGCCCAGTGGAAGGGTTGTTTGTTAAAGGACTTGCCACCCGCGCGGAGAATGGAGTCGTTAGCCCCCACAATCCTCCGACCATCATTCCTTTCAGGGCCCATCGTAAATAAAGACGAGATGGGCTGGCCGGTTTGTCAGTTGTCACCGGCTCACAATGGAGCTGGGTGAACGGACGCAAGAATGTTAGGAGAAAGCAAAAGAGACGTACACAAGGTGAGAAGGGATGGCGGAGAAATTCGTGGACAACCACGAGTGGGCTAGAACACCCACGCCCATGTTATCACTGTGCACATTCAGCTTGATTTAACTGTAAAGGAAAACTTAGCTGAACAGTTACAGTGGAAGTAATCCACAAACCGCTGTTTCACTCACTCGAACGATCGCCATGAATCAGACAGAAACTGTGGTTCTCCCAGTCTGGCATGGCTGACTATCAGAGCAACTTGACGAATGGGCTGATCAGCATGGCGGCAAACGCCGAAAATGAAGAGGCAGTCGTAACCAGCGTGCAAACCAACATTTCATCACATCATGCTATTCATTTTCTTGTTTGGGACAACCCTATAAATATTTAAAACAAACACACCCCGCACTTAAACCTGGTCTCTTACAAACTTTAATTACATAGTGTAAAGTTAAGGTATGCTTTCGTTAATTAAAACTGTACCGAATACGACTTGTATCTACGAAGTGGGAAGTATGTACCGGTGCCATACAGGAAACTTGCGGTTAGCAGAATTTGAAACTCTGAAGTGACAAATTATCCATATATCCACAGCCTAAAATACTAAACGGTTCCGAAACAGTGTTGCGATACCAAGTAAACTTCTTGAAAACTATTTCGCTGCAGTTTTTCTATATAAACATTTTAAAGAGGGAGAGCATTAGTTAACTGCAAATAACACTAGCCGTAAGTAAGAGCATAAAAGTTTATTACTTGAGACTAAACGTCATTCCAAGCACTTGTGCACTCTTCAAGGCTCTTATTTTACGGAGGGGGGGGGGGGGGGGAGAGAAAGAGAGAACGAACTGCCTGCTATAAAAAAAAGTAAACTGCACTGAAAGCGCTTTTTTTTTATTCCCAGGAAAAGGAAGGATGCATTTTTCTTGAAATTCTGGTTTATCCGAGTTGTTACGAACAAATTATTTCCACTATTATTTTCCTCCTTTTCGTCCCTTCGGCTGTAATTTAAGGACCTGTTCCTCGGGAACAATGGACTCCGTGGACCAGGACTCCGGCACTCCGCCCGATATTAAACACGGCGATAAATGAGCCAGCTGCATTTCATCCGCTCCCTTACGATCTGTCAGAGCGCTCCCTTTTACGAAACGCCGTCGAGGTTTATGGGCTCTCCCGAGCGCTGTCCGGCGTCTGAGAGGGCCGAAGCGAAGGAACGACGGCAGGGAAGCGAGTAAGAAGGGAGGGCGTGGAAAGGGATCCATCCTAATGTCAGCGGCACATTTCGCAGCAGAGCCAAGGCGATGGCGGGCGGGTTGGCATATGGGGCTCCGTAGATAATTGAGAAAATCTCGAGGGGTGGAGTGATTTACGACGCAAAGAGCAGCGACACCGAGGCGACGCCTCGTGTCGCCAGAGGCAGAATACTGTACCGCCGCGCCGACTGAACTAGTAGAACTGTAACTGCGCTCGCTGAAAAAGTCAAAACTATTCAGAATTCACGACATTTCGCCTAAAAATGAAATTTCTGCCAAACACTGTTATTGTCGTTAAAGTTATATACAAACATTAAAGGCTGTTCGTGATAAAGTGAAAACTTTTGAAATCAACCTTATATTTTAACGGGCGCAATGAGTGACGTGTGTCCAGTAAAGTTGGTAACAATGGATAGGAAAGTAGTTCCATCTATTCACGTCGATTAAAAAGTGTTGGGTAACAATTTGTGTAATTTAAATTATTTCTCTCGCTTTCTGGTTTTTTTAATGCATCTAAGTGTAAGAAGTAGCAGATGTGTACAATATTGACTTTTCTAATAATTTCACAGTTTCACTTGACCGACGCATGAATAAAGTAATGAGGCCCATGACAATGTTAATTTTGCATAAGGCGGAAGAACACACAAAGTGTATAGAAGTATATCTTAAGCAGGTCTTTCAAAAGTGCTCATTTTACCGTGAACCGCCTATACACGTATTTATTTGTGATTAAGTTCAATAGCTGGAGGGGAGTGATTTCGGCGGCCCTCGACATCGAGGTCTTTAGAGCCGACGGGGGTGAAGTGAGGTGAGTATGGAGCAGCGCCCGAATGCAAGGGCAGGGGAAACGGAAGATCCCGAGAAAACCCGCCGACCAGCGGCATCGTCCTACATGATTCCCACATGCGAAAATCCGAGAGTGACCCCGCCAGGAATCGAACCCAGCTCACCTAGGTGGGAGGCGAGCAGTCTGACCACTACACAATGGCAGTCCCTAAGTTCAATAGCTGATATACTTAAGTTGCCGAGAATAGTTTAACTTCATTTATTTATTTATTAGGATTATCTATCTGCTTATATGACAAAAGTCAACTGAATGAACTTCTACACTGTTAATTTATTTTCCTGTCTTGAACTTCAAGTCAAAGCGAAATTTTACTGTGGCCAGCGAGTTCAGGTACACTGGTCTTCCTTAAATACTCTGGATCGAGTATGGAAATTTTTTTTCAAGCAGGGCGATGGGCCGTATTCATAAAAATGTACACTGATTGTCACTTTTATAACTGCAAGCCATTAATAAATGCAACTATGTGAGTTATGTATACAACGTGTTTAGAAAACATATTTACAAACTTGGGCAAATTATTCGTGACCGGAAAAAGGGAAAAATGATATAGGACTTCCATGGTCCAACTCAAATAAGGGTTGTAGAAGCCCTTAAAGGCGGAAGGCGACAAGAATATTACGTAGAATATTATGCAAAGTACCTGCGTTAGAGGAACACAGATTGGTATACGGATTAATAAAATCAATACCTTGGATAAAATGAAGGTATGATACGTCGTACACGCCCTTATTTAAATAATAGGGGTTGGCACATTTTGATTGTATGCAACATTGATACCGTGAGGTTTGTGGATACCCTCGGATGAAGGACATCGTAATTGGCAAATAAGGCCCCCTAGTTGCAACGCTCAATGATCCACCGTTTCCGGTTAAATCGCAAACTACATGTTCAGTGGTAGCAATGCCATGGCCTGGTGAGTTGGCAACCCTTCCTGCACCTTAGGAATACACCATTAATTCCCCGCTGAATGTGTATGGCCAGGAACCAACACGCAGCAAACTGATTAGCATTAGGGAATGTTCTACACCAGTGTAGCTGTGTAGGCGGAAGATTGTGCAGCGCAGGGTAGAAACGAACAAAACAGTATGTTGGTTGCACTGGCTGTGACCGTATCCGTGATAAACACTAGTTTGGTGCGTTCAGTTATTATGTGTAATGTACGATGCACACTGTGTTGCGATACGTTAAGAGTAGTGAATGACTTAATGGGCCCAGTAGCGTGACTGTCATGCTGTGTAAACACATGTAAATTCCGTAACGTAGCAATGCGTCATCCGTACTGAAGGCACTACTTGACAGCACAACAGAGCAAACACTGCAATAATTCGAGATTATGCAGATGGCGTATCACAACCAATTTCGCAGCAAGTGTTCGAAGTGTGTCCCTTCAGTTTCAATGCAGTAGTTCATACAGAGTATTAGAGACTGGCGGACGTGTTGAAGTAACGCCTGGTGTGTCTCGCACTTGATCGCAGGCAGCCATCACCCTCGCTAACATGTCCTCTTCTGATGCCACAGATGTCTCGTACACACACGCCGTAAGAAATATCCACCGCCAGAAGTCTAATGGAGTAAGGTCCGGGGAACGTGGTGGCCAAGCACGAGGACCACCCCGTTCTATCCAGCGAGCGGGATACGTTGTGTTGAGGTGGTCACGCACAATCCTGGTGAAAGGGGGCGGTGCACCGTCATGTTGCAGCCACATCCGTTCTCTGATGGCGAGCGGAACATCCTACAGTAACTGTGGCAATCGGAAGTGCATGAGCGAAGAGTGAATAGATTTGGGCGGCTCTTAACATAGAGATCTTGAGAGTTTATGAGGGTGTAGCAGCGCCGGAATGAAAGGGCGGGGGAAACGGAAGATCCCCGAGAAAGCCCGTCAACTAGCGGCATCGTCCGGTACGATTCCCACTTGCGAAAATCCGAGAGTGACGCGGCCAGGGATTGAACCCGGTTCGCCAAGGTGGGAGGCGAGCAGTCTAACCGCTCAGTCACAGAGACCCCGGAACTGCAGGAAATCATAATACTGAAAACCTGACACACGGTTGGGCAGCAATAATGGGCCAATAACTTATTCCTCCCTATGCCTACCTAAACGTTGATGGCAAGGCAGTGCTTGAGGCCTCTCGTTACAGTTGCATGTGGGTTGGAGTCGTCCCACATGTGTACATTTATACTGTTGCAAAAGCCTTCCCATGTGAACGTGGCTTCGTCTGTAAACGTTACAATCGCCGGGAATCAGGATCAATTTCACACTGCTGCATGAACCACCGGCAAAATTCTAGCCGAGGGGCATAATCTGCTGGTCCCATTGCTTACACCCTACGCAGATGGTATGGTCGCAACAGCTGCTCATGGAAGACACACCATACTGTGCCATTTGATGTAGCTACTCTCCGCGCGATCGCGCAGGTGCTCGTTGAAACGTTGTCCGCTACATTCTCTAAGACAGACTCTTCAAACTGCGGAGTGCGGACGTTTCTTGGTCGACCAGATCCACATTGATGCTGAAACGTGCCTGTTTCCCGCAGTTGCTGTGTAAAGTGTGTGAATGTCGGGTGATTCGGCTGACGTCGTGCAGGTTTATCTTTGGCTGTACACATGCGCAACTGCCTTGCTGTTACCTCTCACTTCACCATACACTAAGATCATGTCAGTTATTTCGGAACTTGTGTGTTCATCGACGTTTACGTCTGCAGTACCTAGTGAATCGAAGCAGTGACAGGCTTCGAATAACAGGCCGCTCGGACAGATTGTGCCGGGCAACTACACTGCTCTTGATGGGGGGGGGGGGGGGGAAGGAGAAGAATTGGCTGTGACGTGTAACACCGTGCTTCATACCATCAACATGTGTTTACCACAGGGTGCAGGCTGTGTTGCCTATCCACTAGGCCGAGGCCTTGCTATCACTGTACCCTTCGTTTGCGTCTTACACCGAAACGGTGGGTCTTAGAGAGTTGCAACATGGGGAGCTTATTTGCTAATTACGACGTCCTGCTTCATCCAGTGGTAACCACTATCAATTTAACCTCACGGTGTCAATGTTGCATGCAATCAAAGGGTGCCAACCCCTATTATTTACATCATAGGGGTGTGTACGACGTACCAACATTCCTTTTATCTAAAATCTTGGTTTACTTAATCCTTATACCAATTTGTGTTCCTTAAACGCAAGTATTTTGCGTACTATCTCACTGTTACGTGCAGCAACAGGTATGCTAGCCTGATTGCGTGAGCAGAAACATACCACGAGGAAGTGGAACGAAGCCTTGAGCGCTTAAAAACAAACCCCTCCTGGCAGGACCGGATGTGACAAAACACGGGCCAATATTACGGCTGGAAACACGGCGAAAGAGGTCTTTTGTCATCCAGACACTGCACCAGGAAGACGTCCAGAGATGGGGGTGTGCCGTCCGCCAACATACGTCTAGTCATCAGCCTACGGCATCATGAACAAGATGATGACGTTCCTTAGAAACTAATCAGAGTTGCTTTAATGTAACTAAGTAACTAGATAATAAATAATAATAATAATAATCATTAACACAATGTAACCAAGTAAACTTAATAAGAGCTCCTCCGAGTTAAAGACAAACAAAGGTTTCTAAACGAGATGTAATTTATATGATTTCAATACAGTACGTTAAAGAGGTAAATAGTGTTCACCTTTGAGTTACGCCTAACCCCAAACTTGTACGTTTAATATATGCTATAAAATAATACACCCGTTAATATAAAACGTAACACCACATATTATGCTTGTCGCCCTCCGCCTTTAAAGGCAACTACAGTCATTAATATTTGAGATTGACCATGGGTGTCCTGTATCATTCTTGCTCTTTTCCAGTCACGAATCATGTGCCCGAGTTGTATACATGTATGTTAAATATTCAGTTTTATTTATACTATCTTACATCCCTACTAACGAACGGAAAGTAATATCGGGAGGAAGGCCGACTCGACTGATTCCATTCACAGTGTTTTCAAACCAGAATTATCGCGAGTAATAAAAAAAAAACTAGATGTTACCGACGATCAAAGAGATTTTCTTTTCTTTTTTTTTTACGTGAATAAGTCTTTAAATTTGCAACCATAGTGGTAGGCAATTCAAAAAATTAAATGATAGCAATATTGGGGGATACAGTTTGGCATTGCAACTCCGAATCTATCGTCTACATTAAAAATTCAATTACGCCACTCGATTCCCAAAGGATCAAATATTATGTTGCGTTGAGTGGGGACTGCGAAGCATCACACGCGAATAACGCGGGGGTGGGAGGGGGGCGCAATTTTGAGTTCGTTTCGCCGCATCTCATAACTTCCGCGTAGTATAACTTTTGACTAGTTATAGCTCTCGTCAAGATCTATGGATTGCGTGCACGAAAACATTGGTGTGGTTATGGTGAAATTGCTTGAGTTTAATGTAAAATACTAAGAAAACTTAACACAATGTCAGCCTATACTCGTAAAAAAGCCTAGTCGAAACACAGAACTCTTATACGGTTGGAAAGAGCACCTCAAAATCAATACAGTGATACCCATAAAACGCCATATGATCGAGTGAGGCGGTGCCTGGAACGTAAAATAACACATCAAGGCGTCTGAGAGCGTCAACGTACTTTCCGCGGGTCAGTTCTGAAACCGCTGGTAGGAGGACAGGGGAAGGCAAGACAGTGAGTGACAGCGGGGAGTGGGGAGCGTGGCCACGCATGAACTATCCGCAGTAACATATTTAGCTCCTTAGTGTCCGGAAGAAAAACACCGTCGTGCATTCTGAGGGCTGGAGAATCGCAAGTAATATAATTGCAAAGTGTGATGAAAGTCTAAACAAAAACGTTATGCTCTCACAGTAAACCAGGCGACAGCAAGAGCTGCAGACTACGCTGGATTGTCGCAGACGTTAATTAAAAAGATACGGAAGGAACAGAAAGAACTAGATAACAGTGGGGAGGGCGGTAGCTTGCCCACTCCGGGTAAACGACGGAAAACTAGGCTGGAACATGCTGTCTTAAATACTGATGACTTTGATCTATGTGTAATTCTAAGGACGATTCAGGCTTTTTATATTCAGGAAAAACGTGTCCCTACCATCACAAAATTTACTGCCCGTGGTAAAGGAGAAAATAGACTTTCCGTGGTCGCATACTTCGTTGCGTAAGGTGGTAAAACAACTAGATTTCCGATGGAAAAATTTGCAAAGCCACAGGAAGATACTAATTGAGAGACCTCACATCGTATCTTGGCGCCACGACTATCTAGTTGCAATGAAACAGCACAGACAAGGTGGGAAATAAATTATCTACATAGACGAGACATGGATAGATGGTAATTTAAAGTTTGGTAAATGTTGGCAACATGAAGAAGTGTTTGGCATACAAGCTAATGTGGATTCGGGTAACTAATTAATTGTAGTACACGCTAGGGGTATTAACGTATTTATCGAAAATTCTCTCCTTGTCTATAAAGCCAGCACTGCCAGTGGCGACTATCACGGCCAAATGAAAAGTGTTAATTTCATAAAGTGGGTTACCGAGAAGCTTGCTCCTAACCTCCTGCAGTCATCTGTAGTAGTGTTAGATAATGCACCGTATCATTGCGCACAGATTGACAAGCCACCTACAAAGTACTCTGTGAAAGCAGATATGTTAACATGGTTAACGAACAAAGGCATAACTTGTCACACATCGATGCGGAAAGAGGAGCTTTACAAATTGGTGGAACACGCGAAACCTAATGTGAAAGTGTACAAATTCGACACGCATCTGACATCTTTGGGACATACCGTGGTCCGGCTTCCCCCATACACGTGCGACCTGAACGCTATTGAGCTCGCTTGGGCGAAGGTGAAGCGAGTAGTGCGCGAAGGAAATGTAACCGGAGATTTATCTCTTCAGAAACTTCGAAAGATTACTATTAAAGGGATAGACAGTGTAACCAAGACGGACTGGGAAGTACTGTGGTCCCGTACAGAAGCTTGAAACTGAATACTGGGGAAAGGATGGTGTTGTGTCAGATGTAATTGACAGTATCTTTGTACGTCTTGACGACAGTAGCGATTCCTCCAGTGCATCAGGCGCGTGCAGTTCAAGCAGTGAACAAGAAAACCCGGGTCCACCATTAGCGACCCGCTGCCTTGAGGTGAGTGAATGTTTTCTTTGTACGATAGAACAGTCGTATAGCGTGGCCGGCTTATCGTTCCAGGGTCGCATACCTGCCAGGGTTACAGAGCTGGCGCGCGGACAGTAGCGTATTCACGAAAAACAAACGGCCGTGTCCCCAACACAGCCGGACACCATTTTTTCCTATTCACCACTACTGCATTTCGCCATTTGTCATCAAATGTGCCTCGCTTCATGTCATGTTTTCAGAGATGGTGATCGCGTACAAAACTCCCCCTTCAAAACACTGTTACTTTGGTTTATTCTACTATCACCCCTAGGCATTATCTCCTTGTGAATAAGAATTCAATCGAACTATGCATCAAATTTCTAATCGTACTGAGTTTCTAGAATAACTGAAATCTGCGTAGTACTTTTAGCAGTAGTTTCCCGTTAATTATTTTAGTATTTTCTTTTTCTGTACTTTTGACATTTATGTCTATCAAAATTCACCTGCATCAACCAGTGAATTATAAAAATTAATACTTTATATTTAACATAAAACATCGCCAGGATGGCCAGCAGTAGCTTGTCAGAACTCTCCGAATCAGTATAACAGCGTATTTTTTGTACGGTATGTTTGGAACACACACAGTGTAAGAACTCGGTACTTTTTTTTTGTTTTTTTAACCTTTTCACTCATTGTCAAAAGTCAATTAACTTTATATGGCGGAGACTAGCTAATTATTATTTGCAAATATTTATACATATATTCTCGTAACTTCGCTTTTTTTTTTTAACGAGAAGTAAACAGTTAGTGGCCTATAGAACAGAACCTTTATTAAAATATTTAACGTTTAAATCGTGACCACTAAGAAAATAGCCGACAACCATCATACATGTAAGTCGTCTTCGCGTGTCAAAGTGATCTTTCAGCTGACGATCTATAATTACAATTACTTATTCTTCCTTTTCCATCGCCAATTCCATTGCTTATTATACCCACCTTTGCTCCTCTGATCCCGTTCGTCCTACAAATTCCCGTCATACTAATATTTACGGTGAATGATTTATAAAATATTATTTAATTCTTCTTCTTTCGTCCCCTCTCCGGCAATAATTAATCAGCGTTACTTCCTTATCTTTATTAGAACTCAAATTCTTATTTTTGTTAGTCATTCATATTTATCTTCTTTATTCCTGCAGAACCCATTATTTCCGCAGCTTATAAAAAATTTAACTACCGTTACTTATTCATTTATTCTCGTTCACAGCTTGTCCATCATCTTGAGCTCCACCCATCAACCATCTTCCAACGTCTTGAATACTCTTTATAGTCTACTGACACCATATAAATATTTGCAGTAATTACTACATGCATGTTTTTGAACATTGTAAAAACAATTGGGTAATTTTACACACATCTATAAGGCAGCATCTCCACAGAAGTCTGTGTGATTTTGCACCTACATGACAATTTGTTTTAATCTGCGTCCAAGTAAATTTATCGTTATCATTTAAAAGGCATGTATATTGTACTGCCAATTTTACATAGAACGATGTGAAATTACAATCTCTATATAGCAGAAAATAAACTGTAACGTTGGCGTTTTTTTTTTTCTCTAGGGCCAGTACATTTTAACCGGCATTGCAATTATTTCACCACAGTACATATTTTTTCACTTGCACAAAAGTAAAATCAGACATTCACTGTAATTGTAAATACACGATTTCCGAACATTTTTTTCCTGTTTTACAAGTAATTTTACCGTCAGTATAAAATGTTATAGAACTACGTCATGTTAATTCGCATACTAGGTATGTGTAGTTTCACCATTTTCACGTCATTGTACTATGTGTAATTTGTTAGTTAAACAGAGTTGTAAAAAAATTATCTCCAACATGTAGCTAACAATTTTCAGGAAGGAAGTTATGTGGAAACAGCAGGCATATCCCATTAGCGGGAGTTGAATTTCCGTTATGAACACACAAATGGAGTTCCAAGTATTCTACTCCCTACCGCTGGATCGCATGTTTTAAACGAATACTCGTTTTCTTTGAATTCTAAGGAACATTAGTTATAAAATTACAAATATTGTACTCGTTTCAGAAAATTACAGATAAAAATGTAGCCTAATGCAAGTTAACTCATACATCACCATTGAAAAATTAGACATTGGCTAACATTGAGTGTGTATACACAAATGCACAACTTAAAGGTTTTACAGGGAGTGGGTGTATTTTTCACACAAGCTTCAAAATGTGTAAATTAACACCAACATTATGTTTGCTAAGCCATACATTCATGTATTTTCACCAAAGACTTGCAGTGCTCTCTGGATTCTTACGAACATTTGTGTAAAATTACACATACTGTAGTTTTAACAAATTACACAACAAAAATGTTAAATTACCAAAAAAAAATGGTATGTGTAGATTTACATTTATTTTACAGTGATATGATTCTAGTAATTTAATTTTTTGTTCGTTGCCCGAAATATTTTTTTTGTAAAGTGCGTCAAATATTACTATGGTTAACTATTAACATCAGTTTAAAAAGTTGTTACTTTATATTATAGACTCTATATCATTTATGTGAAAGTAATACATATTATTTACAGCTAACAAATTGAAAGGGTGAGAGCGAAGGCAGAGGAAGGAGAGGGCATGGAACACAATTGCGCTATTCGCACTTCCTCCAGATTTCCGCGTACTAGTATTTAGAATCTGACGCGAGCCATAAACGGAAAAAACGCCAGAGCAGCAGTCGTGGCACTTAAATACCGATGAATTATGTGAGAGTTAATTTGAGTTTTTGGATCAAAAATAACGATTACTTACATCAAATTCAAGGCAACGGTTTGTTTTATTCGCAGTGGATTCCGAACCATTTGGTTACCGAGCCACGCCGGGGGTTACACCGAAATCCTTACCAGTAAGGCCTTATTGTCACATAAGTGTGACTTTGAAACCATCACGATCGTCGAAAATCTCTATGCGTCAGAAGAGAGTTAAAACATTAATTTCAAGTTAACAGCCGAGGAATAACTAAGTCATAAACAACTCTGCACAAAAGATGCGAGATGAAGAGCATCCTCGAAATGCAGAATTAATCTAACCATGATGCAATCGTCTGACACTAGCAGAATAAGACAACTCATTTTTCTGGCATTGCCCTCAAAGAACAACAAAAAAGGTCTGAGTGGGTCTGCAAGAAATAATCGATTGAACCTTGGGTGCCTGGTGTGACAAATACATCCTGATTGCCTGAAGGATTAGGAATTTTACTCGAGCTGCATGATTTCTCGGATCAACCATGAATTATTGCGAAAGTACAATAGTGGGGAGAATGTGTTCTTGAGATCTGCTTCATTGTAACAATTTACTAACATATAAAAACTACAGAATACATTACAAGTGTTTTGCATGAACGCGTATTCTTAGTGGAGACAGTTCATCCAACGCAAGATGTTTCTTAAACATAAGTGACTTTACTACCGTGGTCAGCGCAGCTCCCAAGGCTATCTCTGGCATCTAACGGAACAAACTTCTCGCAGTAGAATACATCAAAGCGAAAATCTATCAGATTTGTCGAGCACCATAAAATTCACTTGAATTGAGATCTTTGCTGGGTGAAAGGATGTATAGGATAATCCATTGAAACTATGTAAATGAAAGACCTGGGAGTTAAACTGTAGTTACCCTAACACTCGTTTAAGAACTGGAAAATGTGGGTGGGTAGGTAAGTAGGTCTTGTCTCGTCGACAGTGAGGTCATTAGAGATAAAAGTTTTTCACAGAAGAAGAAACAGGGAAGGAATCGTCCATGGCCTGAGATTTCGAAAACCATGAAAAACGTAAATCTAACGGCCGGACCAGGAATCAAACCCGGGTCCTCCCGAATGCGAGTCTAGTGTATTGCCATTGAGCCACTTCGCTCAGTAACTGGAAAAAGGGAATTGGTAAGCAGAACAACGCACCACTTATAGTACGTACTTACTGATAACGTCAGTTATACTTAACACGTAAGATGAAGTCAAAATTTAGAACAAAAAGACGGGTTTGAAACACAGACCCCAAAATTTCCCCCGGCGATGCTCTGGCGATCGGAAACTTCCAGGTAGCACCACGAAGTAAAGCGCGAGGTTTATGTTTTGAATCTTCGGATTCATAGAAAACATGTAAGGGCATGTAATACCTCCAGTGCACAAAAGCCAATTATGCTGCTTATCTGCTAGACGAGGGTTTGGGAAGGTTGAAATCACGGAAAATAGCCGGCATTTGTTTAAATAAAACCGATTCCAATGACGTTAAGAAAATTTATTTTGAATGCTTAAACTAGTTCCTTAAATAGCTTATATGCATTTATTTCAAAGGATATATATTTTAGGCTACTAAATATAATACACAGCGAGCTTCACTACAAAGAGTTGCCCATTTGTTACGTATTACTATATAACAGAATTTCCATACAAAAGAACACTTAATAAAAGGCTTGCAACCATAGATGATACATTGTTGTAATTTTTCTCAAAGTCAGTGGACTAAACAGGTTCATTAAGGGATGGAGGTCTTAGTTAAATGAAAGAGTTAAATATAATTTCCTAATTTTATTTACAATAAATGCAAACATCTCCTAATAAATTGATATCACTTGCTGTTTACAATTAATTAATTAAACCAATACAATTTACAACCTTAAAGTAATTAAGGTAAATAAATTATTAAAAATCAGTCACAATAGACAGTGTATCAAAATATATTCCAGAACTTTATAAATTATATGTCCATATTTGACAGTTCTAATGTTTACAATAAAGTTAGTACCACATGTTAATTTAATCCCACCTCATTTCAATCCAGATCCCACCAGTCCGCGATGTCCTAGAGTCATCTGAGCGTCCTCATGCACAGTAGCCTTCACTCGTCGGATATCATGCCCTCTCACACCACAAACACCTCGTCTGCCGTCGCCTCGCAGTCTCCCATCGTCGTCGTAGGCCATCGCCCAGAAATTTCTCTAAATGCCCCGCTGCTTCCCAGAAGATTATTGTGCTCCCTCTACACTTGTCGGCTTCTCCAGGAGGAGGAGGAGCTGTGGTGGGTCACCTCCTACAGAGTTGGATCACATTATGGGAGCTCGCAGCCAATGCGAGCTGCAGCGCATAACACTGCCCCCTCTATAAGTATGTTCGCCCCGAACAGACTCTCCAACATCTGGACCTTCATAGAGCACCGGTCGATCAATGTGTACAACTTGAGACTTTTATTTCATGGAGTCTTGGCGACATATCTGGAAAGAGGTATCACTTACTCGCTTCAAAATTTGGTAAGGGCCTTTCCAACATACTTGGCACTGAGGTGTGTTACCCCGAAGGTGTTTCCTTACTTACAGCCACCACTAGCCGCCCTTCTTTGAATGCATCGTCTGCCACTCTCGGACCACATCGAGTGTTCCTCTTGATGCCACTAGACACTGGGATATGCTCGTCTCCTGCCCCCTGGCTGCCTTCCTTCTCCCAAAGATGAATACATGCAGCTTCGTCGTTAAATTAGACTTCTCTCGTTTCCTCGACTGCATTAACTGCGGGCTGACTACTTACACGGTCCGAGTCAAGTACCCTTGTTCGTCTTAACATCATATAGGCATCTTTCTTCCTTCTCTCAGATGGAATGTTGCCAGTAATTTGGATAGGCATTACTGTGGCTGTCAGTTATAATTGGTGGTGCAGCTTTCTTTTGGCCATTACCTAGATGAATAGTCTCGGGTGGTACCCCTGGGCACCAGGCTCGTAAGTGTCCTTCCTTTCCATAGTCCCAGCATTCTCGGTGCCTCTGTCGACGAGAGACGGGTGTCGCAGCCTCTACAGACTTCAAAAGTTCCGCTACCGCCGTCTCCAGTCTTCTCAACAAGCTCTTGATGTACTCACGTCTGGCTGCCGAGTCCTGCAGTACCTTTGAGGGCACTAGATTCTCAAGTGTCCTCCGGCCACACTTCCAACATTCCCGATGCTTAGGTGGGCAAAAACTAGGTTTTCTAGCACGGACTCTGGCAGCAATGTCTTTCATTCTTGTCTCGAACTTCAAGACGTTCAGGATACTATCTCCATCGTCTTCATTGCACGAGGTAGCTGCCTGTACATAGGCTCCTGATTAATTTATTTCACCTCCATGGCTAGGGGCAGGGCATTCTGCATGCTGTGTGGCGATGCGAGGCGTACAGCTCGGCGCACATCCACATCGCAATAGCATCCACGAAAAAATCGACTATGATGACGTCGCGTGCCTCATCAGAGCACCCCTCCACAGACATGTGGGAAAGCTGCATGATGTCCAACCACAGCTCCTGTAGTGGTTCCCCTAGTCGCTGGATGCGGCTTCGCAGTTGGGCATAATGAGGGTGCCCCAGGTATCGGTCGCCGAATCGCAGCTCCAAAGCTGACACAAATGTGGAGTATTCCAGTCGATGTAGTTCTGGCAGCGATTGCAGTATGCTCGATGCCGGTCCCCTCAGTACAGCCGCCATAAAGTATGCCCGCTGCTCTTCAGTCCAGCCATTCAGGGCGGCGACGATCTCGCTCGAACTGCCGGTATTCGCGCCCAGGTGTGTGTCCATCGTAAGGGGCGGCATTTATTGTGATACGTTTACCCACCCCTGGTTAAGGCGTACTCATACAGCAGAACTACTGATCCTCTCCTCCGATGGCTGAATTGGCGGTTGCAACCACCTTCTCCTCGGTGCCCACATTCGTAGTCTCGGTGGGAGTTGATCTCATCTCCTCCCTCAGCCGCTGCATGTCTTCTCCCTTGCTGCTGCAGGAATTCCTGACATTCCCTTTTGAGGGCGCTCCCTTCCTCTTCCACTTTACCCTGGACAATGTACATAATTTCATTCAAACTGTCCATTCTCTCACTCACACTGTCGATCTTCTTGTCCACACTTTAAGTGTTCAGTAACTCGCTTACACATTCTATCTTTCGGTCTACATTCTCATTCACACTGTCTATTTTTCTATCCACATTTTCGTACACACTGTCTAACACTGTCTACCAGTTCACTAACACTAATGATTTTACTATTTACAGATTCACTAACACTATTAATTTTATTGCTTACATTTTCATTTGCATTATTTACAGATTCCCCAACATTACTAATTTGGTTATTTACATGATATATTTTGCTATTTATTTAAGCAATTAGACTTTCGATTAAAGAGCAGAGTGCTTCCATGTCTGCCCACAAGTTTCTAGTAAGCATCCACGAATTTCTTAGTAGCCTAATTCTTCGGCCTATTACACTACAACTATAATGTATTCACAAAATTATCATACAAGTTAAAATCCTATTTTTAATGTTGATCAAAACTATTTTTATTTGCTTATTTATTTTTTAGTAAAATACCTCCATCCCACTTTTGAAATCAGATTTCTCTCGACGTCAGTGGGATGAATCACATTCGTTAAGGGATGGAGGTCTTAATTAAATAAAAGAGTGAATTATAATTTCCTAATTTTATTTACAACAACTACAAACATATTCTTTCGACCCAACATCTCCCAATAAATTGATATCCCTTGCTGCTAACAGTTGATTAATTACACCAATATAATTTACAATTACTTTAAAGTAATAAATGGAATTAAATGATTAAAACTCAGTCCCAATAGTCAGAATTTTATAAATTATATATCCATATTTGACAGTTCCATTGTTTATAATAAAGTCAGTATAACATGTTCATTTAATCCCAACTCAGTTCACTCAAGATCTCACCAGACCGCAATGTTCTAGAATTATTCCGAGCGTCCTCATGCACAGTAGCCTTCACTCATCGGGTTTCACGCCCTCTCGTCCATTCACAACACAAACACCTCGTCCGCCGTCGTCTCGCAGTCTTCCATCGTCGGCCGTCCCCTTCGCCGGTCTCTCACTGCATTCAACTTCGTCTGGTTACTGCACTCAGCCAGAAGACTTCTGCCAAGACTGCCAGTCGTTGGACCGCTGCAATATTTATAGGGTCGTAAGCCATCGCCCAGAAATTTCTCTAAGTGCCACGTTGCGCCGAGGGTCCTAATTCTCAGAATATTCTCGCGCATCCTCTACACTTGTCGGCTTCTCCAGTAGGGCGGAGGAGGAGGAGGAGGAGCAGTGGTGGGTCACCTCCCACAGAGCGGGGTGGCACATAACGAGAGCTTGCGGCCGGTGTGAGCTACAGCGCGTAACAATATGGTACGCGCTGGCTTACGCACTGGACGTGGGTGCTGTGTTACTTGGATATGTGCAGACCCAGCTCTGTGGGAAGGGGAGGTGACACCTCGACCATCCCCTCCCCCAGGCAGATCTGCTCGCAGATCTGGGAGGCCGGGAATGACTGACAGCTGACCTGGCAGACGTCACAGCCCCTCCTCCGCCATCCCATACCGAAGAGACTTGGGAGAGTGAGCAAGAATATTCTGGTAACTATGTCCCTCGATGTAATGTGGCATTTGGAGGAATTTCTGGACTCTTGGCCGACGACACTATAAATACCACCGCAGCTGGAGGGTTAGGAGTCTTTGTGAAAGCCATTCGGATGAAGGGCGGTTATCAAGAGAAGTCTGGTGAAGAGAAGGGACGTCACCGGGGAGGACGGACGAGGATACGAGACGACGGCAGATGAATGTGTCTGCTGTGTGTGCGGATGAGTGTGTGTGTGTGTGTGTGTGGTAATCGACGAGTTGAAGGCTACTGTGCATGTGGGCGCTCGGAGATCTCTAGAACATTTCGGTTTGGTAGTATCTTGACTGAACTTAAGGTGGGGCTGTATGCTCATGTGATACGGACTCTATTGTAAGTATTGTAAATGTCAAATATGGACATAATTTACAAAATAATTCAATGGGTTTTGATACATAGTCTATTCACACTAATTTGAGTTATTTGATTACATTATCTTTGTAATTATTGTAAATAAATTGGGAAAATACAATTAACGCTTTTATTAAATAAATATCTCCATCACTTAGAGAACTTGGTTAAGTCCACTGACTTTGAGAGATTGTAACAATATACTCAGAGAAAGCATGATTAAATATTATTCATTAAAACCACACTAAACGCAAATAAAATTAATAAATTGCTTACAACCAGTTTATATATAGTGCACGTTCAGTTCAGAGAATGTATAGTTTAGGAACATTTTTTTACATCGTTCTTGTTTACGAAAACAGAGTGAAAGTAATGAATATGTTGTGTTCAATATTGCCCACATTACTTGCTACATATTCCAAAACAATGTCGCGCAGCAATTGTATGGGCTACCATCAGTGACATCACATAGAGTTTATAAGGCTTTGTAGTCTCAGTGGTAAAAGCAGGCTTTCCGCCACAGCTGGTTCGCTGTTCAGTCGCCGACGGATCCAAGTCGGGACTTTTAGTATCAGGAGAAATTGGCGGACTTGCCGATGGCACGAAGGTTTTTTGGAAGTGTATCCCTTTTCGACTTCCTCTACTGCTTCATTCACAGTCGTCTGTCCACACCCATACTCCGGGCTAGTCGCCCGGTTAGGGCAGGCGGCTCCAATGTGCACATTATTCTCCTCTAATTCATGATGACCCTGCCGAAATGGCAGGAACAATCGGGAAATTAAATTCGTATATTTTGGCTAACTAAGCGAGCAGGGTGCTATACGACCTCTTGACATTTTGCTATAGGCCGTTCACGGTAAAATGAGCACTTCTTAAGGCCCTCACAACAGGAATAATAGCAAATAAATGTGTTTTATTGTAGCCTCAGATGTTAATTTTTGAATGTGGTGAAATTTATACACTGCAATTATTAGTTACATGACAATATTATACCAACAAGTGGTTGAAAGACAAAATTGGCTGAAAAGCAAAATTGAGAAGGGTCTTAAATAGTGCTCTCTTTACCGTGAACAGTCTATAGGCCTATCAGTGTAAACCCCTGAAATCAACAGACTTTCCCACGGTATATTTAACAATCGCAAAATACTTAATTTTTCCTTTTTGTGTATCCTTTCATTATAGACCTAATGATTGGTATCACTTCGTATTACTTTTAATGCCAACCCTCGTAATTACACCTGTGTGTTTACAACGATGACACTAATTTCAGTTCCCAACAATTTTAATAAAACACTTTTAATAAGAAGTTTACTGTTATAAAAAATGTCTACGAAATTACGGAAAATTCTAGAAATCTTCCTTTAAAAAGAAAAGCGAAATCTTCATAAAATTAAGGACACTTCGCGAAGTGTTAATTTTATATTAAAAAGTAACTTTTAGTTTGGTAATTTAACTTTTAGGCAAAGGACTTGACTTTCCAGTAGAAATTCTGATTTGTCAAGTAATAAGTTATAGAAGTTGGCGCGTACAAACATGGATTCCTTACTAGTGAGACATTCAGAAACAACCCCGCGTGCTCCATCACGCAAATTAAATTATTGGAAATACTGAGGGAAACCAAACAAATACCCTTCAATTGGACTTGATTTAAACTCATGAAATCCATACGACGTTCTTCTCGTGCTCCGCTCAGACAAATGAGAGAAACCGCACAAAACGAGTCGGCGCAAGACGATGAAATTGTGAGTTTCCCCTGGAAACAGAATATGGTGGAAGAATATTTTATTTCACTTGAAAACTTCGCTAAAGTTCTCGTGTCTGACCGCGCCTTGCCTCTCGAATTGGCTGCACAAGTTTGGCGGGATCTATTTAAAACTTCTCGTCTGCGTGCAGAATATTCTAAAATTAAGTTAAGCTCCGTTAAAGTGAATTCAGCACGATCAGATAACACCGAAACGATGCCACTTACTAACTCTATTGTATCACGAAGTTGATCCTGAATAAAGAAGTTCTACAGTGCCTTGCCTTCCTTAGTTCCTCATACAGCAATGGAAGGAAGAAGTGCAAAATCAAAAACCTACCAATTGCTGATATTTTAAATTAAATATTCTGGGTAAAAATCTAAAAACTTTAAAAATTTTGGTGAAAATATTGTCTAGGCAAATATTGTCTACGAAAGATCTATTCTTTTTCGAAATGCTATCTTTGTCTAAAATCAAACGTGGATATTTCTACGTATTTTATTAATTAAGTACTGTTATAATTCTTCGGAATTCTAGCCGGTTCTCGTTACGGATGGTTGCGAACGCAGATTTCTATTACTAATATTGTATGATATCGACTAACAAATATGCCAATTCGACTGAAAAAGATCGCGTGATAAAATTTTAACACAAGCGGAAACTTTCAGGTAAGCCACCAATTCATTTGCATAAATTCTTAAATACAAGCAATTCTCTCTTCTAAAATATTGTCAGTTATTTGTCTTCATTTAAGACACGCCACCGTAGACAGACAGGCTACTCCAACACCAACGCTGAGAAAATATATTGCGTTACCATCACAAAAATTGCATTACAGGAAAAATTTAAATAAATATGGTAATCGCTTTAATATTGGCAACGGGATGAAGGGGCAGAAGTAATCACATGACAAAGACAACCGAGGGATTCCTATCATAACATGGGTTATACTTCAACCAGCAACGTCATTTCAGTGTTTCAGACATGAGTTGAAGAAAATCTGTAAGCCATCTTTTAGATTTGTATTTGCACGGTTGCAGGGATTTTTTTATTTATTTATTAGACAGAACAATTTCCATTGAACACTGAGACGGTACATGACGCTAAGGCTGTTTGAGAACGTTTAGAAATGTACATCACTTATTGCAGAAAATTTACTTGCTGTTCCGTTTTATCAGGAAGCGATGTTTAGTGGAAACACTATTATTTTGTTTCGATTTACCGTATTTCCTTTCATTTACATATAGTGTATAGCTTTTTTCTCACCTGAACAACCATTATTGCTTCTCATATTACATAAATGTTTGAAAACATTGTTGTGAGATTGTTTACACACTATTCTCTACCTCCTACTTATCTATGATGATAATGTATTATTACTACAAGCGAGGTACACTTCGTGTATTAAAACTAAACGGATTAAATGTCTCAAAAACGTTAGTGTGATAATAACAAGGTGGCATTTTTCGTCAATCTCGGCATGCTTATTTTAAATTTGTCATTGGTAAACCAATTATGCTTCCGTGTCACGAAATTTTGTGCAAAATAATATTGCAGTTCGAGCTATTTCTACGAAATGATTTGATGGCAAGGATTTTGATACGTTTGATAGCGACTACAAAACTTAATTCGATGACAAGTTATCGTGGTACTCAATTATCCATCTTTAACATCTTCTGTATAGTCTATTTGAGGTTTCTTCACACTTTTTTAACCAAAAGTTTGGAAAAACACCCCAAGTATGACGCGTTTAGTTATTTCCTAACCATCACCAGCGTTTTATTCCTCTGCTAACATAAGTTTTTATTTTACGTTAAACTGAAGGTTTATATATATAAATAATTTATAAATTATAATATTTCATTTACAACAATATATGAATAAAATTAGTGAGGAAACGTTGGTTGGTGTTGTTAACGCCTAGTAAGAAATAGTTATCATGGGAAATATTATTACAACTGAGTGCGCACGAATTCGGTGCGTTGTCCATTGGTGTAATTTTCTAGATTTAGTTAAGCTTAGTTAATCGTATCATAGTTTGAAGTTACACCTGTGTTTATGTTTGTTGATAGGTATCGTCATTATTTGCATTTATGTGTTTTGGACACTATAACACGTCAATTTACATGTTTTTAATACTAATATTTATTTTAACGCTCCTGGGCTTTTGAATATTTTATTTTCATACACGTAATATTATTACTGTTGTGAACCACCATTCCTAATATTGCTTATATTTCTATTATCATTTGTGCTATTCTATGACGGTACTCTGAGGTAAGAGGTTATAACTTGGATATGTTAATTTCTATTTACTGATTAATTTACATGTTTGCATAGTTACTTTCTTTAATTTTAAAGCGTATTTATTTATTTCGTTTGTTGTTTTGAAAACCATTTGAGCTCTGATTATTTTCTTCGTTTTGGTAACCGGAAATAGTTAAGCTCCTATCACGTCACGTTTTAGGACAGTTGCCGAAAGTGCTTGCTTCTGGATGGGACCTTTGAAGGGTCCAGCAACATAAGTTTCCGTTGGGATTTTTACTAGGAAAATCCCCAGCATCTGCATAAGGGTAGACTAGTTTTTATTACCCAGAGGTTACAGTTATTATTTTAAGAACCAGCCAAGTGAAGAAGAGGGCTGATCTTCTTATATTAAAGTATTTTTCACACAAGGTCATTGGAATTATTAATGGTTATTTTTATGGTTCGATATTGCTTTAGTTAAAATCCAGTATCAGTGGTTTATTTTACCGAATTAAATTATTACAGTGTTGATGTGCATGAATTTGTCTTTCCTAAGCATCGCAGAGTTCCAGAGTCTACAAGGTGTCCTACCTAAGGTGAAAGGTAATAAGGTTCAGTGCAAATACTATGTTTCGTCTCACACTGTTATTCATTAAACACATACATAGTCTAGCTCATGTCACCCATTCGAGAATTACTCTCTCCCAACCTTTACAAATAGTACAAAACCTTGACAACTGTGAATGTATTATAATATTTAACCGATTTATTTCTGCAATAGATCCTTTCTTTTTGCAGTTTCTCGTTTGAATTCGTTTCACACTGGGTGTACGATTATGTATATGAATACACACATTAAGCTAAAGCATACTCATAGCCAGTTTATCTCTGTTGTTGTAAATAACTTTTGAACTAATAATTTTTAAAACTACTGCTTTCCTATTTTTCAAAAATATAAATTTGAAAGCCCTCCATTCCTATGAAGTAAATTCCTGGCTACGCCCATACTCATAGCAATCTGTAAATTTTAACATTATATGCAGATACTGCAATTGTTGTATTAATTTGAGATAAACCTAAAATAAGAATGTCTTTGAACATCCTCGACGTATTCTCGACCATGAGGAACAGCTAACTCGGACGTCACGAAAGATGAAACTTGGTCGCGTGGAGGAATCCAGACGGGAATCCGACGCTTCAAAGAAACTATAATTGGCATTTCCGCCAGGCTTTCCACCATCCGTGCTCCGACAACAGTCCACCCCCTCCGCTCACCCCTTTTCAATAGCACTCGAGTCGCGCCCCCGGTAGCTATGGAGACCGCACCGCCCCGCGCACAGACACAATGAGTCCCCCCCTCCCCCTTATTCCACAACAACCAGCAGGGTTTCCGATTCTTCAATTCCCCGTACACGTGTAAACAACCTGCGTCAGGGGAGGGATGACATAATTAGGGGCTGCCTGTACACACCAGTGAGTGGCGCCTCCACCCGCAATCTCTCATATGCCCAAGAAAGGCCGTGCTGTCACGAATCTAGGAACCGAAGTTATATAACTCGTTGAGTGGGTTTGCAAAACTAGTTGCAGCCCGACAGACTTGGGTCAAATCATTGTGCCGGCGACGGGTTGCTGTGTTTATACCTTAGGTTTATTTCTCTGGCGAGCCCCCAAATCCCGCTACGTCACTGCAAGTACCTTCACTGTTCTGTGTGCCCTCCAGCATGCATGTTAGTAGGGGTGGGTCTCAGGGCAATCCATATATGCCTTAGGTCATGTTTATTTACTAAAAATGGGCGCGTGCATCGCGGCTATTAGCAGGACTGTTTGGTGCCATGGCCACAATTGTAGCCATGGACACACCCCGAAAGAAGAAAGGTCTAGATAGAAGAGCATAGCAAACCAGGCAAAGCGGCGAGGGCCGTGGAAAACCTATGCGACAGTGCAGAGGATAAAATTAATTTCCTTTGACTGGATTCGGGCTGGAGAAAGTAATGTAGTTGTTAGTTAGCGAAGATAGACTTGGTGAGTTCAATGCAGGGTGAAATTGTTTTAGCTGGGCATCGGAGCCGTATTTATAGCTGTTAACTGCTGTTGCTATCTTGATAAATTTACGTGTAGGTGTTATCGGCGAGGGAGTGTTGTAGTGTCGTGATGTCTGTAGAACATGTTGTAGTTGTGTTTGCACATGGCTAATTAAACTTGCGTGCAGTGTGTCTGCGAGTCCCTACAACCCGAGTCGCTGCTCATCGGCAACCCAGCTTGTTCATCATCAGTCCGTACGGTACTGGAAGTCAGGGTCCGGCCTCGCTCTCATTCTCCGGTCATTTCATCGTGTGGCGTTTGTTGCATGTTATTAGTACACTTTCCTGGCACCCTATGTACCAGGACTGTTGCCAGACCTGGTCAAAACTAGGGTTCACCAGTGTACTTCTCTGCAAGCGTTCTTCACCGGCACATAAGAAGCTTCGCTCGGCGAGTGCTTGTTGGTTCCCGCCATTGACGGAACTTTCGAGGAGCGAGTGGTCGATTTTGAGAGCTGACGACTTCCCAACGCTGCTATCTACTCTCCCCGCCTTCCTTTTCCTTGTCGGGTAAGCTACCGTCCATTCGGCGCACACTTCTGCCTTAACGTATGCTCGGCATAACGTTTACTGGCCACACTATGAGGCTACAGGCCGCAGGGTCATTGCCAGTGAAGCGAAGTTATAAATAATAATTCGTACGATTTTTACCGATTTGTAAAGTTTCGGTGATAACTGCAATACTTAGTATAAACGTAAAAAAAAAAAAAAAATCCCAGCACGTTCTTCTAAAGACAGTAAAGTTATGAAAACTTTAAATCAGTTAAATGAATCGATATAATTTTTAATGTGTGTAAATATAAAACCAAAATACTTTACTGCTGTTAAAAAAATACCTGTAAAGCACATACTTAACATTACTAGAATTTTCACGCAAGCAACCCACGAGATAATAGTATAATTTACCATGAATGACTATCACGACAGGAATATCATTTACAAAGTTATAAAAGCGAAATACATAATTTTCTGCTGTTACTTTTAAGTAACAACTGCGCGGAGAAAAATTTAGCGGTAGGCGATTTTTTTTTTCGCGCTAAAACTGTAAACAAAACATGCTTATTAAATAGTATTTGAAATATCAACCTACTAAATTAATGACCATTCAATATGGACCTAGAGTATTCTGTCAAGCGGTGCTATGCATTCTGTCACTGATGGAATCTTCTCCGGCCGGTTTCTGGGATTTGATCATCCCAAGTAATTTGTTACCTCTGAGAATGGATAACAATTCCGTAACATGCGCGATTGGAAAATATGCTCTAATAACTGCAATTACCCAGTACTAATAGATTTTTAATTCACTACACGGGTTGTTCCTCGATTAGACCGACAAACTTCGGCAGTAAGTTAATCAAGAAATAGGAAGGTGAAAACATATTTACGACCTATGGTCTAAAGACAATCGCAAGGGATATAGTCTTGGAGCAGTAGTTTATTACGAATACTGAAGAAATTATTTAAGTACGAACACCGAATGTCTACATAAAATGTAAAGTTGATTGTGGCATGCGGATTAATAATCAATCTTTTAAATCCCAAGTCTGCTACAGCGTCATAGATATTAAGTCTAAATAAAGGAAGTAAACATGATTATATTATTATTAAATGACAGACAGGTATTGTGGTGTTTACATATCTGTTTCTTTACACATTATCCATTGACACTCGGTGTTCAATCTTAAATTTTTCTCCAATATTTATAATACACTATTGCTTCAGGTTCAACTTCAAAGATGTGTACTACCCTAAAGATTCACTTTAGATCATAGGTCACGTACATGTTTCGACCTTCTTTTTTCGTGATTAACCTGTTGTCAAAGTTTGTCGTTCTAATTTAGGTACATCTGTATAATTTGTTTACGTTACTATCCTGGATAGCAAAAAAATTGTACATCCTGTATAATTTGTTTACGTTACTATCCTGGATAGCAAAAAAATTCACGATTTTATAATAGTGACAAACCATGTTTAGATTGAAGACATCACATGAGATGTAATTTCAACCAAATAAATTATTCAATTGTTTTTACAGTCAAATGCAAAATATTCGGAACTTTTAGCAAGAAATCACTTGCAGAAATAAATTAATTTAGCTTTTTAAAAAAAACGCAATGGATCACCTCAAAATATATTAAATTGCATAGAGAATAGCTTTTGCAGTTTTCTAAACTGTTGAATGTAAAATTGTTGCGTATTTTTTAAACATCGCTGTTCTTAAAATTTAGTCAAATGCACTTAGAAAATATCTTTCAGTATTCTTGTGTTTTTAAAATGTTTTATTTTCTGTTCCAGAAAAGACTAAAACTGACATTTCAGCATATTCTAATGCAAAAATATTGTTACAAGCGGAACCCGCGCCGGGCACAGTGTTAAGCGCGGCCAGTATTGGCGAGGTAGGGGTAACTCACCCTGGCCCGCCCTTTCCCCAACCGGACCCAGCCATCGCTACGTCACCTGGCCGGTGGAGGGAATTATTGGCAGCTGACGTGGACTGACGTCACGACTTGCGAGCATGCGCAAGAACCGTCTAGTCATCACCTCCCTCGGCGGCGCAACCCGATGTGTAAAAAAGGTTCTGGGTCAGGGCACCTGCGCTATAGATACCTCCGCCTCTTCGGAGGGTCGGCAATTCCGTGATAGCTACATGGCTAGAATGTGGCAGTTGTCTAGCGAAAATCGGGGCATCGAGCGACTTGGGAGAAAAAGACCGGCGGCGAAGGAAGTGCGTGAGAGACTGCGGTGGACGAACGTATGAGCGTTTGCTACGAACGGGTGTGCGCGTGTGCTGCGGAGCGCTTCGGAACATTCTGTACAGGTCAGAGTGGGGGAGTGGAGAGATTTTAGTGGCTCTTAAGGGTCCCATGTACCTGCGCGTTCAAGGTCAAGAAGCGAGGGAGCGAGCGCCTCATCGCTCCTACGCGCAAGGCGTGCAGTGTTTCCGTCCTAACGCTTTACTGTATAAACTAGGTCTGTAAAGGTGAGGTTTTATTACACGCGATAAAAGTACACAGATAAAACTACCTGCGTATAATAGTACTTTTCTCTTACCTCTTAAATTAACTTCAAAGGCAAGCTTTAAATCTACGAAATTTGACCACTTTCACGATTTGTTTCTCCATTACTACACATAATATGATACAAGTAAAAAGATAGCGATATAGACAATATTTTTTTATCCTTTCTGGCAAAACTTCGTATTTCCAGAACATTTATTTACCGAGAAACGCGTTTACGCGCAAATAACGATTTCGCAGAAAACGTTTCAGTACGTAGGACCCTTAACATCGAGGTCTTGTGAGTCGACGAAAGTGAAATGAGGTGAGTGTGGAGCAGCACCGGAATGCACGGGCGGGGAGAACCAGAAATCCCCGAGAAACCCCGTCGGCTAGCGGCATCGTCTGGCACGATTCTCACATGCGAAAATTCGGGAGCGACCCCCCCCCCCCTCCCACCCCTCAGGGAATCAAACCCGGTTCGCCTAGATGGAGGATAGACTGGTGATATCTTGACTGAAACAAGGTGGAACCGTATGGATGAGTGATAGACACGATTGTAAATAACTGGGAACAGTCATATAGCAAATACATAATATTTTATAATATTTCGATAGATATTACTAAACTGTTTATAGTGACTGACTGGTTTTAACTACTTATGTTAATTTATTTCCGCGTGACGGACAATTATGTAAATAGTGGTTGTAAATAACAAGTCATTGTCGTTAATGTAAAGATATGTTCTCAAATATTATATTTTGGATTGCTTATGAAATAAATTAGGAGGTTATTATCAATTCTAATTAAGTTAAGACATCCGCCCCTTAAAAAACCTGCCTACGTCCAGAGACTTTCAAATTGTTCTATTAATTCTTCTAAATAATGCTTATACCAACACACTACAAAATGCTACCTTGCTACTGGCGAAAGCCTATCAAGTATATAAATAATGGGACTTGGACGCTTTATTAATTCGACATCAGTGACTGTGCTCCAGGAGTAGGGTGTGTGAAGGGAAGATGATCTCATCGGAAGCTAACGGAGATGAGCTCTCGGACCCCAGATCTCACACAGATGGAGTCGTTATCTCTTGTCCTCAGAGCTTTTATCTGGATTAAAGTAGTAAATACCCATCGGCGGAATCCTGAAGGGGACCGCGACAGTATTTTGGGCGACTTGAACAGCACTTCCGGGTGATTACGTAACTATGTACTCCGTACCACTGCTGCGCACCCTTCAGTCAAGATGCGCAAAGCAATTTTGACTACACTGTCCACTGCCATCCATCCCTAGTTTCATTCTTTGCCGTTGGCTTGAGCAAATTTGTGGTTAAACTGCAGTTGTTAATAAAATGTTATTAGCAAACTCAAATTAATCGATTAACAGTTAATAAAATTTTCCAAAACTATTATCGTTTTACCTTTGACCGTGTTTCCTTAGTTCATACTGTTCGCCGTAGTCATCCCTTATAAATATAACTCTATATACGGACACATTCTTAATTTACTTCTATATAAATGAAAAAGTGTGCTTGTTTGTCCTTTCACGTCAAAACGGAGCAACGGATCGACGTGATTTTTTGCAAAGATATAGTTGGAGTCAGAGAGTGGCATAGGCTACTTTTTATCCCGAAAAATTCTCATTTCATCAAAAAAAATATTTATTGTAATTTTAAATTATTCCTTCGTGAAAATTCTTATTGTAATTTTACTGCATAAAAAAGCATCGTCTTCCATTCCTTCCCAAGAGCCGCAGTAGCTCAATGGGTAGAGAACCCAATAGTGGGGCCGCAGAAACTCAGTGGGGTAGAGAACCCAATAGTGGGGCCGCAGAAACTCAGTGGGGTAGAGAACCCAATAGTGGGGCCGCAGAAATTCAGTGGGGTAGAGAACTCAATAGTGGGGCCGCAGTAGTCCAGTGGCTAGAGAACCCAATAGTGGGGCCGCAGTAGTCCAGTGGCTAGAGAACCCAATAGTGGGGCCGCAGTAGTTCAGTGGCTAGAGAACCCAATAGTGGGGCCGCAGTAGTCCAGTGGTTAGAGAACCCAATAGTGGGGCCACAGTAGCCCAGTAGGTAGAGAACCCAATAGTGGGGCCCCAGTGTAAAGATATATATCAAGTGGGGCTGCAGTCCTAGATGTCATGCGAACGAAGTCGCAAGGGTCATCTAGTAGAATCATAATCTGGAACTCTCGTCAAGAACTTTCACTTAAACGAAATGCTGTGCGGAATCTTAGATTACACCGGAACTCTCAGCATTCATAATATTTCCAGCTTCAAATGATCAGCTTTCATAATAAAATAGCGATTATGCTACCCGCAGCAGTAATAGCCTGAAAAAAAAAAGTACCAAATGCGAGAAATTACTTAAGAAAAAAAATTAAAGGGAGTATATTCATTTGAAATTTATGTCTTAATTGTACTATTCTCAAAATTAAACAAAATCACTACGTATACCTATAATATAACTTCTTACGCCACCTAAAAGTCATGAAAAATATTTTCTTGGTAATCGGTTATGTTGTTCATCTGTATTTGAATTTTAACTTTTGAGACAAAATTTTGTCAGAACGGCCAGAAGTTAAACTCTTACCGGGAATAACCAAGTGTCGGAATTCAAAGAAATTTGCAACACGACATTTTTGTGGCTTCAAGAAATACTTTAGCTTAAGTCAACCTTTGTGTTGAAATAAGTTATCTAAAATCGTACAAGTTAAGATTATTTTAAGTTAAATATAAGTAGAATGAAATAGCCGAGTTGTGACCATCGGGACCTGGGACCGGAGCTCGGAGCTGTTCATGCACCGTCATTCCGGTTTCCCGGCTGCCATATTGTACACCATGTTGGAGGTCATAAACCTCGATGTTTGACCTTGACCCCGGTGACCTTTTACCTTGAAAACACAAAAATCTAACAAAAATCCCAAAAAAGTGTAGTTTTGGTAAAGGGGGGTAAAGGAGGGGGGGTTCTAACAAGCGCATATTACTGGTCGAACGAATGTGAGTTAGCAAATGAGAATCATTGGTGGAGATTAGTAATTAACCAGTGAGTATCATGGGTGGAGGTAGAGGCGGTGGAGCAATTGGGCAATTAAATATATTGGAAGAGGATCGAATGAAAACGAGCAATTAGCCAAATGAGTAACATAGGTAGGGGTGGACTAGGTGGTGGTAGGAGTGAGTAATTAGCCAATGAGAATCGTTGGTGGGGTGGAGGGGTTGGGCCAATTTGGCAATTAAATATATATATTGGAAAGGGGTGGAGCGAGCATGACTAACTGGCCAAACGAATGCAAGTAATTGGTGGTGGGAGTGGAGTAATTGGTGGGGGGTGGAGTAATTGGTGGTGGGAGTGGAGTAATTGGTGGTGAGGGTAGAGTAATTAGCCTATGAGAAACGTTGGAGGCCTGCTGACCAATTAGCCAATGATAATCATGGGTGGGGGTGGAGTAGTTGGTGTTGGGGAAGGGAGTTAGTCGACTGCCGGGCATGGTGCTGGGGGTGACCTTCGGAAATTTAAGATTTTTTAATAATAAATATTTAAAAATACATCTTTTAATAATTTTTGATGTATTTTTTTTAGTAATTTTTAATGCATTTTTGTAATTTTTTTAAATGCATTTTCGGGAATTTTTTTATCACCGGGGTCAAGGTCAAGGTTTATGACAACCAACATGGCGGACAATATGGCCGCCGGGGGACCGGAATGCCAGAGCATGAACAACCTCTGAGCTTCGGTCCCAGGCCACGATGATTACAACTAGGCTACTTCCTTCTACTAATGTATTATATTTACGCACGAAAATTACCGTTATTTTTAAGTAATTTGATGTTTTATCAAGTTATCATAGATATTACGTCACGATACTACAAAATACATTTAAAATCTACTAAAAATGTAGGCTCTCGAACAGACTTACCAGACAAGCACACTGCAGTTTGATCTGCACAAGTGGCTGCTGCTCGAGACCTATAGGTCACAAGTATCAGTGAGTTCTGTATACAACAGAAAGTTCTGTAGTTGCTGTGTGTCAACACTGGATCCTTCTACACTGGTGACCCTCTGTTCGGAAGGCAGGTCGCTACAGGAGAGGAAAGACAGGGGAAAGACGTGGAGTCGCCTCAACACGCGACATGCGTCTGTATGACCTCGAAGCAGTGTTGTGCTGTGGACTTTTCACGAACTAGTTCACGTTTCGCTAACTTTTAAAAGCAACTCACCGGGAGTGTAGTGGACCCGGAAAGCGCCGGAACGCCATTCCGAAACCGCACTGTAAGAATTTTTTAAAAATATATTTTGTGCAAACATTGTTCGTTTCCAACCATTTTACTTGAGGTGGCCACCTGTGTAGGCTGCCGCACTGTGTGCAGAGATCCAGCAGAAAATATTTTATGAAAAATCTGTCCAACGTGTCAGAATGAGGTCTGCTTACGAATAGCATTTAAGAAACGTTGCCCGTCTGTTTACGTTAATAAGTTCCTACATTTCTCTCTAAAGCTTGATTTTTTTCTATAGTGTAAATGGCTTAAACGGGTGTTTTCACGGTAATTTTTAGGCATGAATATTCCGGTACAAAACATTAAAAAAGGAATAGGGACATATATCAAAGCTCAATTTTTATTATTACGTCGTAAAATGGTAGGGTCTTCACAGAAAGTCTCGTAGAGGCGCGTTATTGAAAGCAAGACTGCACGCCAGTTGAGGGTTCTTTGCACGTAGAGATGATGAGAGAGTTGATGCGCATGTCTCAGTCGCCCCTAGCTTTTAGGCCTCAGAGATGCAAAATTCCTTCAACCAGAAGTGAACAAAGTCGCCCCTCTGGCTAAAAGGTTTGTTCGTTTGTCAGTTGTCTTCGTGGAGGGAGGATTGCGTGGTGCAGTACATTCTACAATTTAGTACATTTGCATTAAAATTGTAATTTTCTTACTCGTGTAATACGTTACGAGAAGTAATTTAAAATTTGGATTACTGTGTTTATACAACCTCCCGGAATCCAGTTAACCGGAATAGAATAATATCTTTCTTCTTTCTCTGTTAAAACAACTCACTTCGAAATAAGGCAAACATGAGAATCTCAGTACTTCGCTGTCTAAATTAGGTGACTGCAGGGCAACCGAAAACGTTACATTATCAATTTAATAAGTCAATGAGTGTACGCAAAATACCATTACGGGAGTTTTAAAAGACAGTTTTCAGATTTTATCGAGTTCAAATTCGTGCTGCAATGACCAATTTTCAACCATGGTGGCACGCTGTGTGGACGGAATAAATTTGGAATCTTAAAATAAACGCGTTTCCATGACCAGACTAGAAAAATGGAAAAGTCAGTTGCGAAACATGTAGCAAGATTTTTCGTCTGGATACATGTAAATAAATAAATATAAAAATACACATCGCTGTTTCAAAGTAAAAGTAGCATTATACATCACATTCAATGGGCCGCCCAGGGCCACGCACCTTACATATCTTCTACAAAAGATTTTCGAGCATAAACAGTCGACTGCCCACATGTTACTCAGAACGTAATTGCTAAAGCAAAAACAGACTCAAAAGAAAAATTTGGGATCGTGTACTACGTCGAAAAAAATTACAGACCATGTCCTGATCATTTTAGTCTTTTAAAACTGGAACAATTGAATGTCATAGACATTAGTGTCAGTCTGCATTCAAGATGGTGCTGCAGAAATTATTGACCACATCTCAAAATAATTATATAGTAAAATTATAATACAGGTTCTGGACGTTACGGGAAACGCTTCGGTCATTATCGACGAATCCACAAGCTTTGGAGCTACATCTACTTTGAGCGTATATATTATGTGTGAAGTCAGCAAAGAAATTCCCCACACAATTTTACGTTTTTGGACCTAAATGAATTACCTGACCAAAAATCTGATACAGTGTTAAACATTTGTTGAATTGCTTTACCAAATGCGGTTTTTACGAGAACTAACTTTACGAGAATTTGATTGCATTCGGAAGCGATGGTGCAAGTGTGATGTTGGGGAAAAAATCCTGACGTTTCAAAGAAACTAGTAAGGCGCTGTATGAATCATGGGTTGGAGTTAGCGTTAAATGATGTAGAGGTCTAGGTATGTGGTGTGAATAAATTTCATATGTTTATGAATAAATTAAAGACCCTCTACAATAAATCACCTAAAAACTAGCGTGAACTGGACGAGTATGCTGTACAGTTAGACTAATGAGCAAACAAAGCCGGAAGAACCTTAAACTCAAGATGGGTCCCAGTTGCACGACTTCCGCTCCTTATATAATTACCGCGCCTGAAGATGACAACAGAAGAAGTTCAGCTAAGCGAGCAATGTACTGGAGATTTTCATCGTCTCAAATTTCAATGAACTTGGCAATTATGTACGATATGCTAGCGGAAATTTTGATGCTATCAGACAATTTACAGAGCAGAAACATGATCGGTGTTTATACTGACAAACTAATCAGGAGATGTATATCACATTTACAGAAAACCTTAATACAAAAAAAAAAAACAAGGGAACAAGTGTCTTGAACCTTTAGTTGCGAGTACGAAAGGTCATTTTGCAGAGTTACACTCAATGACATAAAGATACTAGCCCTCAACCAACAGCAACGAGTGTAATAAACAATTTGGAATGGAGGTTGTTATCCACTATTCCCAGTAATGCGCCAAAGTCTATATCGGTGGATACAAAAACACACGAAGAATACAACTCACTGCTAAATGAACTTACAAATATTTGAAAAGAGGAGCCTCCTGGTTTTGGAGAAATTGCAATTCAGATACTTTGCCGAAGGTTTAAACTAAGTATAATATCAATAATAATAAACATCTGGTAACGTCATTATTTTGAGGACAGCTCCCTTTTGTCCAGAATCTTCATTTTCCTGCATAAAGGCGATTCTATGAAGTTCAGCCGAGTGTGAAAGAGTATTCAGTCAAACTAAGTTCATAATGTCGCCCACTCGAACCAGGTTAACAACCTCAGATGTTTCATCCCTTTGTGAAACTCCACGGTTCCACACTGTGAGATTGCAATACTTAGCCATATGTCACAAGCTGGTTAAGAGAACGTCTGTCTGCTGAATACAAGCGAACGCGCGACGCAAAACCAAAACAAAGGACGACAATATCTCTGAAAATTATTTGTAAATCTAGATACAGTTTGGCTTTTGGTTTAGGCCTGGTCTATAGAGAGATTATATGATTTTACAGTTAAAAAAAAAACTCGAGTGGGGAGCGAACCCAGGACGAGGCAGCACTCTTCGAGTGACGGGCTTACCAGTTGGGACCAGTAGGTGCCCGTCATCCCCGGACATGACACGGAATGAGACCCTAGGATGGAGCGGCGCTGGAATGCAAGGGCGGAGGAAACGGACGGGAGTATCCCGAGAAAACCCGCTGGCATAGTCCAGCATGATTCCCACAAGCGAAAATTTGGGAGTGAACCCGCCGGATATAGAACACGGATCACCGTGGTGGGAGACGAGCGCCCTAGCCACTGCGCCACCGTTGCCCCATTTCACAGCAGAAACAGCAAATTTGTTTTCTTTTTCAGTTTCACTTTGAAAATCGTAGGAATGTTGTAACATTTGCATTGTTTTCGTGTTTTAAAAAAGTTCGTAATAGTGCATTAATAACAGCAAAATAATTATGTTACTGCGAATAATATTTCACTACTCATTAACCTAGTTAAGGACTTTTCTGATGTATTATTGCTAGCCACATCCAAATTTGCTGATTGTAGAGCAAACTTAATAATAAGGTATGAGAATTAAATGTAACATCTTATTGCTTATTTTAATTCTAACCTGATTTTATTACAGCAGTTTAGCTATTAAATTTAATTTTAACTTTTGTATATTAATATCTTACATTTATGTAAGAATTTCCGTGTTTATGTAAGACTTCCCATATTTATGGAAGTTGTAAGAAATAATACCTGGGAACTACTTACTCCCTCCCCCAACAAAATACCAACAAAATTATAAAGGCCCCGGGACCACTAAATTATGCTAAATTTACTACACCCCTGGACAGCACTCTTTTTTATAGTAAGAACTTGAATTTCCATCAGTTTATTTATTTAAGGAACTATTTTAACTTAATTTCACTCTATAAAACGTTCTCATATTCCTACATGATTGTTTGACGATGTGTAATTATGCATACCGAGAGCAAATAAACCAATTTCTTTTTCAGTCGCTGGTCGTTAGACAACCTTATCGAAAACAGCAGAAGAGAACTTGATAGGCACTTCTCGTTTCTTCGGCAGATATCAAATGTTGGCACAGTTCTCAATCCTGAGAAAGTTGCTCTTCGAAATAATACTAGAATGTCTTCAAGCGTTGCTGCTAAACGTGTGTTTAGCATACGTAGTGATGTTTTCACCAACAAGAAGGGCCTGTTAAAAAAAAATTATAAGTTGTTCTCCGTGATAAAGAGGGGCTCCATTAACAGTCAAGTATTTTAGGGCTGTAATATTGTCTAAGCCATATATGTGCCATTGTAATTTACATACTTGCATAGAGTCAAGATCGTAAGTTTGAAAAATTGTGCGTAAATATGTCAGTAGTTTGTTTCTTCTTGGTCATTCATTAGAGACTTGTATTTCTTGCCAAAATAACTGTTAATTTACTCCGCAAGATTTTAAGAAGAATTTCAAATTGAACGTGAACTTTTTTAATGAACTGGACTAACTATTAAAGGTTCGTTTGCCACTTAAAGAATGAACTTTCTTTAAGTTAATTTAAACCAAAAACTCTCACAACACTGTCTGGAGGTCTTGCGCAATGTCTTGCCAAAATGCAGGGGAAGCGTTCTCCATCTGGTAAATAATCTACACATGACTCTTTCTGGTAGTGACCCGGCGGTGTGAATGATTATCTGGAGGGGGGTAACGGTTCTACTAGAGTGGTCATTCGCGCGCGTCTGGGTGCTGATCTGGAAGAGTGCAAAGGACTTTGATGCACAGCCGACGAAAGCAGCCAACTCAATAGAGACTACATTCCTTCTCTCTTCGCTGTTAGCAGCTGAGGTTAGTTACGAGTGCTCCTTTATTTACTCGTGCTGCTGATCACTCACTGACGAGAGGTGTTTTGGCGTCTGGGTTGCAGGCTACTCTTCCTGCTTCGACACTTGTTTGCAGGAAGACAGCCGATCTTAGCGGCAGCAGACGATAATTCTAACCAAGAAATTGTAATATTGCTGTTATCTGTCAAGTACATGAGGAAAGTAAGGATGGGTTGGTATTCAATTGCTTTCACCCGGATCAAATGCCCATACGATAATTTTTACAAATAATTCCTCTTATCGTCAAAAAACTCATCAATAGCAAACTCTTCGGGCGCAGCGGACACCGTTATTTCTACTGATTTCGCCGAGACCACTGACTGGCTGTTGACGTCCCTAAATGGTTTCCCGGTGATCAGTAACCTCAGTGTTGTCAGTATAAACGGGAATGTAGGTGCAGATAGTGAGAGCACAACCACGATAGACGTTTACTGTCTTGGCGGCGTTAAGACCAGCGATCGGTGAGTGCAGGCTATGGGAAGTACTATGTTTGCTCCCAGGAAAATACTGGAAATCGGCGAGTGTAATTTGTCCGTGGTACAATGTAGAGAAGGAATTTAGTTTGATGAAAAGTTCAAGACATTCCGATACTGTAAACGCAGAACACCAGACGTTTTCCTGTATAACTGTATTAATGAGACTGCCTTATACTACATTCACTATTGTTATAATTGCTGTGAAGAATGTGCTGTTACACGGGATCAATAACCACTCAATTCAAAAGGCGGGAATATATTGGAATTGTTATTGGTAGTCAGGCATCTGGAATTTTAACTTAAGTACAGCAGTAAAAACAAGAATTTTTTCATCAGTTAGGAAATTCTGAAACTATATTCACTAGTGTAAATAGTAGATGAAAACAGTTACACTTATTAAATAGCAGTGCCTAGTATACTACCAAACTAGGTAAGTTACAAGCTGTTAACGTAAAGTTTTTTTAAATTAAAATTGTAAGAAATCATTGTCCATGAACTGCGCGTGCGCTACCGTACACGCTGGCCTGCAGGCGTCGGTCAGGAGTAAGCCTTCACAGTCACGTGAGCATTTTTATGGATTCACGGAACAGATACAAGCGAGCGATACGGACAGCACTAACTCGCACGCCTAGCGCCTCGTCGCTTCTACTTCATTACACGCGATGGAAGGCCACAGATTGAACTACTCCCTTATGGTTGTACATGTCTCATACCTTTTTAGGAAACTGTCAAGCAAATGTTTTTTTTTTAACACACTTAAAGCGGAACCATGAGGGTTTTAATATAAAATTTTACCTTTTCTGGTAAAACGTTGTATTCCCAGAATATTTGTTTACTGAAATACGCGTAAATGTGCAAACGATGAATGAAACTAAATAATTTTAGGACTACTTACTCTTATTTAAGTTGGCAGCGAATCAAGTAAAATAGTTCTCAGTCTCAAATTGGTATTACAAGTGTAAAGTTTAAAATTATGGCACATCGAGTTGGTGTTATTTGCTCTAAACCAATTAAAGTACGAACTGGCGTGTTTATAACACATTTTGTTCCTAACAACTTGACGTTTTCATTTGACTCGGCACACGAATAGACGGAAGGGTACAAAATAATAAAAGTAGATCTTAAGGTTCCCGTCTACCTGGCGCCTGAACTGCGTAGTAGTGTGTTTGAAATACACGTCTTCGCCACGAAACTACTAAACGTGCGTCCAGTATGCTGCTCTACGAAAGGAACACACATGAGACGAGAGCTGTTGAGTGCTTTCAAGACGTCACGCACATTAGAAATGCCATTTCAGAGAGCTCCAAAACGGCTATAAACGGCTTTTTCAAAGCGCTGTAGTTCAAAATATACGTATAAGATACATAAAAAAACCTACTGAAGTGCCCTGCAGTGAATCTTCCTGCAGACTTTCTACCAATAAAATAATAGCGTAACCGCTGGAAGTCCCATGTACAGGCTGAGGCATTTAAAATCGGCCACCTTAATAACTCACCCACTTGTACAGATAGAGGAAAATGGTTCAGACAAACATTGTTCGGTGTGAAAGGGGCCATAATGTTACGTTAGCAGTTTGGTGTTGCGTCGAGGGGCGAAGGAGATATAGGGGTCAACGTCGGTATTGTAAATGGGACGAAATACTTTATTACACACATCCGAACAACTCTTCGCAAGATGAATGCAAACATGTGTCACACGTACTATAAATGTGAACATTAAACCACATCGTTCCATTTAACATACCGCAGTTGACCCCCATATTTCCGTCACCCTTCGGCGTACAAAACACCTATTTATTAATGTAACATTATGGCCCCTTTCACCCCAAACAAAGTTTGTCTGAAACATTTTCTTCTATCGTTACACGTGGCCGATTTATTAAGGGGGCCTGTTTTAAATGCCTCACCCGGTAAAGGTACACACAGTGCGACGAGAACACTGCACGCCAGTTCATAGCCTTGCGCTTAGAGGCGATGGCGCACTTGATGCGCGAGGCAGTGTCGTCCTTATCTCTCCCGCGCTCCAGATTGGCAGGAGCCTTAAGAATGGCTTTCGAACGTTCTTAATTAACAGCGAACAGCAAAAAACTCAATTTAGCTCATTACTTATTGAAATGTACACCATCCTATTAGGGACCTTGCAACGATCAGATAACTGCTACATTATGGAGGTACAACCGAAATGCGAAGTACGCTGTGTTCTGACAAGGGAAAAGATTTCCGCGCAAAGTCTCAAATCCAGTTCCTTTGGTTTCCGACTCTAAAAGGTGTCTCGCGAGGGAGAAAAGTTGACGCGCGTGTCCAGAAGACTGTAACTCGTCAACCAAACGAAGGAAGCCATCGCCAGGTCGTCTTGAACCAAGAGCACCAATTACAGCAACTCAAGTGGCCAATTATTTCGGGAAAGTAGCAAAGTCGGCTGGGAGTTGTCGAAATCTGCTTTTGCCCGAGAAACCACACAGGCGGCGTCGAAGAAAAACGGGGAAAGTCAGGTGATGGATCGTAACCTGGAGACCGGAAAATAAAAAATTAATGACGTTCCTTTTAGGCACGGCGTGGCTAACGAGGAGCTTCACAAGACGGATGGTGCAGTCGTCAGTAACAGGTAGAGGCGCCAGCCAACTTGGAGCTAGTTTGCGCTTTTCATGCGCACACGGAAGGAAACTTTAAAGGCGAAATTTTAACGTGCATTGAATGGAACCACTGCTGCCTCTCAGCTCAAGATAATCGCCGTACGATCTTTTTTTTTTTTTTTTTTTTTTCACTCTGTAAACGTACTAAACTATAATTTTACTATTAGAATGGTACAGTCAATGTGTTTTGTCTGCTGTACATGTTTATCATATTTTATTGGTATATTTTGAAATGCAGAAATTAAATAACTTTATTCGACTATGCAAAAATGCTTCAAATAATGTCTACAGTAGGGCATATACCGTCAAATTGATATTCCCAAACTGTTTGACGTAAGATGTTTTTGAATTAAGACAGCAATAATTGCCAATGTATTGAGTGTTGATTTTGGGAAACTGTACTTCGAACGTAGTATAATGCAGTTTTACGCACAAAGGTTAGTGATTCGTAGTCGAAGTTACTAATTAGTTATACGAAATTCCAATTACTAATTCAGAAAAGGATATGTACGACGTTTTTAGCTGTAGGTCTCGGCAAGTCATGTTTCAAAGCCGCCTTCTGATTGGCGATTCTCCCGGCAGAAACGCACAAACATTAAGAAGTCCACTGAAATAAAATGCGATACGTAGGCGGGCGCCTTGCACCAGAAGTTACTGGAATGAAGAGATAACACCAGAGAGGAAATCATCACCTAAGCTCACAAACTACACTGATGGAAAATGGAAAATTAACACCCGGATGCAATGGTTCCACACGAATTAAGGATTTATTGAATAATTATGCAGGTTGTACTCCGTATATGATACTGATCACAGGGTCGTACACATATGGAAAGCGGCTACAGAGCGTCTTTAACAAAAAATGTCAATATATTGTGTAGCCTCCTTTAGAGATTTGGGAATAGTGTACCACGCTTCTTCCGCCTATTGTTGCAATTGGTGGAGGTTTGTTGCCGGTATTGCAGACCGCACCAAACACTGTCCCACCATGTCCGACACATGTTCAATGCGGGTCAGGTCGGGTGATCGTGCTGGCCAGGGGAGTTGACGAACGTCTTCGACAGTGCATTGGGTAACACGAGACGTGTATGCGCGGGCATTGTCCGCTGGAAGAGGACATCTCCTTGGCGTTGTAGGAACGGCAAGAAAATGGGCTGGACGATGTTCTGGATGTAGCATTCACTATTCAGTGCTCCATCAACAAACACCAAAAGCATAATGTCATTATAGGCTATTGCTCCTCAGACCATGATGCTAGGAGTTGCTCCTGTATATCCCTGCCATATACACACTGGATGTTGCCGCTTTCCTGGTCGACATCGCACTCGCAAACGACAATCATTGGCGCCAAGGCAGAATCTGCTCTCATCACTGAACACAACTCCGCGCCATTCATCCCGCCAGTTACCACCATCCGAGGCGGGCTGCACGGTGATGAGATGTGAGGGTAGCCTGGAGAGCGGCACCCTTGATCGTAGCCCAGCATCCAGCAAACGGTTGGTGACTATCCTAGCTGACACCATGGGTGCAACAGTGGCCCTAATCTGTGCGACGGTCGCCGTGCGATCAGCATTGGCTGCTCGTTTTATGCGGCGGTCCAGGTGGGAATCCGTATGCCGCTGCCGTCCGTAACCAGGTTGACGAGCATGTGCACCATCGTTGGAACACCAGCACCACCAATGATGCACAGCAGACACTTGACGTCCTATGGTTTGGAAAATTCTTCGGAAGGACTATCCAGCTTCCCTCCGGCCCACAATACATCGTTCAAAGTCCGTTAATTGTATGGAGTGTGGTCGTATATGGCGTTGTGGCATGTCTACAATGCTTAAGACACACAGGTCGATGCTTGAAACAACAGACGCCTTATTGCGAAAATAAACGCAGTCACTTGTAAAGAGAAGAGGAACTCACTTCCCCTCCCTGTAATCACATAGGGAATGTCCGATTTGGTATTTTCCACTTGAAACGAGTTGCAAGTTGCTTTTGATTGCTTGCGCACATTGTTTGGTGCAATAATAGCGTAAATATGATATGTAGAGTACACAAAAACTGTTTTATGCTTATCGTAGATGCTATTAGATTATTACACTTGGTTGCCTTCACTGCCTTATGTCGCTTCGTGATTTGCACCTTTGTCTAGACTATATTATTCTGTAGCCGAACAATGTGTACCGTTATTTCTACCTAAATGAAGAAATAAATACGCTTGAACTGTAATCATCAAAACAATTATCAACAAAAATCATACTTAATAAGCCGTATTACTTGAAATGCTTTAAAATGTTCGAAAAGTGAAGGGAGCGTACATATGAGACATGCAAATGAAGGAATAAATTGACAAAAATAAGAATCGGATTAGTGAATTAAAGAATGGAAGGGTGGGTTGAATTGAGTAAAGATTATGCATGGTTACGACAGATTCCAAGGTGCATTGTGCAAGATCCATGGTTCGACTGCCGCCACCGATCCTTGGAGTCGTTCACGTGGTGGGAGGGTTTTACTCACCTCCATAATGAGGAAGGCTACGGCGAACCAGCGCGGAATCATTCTGCTTAGTCGTTTAGGAGAGCGTGGCACAAAAATGAACTCAAAATACACCACGCGAATCTACAGATTTTTAAATACCAAAAATTCAAAACGAAGGGCAATCCCAGATAAAGATTTTCGCTAACTTAGCGAGCAACTACTTTGCAATTATTGTGAGCGATAATATATATTAAATTTCTGCGTCGGATAAAGATTGGCTGAGAGACCTCGCTGACGAATTATTCGTTCCCGCAGTTAATAAAACAACGTTGTGGGATGGTCCTGTCTGTTTCTCTCTATTGGCTTCCTAAAATTTGTGAAATACGATTAGCATCTATGGCGTTAGTTTCATGTCCTGTACAGCCCAAGACTTCTAGCTTCATAAGGCTATCACCTCATTGTTAGGGACAGCTGATATTCGCGAAAAGAATCTCATGCAGTCGTACATCCACGTCTGTATTTTTACTGTACGCGCCGACTGCCACACGGGGGAATGACAATATACTCGGACTCGTCTCTGTAGGAGGTGACCACCTCGATCCTCCTCTCCCAACCAGGCAGGCAGACCCGCTAGCAGCACCGTCGCCGGCCGGCTGAGAATGATTGACAGCTGCCCTGGCCGGCGACACAGCCCTTTCCCCCCCCCCCCCCTGCTGAAGAAGCCGACGACTTTAGAGGATGCACAATAATATTATGGGAACTAGGACCTTCGGCGCATCACGACATTTGGAGAAATATCTCGGCTAAAGCCGACGACACTTATAAACCGCTACGGCTGAAGGGTCGGGAGTACTTGGTAGAAGCCATTTGGCTGAGTGCGGTGACCGAATTAAGTCAGGTGAAGTGAGGTACATCGGTGAAGAGGACGGAAGGCGACAAGAAGATTGCTAGACAACGACAGACGAGGTGTTTGTGGTGTGTACGGACGAGAGGGCGTGAAACCCGACGAATGAACGCTACTGACACGAGGGCGCTCGAAGTACTCTAGAACACTGCGGACCAGTGGGACTATGACTAAACTAAGTTGTGACTGTATGAACATGTGATACAGATTTTATTGTAAATATTGGACCTTGTCAAATATGGACAAATAATTAAGTGATGTAATCTGTTTTGATACACTGTTTATTGGGACTGATTTTAGTTATTTAATTGCATTAATATATTTGAAGTGATTGTAAATTGTACTGATTGAATTTATTAACTGTAAATAGCAAGTGAAATAAATTTATTGTAAGATATTGAGACGAAGGTATTTTCTTAGCGATTATTGTAAATAAATAACTCATTTTATTCGATTAGGACGACCATTCCTTGACAAACCTGGCTAAGCACACAGACTTTGAGAAAAATTGTAACATTACTTTGGTCATTGACTGTTCTGCGCGTCTTTTAGAGAGGACACTGTGGTATTTCACAGGGCCAATCGGAATTATTTTACTGCGGAGCTGAACGCCTGCGATTCGCAGGAAGGCGCCCTAGACGAGTACCAATCACGAAAGTTGATGGGGCCGCGATGGCTGAGCGGTTACCCTGCTCGCCTCCCACCAAGGCAAACCAGATTCAATCCCCGGCCGGTCACTCCCAGGTTTTTGCATGTGGGAGTCGTGCCGGACGATGCCGCTGGTCGGCGGATTTTCTCGGGGCTCTCCCGTTTCCCCTGCCATTTCATTCCGGCGCTGCTCCGTACTCACCTCAATTAACCCTCATCGACTCTCAAGACTTCGCTGTTAAAAGCCGCCCAAATTTCTTCACTCACTCAATCACGAAAGTTGATTTGACATATGTTATGAAATACAATTAGACAGGAATATTTTTCAGGAAAATCGGGTGTCCCTGATCATTGTAATGTATGATTAAGAATAGAAAATAATAAAATGCCACAGAGAGCGAGTAGATAGAACTGTAACATGCTGCGAAAAAAAATTCTACGGAGCCTTCACGTTATCCTTTACTACCTTAAAGTTCAAAGATTTAAAACTCACTTTACTCCTACTTAACTCCTGAAACCAAGACGTCGAAGGCCTTTGTACCACTTGGCTTTTCTAATTCCAGCTATACGAGATATCGACATAGCTTTTTCTCAATCAAAATGATCATATAACGAATTACCACAAATAAAGTGATTCTTCGTAAATTCTAAAGTGCAAATACTTTAAACCACTAAGATAGAAGTTCACGTCTTCTGATAATATTTGCTTTATAATTAATATAAATGAAAACGGTGAGAATATAGGTGTGTTGGTAACGCCTAGTAAGAAATAGTTCTTATGCAGAATACCATCAATCTGAGTACGCACGAATGCGGCGCGTTGTCCCTTCGATGTAATTTTCTAAACTCCGTTAAGGTACGATGCCGCTGGTCGGCGGGTTTCCTCGGGGATCTCCAATTTCCCCCGCCCTTGCATTTCCGCGCCACTCGACCCTGTTTCACGCTCATAGACTCTCCAGACCGCGTTGTTAAGAGTCGCCCAATTCTCTCAACTCAACTCGGTCAGGATTTGTTTGCATGAAGCGGAGGAATGTCCTGGAAGTAGAAGTTCAGCAGGGCTTCAGAAAAGTTGCGAGTATCCGTGAATGGACTACAAAAATCATAGACTATAGACTGTTAATGGTAAAGTGAGCACTTTTTAAGGCCCTTATACATTTTTCCTTTCATCCAATTTCCTGCTGCTTTTTAATATAAAACATTGCTTTGAGACGAATAAACACAGTGTACATATTTAACCACCCTCACAATTTAATGCCTGATGCTGCAATAACATATTTATCAGTGGTTAAAGCCTGTTGGGAGGGTCTTAAAAAGTGCTCACTTTACCGTGAACAGCCTCTAACTATAAGGTAGACCGATCTCGCTGGCTGCGCACAACTATTCTCCGTGTCCCAACATTAAACTGCTTGCGAAAACCGCATGGTTTAGAGGTTAGGCTAGAAAACTGATTTCTAAACAGATGTGTTGAGATGTATGCATGCTTCCTCTAACACATTTTTAAGGCAGGTCATTATATTAAAATTGATACTAGTGTTGCATTCATATAATAGTGCTTGTAATTTAAAATTTAAGATACAGACAAACACACCATGCTACTTTGACAGTTGTGTAGGACTGGGGTAGGTCCATGTTGGGTACATTCGCAGAAGACGAATAAGCGGTCTAGCTCATCTTTAGTGTATGACAGAAATGTGCGGACGAGCTGCACAGGACTGTGTCTGGCAGCCCACGTTGCGATACAATGGCCACGTCCCAGAGGACGTGACCGGAGAATCGAGCGCTGCGGACATGCGACGGGACACGTTCCGTCTTCCCGTCGGGCATTCGTCACCCTGTGACGTCGACGCCTGCGCATCAGACACCCGCGGGCAAGACAACTGCCATCAGCCGTGCAACCGGCGAGTTCCACCTACCCATACACTAAAGATGAAGTATAGTCCATTCCCCATCGGAAGCAACTTTCTCGGAGCCCTGCTAAATATCTACTTGCAGGCCCGTTTCGTATCCTTCCGCCAAAAGTAAACAAACATTGCCATGTGACTGCCATGTAGCATCTGTCAAAATCGATGTTTACATTCCGTTGTGTGTGTACATAATGTTCGTATACTTTCGCTGCACCTAAAAATAAACTTTGAAATGTGATTTCTACTTTCATACTTGTCAAATGTGTTGTTTACTGTTTACAGCTTTTCAAAGAATTCTGTCATATTCCGAAAACCATTCCGTACGAATATTCACATTTTGGCCTCTAGCATTATTTAGGTCAGCTTTATGACGTTTTAAAAATGCTTGAATTGACGACAGTTCTTACAGTTATTTTGCATTAACATATTTGTTTTCCACGACATAGCTCAATACATGTAATGCACGTTAGTATTTTGCTGCGACTGTGTTTAACACTGTTACAACTGCGATGTAAAGGGCTGTACTAATCATCCTTTTGTAATTTATATGTGTTGAGTCATTTCTTTAAAAGAACAGCCTCAGTTGCAATAAATATTAAAACGAAGGAACAACCAGTCAAACGAAAAAGGCACATTGAATTCAAGCACGCAACTGGCGTTGCTCATTTTTGCCATACAAACTTAAAGAGATAGCGGTGAACATACACACAAATATGCCTACGATAACTTTTATTCCACTCATTTCTATGTATTGCTACATACTGTTTATTAGGTTTATTGAAATTTATCGGGCTGAACTTATTATTTTTATTGTGTGTTTCAAACCCCTTAAGGCAAAGGTACAACGTTGTGATAAACACACGTGGATGTACATAAATAACTTCGCCATAAAAACAGTTCACAGTTAAAACGTATAATTAGTGCTAATCAAATCATTGAAATCACCCACACACAGGACCAGCGTATCGACCACGATGCACAAAGGCACGCCATTTCACAGACGCAATGATTAACGAAACACACGTCACACACAGTAAAATTATTACTGCCGCGTAAACACAGATTTATCACAACATCGTAAATTGCCTAGGTAGGTTTAAAAAACACAGCGTCTACAAACGTGATGTGGTAATTTGAAATATTTTTCGGAGTAAGAATAATTTACGCTTCGTTTGGCAAAAAGCAACACGCCAACTTCACTTGGTAACTGCCCCGCCATCATATCTAAATAGATTAATAAAAGTATTCAAACATTAAAATCTCTTTTCAGTTGTAAATTACATATTCAAAAATCATTATTTTGCTGTAATAAGTATGAAATATGCTACAATTGAAAACATGTATAATTTCTTATATACTAGCGAAGTGAAATTTCCCCGAGTTTAAAAGAGATGATGAAAGAGAGAGAAAGCTACAAACTTCGCCCAGCAGAGTTTTTCAGATGCTTTCTCGCTCGATAAAACAACACCGTACCATTACAGCCTACTCACGATATTTCCCGCTGTTATTTAAACTGTAAAAATGATATGTTGCCATTAGGGTTACGTAAATATTTAAATATTTCAATAGGCACCGTTTAATCTACAAATAGTATTCTACAAAACTAGATTAAATAATATTTTTACTGTAAACTATTTCTCACCGGTCGTTGCCAACACGTCGCTGCTCTCGCTGTTGTTAATTCATATTTAAAAAGAAATAAATATTATAAGTTGTAGAAGGCATTAAGGTAAAGTTTCATTTATTCAATAATACAGTACTCTAAAGTTAACCACAGTGTTATATATTTGTGGAATACAGGTTATTGAAAAAACAAGTTGACATGTTATGCCTAGAGTGTTTTTTCAAAGGTTGATTTTCATAAGTCGCTTCCAATCGGGAATGGACAATAAACTGCTTACTCGTCTTCTGCGCATGTACCCAACATCGACCTACCCCAATCCTATACAACTGTCAAAGTCACATGGTCAACTGTGATGAACGTGTTTGTTCATATCTTAATTTTTAAATGACAAACACTATTATATTAATAAGATACTTTTACCAGTTTCAATTTAATCAAACTACATTACAAATTGGTTAGTGGAAGTATACATTCATCTAAAAGCATTTGTTTACAAATCAGTTTTCTAACCTAAAATCCAAACCACGCCATTTTCGCCAGACGTGTTGGCAGAAAAGCAGTTCAATGTTGGGATGCGGAGATTGGTTGTGCGCAGCCAGCGAGATCGGTCTACCTCATCTTCAGTCTATGGACCTGGCACGAGGTTTGGCTGGCGACTGTCGTGCTCTGTGTAGCTGGCGAGTTGTTGACCGCTCGTCATATTGTTATGAAGTAACATTTTGTTAACTCCATACAAGAAAGGGTTAGGGGCGCAGCTGTTGACAATAGATGATATGGTAGAGCACTAATGTGAATGATTGGGTTAATTAGCCATGTTGAACACACAACAACAATTTACGTTATTATTTCTTGAGGTTGAAATAAAGCAACTGCCTGTGGAGCACTGCACCCGACTACACAATGTGAAGAACTCGCAATAAAGTTGTACAGACATCATAAAAATTGTCAGATAAGTGCGATTTATGCTGTACCTATATGAAAGCATTATGTATATATTTTGTAACAGTATAAAATATTTTACTAAAATATACTTTTTAAATTTAAAAAAAAATATTAATTAAAAGAGAGTATATTTTTTTTACAAGATTTAAGCGCATTTCCATTCCAAATGCTTCGGAAAGCAGAATTCGCAAGAAAATCTTCTTCAAAATTGTCATAATATTTACTGTGATCATGTGTAATGAAATTATAGTAATAATGGATCATATAAATTTAATAATTAACATTATTTACGTCAGTTTCAGCCATAATTGTTTGTGACAAATGGACGCACATAAATATTATTTCCTACATTTTTATTACAATTTTCTTACACATAAGCATAGTAAACATTATGACGATATTCCATGACGGAGATTTTCTTGCAAACTCTGCTTTCTGAAGCATCCAAAATGGAAATATGCTTAAATGTGTCTAAAATACGGACTATTTCAATCGATTATTTGTTTACACATAAAAAGTATATTTTAGTAAAATATTTTATAGTGTTGCGAAATATATACATTCTTCTTTCATATACAACATAAATCTCACTTTTCTCACAATTTTTATGGTGGCAGTACTACTTTTTTACAAGTTCTTCTCATTGTATAGTTGGGCGGAGTGCTCCATAGGCAGTTGCTTTACTTCAACCTTAATCGGGAGAGCTTACATGGAATTTATTATATATTTAACCTGACATAGAATAGTTACCACAGCACTAATATGAAAAACTAACTGGAATGTCCCTACCATAAACATGGTTCCGGAGGCTGTTCTGGCAGGCGGCTATCGGCGATCACACATATCCATTTCTGCGTGATCTCTCGTCGCTGGCCAGATGAAAGACGAAGCGCCTAGACTTTTGCTGGCCTATATCGGCGCGTTGTTGACACATACTCGTCCCCGATTGCTTGCCGGTGGAGGGGATTTATGCTGCTGGATTTTTCGCAATAAGATGCAATTCCGCTCGCGTCCTGGTTTAATGTTTGAAGGCGCGAGGCCGTGTTCAGGCGGGCCGTCGAGCTAAGGCTCGCCCACACCACCATAACAACATTGACCTTTGAAAAAATGTTATCCCTGCGTAAAATTTTAGGCTTCCATCTACCTGGGGTTTTCTTCCGCGTTTGAGGCCGAGAAGCGCGGAATTGATAAGGGCGACACTGCCACGCGTATCAAGTGCGCCATCGCCACTAAGCGCGAGGCTCTGAACTGGTGTGCGGTGTTCTCGTAGTGCTGCGTGTACCTGCTTATGGGACACTATTATTTTATTGGTGGAATGTCTGTAGGAAGGTTCAGTACAGGACCCATAAGTACGTTTATCTATATCTGATGGTTATATTTTGAGCTAAAGCGCTTTGAAAAAGCCGCTTTTTTTGTTGCAATTTTAAGTGTATTCTGAAGTGGCGTTTATAACGTAGGTGACATTTTGAAAGTACTCAAGAGCCCTCGTTCGAACTTTTTCTTTTTCATAGAACACCGCATTGGACGCACGATTAACAACTTTGCTGCAAAAACGTTTATTTTAAACATACTGCAACGAAGTTCAACCACCAGGTAGGTCAAGAAGCAAGGGAGCGATACGGGCGACACAAACACGCACGCCTAGTGCCTCATCGCACCTATGCGCAAGGCGTGCAGTGTTTCCGTCGTGACGCTGTACTGTGCACATTATATCTGTAACAGTGGGGTTTTATTACACGCGATGAAAAACCACAGATTAAACTACCCCCGTATCTTTGTACTTTTCTTTTACCGCTTAAGGAAACTGCACACGCAAGCTTTAAAAATGCGATATTTGACTATTTTCACAAATTTTTTTCTCCATTTTTTTATGACAAAAGTAAAAAAATAGGGGCATAGATAATTGTTTTTTTTTTTTCTGACAAAAAGTTGTATTTGCAGAATATTTATTTACCGAGATACGCGTATTCGCGCAAACAACTGTTTCACAAAAAAACGCGGGGGTCCACCGCAATCTTAATGAAAATACTGTTTGCAAGTATACGTATAAAAGTAATGCTGGCAGCAATTTATGAAATTGTGTTCAGTGTGATAACGTCTTACTAAAATGGTATTTTTTTGACGGGAACACGTCTTTGAAATCAGGTCGACACATGGGGAACCAGCACAGAAATGGCGATGTAATGTTTGCAGCGTGATCCACTCCGACACTATGACTATGGCGTTGCGTATGGGCGAGGCAAGGGTGGGCGCCGGGGGTGGGGACCCGCGGCGAAAAACGACAATTTCGGACGGGGGCGAAAATTTTTGTGCAGTCTAACTCAAAGAATCCGATGTGCTAGCGCAATGATTTTGGTGCCAAAGGAAATATCTCGTCTACATTTGCCGGGTTAAGACATAAAAGCCAAGTATTAATTTCGTCACACTCAATTCATTTCGACGTTCAAAAAATATCACAAATAATAATTATATTACTATACAAACTGATACCAACGAACGTTGTTCTGTGTGCTTCTCGATTTTATGTCTGTGCCTCTTCAGTTCGTACAGCGCGTGTTCACGTTCTATTTTGCCTTCTCAATGCGTCCTCTATCACGTCGGGAACGTCGACCGATGTTTCACCGTGGTATCGCTGGCATTTTTCCCTTTTAGATCAACAAACATTTTCTGCAAGTATGAGCAAAATCGGCCCATAAATATAGAATTTAGACTCCAGCGCCACCTAACGGAATTAAACATAACTACAAACCTTACTCGCCACCTCATTAACATATGATGTGAATATGGTCTCAATTGGTCCAGTGGTTTGCCAGTGATGATGCGGTTTAGTCACGCACAATGGATTTATATATATATATATATATATATATATATATATATATATATATATATATATATATATATATATATATATATATAATTTATTACTCAATATTCTAAATCGTTAACTTCGACGACAGGATTCGGCCACTTATTTAAAAAAAAAAACAACTGATAACTGACTAAGAGAACAAGCTCCAACACTGACTTCTTGTTCCACTCGATGTTATGGCAAATATAAGCTGTTCACGGTAAAGTGAGCACTTTTTAAGGCCCTTCCCAAGGCATTAACCCCTAATAAATATATTTTATTGCAGTCTCAGACATTAACTTTTGAGAGTGATGAAATGTATGCACTGTGTTTACTAGTCATATTGCAACGTTTACGTTAAAAAGTGGCGGAAAGGTAGAAATTAATTTCAAGGAAAAATTTAGCAGGGCCTTAAAAAGTGCTCATTTTACCGTGAACAGCCTATACCAGTACGTGTATCTTCGGGAACCTGCTACAGGAAAGCTAATGACTGCACAAAATCAGCTGATGGCTACCAGCATGCAAGCCACGCTCACGCGCTGACGTCATGGGCCAAGCCGGCTGTGAGACTCGTCCTTGTGGGCTTCCCGAGAAAGTGCGTGCATGCCGGCAATCACGCCCACGCAGTCTCATGCATCGCCCTTGTTTATCTCACCTTGCTGAGAATAAGGACTTAGAAGAAAAGCAGTCAACGTCACTTTATCTAATTACTGTTATCTTGCACTGCAAACTAACAACTCCATTGTTTACACCTGTAAATATCCTCTTGCATTTACGTATGATAATCTATCGCCCAATAGCTAACAATAATAATTTGTCTCAAAATGTGTAGTAACACAGTTGATAAATGAGAACGAAATTCTCAAAAGTCCCTCTGATACTCTGGGGGTAAAAAGTATTAGTACGAGTGAATTTTTATCGATGGTATGATTGGTAACGCCACATGACTGGAACTCTTGTTTTGACCATAGATGCTCTACTGAAACATGGCACGCCAAAATCATTTTCCTTCGTTAGCAAACAAATGATAGAACTTTTTTCCTTATAACAACATTAAGGGGAACAGTTTTACTCTCTGCGATTCTCACATTACGTGATCAAGGAGACAGGGCAACATGGGAATTGTTATTAAACATTGATGTATTACAGTTAACTGACACATCGAGGGTTCAGCACGTGTTCATCAGGTAACAAAATGCAACCACGGTAACTTTAAAGAGTAAATTATCTGTGTGTCTGTAGGCAGAGGTAGGTCACAGGGCGATAAAACTGAAAATTAATTTTGGTGAAACCTAGAGCTAGAAAAAAAATCATAGGAAAGAAGCGTCCACTTGAACCCAAAACCACACGAAAGAAAGAAAAACTCGGTAAGCTGGAATGGATAGCGTATCGGCCGTATTGTTCGTGGGGGGGGGGGGGGGACTTTGATGTCACTCTTCATCTCGATGCCTACATTACAGGGAAGATGAAATGGAAAGTTGTTCGCGTATCTCGCACCAGGTGCGGGGCGTCGCTGGAACGTTTCGTCTCATTTATGTAAAAGCACGTCGGCAGTCCTCCATGCCGTCGCGCACTCGGCCGGCTGTCCTCCCGAATTCCTCGTCAAAGACGGCGGACGGCGTGGCAACCCTCCAGAAACACGCCTCTCCTGCCCCCAGCCCTTCACCAGTTCCGTTTCCTTATCACCGCTCGTCCTTCAGCCCGTCGCCTCATCCTCCATTCTCCCCGTGGACTGTCCTCCTTATCACGTTCGCCCCCCCCCCCCTTATTCACTCACTCTTAGGGTGCCCGCTCTCTCTCTCTACATTATCTTTGTCTCGCGCAGAGGAGCGGAGGCGCATGAAAGGAGATAGTCTGAAAGGAGATGACTTTTATTACGTCGCCCCGAGCTCCTGGAGAGAGAGGCCGGCCCCGGCCCCATTGTTCGGAACCCGGTGACGCGCGCCGCGACCTCAGAAACCTCCAGACGAAAAAAGAAACACCAAGAAGTGGGCGAGTAAGAAAAAAAAGTGCCAAGACGTTGGTTGGCGCAGCGGAGTTGTCAGCATTGAATGGCAAATGCGTGACCGATGCCTCATATTCTATATGCAGCAGACAGCTGAATTACGGAACTACCGAATACCAAAACAGTTCGCTCAACTTACCTCAAGCATGCTTAAGGGTCTTGCATACAGAAACGTTCTCTGTGAAATAATTTGCTCGTAAACACGTGTCTCGGAAAATAAATGTTTTGGAAATATTACTTTTTGTCAGAAAAAATATAAAAAAACAATTATCTATGGCCCAATTTTTTTACTTTTACCATATTAAGTGTATTGTTGGAGAAAAAAATTGTGAAAATGGTCAAATATCGCATTTCTAAAGCTTACCTGTGCAGTTTTCTTAAGCGGCAAGAGAAAGGCACAAATATACGGACGTAGTTAGATCTGTGGGCTTTCATCGCCCCTATGTTACAGATCTAATTTGCACAGTACAGAGTTACGTCTGAAACACTGCACGCCTTGCGCGTAGGAGCGATGAGGCTCTAGGCGTGCCAGTATCGCTCCCTCTCTTCTTGACCTTGATAACTGCTACATAGTCCCCTTAATGAAGGTCTCCAAGTTATGTTGCGTGTCTGCGCAACATAAATTTCAAAGCGACTCTGCAACTCCCCACAAATTTTATGCGCACGGCATTAAAGTGATGTACAGTCCATGCAACCATGGGTAAGCTATTATTGTAAACTTAAAGATCTACGTGCCTGTGCGGCTAATTAATTTTTGCTGAGACTATGCAAACATCTGTCCTAGCCCTCTACAAACAAAAAGTCTTTGCAGAACAATTGAGAAAGTGATATTTATTTAAATTCCCCTTCTATAGTTACTAGTAGCCAGACCTCGCCGCAGAATGCTCACAGGTTTTGCAATAAAGAATGGATTTATACAACTTTGCGCGCTTCTTAGTGCTCTAAATATCAGCGCTCTGAATTACCAGCGCGGTAAACGGGTGGAGTAAATTACTATAATGCCCAAAGACAAATTTTCCACTCTTACGCCACAGACAGAGTAAGGCAGTTTTAAAACTATCTATTAGCTTTCGTGCACAAGTAATTCCCTAGATACCGCTTCACTAATTAACTGAAGAGAAGTTACAGTGTACTGTTAATTATGTTGAAAATAAATGAGAGGAAGAATTTACTAGTTCTTCGCTAAAATTAAAAACTTGCTCTATATATTATATATATATATAGCATTTTGCATAACTGAATGGCGGCTTGCGTACACTCGTGTATGTGGTTTGTCCAGAATTCTAAACGGACTCGGCACTCTCCTCATGTGGCGCCCTTGCTACCTACGTCACGGAGGTCTCCGAAGAAAAAGCAAAACTACAACTAAATAAAATACTAAAAAAAACATATTGGACGGTGATTTTAGACTATTATTTTGATGGTGTGGTCAGGCCTACATTCGTCGACCTGCTTTTACACGCAAGCCCACATATTTATTATTTCAGTATAAATTCGTTTGAATGTTTATACTCAACTTCAGAACCGTAGATCTTAGAGTAGGGGAGAGCTCATTAGAGGTTAAGTGATAGAGCGAGAATTAAAACATCCGAGATCAGTGTCACCAAAATACAATTTGACACCCCTTCCACCGAACTGGAAATCAGACCACAATTTTGCAGGGCCCAGAGTAAGTACAGTATAAGTCAACCCTCTACTCGACGCCGGCCGAACATGATGGTCCAAGAAGACGCCAAGATGTGCCGAGCTCCGTGTTACGTTTATTCATCAACCTTCATATTCTATAGGCTCTTAACGGTAGAGTGAGCACTTTTTGAAGCCCTTTCTTACAATAATTGTCAATAAATATATTTTATTGTAGCCTTAGACTAACTTTCGAGTCCGGTGAATATATACACTGAGTTTATTACTTAAATGGCAATATTTATTTTGAAAAGGGCTGAGAAGATAAAAAAATTGGCAGGCAAGAGAAAAGTAACTAGGGCCTCAAAAGTGCTCACTTTACCGTGAACAGGCTATAATTTATGGTTGAACAATCTATTTTGGAGCCTATGGGACTCAATTACGAAGATAAATTCAATCTAATATATAAGCTCTTACGAATATGATATATAAATCTATGTAATTTTATGTATGTCAAATTATATCTTCCTGACATTGATCTCAGATGTTTTAATTGTTTCTCTACCAGTTGACCCGCAATGAACTCTCCCCTACTCTAAAATGTAGGATTTCGAAGTTAAGCATAAACATTCAAACGAACATATATTAAAACAAATACATAAAAACTAAAACACTACGAACTTCAAATTAACCAATATTTCACCCGAGTTTTTCCTGATAATTTCATTACTGATGGAAGTGTACGGCCAAAGGGAATTCATTAATGCAATATTTCCAAGTACCAAGAAGTACAGCATGCATCTACTTACACTGTATAAAATAATTTGTACTTTTACAAGTAAAATCCTTGGAAACCCAGTTGCGAAGAAAATCTTTTGTATAACCACAAAAACTTTCTTGTAAAAATAAACCTCTACAAAACATATATTTATAATGATACAAATTATAGACTTGTGTTTAAACTTACACTATTGGGAATCGGGGGGGGGGGGGGGGGAGCTAATTTTTTCTGATCTAGAAATAACTGTGATCATTACATAAGAGAAAACAGGGAAAATATTCTTTCAATACATAATTCGGTGGTGGTGGGGGGGGGGGGGGAATGTTGCGACTTGTAGATACAGGGTCTAGATCCACGTCTCTTGCGTTACCAATGTGACATGTGAGATACACGTTTATTTTGAGAATATATACATTGAGGTACTAAGCAAGAACAGCATCATTTCAGTATTCGGAAGAGCTGAGGTTAGCAAATCAGATAATTGATGCACTTTATAAAGGTATTAAATATCTGCAGGCGGACAGCACAATTGTAGTTTCATAATAAGCAGAATATACTGTTTTATGAACGTGCGTCTGGGCATACCTTATTAATGTTATATGTCTACAAAATATTAGTACAATTATTTGGTTAGGAAGAACAAATTTACTTCAGTTTGAGAGTATGCCTACTGTGTAAATATTAAACATTTAAGTGTCAATGTGAAATTGTGTCACGTGTTATTGAAGTTGCTTTTATAGTTTTATTATAATTACTTCAGTTGTTTTAAAGTGTTTTACGTTATTTACACACGTATTACTTTACTTTTCCCACCCAACTACGCTTTACATCGCCCCTAGTTTTTGCACAAACAGGTACACACACACACACACACACACACACATACATATATATATATATATATATATATATATATATATATATATATTCGATTTATATTATTGAATGTGAGCCATTTTGTCTCGTGGATACGGTCAGTTTAGTACAAACATTTCTTGAGGTCTATTAGAAACACGGATCTTGTAATTTTACACACGAATAATTGCACAAGAGAAAATGTTGTACTGTTACAAACGTTTGCAAAATAGCAAACGATTTTGGGGTAAAAACAAAACTTTATTTATACTCAGTGTGCACTAGAGCAACTTGAGAAGTCATGCCAGCAACAGAATAACTTCACGCTGCCAAATATTAACCGTGTAGGTTTCACAAATACTGCCCCAAAGAGTAGCAAATGGTATCTCTCAGGAGTTAGCTTCGACTCTTACGCGTTACTTATTTCTCTTGCAGAACTTTCAGAGCTACAATTAGGACGTAACACATTCAGCAGTACTTCAACCAAAGTCCCCACAAATTTCCTACAAAACACTTTTTTTCAAATACGGCCGCTATAAGAGTGCTTTAAAATGAGGGGGTTGGAGAATTTTTAGTTTGTATGCATATCAAGCTAAATTTATGAAAACGATCAGACCGTAAACGTATGGCAAACTGTATTATCAATCGGTGAAAAATCAACAGTCAATATTACGCCACGTTTTTGTCATTCTTAGGTGAGAAAAAAACTGTTTTGTTAATAATACAATCTCTAGGTCCAATCATCCTTTTTTAATAACTCAACTGGAATACATGCTCGAAAATAATTTATTTTATATCTGATGACTAAACCTATGCTGTTCTTACGCAATCAAGCTGCATTATTTCACTTCTGCGAGTGGATAAGTTTTACTAAAATCAGTATCACAAACCACTCATTGTAATTTTGATTGTTTGTTAGGTCTACAGAAAATGTACAGGACTGCTGAAAGGTTTAGTTACTGAAGACAGCAATGCTATAAACTCTACGGGCTGTGAATGTTTTCTTGAAAAAACTGCGTTTATACTGCAATGTTACAGCAATACACATCTTTAAACGATAAAAATGACATTTCATGTAAACAATTTATAAAACCTAATTGCATTTCTTTTCAACCCAGAGCATCAAATTTCTGTCAAGTGCCAGGTATTAGGTCTCAACATCTAATTTGTGGCTTATTTTGCTTCGTTGCGACATTCTGGAGTCTTTGCAAACGTGTTGCCGAAAGTGTGTCTAACCTCATTATTTAAATAAAATGTATTAGAAAACGACTACCGCAAATATAAATCACTGACATTTAAGAATTGGAAATAAAAACACAGTATGACATTAGAGTAAAGATCTTTATTGAACACACAGAAACGACTTTGTGGAGTGATTAAAAAGTAGTTCCCTCAATACAAATCAAGCTGTGCATGTGCAATGGCGAGGATTACGCTACAATCAAATGTGAAAACAGACGATTAAAATTGAAAGATGTCACACTAGTGTTCACAGCATTAAGTTGTGAATCATAGATTCACTTTTCCAGTCAGAGCTTAATGCTCTGTTTAAACGACACTAAGACTAATGAGCACAAGTGTCAATTTCTTTTTGTAGGCAGATAAAAAAAATAGCAATATTATCGCTCAGAGAATCTTTAAAGCTTATCCTCAAACCAAGACGACCACCTCCTTGTGTTACTGCGCGTCAAGATGTTTGAAATACCACACTCCATAAGAATACTCTACATGTTCTGGCAACACATTTTTATTGAAAAAGGAAACAGGCAGACGACTTTGGACTGAAGATCAAAAATATGTTATGCATTTTGAAACACTTCTGGATTACTTCAACATAGTCAAACTTGGCCTTCCCATATTAACGTATGTAAAATAGGATAGAACAAACGGATTTATCTGCAGGATTTCTACAAATAAAACGTTACATCGCTACTCGATGAGTCAAGTAGTTAAGTATTGCACGATGAAAAGATAGCAGGAATTTCCAAAATCTTGCGCGAACAGGCGATACCGAATTGCATGTGCCGGCCAGCTATTTCCTTAAATCACACACACAAAACTTCCAGGTAGGAGAAACCATTAAATTCAACCACCATCTTGCCGGTAGTAAACCCTGTGCGGAGAATAAAACCAGCAACTATTTTCCGCATAAACAAATTCGAAAATGTCGAATGGAAGCTACAATTAAACTAAATAAGGAACGTCGTCGGCAAGCGAGATAAACTGAGAGAGGGAACGTGTGGGCTACTCTCTCTCCGACCATTGCGTGCACAGTAACTTAAGAGCGACGAGCTCTGCTTTCCCACTGTAAAATAAGTACAAGGCTTGATGCTCCTGTAAGGACCAGGGGCGGTCGAAATGTTCGGTACGTGTCCTCGTAAAAAGAAGAGTGCAAGAGATATACGGCTCGCTCTCCCTGTGTCGCTCCTATCTGGTTCCTCGGCGTGGTGTAGATCTTGATCCGACAGCTGCTTCCTTCAGCCGAGGGTCGCAACAGAAATAGGAGCCGTGGTATTTACGTGTAACTATAGTGACACCAGGTTTTACGATATCTCTTACGGAATTAAATTAATTAACGTTACACTGTAAACACTACAAACTTATAATCTAACTTCATATAGTTTGCAAAGAAAGCAAAGAATGCTGCTTCATTACAAGCATTCTTATTTTGACTGACTTACAAAGATAAACTCCAACATATCAGTAATGCGCGAACCGCGCATTACTGATATGTTGGAGTTTACTTGATTTGGTTTTCAAATGATTTAGGTTTCAAAACTTGTTCAGCTAGTTTATCTCAAAAGACACTCGCTTTGCCTAAAATTCTGTCTCAAAGTGCCGTTTCTAAAGTAGGGGCCTGTGTAGGCTTGATGAACACATTCTCTAAATACTGCAATAGCCATTATACCTGGGAGGTTTTGAAAAGTGCTACACTCACGTGTGTAGGCCATATGTATCAAGCATTACTAAGGAATTGTCATGTTTTACAGATTTTGAACAACCTAAACTAAAGTTCTTAATAAAATGAAATAATCGTGGAAAAAATAAGATACCAATGACGAAAGTATTGATTTAAAAATCGGACAATACATATCTGCAAATTTTAATTCGCTACGAATTTCCACAGTAAGAAATTAATACGAATTTTTTTTTTCTAAAACGCAAAAGAATTTAATTAATGGCGTCGAATTTTATTAACTATGACGTATTCTGCTCGGTATGTCTTAAGTGGTTTCCCCTAAAATCCTGTATCATAAAAATTAAAGATTAGATTTCTACAGTTAAATGAAAACTATCCAAAGAAAATAAATACCTAGTGAATAGTTTCCAAGCGATCAGTCTTCCACATATATGTTTAAAAAAAAAAAGCTGAAATTTTTCCAACACCGTTGAGATTACTGACGACAGAAAACTTTATTGAAATTAATTGCTGCCATCAACCCAGCGCGGCGAGCGAACTGGATACAAAATGTAATCTCTAAAAACAAATTTTAAAGTAAACTGAGAGACTGCTATAGTTCTTCGCAAATAGTTTTCACACGAAGGAATAATCGCACTCTAGAATAGTCCGGAATGCAACTTTCACAACTTCGAGTAAATTTCAAGCAATGTTTTATAGCCCCCTCTACTGACCTAAAAGGATATTTAAGACGCCTAGAAATATTCTACATGGATATATACGGAATTAATACAGGGCCCTGTTTTAATCTCTGCTACAAACTTGCCACAAATTAATCCAAAGTTCTCAAGACCTCGCTGTTAAGAGCCGCCCAAATTTCTCTCTCAATTAATACAGAGCACTGCGCAAAGCGACGACCGAGTACAGCGCACGTGAAATGTCTTCCTCATCTCTCCCTCGCTTGCGAGTCTCAAAAGCGGGGAATAGATCCAGACAAGCGAGCGTCTTAATATTTCCCTAAGGGTTTAAGTTTTTCTCAGGATTCGAAACCTGAACTTACCGCACTGAAAGTAGGTCACGGGGTTAAATTGTGGCAGCGGTGCGAAGACTTCTGATACGAGACCCAGGTATGAGAAAGCGCGTGATTGAAGTCTTGTTAGTATTTACGTGCTACTTCCGACACGCACTGCATAGACTCCAAAAGTAATCCAAACACATACACACACAATTGCGTTCCTGACATTGAACGTTCGCATTGTCAGTGACCTGAAATTTTGAAATAAACTATTCAAAATATTGCATTTACGGTTATGCTAAAATGTGTATTAGTACCGTTCGTTAAGAATATTTGGACTGCATAGCATCTAACACTTGAATATAAATGTCTTATCAATGTCATTCGGTCAAATCACCTATGCTAAGAGAGAGAAAATCCTTTGTTGTTTTTATTTCGCCTCTGAATTTCTGATAACTTTACACTATATTCTAACTTCACAGTTGATCCTGTAACTGCTTTCAATTTCCGAATAAGTATTTTCAGTGGCTCTCGACGATGAAGTTTTTTCATAGTATTAGTCTTTAAAGTGTTTACAACGTTCAAATAACGTATTTGGCTTCCAAGAAACTGAATATATTGTGCGTGATTCATCTCCAGAAAACATGTATTTGGGGATAATAAATTACTAAAATAACGCTTAGCCGCCTAAATACTGATTATACCAATCTAAATTGCAACTGTACTACATAAGCATGACATCACTATAGTAAGCTAAAACTGCCAGTGCTTTCCTTAACTGACATAACCTCGCAGATAATAACTGTTTTACTTATAATCAATTCCATTTCAGGGCAGAGTTTAAACTTTAAAAGAACGCTCGGCTAACAAATACTCACAGTTCTTAAAAATATCCAGAGCAGAATTGTTTCCAGTGACACAAGAATGGTTTATTAACCTGCGCCATACCAATTACATTGTTTTGGAATGTGATTATATTGTATAGTGCATTTGGTCAGCGCTAGTGTTATTGAATATTTATTTATAATAGTTCACATCACATAACTGCCAATAACTGTAAACCAATAATATGTGGTTTTCATTTATATGTGGTAATTATAGAAAAAAAAAATATTTTTCTTGATGTCATACCTATGTATAACGAAGCTACGAAAAGGGGAAAAAACTTCGCAATTTTAAAATGTATGCGTATAACTTACGCTTTAAAAGTTTAAACACTACGCCAAAATTTGACTGTACAGTTCATAATCAAACCTTGAGGCCGCCACAGCAGCCCTCTTTAACTAGTATAAATTTGACTGTACAGTTCATAATCAAACCTTGAGGCCGCCACAGCAGCCCTCTTTAACTAGTATAGATTGTTAGTAGAAGCACTTGTTGGAAGCGCTGACGTAGTTCCTGGAATAGCGAGTGATTTGTGGTGTTTTTTTTTTTTTTTCATATGCTTGGCACTTATTTACGGAATTACTTTTTCATAGCTACTGATTATTATTGTAGATTGGTATATTTTAAGTTCCAAAGGTGAGATTGCAGTATTAACATTATCAATTGTGGCTGAAAATAACTGCAAAAAATCGTGTTTACCAAGATGGCGAGGGTGGTATTATCGGTCCCTTCTGGTGCCGGTGATTTGAGCCTCGTAAAAAGTGGTTCCACATTATAGTCACAAAATATCGATGTGTTGATATTTTATAGTATTTAAAATTATTATTATACAGATGCCACGCAAAATCCTTGTACATCAGAAGTCGTCAAAACTAAAGTTATGGAAGTAACAAGATATTATTAGCGCACTAAGGCTTCGAAAAACCGTAAAATGAGGTTCAGGAAACTTTCAAACAACTTCTGTGCCTTGCTCCATTTTGAAAAGCATATCGCGTCTTTATTTGCCGATTGATGTAGCAGTTCAACATGATTCGGAGTAGTCTCTTCCAGAAATTGAAATAGGCGTTTTCTCCTCTTGAAGTGAAGATGCTGTATCTATTTTATGTGAACGCGTTTTATCAGAAGACAGAAGGGGTGAATCGTGGGCACAGTGTATGAACTATGGGCTTACATTGAATATACTGGGTGCAAGACAGATGCATATAAGTATTCGTGATTTTTACTAGTAAAAACAGCCAAGTTCTTTTAACTTAAACTTGACGTTTCACTTTGACATACACTATACATATAATTATCGTTTAACTTCAACTTGCACTTATAAATGTTTAATATAGATGTAAATTTCAGTATATAACACAATTGTGTTCAAATACAAAAGGTAGGGGCATCTTTTAATTTTAGTGAATTTCTGTACCCAAAGTAAGGGGTTTATGTCCAAAGCACGATTTATTGGTGACCAGACCCAGTGTACATTTTTTATTTTATAAAATGTTTTCCATTTTAATGTTTTTAAAACAGATTCCAAGTTCCATAGGCTCCGATGAAACTTTCAGGTCAATCTTAGTAATATTATAAATGCGGAAAATTGTACGTTTGTTACTCAATTGCGTCATAACGGCTCGACGAACTTGGATGGAATTTGGTGCAAGAGTAGATTATATCCTGAATTAGCACATAAGGTACTTTTCATCCAGGAAAAACTAATCGTATCCTAGGGAATATATATAACATGCCACCAACCATTTTAGTAGGCGCTGGTTGGTGGAATGTTTATATTTATATATATATATATATATATATTGCACGCGGACGGAGCTGCGGGTAACAGCTAGTTTAAAATAAAGTACAATAGTAGTAATAAAAAACAAATAATTAGAGGTCCATATCTCCACCCTCTCCTCCAATATGAACTTTGCTAACCCAATAGCGCTTGACTGTTCAAGTGTGGTTCAAGACTGCCAACGTTTCTTGTGAATTGCTGAGTCACGCCATTAATTGCTTCGCTGGTCGCACAGGTCTCGTCGCATAAGGAAAATTTACATAAAGGCATAAGTATAAAGCTACTTCAATTTACCTAAACAATACCTTAAATGGAATCTAAGAAATAATAATGCAACACCAAACCAACAATGCAAATCACCACACAGCACAAACTAGAGCTGTAGATCTTTCTGGATATTTAAGAACATTTCCTGAGTCATTAACTGTTTTAATGCAGGAAGCGATTTGCTACGAAGTTACCGATATGTATGCCGGCATTTCCCTTGTAACGTACGTAGGTAGAGCTTAACATCTCGTCGACAGCAAAGCGATTTGGAACAAATCAAGTTGCACAGACAAGCAGGAGCGAAAGATAAATCGGCCAGGGCCTGTATACAAAGGAACCTCCCAGTATTCACCTGGAATGATTTCGGAAAACCACGAGAGGCTGAAATCAGGATGGTCGGACCGGGAATCGAACCCGCGTCCTCCCGAAAGCGAGTCGGGTGGTTTACCACTGCGCCACCTCTATCAATCATTCGTATAAACAAAACTAAGCGCGGTCGACTAGTCCGACTTTCTACTCGTCTTTCAATGACGAGCAGGCGCAGTGAGTTGTACTACAGTAGGGCGAATAGCTAGCACCTCAGCTTGATTTCGGGTATTTCTGATAACAGGAGTTCCCAAGCTCCCACTACGAAGTCGTAAGATTGACGGGACACTAAAGGCGCACGACTGCATCAGACTGGGGGTTTCGTTGTTTAGTCAACCAGAGTGCAGTTGGCTGGACGTGTACTGCGTACGCAGATGGGACTTATCACAATCCTCCGCCCATGGAGGCGACTTCCCAGTTAATTAACTTTTCGTAAAATCAGAATTTCTCCACATACAAGTGTCACAGTAGATGAATATTTAAGTTGGTTAAAATAACTATTGGCTGTTCGCGGTAAAATGAACATTTTTGAAAGCCCTGCTTAAGATCTACTTGTATGCACGTTATGCATTCCTCCACCTTAAGTAAAATTGCCATTGCCATGGGCCTCGACACTTTATTCATGCGTCGGTCAAGGGAACTGAAATTATTAGAAAAGTAAATGCTTCACAAATCTGGTAATTTTTACACTCCGGTAAATTAAAAAAACAGAAAACTAAAAATAATAATTTAAGTTATCACAAATTGACACCTAACACTTCGACGTAAAGATATGGAACTACTTTCCATCCACCGATGTCAACTTTACCGGGCACATGTTACTCAGTGCGCCCATTGAAATATATGCAGGTAGAGGCATTGACTTTTTTCTATGGCTGATTTTAAAAGTGCTCACTTTAAAAATCACGAGTTTAGAATTTGCATTCACAGTTTCCTTACGAGGAAGGAGATATATACGAAGTTCCATCTGCAGTTATTTCTGTTGGCTTCCATCATGTGTAAAATACCACACTGTTCAACATATCTGCGATGGGGCCGCGGTGGTATGGTGGCCAGACTACTCGCCTCTCCCACCTAGGCAAACCGGGTTGGATTCCCGGCGGAATCGCTCCCGGATTTTTGCGTGCGGGAATCGTGCCGAACGATGCCGCTGGTAGCGGGTTTTTTTGAGGATCTCCCATTTCCCCCGCCCTTGCATTCCTGCGCTGCTCCATGCCTCGTTTCACCCTCATCGGCTCTCAAGACCTCGTTGTTGAGAGCCGTCCAAATCTCCCTCCCCCATCACTCCACTGTACCGTATCTGCGAGAAATTCGGGTACAGCGAGAGTCTGTCCAACCCTTTGAAGGACGTCGCATGCTACTACATAAAGGCCTGGCGCGACCTTAAGGCAGATTCCCACCCGCCATCTTAGATTTATTGAAATTTTGCCATCCTCTGTAAATACAGTATTTTATAGTGTTTATCTGGAACAACAGAGCACAGAGGACTGCCTAGTGCATTGTCTGTGGTCAGTATTTCTTTATTACTGTTGATATCGTCGCTTTTGTAATCGTTCGCAAGAAATAATCTCGCGCTTCGCCTGGACAGTTACCAGCTAAAAATTAAAAAATGTAGCCAAGCTGTTGTTTCGGATGTGTCTTGCAGGAAATTTCAATACACCTTCTGAAAAAGAAGCTTTGGAGAAAAATCGATAGATCGAAAATGGCGGGTGGGAATCCGTCTCAAGGAGTTTACAGTTTTTTTACTAAGAAGTTCTCTAATGGGCAAAAGTCATCGGGCATGGAAAATCTACACGACGCTAGGTCGATAAACAGTCCCACCCACGTCCTACACTGTGGTGTAGCTAGAGGCTACAGAAAATATTAACGACACGACCACTTGCGGCGGCGGAATGTCGGCGTCGCACAATCAGCAGGGATGTTTAACAACGTACTTAATGACGGGACTCGCCGCCCTTGGCAGATAGCATCTGCGGCCGGCCATCAACAGTAAAGCTCCTGTTTCCCACGAGGCCGGATAGCTGGGCTACCTGCTTGGGCCCGGTCCGAATTTGGAGGAAGAGCCTGGAGACCGAAATAGAATTGACCCGACTGCCCGTCCCCACAACGAGCCGCGGCACGCATTTCGGCATTAAAAAAAGGGACGTTGCAACTGATCTCACAGCATGGTTCCGCTTACGACGTTCCTGATTTGGAAGAGAGCTTTCCTGTCAAAGTAATCGCCTTCTGTCGTCCTACAGGAACAAAACATGCCGCGTGTAACATATTAAACATATTAAAACCCGAAGTAACGGTGTGGCCAGATAATTCTGACAGATCGAAAGAAGAACATTCTATATTTTCACCTAAAAACATGTTGCTAAGTAATGGATTCAAAATTATAGAAAATTTATAGTTTGCTTTCTGAAAATTACTAGCAATTTTTCACAATATTTATTTAAAGATATGAACGGTTATATTTTAATTAGAAACCTTTATACATCAATCAACAAAACGACATAATGCAAATGGCACATACATAATGCAATACAATGTACAGACCCTTAGTGACAATTAGAATTTTTCTGTCATCTGACATCAGTTCATTGTTTCTTGTACGCACACCACTCAGAAATGTTTAAGAAATGACGAAAGCTTAGCCCGCACCTTACTGGTCCGGCATCCTCACCACATGAGAGAACGTGGGAACCAAAGACCTTTACCTATTCACTTTGAAAACTAAAATTAACAACATACCAAGTTGTGCAGTTGCAAATTTCTTCAAAACAGCAAAAACTGCATCTTGTACACAATTATCACATTTTATAATTAATATCCTAAGCAGGTTGCAAATTACGTGTACATTCATGGTGGTGACTGTAAAGTCATTTCCGATGATACTATAGTCAAACTACAAGATGTCTAAATATTAAGTCAAACATACCCGGTTGAAAATGCGTACTAAGAGGCTATCGCCAAGGTGATGCTTTCAGGATGGACAGAGCAAAATTTTTTACGGACAGAAGTGTGTCTGTTTGCCCAAGTTAAACTCATCACACAAAAAGTTAGCCTTCTTAAACTACGGTGCAATACCTCCACAAACACGAATAACAACTGCGATTTGATTTGGCATGTACTGGACATGTTTACGGTTTAAGGAGACATCAAAGTTCAGCCACGCAGTTTGGCCATATTTCGTAGATATCTACACCTGGTGTTATATTCGTTCCAGGTTGTTCCAACTGACATTCAAGAGGGTTTGAATCCTTAGTTTGGCAGGCCATTCCAGGTGGCCGAATGTTGATACCAATTAGTCACATCCGTAGCCCTGTCAGAGCAAGAATTGTCACCTTGGAATACATTGACAGCAATGTTATGTTCCTCAACAGAAGGTTTGTCAAAAAGAAAAAATTGGTAATCCCGGAGCTGAATGTAAGTTAGTAAATGGGGTCAATTTCCTGTCACCGCAATCAAAGAACCAATTTTTGAGTAAAAAATGACACTACTGGAGCATCAGAGAACCATCTTCCAACTTGAACCAAACCTTGTAAGCCTAGCAACAATCCCATACAGGGAAAAAACGATATGCATCTGACAAAGATGGCAATATTCCAGCCATGTGCAATCCAATTATGTCTCGCTCGATAATTTTGTAAGCAGAAGTGGGCAAAGGCCTCTTGTGTTGCCACTGTGCTTCATTCATTCGAAGCATGCAGTTATATGCGGAGTGATCTTTAAGGCATTGGTTGTAAAGGACATGCGTTATCTTCCAGCAGCAATTCTTGTCTCAGAATAAAGCGATTTTTATTCACAAGCCGTAAAGCACACCGGTGGTCTTGCCTGTCCGTATCTTCTTTCGGCCACAAATTTGACAAGAATTTGCATAAGACTGGGGCTTTTGCGACTACTGGTAGACCCGTATGACATTGCATTCCAATACACCTGCAAATTCGACTACTTTATTCTCACTATTGACATTTGACATGTCCAAATGCAATCACTCATATTTTCCTATCATTATCAAGTGCTTTGTTTCTCATTATCCTCATACCGAACGAAACATTCACTGCACCTTACCCCCTCTTCGCAATCCATGAATCTCGTAGCACACCACACAGGTATCTATAGTCCTGCCATCATCCTGCAACGTAATCTGCAGTTGATGACATCTTGCACGTATAATGTGACTAACTTTTGTTCGATGAGCTTGCTTATAAAGGTATGAAAGAAGAGTATTTACCTTTCCTAACTTTTTTTTTGAACACACATTTGCGGAAACTTCACACAAAAGTAGTTCTAAAGAGACTCCGAATACTACTTAGTTTTGGAGAAGGTTAATTTCATTGCTACAAAAAATATATGTTGACTTCTAACACTTAACAAAAAAAAAACTATTTATTTTCATTACGCTGGTTATTCTTCTTTTAAAACTATAGTTAACAATGAGACCAAATTTTAATATTCTTCGACCACTTTCACTTGTAATAATTTTTGCAGGTATGGCAAGTTTTATGTAAGCATACACGAATTTTAAATAGACACAACAGTAATTAATTCAATATTCTAAATTGAAAGAAAGTCGAGACCTAAGGTACATGATTTAATTTGAATCAACTGCTTCTCTTACCGAAGTAATAGTCCCAACTCGGAACAGTAAATTTCCTTATCTTTTTGTTATGGTAAGAGGGACACAGCACAGTTACCGCGATAGTGTGTAGAAAGGCTCTACCTTAGCCTAGACTCCCTCAATAAAACATGAAGAGGCCTAACGAAGTCCTGCAAGTGGCACACTTCGCCTTAACGAACCTAAAACAGGGACTGCAGAGGACGGCAGCGTTGCGGCGCCAAGCAGCAGTGGGCGCCCAGGCCTCGAGTCTACGAGAGGTCCTTGTTTGGACAGCCGACGACTACCCAGCTGTCAGTCGCTACGTGCGTCGCCCGAGAGCAGGGCCTGCCGAGGGAAGTTTATTCATGCCCCAAAACGCCCGATGAAAAATTCATGAAGCCGCGAAGATTTACATTGGGGGCCGTATAATGAATTAAATTAGGGCCCGCAGAGGGCCTGTGGATCTCGTCTTCGCGAGGGGATGGGGTCGGTGGGTGCCCCAGAGAGGCGGGTAGCTCCAAATTACAAGGTAACCACAGCTACCAGTACGACGGCAACAAGAGGTAGTGGCAGGGCGTGCTTTGTCTCGAGAGATGCATCGCTCAGAAAAACTAAAGTCCGGGAGAAAAAAATTGATTTTATGATGTGTCTATCACGGTTAGTGAAGCAACGGCAACTAAGCTGGTTATTTTGACAATAGGCGGCATTACCCGAACCGGCAGTTCATTCAATGACTGAAAAAACATACCATCTCGCAATGACACAATAACAAATACTTAGAAACACAAACCGGAATTCCTCTAAGATGATATTTATAATCCACGCTTTTAAATAAACAACATCGTTTAATTTAAAACGGAGTCATCAAATCACGTTGCAAATCTCTCTCAAAGGAGCCGCGGTGGTGTAGTGGCTAGACTACTCGCCTCACACCTAGGTGAACCGGTTTCTATTCTTGGCTGGGTCGGTCCCGGGTTTTCGCATGTGGGAATCGTGTCAGACGATGCTGCTGGTCGTCGGGTTTTCTCGGAGGTCTTCAGTTTCCCCGCCTTTTCATTCCTGCGCTACTCCATACTTACCTCGCTTCACCCTCATCGGCTCTTAAGGCCTCGATGTTTAGAGCCACCCAAATCTCTCCATTCCTCTATCAAAAAATCAAATACTTCTAACGACAGCTATAACTGAAACGAAAATGTTGAAGCCTCTGAGAAAAGCAAGGGGTAATGTTAGTATACACAAACCAAATAATTTAAGCCACGTAAAACGCTAAAAGAGAGGTATGATTAGCCTTTTTTTTTTACATTTAAAGAAGCTAAACAAGTTGAGCTAATCAGTTAAGGATGTTTATCTTAATGCCCCCCCCCCCCTTTTTTTCACTCTTTCCCGTACTTTCCACATGTGTACCAACTTTTGAGTACCAGTAAATTTTAATTTCATTTTTCATATTATAATTATATTGCTATTGTGCATTCCTTCATCATAAATTCATCCGCTAAATTTTCGCAGACTATTTCATGTGCATTTCATGTGCGTTTTCTAAGCATGCATTGCAGTATGTTCACGCCTTGTAGCCGAAAAATCTTACCCATGAACAAGCATATTAAAACTAAACCTACAAGTTGGTTCCATTTGAAACTTATTTCCCTCCCTGTTATTTAAGTTGTAGGCCAACTGTAAAATTTCCGACTCCGGAAAAAAACGTTATAAGCCTGTAGATTAGCTTCAGAAGTTTGTAAAAAAAAAAAAAAAAAAAAAAAAAGTACAGAAAAAAATATTGATTCCAAGAACAAATAAATAAACGTTGGCTTCGTTCGTGGTAACATCGTAATATTTTCTGTCACAGTCGGTATAGGCTATTCACGGTAAAGTGAGCACTTTTTAAGGCCCTTCCAATACGCATTAACCACTAATAAATATATCTTATGGCAGCTTCAAACGTTAACTTTTGGGAATGGTGGAATGTATATACTGTGTTTACTGGCTAAACGGCAAAATTTTGCAGGGCCTTAAAAAGTGCTCACTTTACCGTGAATAGACTATAGCACCATGAAGCTGTAAAAGAGCGAAGCAGAGTTCAAATCTGAGGCGGCGTGAATTTTTTATATGGATGCACGTCCTTACCAGGCATTCTTCTCGGTATACGCGATATCCAAGAATGGCATGACGAAACTAAACATTCAAAACGTTCGATCTGCATGCCTGGAATATTTATGATATGACCTAGCCTCGGGAGCATTGGAAAAGAAACTAATCTTGCTTGCTTACTCCAACTTCATTTCTAGTTATGAGCTTCTCTCTCATCGAATAATAGCTCTGGTAAAGACAATACTTTTGAAAAAATGTTCCGTGCATCCTATACCACAGCAAATATTGAGTTAAGTGTAAACATTTTCACGACTAGACTGGTCGGCTAGTCCGCAATTAACTAACCCGGCTAAAAACGCCAATTAACTGCATATTACAACTTAATATACTAACTTGAGTAATTAAAGTAATGTTGGCGGCGAATTATAAAACCTACTGACATATCTCGATTGTTAATGAATCTTAAGGTTTCAGATGGTGACCATTGAAACAGATTTATTTTTTGTTGTACGTATTCAGTTAGGTGTTGTAACAGCTGTACGATTATCGCTTAACAATTTGGCAATGTTGCCTTGTCTACGCAGAGATCCTAGCCTTTCGTTCTTGGCTGCAGTAGCTTTTATATGTGGCACAAGTACACATACGAGAGAAAGAGAATAAACCAAGGAGCACTATTAAAGTGGTCGATAAACCGCGAACCAACCACACAATGCGTTCTAAATTGCTGAGGCTACAGAGAGAGCGAGAGAGAGAGAGAGAGAGAGAGAGCGGGAAGGAGAGAAATAAAATGAAGTAGAGAAAGAGAGAGAAATATGGTAGTTGGGATTAACGTCTCGTCTACAGCGAGGTCATTAGAGACGGGAGACAGAAAGAGCGCATTTGGTATACCATACTAGGTAGAAGGAGCGATTTCAACGGAGAAATTTCTCCGCGTTTTTAACGCTATTTACTTAGCCCAAAGCAATGTACTTTTGATCCATTGTCACTGTATGCTCTTGGCTCCGTTTTGCGGGCAGTCGGGTAAATACCCAAGAGATTGCGAGTCAAAATACATGCACCAGTACGGTTTCTCAGGGGCGAATAAGGACCGTGCTTGAGAGCGTTACGGATGCGACAGTTACGCTGTTAAAGATCCAGAATATTTTTCCCCCCTAGATCCATACGATATTGCAAGGTTTCGTGACACAATGCCAATGATAACTTGATAAAAATACCTAATAATTTATAAAATAATAGAATTTATAATTTGTTTATCGTCCTAATATCTTCAACTTGAAATACTAATTCGTGCGCGTTGCACAAAGTTATTCACCGCGAAGTTTGATTTTAGCTATGACATTTCTGAAGTTACGGGAGCGTCTTGTAAAACGTTCTTAGAGTGAAATGGAGAGGAAATATTTGGGTGGCTCTTAACAACGAGGTCTTGAGAGCCAATGAGGGTGAAGCGAGGTATGGAGCAGCGCCGGAATACAAGGGCAGGAATGGAGATCCCCGAGAAAACACGCATATCTGCGGCACCGTCCGGCACGATTCCCACATGCGAAAATCCGGGAGCGACCCCGCCGGGAATCGAACCGGGTTCACCTTTGTGGGAGGCGAACACTAACCACTACACCACAGCGGCCCTGGCGTTCTTAGAAATAGTCAACTTGGTTCACCTGCAGTTTTTACCTTCCATCTATTTTACCTTTTATATTTCATCTCACATGTTGAAACTGAAATACGGGCGAACCAAACAATAAATTCCGAAGTAAATATTCTTCATTGCGTACTAATGACATAGACAACGTATTAATTTGTTTCAGTTGTTGGGGTTTGTACAAAAAGAGATGTAAATTTAAAATCCCTATAGTCATTTCATTTCTTTTTTTTCCCCTCTTTTTAGAAAATTAGTTTACCATTATTTCTAAGACAATTATTCCGTGTTACAACAAGAAAAAAATATGTAACATGCTAAATTAGTATGAAGTAATTTGTCCCTCTTGAACGTCTTTATTCGTCTACCTGCACAACAGCATTACGAAAATACGTAAGGGATTGTGCGTCGTACTAGGAATCTAGCGCCGAAGAGGGAATTATTTGTCGCAATGGCTTCACCGCTGCCACGAGACTCTATACTCTCTGTATCATGTAACTTCGCAAGATTTTGACTTTTCGACGAAAGTAACACCAAATGTTTACTTTTCGTTTATGTATCCTTTCGCCATCAGCTGGATGCGTCAAGTGGAGGCTGTATATTTTATCAACACGCTGTCAGCTAATCCACTTGTCATTATACTGTAATGCCAAAGATAATGTATTTTAGACTGACATCTGTATAAATTGTTAATTAATATCAATTAACATTAATCTGTATTAATGTAATAATTATTCTAGGAACTCTTTCTTATTGCGTATTTTCTGCTTGTCTGATGTGCGTCGGCAGTGCACTCAAAATAGCCAACGTAATATTAACTTTTGTTCGTTCTTGTATCAGCTGATAAAGACTATTCACGGGAAAGTGAGCACTTTTGAAAGCCCTGTCATTTGGAATAATAGTCATAAAATATATTTTATTTTAGCCTTAGACATTAACTTCCAAGTGCTGTGGAAAACACACACTATTTATTACCTACTCTGCAATATTTATTTTAAAAGGTGGTTAAATAATTAAATATGACTGAAAGAAAAAAGTAACTAGGGTCTCAAAAGTGCTCAGTTTACCGTGAACAGCCTACATCAGCTGATACGGGATTTTGTAAATGACAGTTTCGTACACGTCAAGTTGCCACTCACCGACTGTCATCATCTTACCAAGTTACACGAGACGGAGAGTACACTGAGAGAGGATGCTAGCGAGTGAACAAGACTTACTGGTGCGTGGTGACGTTGAAGAAGAGGTGCGAGTACTGCGGCGCCGAGTCCTCGGGTCCGTGCGGCGCAGGGAAGCTCAGCACCAGCATGACGGGTTTGCGGGAGAAGTACTGCTTCGACTGGCGCAGGAACGCCACCGAGTCGTTGGCGATCAGGTCGGGGTAGTAGTCCTGCAACACGACACACACCACACCTGTCCTCAGCCATCATCTATACTGATCTCCGTCATCGACGCACACATCCAGCACTGGTACACGACTTGCCAGCAGTACCCTATCAAAATTGTGAGATCAAACTCTGTCGTCAAACTTCTAGTTTAAAACGGACACGTGCTTCGATAAGAAAGTATTTTACATATAGCGCACTGTCACAGTAAAACGGCCACAAGTCAACACTGGCCGTTGTTCAGGACAACATTTTTAATGTTTATAATCACATAAAATACTTTTAATGGTGGGTACAAAGCCATGATCCGACATAGACGGTGTCAGAATTCGCCTGAAATACATACTTATTCGCACCTATTCCCGGAAGTAACGTAAGTGCTGTCCGAATTTCAAGCGAAGTAGGCACGAATACAATTAAATGAAGTTTTATACTTCTCGCATACTTGAGGATTATATGCCGGCATTTTGAGAAGCAGTTTGTAGGTTACAATTGATTTCCACCATAATTATATTATTTAATGTTTAATAGGGCAACATTACTACTTGTAGACATAGAATTTTGAACTGAGTAAATAATTATTATCGCAAGGTTAACCTTAAAAAAAAAAAAAAGCAATCCAAATTGAACTTACATTCAATAACACAATACAAATATTAATGAAAATCAAATTGAAATATTATTTAATACTTGATTTAACTCCTAAAATTTTAGGAAATTATCAAATTCTTAGTCGGGAATACATGTACATTAAAAGTGGTTAGCTGGCTAATAACTGTTACAGTGGCCAACAAGACAGGCTGGGTTCACGGCCCCAAGGCCTGCATTCCCTCCATCCTCCCGCACTGTGACTATACTCTGATGAGTAAGACAGTGCTCAGCATTTTCTCCTCTTCTCTTTTCGGGCCATTCACTTTTCTTTTGTGCCATTAAACGGTATTCTACCAGTTCTCTCTGTAAAAACTGCCCTCCTCACCAGTCTGAGATACTCCGACTTCGTATTATTGAAGCCTTTACCCGAGTACCCCATCACGGATAATCGGAAATTTGTTCTCCTTGCCACTTGTCAAAGTCCTCCAGTCATCTACTGATCTTAGTAGCAAACTCTTCCCAGATCTTATGGATAGCTTTATCAATTATGAAATTTTCTGGTCTTAAGTAAATGCCCTAGCTCTCTGCTATGACATGCAACCATTGTCTGATGTCTTCGGTCTTCAGGCATTCCATGATTACATGTTGGACTGTGTCGTCCACTCCACAGACATCATACAGTTTAGTTTGCACGAGCCAGAAGCTGTGTAACTTTGCCTTGAAGTCACCATGGCCAGTAAAGAGTTGCATGCTGTAATGGTTCACATTGATCCACTTATTCTTCATTCTTGTCATGTTGGGCAGCAACTCTTAAGTGGTTCTTCATTTATCTGAACCATCCCATCTGTCTTGCCATTCTTAAAAGATGTATTTCATGATATCTTCTTTATCTTAATGTGTCAGCCCTGCATGTCAGCCCCGCAACATGTGCTCCCTCTGTTGTGAATCCCCTGTACTTCACTAGCAAATCTGCAGGTAGCACACCCACAATCACTTGGAGTGACTCATTTGGCACAGTTTTATACGCCTTAGTTACAACCAGCAATGATGCCCTTTGAGCACTGATGAGCTTCCTCTTGTGATGTAACAACTCTGCCCTGTGATACCACATCACAGCTCCGTAAGCCAGTATGGTTTCACATACTGCTCTGTATATAGTTAAGGTATTATATGTAATTCCCCAGGACGTATTCCCAATTCTCTTCAGTTTTTGAAACACAACCACCACTTTTCCTGATAAATACTCAATGTGTGTGAGGAAGCTCATCTTGTCATCCATGATAAATCCCAGGTACTTAAATGCATGCACATTTTTTACCGATCTCCCCCCGAAGCTTGCGGTCGGTGGTCTCTTCAATCTTCATTTTAACATCATTGCTTTGGTCTTATCGATTGAGAACCTTAACTTTACCTCTGCAGACTCTGCATTATTATTTTGGCCTTGTCTTCTAGAGCTCTTCTAGAGTCACCAGTAATGACCACTAATTCATCATCTGCACAGCCGAAAACCGTGCACCCCGGCGGAAGACCCAACTCAATAAATTCATCAAAGAGGATATTTCATAAAATTGGTCCTAGGACTTGACCCCTGGGGACATCCTTTTGTCAACCTCTTCCTTACTTGTATGGTTTTTGTCGTATAAAGACTCCACCTTTCTCTAAAGAAGTCCTGAATAAGCCTATAGATGTTCGCTGGACATCTTTTCTTTTTAAGCTAATACATCACTTCTGGCCACCAGGTATTGTCGAAGTCACCAGAGATGTCAAAAACATCCCCATCACGTACTTCACTGTACTTTCCCATATGGTCTTCATGACATCACACAATGCGAAATCCACACCCATTCTTTTGCGAAATCCATACTGTTTTTCGCTCATTGTGGCTTCAGCTTCCAGGGCCATTATCAGCCTTCTGTTGATCAATTTTTCGAAAACTTTGCCTAGCACTGGAAGCAACATCAGTGGCCGGTACGACTTAGTGTCATCAGGTTTCTTATCATTGCCTTTATACAGTATTCTTAAGCACCCCTGTTTCCAAGGGTCAGGAAACACACCAATCCGAAGACAGTCATTGAATAAATTTCAACTATTTAACCTTAATCCTGGAGTAACACCTTTTCAAGATTTCTGCAGTCAGCCCATCAAGTCCAAGGGCTTTGCCATTTTTCATCTTATATATTACTGCAGTCAGTTCTTCCATATCGAATTCTGAAGCATCCCGAACATCTGGAACTATATTCATTGACTGACTCTTCTTGGCATGCTTCCCCCCCTCTTCATCCAGGGAGTCATCTGGCAGGAGTGTGTGGAGCAGAAACTCCATCGACTCACTCAAATCAGACACCATCTCTCCATTGACCTTTATACATTGTGGAGGAGTCATCCTCTTGATCTTATTTGCTGCCAGTTTGTACACAAGGCCAAATGGATCCTCGTTGCCAGCCTGTGTCATAAACTCCTCCCATGATTTGGCTTTCTTCTTACGAACCCTGCCAAAGTAAGCTTGCTTCTTGTCCTTATAGCTTCGGGCGAACTGCTCTCTTTCTTCACCCCGTAGCCTATGAAGATTCCTTCTCTCCCTCCAAAGATCCTTCCTTTCCTTTTCCAGCTCCCCATCCCACCAAGATAGGTTAGGGAGCCCCTGTGTGATCTTTTGGGGGTTCTCTTCACATGTGTCCTGAATAATTTTCGTGAGCACTGCTACTCTTGTTCCCACATCTTCATCTTGCAGCTCAGTACTCACTCTTAGCTTACTCAACAGTGCCTGGTCGAGAGTTGGCCAGTGTGTGGTTCTGTGAACATATCCGATTTCTTGGTCTATTATTGAAGGTATCTCCCTCCTTCCACCATGTATTTCATAAACAATGAGTGTATGGTCACTAGAACTTTCATCTGTGACTCCAGCTCTGAACATAGTCCCGAGCATTCATGTTTGTCACTGTTATGTCCAAATATGACTGTATAATGTGCCCGCAAAGACAAATGTTGGTAATTCCCTTTCTTCATTAACTATATCCAAATCATTCATAGGAATGAATTGACTGGCGAGTTCTCCTGCCTCATCTGTCACAGGGGAATACCACAACTCCGACTTGGCATTGATGTCAGCACCAATCACCAATGGTTTGCTTCTTAATGTATCAGTTATTATTTCCCATCTATCCAAGTGAAGAGATTTGTTTCACCCCTAAACTGAAAGTATGAAGATACCAACCAACATTTTGTGTTGCCCTTGATGGCTTTTACACAGACATGATGAGTGTTGGATATACTTGCCATCATAGATACATCCATATTCATGTTGGCCCTCAATACCCCAACCTGGGGATGAATCCCACTTGTGTATATGGTGCCTCGCAGTCCCGCGACAGTATCAAATGGTACATAAGGCTCCTGGAACCGGACTATGTCCAACTTCTGCTCCATTATGATCCTGCTCAGCTCTGCAGCGACCACTGCTGACCCCTGTATATTCAACTGCCCGCACCAGAGAGTGCTATCACAGTCCATAGTCTATTCTTGCAAGTTTTATAGACAGGGCCTTCTGGTATGCCGGACAATCCGAGTCTACCCTATGTTCATGTGTTTTCCTTTCTTGTGGTAATTGATGCAGATGTCCTTATACTCCTTGTCACTTTTCTTTGGACGATTTCCATACTCATGCCCAACTTTGCCACATCTTGAGCAAGTGGACTCTTTCTCTCTACATGTCTTTGCTATGTGCCCCCATTGCTGACACTTAAAGCACCTAAACAAAGAGATGTAGTCACGAACTTGGCAGCCTTCATAGCCGACATACAGTCTCACTTTTTCAATAAGAGCATTCTGCACTTTAGGGTCACACTCCAGAAACACATTGACCCTGTCTGTATCCCTTTTCCAAGTCTTATGACTGACTGTAACAGCTCTCTTAAATTCTTCAAGGATAAAACCCCCACAACCTCCCATGAGGAAATTCTGCCTAAATATTGTCTCAGATAACTCACTGTCATCTTTGCTTCGTGGCATATTGTGTACCATCACCTTGGGGCCCCTTCTCTTGGGGGCCTCAAGTTTTAAACCCAGTTCTTTAATAAATTCCTGATTTCATCCTTTCTACGGTCTTATCTCCTGCTTCAATCACGATGCCGCCTTTCTTTATTCCTCTCAAATTCCTGATCTGAAGCCCTCCGAACTTTAAATCAAATCCTTGTTTTAACTTGTCTGGTTTCAGTATTCGAAGTACCCTCTTTTTATGGATAAACCAGCAATACTTTATTTGCAGGTTTCGGCTTAATGCTTTTTATGCAATGTCACCTGTGCATAACTTTTGATTCTTGGTACTTCCCTTTGTACCTGCCTATGAATCTGTGTTGTCATTGCTTGCCTGGACTTTTCATTTTCTTGCAATTTGCCAATTAGTTTACCATTTTCTATCAGTGTATTTTCCATGTACCCTTGTAGATGGGTAAGTCGTGGGACAAGCCAATTTGCATTTGTGCTATTGATTTTGCTATTCTTATTCAATAGCCACTCTATCATAGTTGAGACAGGCTCTCTGGGTCCCTCATGTGTTCTTTCATTTTATTTTCTATCCACTGGATGAAATTATCCTCAGCCAATGAGTCACTCGCGTTTTCTTTTCTTCAAAGCATAACTGCTTCTTGGCCTTGGATGTTTACCCTTTCAAGATGCGTGGAGCAGGATCAGGAGCCACTTCTTTTCTTGCCGCATCGTTTTGTACTGCTTCAGGAACCACTTCTGCAGCAGCCGTCTCGGGAGGTGTCATCCTCGTCGGTCTTGCCAGTTTGCCTTTCTTGCCGACCAGAGTGAACTCCTTTGATTTTCTCCTTGCTGATTTTAGATCAGCATCTTCGTCTGATTCTTCACCTGAAGAATCTTCAACGCCTTCTGATCCTATACCTGGCACCACTTCTATATACTCAGGTTCTTATTTTCCTTTGCCTTTAGATCCTTCACGTTCCTCCTCTTCCTCATGTATTCCCTGCAGCCAGGAATATACTATTAGTGGCATTCTAAATTTGTTGGTGCCAATTCTTGCCTTTCGGTGACATTTCAAACCGCCCCCAGTCAATCTCAGCTTCCAGTAGGCGATTGACTGCCACCATAGCCACATATTTTAGTACATTACCCTGACCAAGAAGCCCCTTAAAATTTTTTCGCTTTTCTTTTAAAGAATTCGGCTTCACACTAAAAAAAGCATTCTTCATTGAGGTCTTTGCACATTTTAACGGGCTTGAACCTTACGCCATCGTGTACTTCCGTCAAAGTCCAGGTCTCGCCCCCTGGACACACTGCGCCGGGACTGTTGGCCACGTCTTCCGCGGTCACATCACCGACTACCCAACAAACTGGCTGTCCGAATTCATCATGGTTGGTGTCAGGGGTAAGTGAAGTATGCAAGGATGCAAGTACGCAAGTGTATACATGAATTCGGACACTGCCATAGTTTTTTCACTGTGTAAGCTTAACACATTATGAAGACTACTTTTGAGCGTGTGGCCAAATTACTGTCACAACAAGCCTATATTTTGAATCTGCTTCTATAAAAATATTGTTTCTTGGCTTTCATCATGGAAAAATAGAGTTATGGCCTTATTACATTTGAAAGACTGGAACACACTTTTTCCCAATGATGGCCTCAACTCAATTTCACATATTCACAGTTTTGGCCATATTTCTTTAGCGCGATAAGTTGTTCACGGTTCATTACACACTTCCCTTCTCGTTCTGTAACCTTCCGCCACGTGTAAAATTTGCATTGTTGTGGGCCTATTGACTTCATTCATGCGTCGGTCGAGAAAATGAAACTGTTTCAAATCTTAACGTGTTACTAATGTATACGTCAATTCGAACTCTAATGCGTACAAAGCAAATAAACACAAACTTTATTTGAAACAAATTTCTCTCGCAACACAACCTCTAGACATGGAACTATTTTTATTTATTGTCTAGCAACTTAACTCGGAGCTTGCATTCCAGTGAGTAAGGTAACTTATATACAGCTGACTAGCAGTGATGTTTTTATTTTAATCTAGCGACCCACCACCAGCCTCGCTCGGGTGCGATTTATATAGGCCTACATGGCGTTGTTTAGTTTTACAGCCAGTACAACACTAAATGCTTAAGGTAACTAGCGTAGGATTAATACGGTGTTGTTCACAGTCTTCATAAGTGAACCCCTATTTTTAAACACATTTTAAAAGACAAAAAAAAATGGTTACTGTGGTTCATTCTTAAAAGATAAACATATGCTGTCACGTACTTTTTGTAGCCTTTTTTGAGATCAACAAATTTGTAGTACATCAATTTGGTGTATCTCTTATGGTTTAGCCAGCGCAAGCCATGTAAGCCTCCGAAAAGCCGCTTTTTCCGACTTTATTATAAAACGTCGATATTCCTCTCCTATCCTTACATTAAATAGTAACATATTATACACTTAAAACTTTTTCAAGAAATTCTGTAAATGATGGCGAAAACTGAATCAAAATCCATCAAGTAGTTTAAAAGCCTTAGCCGAATACACACACACACGCGGACGGGCAACTTTGTTTTATACTATGTATAGAAGTGCTTATTTTGCCGTTAACGGTCTGAAGTTGCATAAACATATTCGTTGCATAAAATTTATGCCAGAAGAAGTGCACTAACCATTCGAAGCACGTATTCGGTATTCATGTAAACAGTCGTTGCAACCAAGAATTCACTACATGTTTTGAATAGTCAAATGTAAGCCTCCACGTTGTTTCCAACTTCAGGCGGCTCAAGCCCACATTGAAGGCAAAGCTAGGCCGATTTTCGACTTTGCGCATATCCCCAACACTGACTCAGCCATCGCCAATACGACGGTCGAAATCACATGGTCAACAGTGATGAACACGCTTATTTACACTTGAATTTTCCACAGAACAGCCCTTTCGTACTATAAATGAAACGCGTTCGGCTGACTTCAATATATTCTAGTTGCATTAAAGTTTGGTTAGAGGAAGTGTACAAACATCTCAAAGCTTTCATTCACACAAGGTGTTCTAACTTCAATTTCTACCCACGTTTATTTCGATAGTGTTACTACCAAAAAAGAAGACGCAATACTGGAACACGGAGAGCAATCACTGCGCAGAGGGCATGCACACTCTGCCCCATATTCCCTCTACAGGATCAACATGCATAAGAGGAAGCTGTCGCTATGTGGATCTGGAAACCCTAACTGGCCAGTCCGAATAACGAGGTGGTTGGTTGATGAAACTGCGGGGGAACAGCGGTGGAATGATGACGGGGAAGGAAATGGGAGTGCCTCGAGGGAACCCCTACACAATAATGGTGTCCGCCGCGCTTTCCACATGCTAACTGGCAACATGTCCATTTTCTCATAATGACTAAGGCCACCTGTTTTTCGCGAAAAGATTTACGCGAAGGCTAGACTCCACTGTCTTATAGCTAGAGACCTGCTAAATTCGTGTTACTATTTAAGGACAGATTGAACTGCAAGTTACTGTGCGTTTGATCGACTAGTCATTGGCCGGCCATATGTCTGACACGCCTCAGAGAACTTTTGAGCCGATAATATTAGTTCAGCGGCGGAGTGGCCAATCTCTTTTATGGAGATCAAGCATGTAAGTGACGTTGATTAAAGTGCAGCGGCCGATGAAACCACGAACTGTGCTCACTTGTTTATAAGGCAGTGGAGTCTATCCTCTTACCCAAAGATAACACGAATTTCGCACGTCTCTACCTATTGCGTACTTGTAGTTTTCCTCTTGTTATTGATTACGTGCCTTTGTCGGGAGACAGTTACTTACGTGACTGAGCCAATGAGAATTAGGTAAGTCCGACACTGAGTGTCCGGGATTCGTGGCAGACTCCTGCAATGCGTGAAAGTTAAAATCATCCAATCACGAAAGTGGGTCTGAGCTCTGCTGTTTTGTAGTACAAGTAATCCTGAAATCTTTTCGCAAAAAACGAGCGACCCTACTAACGACTAATTTCAAAACACAATTTTAGTAAATTTCTAACTTACTCAGTATTCCAATTGAGAAATTAGCTTTTTATAAACATTACAAACAAAAACATTACGGTTCAAAATCCCGCTAAAACACGTCCTGACTTTAATAAGCCATACCCGGCCTCGCTTGCCTTCGTTTACATTGATCACGATGCATGTTTTTTATGACAAGGTATTGAGTAAATAAAGTAGCAAACTAACAACACTAAGAAATGTCAAAATGCGTGTAATGCACTACACTGCAAATTCAGCAACTTTTAAAAGGTCGAATAATAACATGTTTTTAAGAGCCCCACCAAAAACTATTTCATATATTTTACTCAACAAGCTGCATTAATACACTTCGTCACGTGATTACACTAGCTCAGCTCTATAAGTAAGTGATTTTCATACCGTTTTATTTTGCCTAAGTTAGTTCTCAGTTTTTTCGCATGTTATCAAATAATTTGAATGGAATTTTTTAATACAGTAATTACGACTGATCAAATAAAACACTGATATTATCCAACAGTAACTTCGTTGTGTGTGTCGCATGTATCACGATAACGAAGAAACAATAAACATTTTGAGAGCTACATAATTACACATTAACACAACATTTAAAAAAGTTGTACTCGTCAGTATTTGAAACTGGTAAACTGACTTCCAGAACTGTAATCCTATATATGTTAGCAGACGTAACATTAAAATTCGTTGGTCTAAATTGTGTAATTGTTAACTCTCGTCTTAAATATGACACACTACGTAACATTCACGCTGAAGTCACATCTTAAAAAAACAGATTTAAGCCGTACCAATTTCATGTTCACTTAAACGTACTGCATATGATTACCATGACACGACGATATGGCTTCGCCATGTTGAATGTCGGAATCTTCATGACAAGCTCCAAAAGCAGTACAGTATATTACAACGTACAGGAACTGTAGTAAATCCTTGATACTACGTAACCTTCAACACATACCAGAAGGGCCGTTATAGCAGCCGAAAAACCTTACAGTGGACCTTGGAGCATGGCCGGTTATGACTGATGGCGTCATACAAACCAGAGTTCTTTGCTCACGTGATAACACTCCCCTATAATATAACTGTTAATTGAAAATATATTTATAAACACCGCTATTTATGCAATAAAGGATGGATGTTTTTCACATGTTTACTTAAACGCGTTCCTATAATATTTCAGTATACAACATTTTTGGAACAATGCATTTTAATCCTCTCCACTATACGCCATTAAAGAAAGGAAGCCTATATTGTAAGAAACAGTTTTCTTTTCTTCATATATTTAAACTATAATAAATTTACTTCGACCTTTAAGGGAAAATATTTTGTAACACCATATTATATAAGACAGAGTTTCACATTACATCAATTCTGCAGTAATGCGAGTGAAAATAGCAACAAAGTAAAAATCCAAGTGCCATCGCTGCTGCCAACATCATCTGCCAACGTTCCATAAAATCTTTTCTTGATGCAATTTGGCTACTGCATGTATATTTCTAAGAAGTTCATTATAGTGAATTAAATTATGGCACATGGCATTGCCGGTCTGGAAAGGGTTAAATGGGACATAGAGAGCCAAAGGTGCGCTTGCTTCATGTCAACTCGGGAGTGATCAGGTGTTCGTCGTTTCGGTGAATGACTGGTCACATATATTCAAAGAGAGGATGTTTAAAGTGTTTCTTCAGCGGCATTATTCTTTCGTTGGAGTATATTAACGACCAAATTGTGTCACCAGCTAGTTGAGGTCTTAGAAGTCTTATTCACTCTTCGATGTAGAATTCTCATTAAGAATAATTTGATTTGTATTGTCCAACAGTCTTCCCGAGTTGCATATTGCTTCTTCTTGGTTCCCTATTCTTGTTGTGGCGCCAAAATCAAATTTCTTCTGTTTAATTTATTTTCTTTCGTTTTAACTACTTTTAAGTCCATTTATAAACGTCCTTGAATTATCCATGAAAAGTACAATTTTTTCATAAATCCGTTATTTTTTTCCGAGTGTCAAACAGGTCCTTGTAGCCTTCCATTCCATCATAAATTTCTCGAATCTTTATAATACTTGCATACGAGCAAGTACGAAGTAGGAAATTCAAGCATACACATCGTAAACGTAAAAAAAGATCGAAAACTCGAGTCGATGTTCGAACAGCGAACTTTAGCTCTCACTATAACTACAGGGATACAGAACTCAGGAGCAAATCGACCAGGTTTTCATGGTATCTCGTTACACACATGCATCACTAGTATCGGTCACGCTTTAAATCGACTTCTACTAAATTACTTTCATTCCAATGAGAAAATGGTCTTTTTGAATAAAGCAAAGTTTGTTTGGCTCAACTAAATTATTTTGTTGCTATTTGGTTACCTTAAACTTTATGATTTAGTTGGCGTTACTAAATATTTGTTTTGCTGCACGTCATTAAACTGTCTGTTTTTTATAAAAAAAAAAAAAAAAGTGAAAGACAAATCTTGATCCGAACGTAGATCGTTTGCGCCCGAACACCACGTCCTAGCAACTTCAGATACAGTTACTAGCAATAAGGAAGGGGGTGTTTTTTAAACGCATACAGTTTTAATACTGGATAAAGTATTAGAAATTTTACACGTCTACTTTTTATTTCCTTGTTGAAGTTATTTTATTACGATTTTTAATACCAATATTAAGCATCAAGAAACGAACTAAAAACCACAGTTACTATCCTAATCCGCTGTATTTCCTCAGGCAATCACATGAGTGGTCAAGCAAATATATACAGTTGAATCAACTTGTGTCGTTGAAAGTCTAGTATTTTCTTGGCCAACGCAGAGGTTTTGTTTATTCAAGCATGTATTTTGTTAGATGAACAAAATAATTTTTGTTGCTTTTCAAGTTTCGGTTACTCAACAAAATATTTTATCGGGGCTACTAAATGAATGTATATTCGGCCCTCTACAAACTAATATTTCATTGACCAAAACGAACTTGTCTCTCTGTGTCCATGAATACCTTTCTACCTTTCCGAAATCTGTCAAAAACCGGCTTCAATTCTCAAAACGGACTGCTCTACGACTTAATTTCTACAAATTCCTTCCCATCTCGGCAGTAAAATACTAGGCAACAGTAATACACAAATTTTAAGTAATTTAGTTTGATTATAATGTATGTGTGTTTTTACTTCCTGTATCACGTACCCAAAAGCACCCATACAAGCAGCTACGTGAAACTTGGGTTGTGGCCAGGAGGTGTAAGGTAGTGAACAGTACAATACAGTCGACAGACATCGCACCGCTCACATCCCGCCAGATTCCTAGTGGCTTGTGGGGAGCTTCGCTCACGCATGCCAAAAACACCGAAACTTACTAGAGTACTTTAACGAAGGCAACACATACATAGACAGCCTTAAATATGGGTCCGGAGCCCTAGCAGAACAGAGACACAGGGGATCCGCTGCCCTCTCGATGATTAGATGCAGGCCTGTTGGTTTGCAGTTATTCTGTACAGAATAATTGCAAGCCAACAGACAAACAGCGAGTTATGGGATAACTTATTCGACGCTCGGTCTCACGACAGCACGCCCAACCTGTTTGAATTCAGAGTTCGGTGGTGTCGGCGAAGCGCAAGGGAATTTCTTCGAAAACGTGGCCGGGATTCCAACTTAAAATATCGGTCGTACTGTTAATGCTGAGGTATTAATGACACACAACCCCTGCATTTAAAACAGTTCACCGCGATGGGAAATTCTCTCTACCCGAGGTTTTACCTACTCTTAAGCCAATTTATAAACATTCTTCAATTAACCATGAAAAGTACCATTTCATTACCAATCCGTTCTATTTTTCGAGTGTCAAACCATTCAGGAATAAGACCGTGTCCAATTCGCCAAGAGAGAACACTATTGCCCTCTCTTGACTTCACAGAGAGTTCTCTCTGATGTCCCAACTCGGAGGAGAGAGCGCGAGAGGGAGAGTGAACGACTATGTTCACTCGCTGTTCACACTCACACCCTCTGTAACAACCATGTTGTTTTCAAATCTAACCTCGATTATTCAGACATATATGTTTTGTTTCTACGGCAGTATCAAAAATATTTTTATGACTGAGCGTAATTATTAAGATTGTGAAATATGTAATACGTCATTATTCCGTATGATACGGAACATAAAGAGATGCAATGCGATTATGTAGAGGTTTCGTATAGGTTAGGTGTGCGTATAATATTAAATAATCTGCTTTGCACATAATAGTTAAATTTTTGATTACTCAAAAATATACAATTCAAAATAAGTTGATATTAAAAAACCACCAAATGTACTGGAGGAATGGGAAAAGCGAGCAATGTTTTATTTTTTACTATTTCTTACCTTTTCTGTCAGGTACATAATGCCAAAAGCTCACAGAACGCGGAAGTCTCAATTCGCTAGAGCGTGCTAGAGCGTGCCAGAGTGGCCACAGTGTGCGAAAGTAAGAGTGAGCACATCTTTCAAGTTGGAACACGGCCTCAAAATTTGTCAATAGGGTGAGTATGTTAGGGGGAGAACTCCGATGGACATGCAATACATTTCATTAAACAGCTACGTAATTAGTCCATGCCATAACCATTCATTTCACCCACGCCTTAGAACAGAACCATGGAAAGCGCACTAGCCCTTCATTCAGACTTAAGAGCATTGGCCCGCAAATTATGAGAGATTAATTGTTGGGGGGAGCTGGCCCTTCAGACCAATGAGCGGTAAGTGCCGAGCTACCACGCCCTTATTACTAAGAACCAAACTCCCAAACACTCCCCAACCACTGAGCCCCTATGTGTGATCTACGGTGGACTCCATTTGGTAGCCGTTTCTGACTGTCCCCACTATGTGATGTCGGTGTATGTAGAACATATAATATTTGATTTCACAGAAACTAGATCTAAGAATGTGGATACAGGGAATGATGGTGGACTCAGATCTCCACAAAATGTGGATAGAATTTACAGCAAAATATGGAAAGAGGCCGGAGCAGTATGGTCTGGGGAGAACAGCTGATTGACTGGGAGGACAGGTTTAACTGTGAAAACAGGCAGAAAGTCGTGTATGGAAATAGTAGAGAGAAGATGAAATAGTGCCACACACATCATAGTAAGACTGCAACACGGCGATATGGAGAGTGTGCCGGGTCCTGTCACTTCAAACTGCAGCGGACAAGGCTGTCTTGACACGCAGTCTCACACACTCAACTTGACACAGAGAACACTGCATAATTCCAGAAATACGTGTAGCGCCAGCCACACAGAACATCCGACCAACAACACTTGCACTCAAAAGACAGTACATGATATCAAACACACCGTGTATCCTAAACACACACGAGACGCAGAAATCACACACACAACACAACACGAAATATATTCTCAGGAAGCACAAAGACAACACACGAAAGTGGAGGACTGCAAGACTACGAATAAATTACTTATTTTCTGAACGAGACAGGAAATTCAATGTTCACCAATTAGAAACCGTGGTTTCCGTAAGTGAACAGTATTTTCGCAATGACAGATCTAATTGATTTTTAGTAAATTCTTGATACTGTAATTTGCAATTTCGTGTGTTTCTGTTTGAACACCGTCGCAATCACGTGTTTCACATTTGTGACTACACCCCGATATGGTTATAAATCAAATATTAAAATATAAACTTTACGAATATCAGCACAGTAAAATTATTTTGTTATATCACAATCGAAATACATAAAGTGTTATTCAATTTTAAAATTATAACTCCCGTATTAATATAGTTCAAGGAAACTTTAAGCACGATCAATATGAACAATGTGTTACAATTATCACATTTTTTTTTAACATATCGCAATCAATAGGCCTACGCTACTTTTATTTTAAAGTAAATCATGAGGTATTCGGGCATATATCTCGAAGGTTAAAATCAATAAAGTAAGAGTGATTTGACGTCGTTTTTATGGATTGGACATTTTGTAGTATTCTTGTGATGACGAATACAAAATATTTAATTGTGAAACACCTCGAGGTTTTCGTATGCAAAATCAGGTCACATGATTTTTTTCTACCAAACTGTGCCAAAACGGTTAAAACCGCAGCCATCCAAACGTTCCAAAATGTTACACGTTCAGCAAGTGATGAAAAAAAGCAATGAATAAAACATGTTCGAACAGAGAAAACGTACACGATTTTCAAGTACATTCCCAGTTAACTATATACATCACCACCTCCGAGACTAGCAATTAAAATTTGCGACTTTACTTCCTCCACTTTTCGCTCGTCGCTAGTTAGCAGAGCTCTGGCGTAAATCCAGTACGCGCTAAGCTGTATTTATTGAGGGCTTTTAATAATTTCAATACAAGTTTTACTTAATCAGAATATAGTATAGCGATTTAAAACATGCGGTCATAAACATTTTGTTATGCAGTGGTGACGTGGGTGAGAACGTGTACTAAAATACAAATGCAATAAAAAAATATATCAAATATTGATACAGGATTAAAACAATGTATGCTAACATGGGTCCAGAAATGCTTCATTTCCTTGCTAGAGCTCTCCTTTCACATCGTTGTTTAGACTGTAGGAAGGCTGCACTGTTTTTGTGTGGAATTCTATCGTGTTCATGGTTTAAAATGTAATGTAGTGTAGTGTATATAGATAGTTACATGATAGCCATGGTGGCATTTCACACAAACACAACTCAGCCCGAGCAGCATACAGTTTAGAGTTGTGGGAAAGGAGCCGTGTCTTTCACATTAAACATTTATTTACGTGCGTATCCTTATCTTGTAACAGAAAGCTAATGAATAGACGAATATATATTACATATTTTCGTGGAAAATAACAGCTCCAAAATCCAAAAATACTTCCTATACAAAGTTATCAGAACAAAATAGTGTACAATGATTTGCGATTTATTCGCCCGCCATAGCAAATTACTGGCCATTTTAGGATTTGCCGAAAGCCACGCAACACTTGTCGGAAGGAAACTGTCGGGGTACTGTAAACATTGAACTAATTTTGCTGGTGGGAATGGTCGGGCTGTAACGTCGTGTCTGACTGTCGGGACGACCTCGTCGTGGCATTTTAATCCACCATATAAGGCGAGGAATCTTGCCTCAAGATTTTAACATAAATTTCTGTTTCGTAGTCAATCAAGCTCAGCATGTTGTCTGTGTAACACAAGATACAGGCATTGATTTTCAGAACTATGTTCAAAGCCTTAATAATTCCGCCAGCCTGGTGCTTGAACTGTGTTAGAAATCCTGGTATTTCGACGATCCCAGCATGTTTACTTACGAAAAGACATACCCCAGACGAGGACGCATGTTGTGAATATTATTTCGAAGTACGCCAATATAGTTAACAATGGCTTTTCCAGACTGCCGTAACTTGAAACATACTAGCCGGACACAAGTTTAAACTACGATAGGAGCCTGTATTGAACTTTGCTGCAAACTTTTCATCGGTAAAATGATAGGTTGTCACTGCTGAAAGTGTACACGCCGTGCGACGACAACACTACACGACAGTTCAGAGTCTTGCGCTTAGAGGCGATGGGGCGCTTGATGCACGTGTCAATGTCGCCCTCATCGCTCCAGCACTTCACGATCTCAAACGCGGGGGAAAAAATCTCCAGGTAGACGGGAACCTTAAGTAAGTTACGTGTTCGCGGAACCCACACCGTTCCTTAAAGAGAGAAATATTGGTTCCGGAGCAGAAATTGGGATAAAGGCATACAGGCACTTCAACATTTTACGATCATGTATTTTTACAGTATTAAACCATTATAAAATAAAATTCACATACACTATTTACATCGTCTTTTGTATCGTACAGGATCAATAGGCATCGGAAATAATTTTTCTGGAGAAAAGTTTTTTATATATCGGTAAACGGGAATCTATCCAGTTTGTTTACGAAACGAATTATAAAAAACATACTCAAAGAGTCAATGAGAGGTTAGAATACGTGCGTGTGAATCAAATATAATTATCTTACTGAGTTGTGTGAATCTTTTTATTAAAAATTATTACGTGCATTTTTTTGTGTGTATTTTTGATACGTTATCAGATGCGCGCCTGTTTTCAGACACTTTTAGCGGCTCGAGAGTTTGTGTGTTGCCCACGTTCCAGGCGTTCCATTTCCTATTTTAATAAATATCTGCAAAATTGATGACGCAATGCGATCCTTTCTGGTGATTCTGTCATGCCGAATAATAGTTAGTCGAAAAAATATAACTTCAGCTTCTCAAAATTCAGCGGGAAATAAGGATGACAATCTTGATTAGTTCAGGAAAAATTGAATGACAACAGATCTTGCAGAGTAGCAAGTCTTCGTCCATTTACGAGTTACATTCTATAATACATGTTCTTGAAATTAACTAGAGATTCAGCTTTCGAAAAAAAAAAAAAAACCTCAAGCCGCCGATAACAATCAATTTAAACGGTTGTATTACAGAATATATTTTTGCGGCGAGCTTGCACATAAATTGGGCAGCATTATTCATTTGCGTAAGTTTGATTTAGAAGCTCTTTCAAACAATGACTGAGAAACTCCATGATCAATCATCCTCAAATATGGACAATAAACAGGAAAGAAACATAAAATTACTAAGGAACATTTTATTATAGTTTGCAATAACAAATTAGTATGGTGTAATTATTGTACACTACGTATAATTATCAGCATGGATTCCATCCGTAATAACGTATTTACGCTACGACAGAATTTTACTAACGGAATTCAATAGCCAAATTAATATCGTGCGTGGGCACGATTACTGAAAACATGTTTCGGTATGTAGATGAGAACATCGCAGATATTTAACATGCCAGTCATGTTGCGGAAAATAAAATATTAAGCGAAAAAGCAGGGAGCTTTTCGAAATGAAAACTGGAATTATCCAGATGTCGAAAATCTGTTATTCTGTATTATTTCAGTATTGTATGTTTGTCGTCTAAACAACGCAATGAGCAATGATTCCTTTCTTTTAGAAGCGATATTGCTATTTCTCACCATCTACTGAGCAGGCTCAATTACAGAAACCCGGACGAAAAATAACACAAACTTCAAGATAAAAATGAAATTATCGTTGAAATGGCAACTACCGTTCACTCATTCGTAGTGCAACTTGCATAAGTTTGTGTAAGTAAAAAAATACGCCAAAATGGATAGTGTGGACCGGACTTGAGGAATACGGTAGAGGAAGTTGACAAGCGTCATCACTCTGTAGATACGTGGCCGAGGTCAAAGGTGGGTGAATTTTTCCTCAAGGTGAATGGTGCACTAGGTCAGTATATTTGTCCGATCTTCATTATAACTTGTTGCTCAAAGGATATATCGAAATTTTTGGTACGACCACACACATATAATAAGTCTTGAACACTTTCTTACATGGTTAGATATTAATTGCCTTTACGATTATCGGAGCACTAATGGAAGATAAGAAATAAGATACACTCTTTTATCTTCCATCTGTGCTACGGGAATAAAATAAAGTGAATATCTAACAATGTGAGGAGGTTTTAAGTGTATCTTGTGGCAAAAATTTCTAAAAAAAAATCATCTGAAAAAATCACTTGTGGCAAAAAGTAGGTAAGTATATGTCTTTCGTGCTACATTCCCCTTAAGGTGGATAGATCGTAAACATCTAGGATATATATATTTTTTTCAAATATCCTTAACCAAACTTTAAGACCGGGCATTCAAAATAAAATATTTACATGATGTAGAGGACTGCTTAACAATTTTTTATTTTTTATTTTAAACGGATTTAGGTATATCCATATTTCCAAATTGGGACAAATAAGGGAACTTTTGTGGTTACATGTGTGAAACGATGTAATGGAAGAAAAAGAAGTTGGATTACAAAATAACTTAAATGATGTTCCCTGGGCCTAGAAAAGCTTAGATTTCAAAGGCTGTCCACGCTAAACTGAGCACTTTCGTAAATCTACCTTTGAAAAATGTTACTGTCCCAACCTGCATATATTTTAACGCGAACACAGACTGGCATGGACCCCGTAAAGTTGGTAACGATAGATAGAAAGTAATTCAACGTCTTAGAGTTTAATCAATAGTGTTTGGTATATATGTGTTAAAACAGAAACAATTACTTTCGTTTTCGGTTTTTTAATCCATATACCGGTTAGTGTAACAATTAGCAACGTTGTAAACTATTTACTTTCCTAATAATTTCACAGTTTCATTTGACCGATGCATGAATAAAGTGATTAAATCCATGACAATGTTAATTTTATGACGTAAGAATACACAATGTGCAAACAAGTGGGTCTTATGAAGGGCTTTCAGATGTGCTCAGTTTACCATGGACAGCCTTCGATTGGGGAAATGATGGTACGGGAGGAATGTACATATGTAAATCCAATATATGACTGGTATCTTTCCTCTTGAGGGCGTGTTCGTTATCGGCGTGGCGACGAAGCGCAGCAGCTGCAAGAGTTCTCTGTGTGCGGCGACGGGAGAGGCGGAGTACAACAGCGCCGGTGCCGAAGTTAGCGGGCGGGAGGCCAGACGTGCGCCCCGCGGCCATTGTGGCGTGACGTCGCCAGGAAGCCGGTGATGGACGTGCCGAGATACCGCTGTGTCGTCGTCCCTTTCGCCCTCCGCGACGAACAAACTTGCACCCGCCCCGGGACGCGAGGCGACCGGGTCACTTCCGGGCGCCGCCACCAGACCGCAGGCAGTCCGCTCTCGACAGACGCCCGCCCGTCGACGTGGGAACATCTGTCTCCATATCTAACCGACGCCTTCGCCAGAGAACGAGGAATCCACGCAGGAAGATAGCTGCACGGCTCAAAAGCCAACACTTCAGAAATTAATATCTGAAAAAAAAAAAAAACCCTACCCTTAAATGCCTGCATTTTAACTACATCAGTGAGTGTGTTTCTTTGAGTAAGTTACAACGTTTGGATAGTGATTCCTCGTGAAAAATGAGGTAGGAAAGTCGCGTACGGCTTACGAACTTAGAATGATTATTAAGTATGAATCTCCGAAAATAGTACAAAAAAATCGCAAGCTTTTAATTTAAAATATCAAAAAGTACTACATGCGTCTTGATTCGTGACGTGGTCCATGACATACTTTGAGAAATATTTCAAAGTTCGCATATTGGTTCGCGACATGGATAGTGAGGAAGTTCGCATCATTTTCCCGATAATCACTACTCGATTCGCTGCATGACCGCTGTGGGCAAGATGTTTTACAAATATTTTGCGAAGTTTTGCGCGAAGAGTTTATCAGTATGATTCGTGTTGGGCGACTTGTTTAGAGTTTCGTCGTCATCGTCTGTTGATATAAATGGTTGGCCTGGGTTGTTGGACTTGACCTTTTTCTAGTTAGTATGGCAGGAGTTGGTTTCGGCAGCAGTAGTCTTGGGCGGAGCCAGGTTTGGGTGTGGGGCCATTCGTTGGCCACAGTATGGTTGGCTGGCCTGGACTACTGGTATTGTCCCTTTGTATGGTCAGCTAGTAATGGTCATTCTGTATGGCTGGTCAGCGTGATCGATTGTTTTAGTTATCTGATCGTGATGGTCATTACTGGTAGGCTGGAATGACCGCTTGGTATGGTCTGTTCGCATGATTAGCTGACAAAGCTAGTTCGTATTTTTAACTAGTTTTGTTGGCTTGTTGGTTGGCTCGTATGACTGGTTCGTATGGCTGACTAGTATGGCTGGTTCGTATGGCTGACTAGTATGGCCAGTTCATACGGTTGATTGACATGGCTTGATAGTGTAGTCTGCAAGTGTGGTTGGCTCGTATGGTTGGTCTGTATGGATGGTTCGTATGGTCGATTCGTTTGTCTGGCTGGTATAGTCGGTTCGTATGTCTGATTGGTATGGTAGGATCGTATGGATGGTTGGTATGGTTGGTCTATCACACTGGTATGCTCAGTTGGTCTCGTGGGGCTTTTCGCCTGGTTGTGTGGAATGGATGTTTGGTATGATCGGTTTGTATAACTGGCGATATGGTTGATTCGTATAGCTAATGGTATGGTTGGTTCGCCTAGCTGGCGGTATGGACGGTTTATATAGCTGGAGGTATGGTCGGTTCGTATGTTCAGCTTTATAATAATTGGTTCGTATGGTTGGTTAGTATGGTCGATTCGTATGGTTGGTTAGTATGGTAGGTTCGTCTGTTTGGATGCGACTCTTTCGTCAATATTATTATATAATACTTGGAGCCCAGCCCGTGACCTTTTTTTAGTATTGTCACGTGCCTAGAATAGTTATCATGTTACAAATTTTGGTTATCATACAAAGATTGAAGAAAAAACATATTACAATATGTAGGTAACAATGAAATGATGTGAAATTAACTCAACATTGAAGCGACTACGGCCCAATTTGATATTTCTCTATCCACTGGGCCACTGCGGTCCCACTTAACATAGTTCTATCCACTGAGCCATTGCAGCCCCACTTGAAATCGCTCTATCCACTGAGCAACTAAGGCCCCAATTGGAATCGTTCAATCCGCTGAGTCACTGTGGCCCCACTTGGAAATTAACTCAACATTGAAGCGAGACATTTAAAGTAAACTAAAATGATATTCAATTTCCTTCTTATCTTTATGCAATAATCTCTATGCATCAATACAAAACTTTCATAGGAAAAAAAGTATTTAAAAATGAGTTTTTAGGGTAAAAAGTCATGATTGCGTAATCTGATCTTGCTGAAATTCGAACTTGACCTGTATTTGACCCTGAGGATTCGCTTTGCAAAATTTGAAGAACTTTTGTTGAGTTTCAAGGGGCTTAGAAGTATAAAAGACGGACAGACAGAGATCGTCTCCTTATATAATAGGACTAGCTTTTACCCGCGGCTTCGCTCGCGTGTTTATAGTTTTGTGAAACCAAGTCTCATCGTGATACATAATCACGGTGCATCTTAATTTCGCTCGTATAATATTTCTGTAAAGTTATTCAAATAAAGCATAACGCAGTTTCATTAAGGTTTTATTTTTAAAATACTAATATTTCTTCTTTCAGGTTTAAATGAGTTATTAAATTACACCCTGCCATCGCTTTGCACATGTTTTATGTTAGCATGATATTTAGGACTTTGAATTGACCTAGCCAATTTTTTTTATTCTATAGCCCCTGACCAGCTGCGGTCCCACTATTGAGTTCTCTAGCCACTGGCCTACTGCGGTCCCACTATTGGGTTTTCTAGCCCCTGACCAGCTGCAGCCCCACTATTCGGTGCTCTACCCACTGAGTTTTTGCGGCCCCCTCTATTGGGCGCTCTAGCCACTGAGCTACTGCGGCCCAAATATTTGGTGCTCTAGCTCCTGACCAGTTGCGACCACACTAATGGGTGCTCTACCCACTTAGCTACTGCGGCTCCACTATCGAGTGTTCTAGCCCCTGACCAGCTGCGGCCCCACTATTAGGTTCTCTAGCCCCTGAGCTTCTGCGGCACTATTATTGGTTTCTCTAGCCACTGAGCTTCTGCAGCCCCCTTATTGGGTGCTCTGGCCACTGAGCTACTGCGGCTATACTTGATATATATCTATCCACTGGGCCACTGCGGCCTCCCTTGGAATAATGCTAGCCACTGGGCCACTAAGGTTTTTGGAAGGAGAGGTTTACATCCCATAGACAAAAAAGAAAGGAGAAATGACGAAAATTTTTAGCAGTGCTTTTTTTATGCATTAATCAATCCTAAGAGAAGCTTAATCTAAAAATTTTCCTGAAGGAAATTATATATTTTTCCGGGATAAAAGTAGCCTATGTCACTCTCAGGCCCGCCAATTATCTCTGTACAAAATATCACGTCGATCCGTTGCTCCATTTTGACGTAAAAGGACAAACAAACACACTTTCGCATTTATATAGTAGTAAGGATTGGTCAACTATACTCTAAATGGAAATGGCCTAGACAATAGTCAGTTATATCGAGATGATTCTGCCTATGCTTGCCTTGTACATTAAAAGTTACACGGGCATAATACTAACGGTTTACGAATGGTATCGCCGACAAAATAAGCAGTACAGCTGAGTATTTTGAGACGCCTTCCAAATCGCTGTGGCACGCGAAAAAAAGGGGGGGGGGGCGATCACAAAGTTGCCTCACTCGCTTACACGCATTTCTCACACACCTAACACACCCCACGGGAGAAGAAAAGTTCACTCGTCTTAACCGATCGACCATGCTCCAATACCTTTACCTCCAATCCTACAATCATATTTCATAAAGTCGAAAATATAAATAATTTGTGGAGTACTTTCACCAGTCTACTTTGGGTCAGGTTTAAATAATGTTCGCAATCTCTCTTTTGTAAGGCTATATAAATTTAACGAGCAAAACTACATTTGAGTTATATTACATCGCTCCCAATACTCGTTCCAAATTCAGTTTATTTTAAAAGCTTTTTATGGCAACCATATAGTCCACTTTACACTTTATTCAAGAATACTATATATTTTTTATAAAATTACCAAGGCCAACCAAAAATGTATACGTATTATCCAAAGTCAAACTTGCGCAAAGTAAAATGTTTACTACCAAAATCGGTGTCGGGATATGGGCCTGTTGTAGGTACGACATTAAACAAACGCTTCATCATAATCTCTATTCTCCAATAGCTCGCTGGTTTGAGCAGGTTCTTATAATGTGAGCAACCTTTTATTTTGGTGTGAAAATATATGCGTAATTACGAGCAAAGCCGATAATAACACGCGCACTGTGATGGAAGTGTTAAACACATTATAACCTACCAGAATGATAGCTACGAAAGTCAGAAGAGAAATCATATACCATATGTCGCATCAGACTAATATCGGTGATGTGGTGAAACTTTTGCCGCAAGTGACCAACAGCCAATCAATCGCGATTCTGAGTGGGTGATGGAGGCCGACGAAATAGCCAATGAAATATAGTGGTAGGGTGGGTGAGGTCGAACTATGGTGAGTAGACGGAGTGACTGGATATATTATAGTGTGAAGGATGGTCGTGCATGATGGTAGTGGCAGAGGGGAGTCAAACTAATCAGACGAGGTATGTCAACTAACTGATGGGGGTTGACGGAAACCAACTAATCAGTAGAGTTATAATGAGTAAATGAAGTGGGGAAAACTGGCTGGAGTGAGTGGGAGAGGATGGTTGTCGGCAGGTTGAGGGAGGGGTTGGGGTCGGGCAGTTAAGGGGATGGAGAGTTGGGTTGTAGGTTGGTGGGGAGGGTGGATTATGAGGGGTTTAGCTATGGTGAGAGAGTCGAGCTATGGCGAATAAATGAAGAGGGAATTCGAGGTCTGGTTATGGTTTGGTGGCATGTATTGAAGTGAGGAGGGTCGAGCTATGGCAAGTAAATGGTGGAGGAAGTGAAGAGTCGAGAGGTGTGATATTATGGGTGGGGTGGAGGGGAGGAGAAATGGGATTATTCTACGAAAAGCCAATAATTCACTTGGCCGGGAGTGGGGGAGGTGGCATTTGGATCTACTATATTGTCAATAGTTTATTGGCACAGTGGGTCGAGGGGAATCTCCTAGACAATTTCCTGCTGATCGTCGCACCAAGTAGTAGCTGTGCTCCGCAATCTTTAAGAGAATCTAACCCTCAAGATCACATACATCCAACGTTTGGAATAAGTAATTTTTTTTCTGTTTATAATTTAAAAAAAAAATTTGAGTTCAACATTGCAGCCGGGGTCATTAACATATTTTTTCCTCTGTTTTACAAGGGGGGTTTTTTTCGATTTTTTTCGCGTTTTTTTTCAAGTGTTTAAGTTCAACGCCACTATGGTTAAGGTTACAGTACCCACATCCAACATACTGTCCAGTCATTTATAGGCTATTCACGGTAAAGTGAGCACTTTTTAAGGACCTCCTGCAGTTTTCCTTGTGGTCATTTTTTTTTCTTTCCGCCACTTTTTAATGCCAACATTGCCATGTGACAAATATATACGGTGTATGCTGTCGCCACTCTCAATAGATAATGTCTAAGGCTGCAATAAAACATATTTATAAGCGGCGAATGCCTTTTGGGAGGATCTTAGTGCTCGCTTTACCGTGAACAACATATACAAAAAAATTTCGTCGGTTTTTACATTTTTTTTTTTTTTTAAGATTATTTCTCGATTTCCCAAGCTTAAAGTCACTGGGTTCAAGGCCAATGTCACCTACGTCAAAAATGACGGTCGAATTTAAATTTTTTCCTTAGTTGTTTACCATGTTTCTTTAATAATTTTTATAGTTCAAGGTCATGAAAATTCAAAACGACTGCCATGTCCATAATATAGAAAAGCATGGCTGACGCCCCACCTGGTCCGCTAGACTTAGTTTGGAGCCTTTAGTCTGCCGTTTCTTTGCTAAAGGTGCTAGCGAAGTTTTCCTTCCTTTATGCAATGGAAACAAACGTGCATTGCAGTACTCTGATGATTTTTTGCTCGATAATACGGCTTGACGTATCGTCTAAAGCAGTCGCCCGAAGTAATTCCGAAAAAGAAAAAGTGTAAACATAAATATTCGAAATCAGGCTGCTCGGATGCGAGACCAGTGTGTTACCACTGCACAGCCTAGCTGTGTATTCCGATTGGTAGAGACGAACAAACTTTATGGATCTGTAATGTTTACTGGCCGTAAACTTCACAACACCAAGAGGGTTTAGTTAATGTAATGCAACGACACGAAATACCTACTGTTAAACGGTGGCAAGACTTGCCACCCGACTTCTTCGGTCCTACCTCCGCATACTTATTTTATTGCTTTTGACGCCTGTTGTACTCATTCCGGCGCTTTCACTTAGAAATGGAATCGGGAGGACGCGGGGAAAGAGCTTGGGCGTTCAGTACGGCTTATAGCTCCATTAAAAAACAAAACTAACACCAACACCAGCCATATAAAATTTAAATATAAAATTAGGAATTCAACCAGCGTCGCACGAGAGTATGTCACATATCTTAGTTTATGTGTGCTAAGCAACAGCTTCTCTCATCTGAACTTGCGTTTTATATTGCGAGTGAAAACATGCAGCGGAACTGAGACATTTGCATGCCAAGGAGAATACATTTTGTTTATATGTTATTGTTAATTCGTTTTCTTAAAGTACATATATTTTAGACGGCTGATGCGAAAAGAAGTCGAAACGAAACGAGCTCTTTTAGCGCCCAATGGCGTGACATGAGAGGGAAATAAAGCAGTTAAGGAATGCAAAGTCTGGGAAATACCGACATCCAACGACACCATCCACCAGATTTTCAACGTGCGAAAATCGTTTTATGACCCCGGAGAAGCTACCTGTATCTCCACGCAACACAGAGTTCCTACATTCTATAAGGTAATCGAGAATTTCTTGATAATTTAGTTTAGTATGCACAGCGGGACTTTCTATCCAAGTCGAAGGCCTACATGGTAACTTGGCCTACCATGTATTAGATATCTGCAAAATTCTGATGGATTATATTGAGTAATCTCCGAGATATGGCAAAATTTATTTTTCATATTTTGCTTTCTTCTCTCAACGAAATTTGGTCTAAATTGGTTGAATAGCTTCCCTGATATAAAATGGGGCCTTAAATATTAAAATGTCCACAGTTTTTAAAATAACCACAAGGCGTGGTAGAAAACTAGAAAGGTCCGATGTCCTACCTAAGTACTGTACGTGTACAGGGTTTGGTGAAATATTAGTTTCACAGGTTCAAAAGTTATACAAGAAAAAAGGGGGGGGGGCATACATCTCAGACATTCATTCGCATGGTCGCATAACTATCTATATTTCGAGGTAGAGTAGGTTTCAAAGTAGTGGAGGAGATCTCAGACTACACAACGATCTCTTCATTCCATCTATTTGGACTGATTTATTCCTGCCTTATTCATATTCTAACCCAAAACACCTTCCCATCATAAATTATCACTCAACGAAGTATGTCGCGTATAACAGAAACCGGGAATAAAGACTGAATCGGTGCGCTGTTAGTAAATTAGCTATTTGTACATGCAACCCTGCAGTGCACAAAAATTTCAGCTGTCTAGCGACACAGCAAATGATATTTCAAAATAATTTGAAAATTACTGTTGAGCACACTGCACTTATCGAATAGCAACCTACAAATATGTTAATTTCAAAAGTTGTAATACAAATATATTTAAAATATTTTTTAGGAACTCTTAGCAAAATTGTTTGCAAACCCTAGTATTTTTATTATAGATATAACCTCTTACGCCGATATAAATATTTAAATTTACCAAAACACGCTACAAATCACCAAGTGTCAGATATGTTTCCGTCTGTAAAAGCTAACCATATAGTTTTAGGGGACTGCTAGTTTAACATACAAACTCTTTCTCCTGAAAAATAATGGAAACGTTAGAAATGAATGCCAAGGGCAAGTAAAACTACTTTCTCTCCCCCCCCCCCCCCCCGCAATAGTGGGACACGCACAATTCACGTATGAGCAACCAGTTCCTGCTTCATCTCGTTCTTAGCGGTAATTTCATGGAGTTAAAAGAACTTCCGATAGAAATCACAAGTTTTCCTGCTGCTGTCCAGTTATTGACACGGATAACTTTCTATTTGAAAAGTTTAAAGTTCCTCATTCTTCAAAGCACAGTAAATAGTTTTACATCCTCTACACGACGAAAATTTAAAAACAAAAAAAAAAACTTTACCAATATAACTAATGAGCCTACTTTCCTCTACATGGATGCAAATAGTTTTGATAAAATTATTTAAAGCGAAAAAACGGAATGAAAGACTGTGTTCAAATTACCTCGTAAAATGGCGTTTTGAAAGACGAGACATTTCAGAAAATACTTTGTGTTAGTTATATTCGTTTATTTATTGTTGTTACTACAAGTTTAACGGCCAAATTTAAACGATGCTCGATGGCCATTTTTAAACGCAGGTTCACTGATACATCAGTAAAAAATAATTGAAGGAGCAAGTTTCTCATATGTTTCACTGGTCCATCAGTCAAAAATAAATCACAAAATAAACAGTGAAAAAAATGACTGACGAATCAGCGGAAAATGTCACTGAATCAATCCATGAAGGAAATATGGCATTTTTTCACTGGTTCATCAGTTAAATTCACTGAAGTAACTGATGAGTCAGTCAGATACGTTTGACTGATTGAAACAGTGAAATCATCACTGATTCAGATTTAAAGTGTAGAGGTAGCATAGTGAGCATCAGTTTCAGTTGTAAACTATCTAAATTTTGGAAGAACGGATCTACTAACCTTCTCTATTTATAGCGCAGTCATTTTGAAATTCAAGTAAGTGAGTCATGTAACTTTGCGTGGCCTACTGTAGGAGTAGCGTGTGATTGACTGTTGCAAGGTACGATGTAGTTAGCTTCTTTGCTGTACCCTGTTTCTTGCAAGTTGACACTTCCACCGCTGAAACGCAGCTCGGCAGCTGACGCCACAGGTCGCGGGTAACGAGTCCCTTGCTGCTCCTCGTGAGGGGTAGGAATACATTCAGTTTCCCCCCAGGCAGCACGGTGGTTACTGGCTCCTGCTGCGTGCGTGCACCGAGAATGTACGGCAGTGAGCAACGCACCACCTTACCTTGCATCACTTCACCACACGCCACTGTACTGTAGCATTACTTATACGCAAAATAAGGTGGTAATCGGTAGATTGCTCACTGATAATATGGAATAAAAGTCCCGCTTTCTCATGCGGTGCCATCTTCATAAATTACGGGCAAAAAGTTATGCATCAGCATAATCGATGTTTGTCGTAGACACTGCCAACATACAAAATTTGGTTGAAATTAGTTCAAGCTTTTGGCATGCTAACGTAAAATATTTACACTGTTATGTTGAAAATATGAGCTAACCCTTTAATTATTACCAATTCAGATGGAGTACATAAATATAACTTGTCGCCAAAAAATTATGGCGATCAATTATTTCCCGAGATGTCATACAAGTAGCTTTTTTTGTGACGCTATCTTATAAAATGATGGAGTAAAGAAGATCAATGAATACATATTTTGATGACTTTAACATGTAGTGTCAGCATACTTAGTTGAGTTTAAATTTGTTATACGGTTTCGTTTGTATGGCACACTAAGCCAAAATGTGTATATGGCCGCCATTTTGAAAATTAACATGACCAACTTAAAACTTGCTATTTTACATGGTCTACCGTAGTACTACTTAATGCCAAATTTGCTAGTAATCAGTGGATTTTTTAATCATATATGACAAAACTTTATCATCATGTGGCACTATCCTACAAAGTGGCAGACAAAAGAAGGCTATATAATAACGTATTTGATGCATGTAATAGACATTTATAGCATATCCAAGTTTGGCCGAAAGTAAAGAAACTGTGTGGCAGGTATAGTAAATTAACCTAAAACCTTTTATTACCACCATTCTGAAAATAGATGTCTTATGTATTCAAATCGCATATTTTTAATGGCCTGCCATAGAAACACTTACATGAAAAATTTGGTGGAGATCGGAGCCAAGTTTCCGAGATAAGATGTAAAAACTTTATTTATTGATGTAAAGCAATCTTCCAAAATGGTGGACAAATATCCATATCCGTATCTAATTTCAATGCCTACATGATGCACTGTTAGCATACAACATTTGTTCTAAATCGGTTCAATGGTTACCGAGATATGACAACGACCTAAATTTTAAAATGGCCACCATTTTGAAAAAAAGGCATTAGCATTATGCGTGGATAGAAACCATAAAAGTCAAATGTACTATATGTCCTATATGCTATATGTAGGATATGCCGAGTTTGGTAAAATAATATTCACAGGTTAAAAAGTTAACGAGTCTACTACATGGTTTCAAATAATTTCGATGACTTTCTTCAAAGTTCATATGGTTGGTAGGGCTTAATGTCTCGTTGACAACGATATCATCAAACACGAGACCAGAAACATATGCAAAACTGCTGAGAAGTTACAACTACACATGTGACTAACTGAGAGCTCGAACCCAAAACTCCTCGTACCATACGCTGCATTACGGAAGTGGTAGGCCTATTACATGCATCAACTCCGGTGCTATCAGTCTAGTGTTTTAGTAGACAAGGTTTACTAAACTGATACATTTACAGTGCTATTAAGTTGAAAATAAGTGTCCGACCCACTTGAAACACACACATTTACATATCTTAACGTAGTATTCCTTGTTTAAGAGATTTGGTAGAAATAGGTTGATTGCTTCCCGAGATATGACAAAAAAATTTTTTTTCATATGGCGCTATCTTACAAAATGGTGAATCAGAGAAGCTCTGTGTCGACACATTTGATGGTTGTAATAGATACTGTCAGCATACAAAGTTAAGTTGAAATTGGCAACGTGGTTCCGTACATATAGCAAATGAATCTAAAATGTTTATACGGCTGCCATTTAAAAAAAAAGTACCTGTCCCACTTAAAAATATACCAGTTTACACGAGCTACCATTGAACTACATGTTTGGCAAATTTGGTAGGTATCGGTGGATTATGTTGTGACATAAAAACTACTATTTTAAGTGGCACGTTCTTTGAAAATTACGGACAAAAGAGGCTATGTATTGATACATTTTATGCTTGCAATATATAATTTCAACATACGAAGTTTTGTCGAAATTGGTTTCATGGTATGGCAGCTATAGAAAATAAACTTAAAATATTTAAATGGCCGCCATTTTTTTTAGTAAGTACCTTACACATTTAAATTTCAAATATTTTATGGCCTACAGTAGTATTACTATGCGAAATTCGGCAGGTATTGGTTGAGTAGTTCCGTAGGTGTAACGTAATGACTATTTTTCGTATAGTGCTGCCTGCCAAAATGGCGGACCAATAACAATACCCTTTCCTAATTCAATGACTTAGTGACTAACATTTCGAAAATAAGTACCTGGCTTCATCGAAACTATAAAATCGGATGTCCTTACTAAGTACACTCTGTGTACTTTCGTGTACTGAGTTTGGTGAAATTCTATCTCACAGAATTTTTTTGAAAACCAATCGCCCCATTTTAATATCTTAATACGATAACTGTTGCCTACAAATGCTGTCTGAGGCACTTCACAGGTTTATCATTTTTATTTTTGTTTGTTACGCCCCAGGCGCAAGTCAGAAGGATAATCTGAGCACTACTTGTACACTGAACTTATAAAAACCAGTGCGCGCATGTATATCTTACCCACAATTCGAACACAAGGCTCTTGGCATCGTAACTTGGCGACCTAACCAAACACTTAGAGGAGGTCGGAATATGTTGTCATTACATACAGAGTTTCCTCGACCATCTGACGATATCTTACATCCAGACGCATATCAGAGATGGTTCTTCAAATCAAAAGGGATAGGACTAAAGCAAATCTATACGCACACTTTATAAAACTCCGTATTATTACTTCGTATTCCAAACAACTACGGTACCATGCACGTAAAATTTGAATTCCATACAAAATTGCATTGCTTCCATACTCTTCCCCTCAGCCAGTGCTCGTTGCTGACAATACATGTAGGCACGAACAGGCGATTACCTTGACCAGAAGAAAAACGTTAACTGAACGAGATATACAGAAGTCAAGTTCATGCACGAAAGTAACTGTACCGGGTAAGTTTGAGGAAATGAAGAACGCCAAAAACGGAAGTTTTCACGATACCTGTGATGGTAAGGTAATTAGAAAGGCTGTGCATGATCTTGCCAGTATTAATATTGAATTAAAATACATAATGATTACGGGCTGTTAGCCAATTCTAGTGGGCTCTGAAAACGTTCGAGGATACATAAAGGCGTGAGTGAAAAGGGGAAAAGAGAGTAATTCTTGCAGTAAGAAGAGCCATTAGCCCTGTGTTTAGATACGGGGAAATGGTAGGAGGGGACTGTTCGAGCTATTGAACCCCGAAGTACACACATTTGTCCTATCCTGAACGTCGCCTCTTCTCATCACTAAGCCAATGGAAGCAGGGAGGCAAATAGGATGAATAGAAAAGATGAATCGGATTTAAAGCAGAAATCCCCAGGAATATCCAGTCCCATTTTTCATTAAGGCAATAAATTGCAGGATAATTCACTAGCGTTGCGTCATAGGAACAGACTACCGTGCTGCCGCTGATACATGATAAATTAACAGAAGTATATATGCAGCTACGGCACGCAGGTGCAAATCTAGCGGCGAATGGCATTGGTGGAAGCGAGTTACAAGATCGGCTTGAGAGACAAGAACGCGACGTGGACACTCGTCGATGGTTAACATTCCTCACACGACTGAATCGCCAGCTTTAACCCAGCGCCTTACGTCCGGAATAAGAGAGTCGTAAAGACAAGAGTGAGAATAAGAGGGAGATAATATGAGTGGCGATGAAAAGTAGCCGAATGATTTAAGGTCACATTTCAAATTTTTTTTATTTGGTTATCTGAAGGAGCTTTCGAAAATTACCCCCTTAATGCAGTTATTAGTTGTCAAATCATTATATTTTTCACAATATAATACTCAAAAGTTTCGATTTCCCGAATTCACAGCAAACTAGGCTTTGATCCTAGATATTTTTTTTCCAATCAAATTGCATTTAATTCAATCTGTATGGTGTGCAGACCATACTGATTCAGTATGAGTGCAATTTATAAACAGGTGAGCGAGTATTGGCACTCTGAATGTTGTTTAAAATAAGGGTCAGACTTGAAGTAAATGTATTTTTGTTCATTCAAGCAAAACTGTTAACATTCATTTAAGAAATAGTTTAAACCATCAAGTGTAGAGGAAAAGTTGTTTTGTTCCTTCCGTAGCTTGTAACACAAATGCAGTATGCCGTTCTAGGACTCTAATTCAAGACTTTGAATCTGTCTATAAACACTCGTGTCGGAATTTGAGTGTTATATTTTGAAAACTATAATAATTTGACAACTAACATCTGCATTAAGGGGGCATTTTTCGAAACCTCTCTCAGATAACCAAATTCTAAAAAAAAAATATAAACATGACCTTAACGAAGCGAGTTGCGATGGAATGTAGTGGTGGGTAGAACTAGAGCACCCTAGAGAAACTCACCGAACAAGGCAATGTTTGCCCACATGTGAAAATCAGGGTTTGAGCCCGATGGAAATCTAAGACAGTTCGCGCGGTGGTGCGATTATGGAAGAGAGATTTTGATTAACATGCCGTCGCCGAACTTCTTTACCACACAATGAGCGAAGATTTGAGTGTTTGCAGAAAATAATAGCTAAATTATATAACCTTTTTATCATCGATTCTGTGGCGAAAATAAGGGAGAGTGTAGAGGAAAAAAGGACACCTTACGCTCGCGAGTGGATAAAATAAATTTGTCGGCGACCACGAGTTAATAGGATGTGCTAGTTTGACGTCGGTCCACCATTCCTAGAAATAATGTCGTTCTGTCCGCTTCATGTTTATTTTTTCTTGCCTGCGAACCATGCCTAATAAACCGTGGACACGAACAGTAAATAAACTTCTTTAATTTTCTAAACGTAAAGATTATATCTTACTTAGTATTTAAAATGATAACGCACATGTTAAAGGCAAATGTTTATTATGCTTTATGAAATATTTATCTTCTTTAAGAACGTTTTATAACCTGAGGAAACACCTAAATATAAGAAAACTCCAATCACTTTCGTAGTTGTGTTTTATAAACCATCTGCACACAATACGGCGTTCGAATTGGCAGCTTTATTCAACCCAATCGTTACGTACTTTCATCAATAAATTTCCTAAAGTATACTAGTGTCATGCCTGTATTTATTTTTGAAATATAGTAACACGTGTAATAGTTCACGAATTATGTAAATAAGTTTATTTCTAAGCATTAAAGTCCCTTATTTTAAATATTTTTTTTAGATATAAATGTTTAATGCGTTTTTACAAATGCTAAAGAATTTACTACTGAGATAATCCGAACAAAATGCTAATCAGAAATTACTATACTACGAATTGAACAGTTCGAACACAGCGGGAGCACAGAATAGGAAAAATACACAGACATGAAATGATGTGGTTGTTCCTTTGATATGGGTGTACCATTAACTGATTGGTTGTGCAACTCTCTGGAAACAGGCCTCGTCTGTGATTAGGTTCTGCGTTCTACGAAATGTTCCCTAATGACACGGCTACCAGCTGGCAAGTTAGTTACCATGCAGGCGCTGATTAGGGAACGCAGTCCGACTGCTCCTGGTCAGTGACGCCATTTTGGTAGCGTGTGCGGCTTCAGTTTGCGGAATAGGCGGCTATTTCACCTTTGCATACTTCAGTATTCTGTGGCCAAAGTTTTGAGAATTTGGTAACTTTTTGAATACTTAGTCATGCCCAGCATGCTTTCTTGTATTTTGTACAAGAAGCTATTGCAAATATTCTAGCTGTTATTACAAAAAGCAAAGCTCCATTGTTTTTCTTTAACTGTGCACGAGAGAAATGTGATGAGAAATAAAAAAATACAACTGACATAATATTAAAATCTGTCAGAGTACAGTTTTGTGAAACTAACTAAAAAATTGTGTGGGCAATTTTTATTGCCAAACATTTAAATTTGTCGGGTAAAGAATTTGCGGCTATGTTGCCAAACGTGGTCGAGAGTATTTAACACGAGCGACGTGTCTCGTAGTTCGACTCAATGCAGCGGCATCTCTGGACGTATGTCGCCGCGACCAGAACCAAGCGTCACCCACGATGATTGGACCGACCCCGACCTGAGCAAAGTCGCTACTTCTGTGGCTTCCACCCACCTCCCGACAACACTTGCCTAGTCAGCGTCCTCGTGCCAGGTCGAAGCCGCGAGGAATTTCGCCGGCTGTTCGACGCACGCTGCAGCTACTGTGCCCGCTTTCGAGGAAATTTTATTCGCTATTATCGAACGTTCTCGCGCGACTGCACTTCTGGCCTCGAAATACTTCCGACTACGGTTGTACAGTCCTTGCCTGCCTGTGTGCGTGCGTGCCAGCCGCTGCTCTTCTGTAGGCTATTCACGGTAAAGTGAGAACTTTTGGAAGCCGTCCCGTTTGGAATAATGGTCGATATATATATATATATATATATATATATATATATATATATATATAATTTTAGCCTTACACGTTAACTTCCGAGTGCGGTGGAAAATGCACACCGTGTTTATTACTGCATGTCAATAATTTTTTAAAAAACATGGTTAAAGGATAAGAAAAACGGCTGAAAAAAAAAAGTAACTAAGGTCTCAAAAATGCTCACTTCATCGTGAACAGCCTATAACAATATGAATTCTTACATAAGATTAATTTATTAAATGCCCACTAATAGAAACAGGCACGCAATAAAATGCATGTACTGTTTCAAACACAGCAGTACTGACCTCCTAACAGTACATTTGTCTATTGGTTTACTGCGGTACACAGAAAATACGAGACATTCCGGTGCACAGGCGTCAAATCATCAGTCGTATTTCTGATAGAGGAGAAGGAAGTAGTAAAACTATTTTAGGCGCATTCGAAGGAAGCGGGTTCGATTCCCGATCTGACAATGATTTCGGTTTTCCATAGTTTCTCGAAATCACTCCAGGCGAATGCTGGTCTGGTTCCTTCCTACAGGCGCTTACGAAAAGTAACCTGGTAAAGTTAACTGGGTTAACTCGGTCACGTGACCGGGTAAACCCGATCACTTGCGGTTAACTAGGTTGCTTTGAACGCTTATATGTAGTAACCTCTGGTGTTTTCAGATGGCGGGAACTCAAAAATTAAATTAAGCCTGAATATTAAGTGCAGTTATTAAATACTGTGCTAGACGATTCTGATGAGTTTTTGTTAAATTATGTTTCGAACAACGCAAAAAAAAAAAGACATTCCATTAAGCAGTACTGCGATGATACAATACTTTTGGCAGTGAACTACGTCAGTAACAAAAGCATAAAATAACTATTAAATACCTCTGTCTACAGCAATACATTCATCTTTTGCCATTGCTACTTTACCAAAAGAAATATAACATTGGTACAACAGAAATGTAACATTAGGTTCCATTCTCCTTTTCCTTAAACGCCGTTCGTTAATTATAATAACTTGCAGTTTACTTGTTTGTTTTTGTTGCTGCAATGTTTAACCTACATATTTACGCGCCATTTCACGTGTGTCACCTCCTAGAGTCAAGTTACGCTACTGTCGAGCAGGGTTAGCTCAGAGTTGATCGAGTCGAGGATCGAGTTAACCGGGTGACTTTTCGTAAGCGCCATTCAGCTCTTGGCCGATTACTTCCCGTCCCTACTTCGCTGAGCAACTTGCTCCGTCTCCAATAACCTCGCTGTCAAGGAGACATCTCTCTCTTCTGTACCACGGCTACTCAGGATATTAACATTATTGCTAACAAATGTGGACGTTCGTACTAAGCCGCTCAGTCACCAAGTCCGTGCCCAAATGTTGCAACCGCCCAATATTTTAATGCGTACTGTACAGAGTAGTCCAAATGTCTTGTCCCCCCCTTAAATTTCCTTGAAGTTGTGTATGACATATCACTGTCTATTTCAGATGGCTGACACAAGCCCCTTTAGTGTTGAAATAGTTGTTGTTGCTAGTGTCTGAATACATGGACGCCCACATACTGGAAAGATCAAAGAGAATTTGCGACGAGTCTTCAAAGAGACTATACTACAAAGAAGCTCCTCATAAGGGGACAATCCTGCGTTGGGAATACCAGCTGTTTCTGACGGGATCAGTTATTACTGGTTATGTATGGGCGGCAAGACATTAGCAGATGGTGACAAGACATGTGGACCATCCTGTACATGTGTCAGGCGTACATCTTGCAGCCAGCGAGCAAAGTAGGTACTGTGTGTTCCTCGATGTCTGAATTAACCACTCGTAAATCAGAGCTGCAGAAACTTCAACAAATCAGATTTGGCACAGGAAAGACGTTAAAAATGATGCGTTTGCTGTGTACAGTTATACCCACAAATATATTTAATCTACAGCACCTCCTCAAGCATGGACGCGCGGGCTGAACGGGTTAAGCAAAAGAAACAAAATTCACCTGGAAAGGGGGTATAAAAATGACTTGTGGAAAACTATCGCCATTGTATTCTGCCATGATTTTAAACTCGCAACCTTTCGGAATGTAAGGCGCGTCCGATCGAGATGATAACGTCAGAGAGCACGTAATTTAGGAAGGTAAAGTCAGCATTAATTATTATACCAGGTCATAAATTACGCAATGACGAATACATCTCATAGCATACAAAAGAATATTTGTTTGAAACGGGTTTATTTATAGAATCGAAACACAAGAATGGTATTTGTGAGCAAGAAACATTGAGAAATCCATCAATCGCAGGTGAATTTCCCCTCCTTAATTTGCGTATTACTGCAATGTGATATGCTTTCGTTTAACTACATTTTCCTTTAGCTTGTTTGTATAATTTTTTTAAACTTTTATCAGTATTGCCCTTAAGTTATATTTTTGCACTTAACAAATCTTAGAAGAAAATACAAAGACAAGAATTATACGTACCATGTTAATTCAGTTTTTTTTTTTTTTTGGCAACCCGCGAATGAAAGCTTTTGCTGCTGGAATGTCAAGTTTAGTCAGGAAAATGTAAAGAACGACAATAATGAGCCTAATTGAACATTCTGCATATTAATCGGAAATTACTTCGCAACTATGATACTTGTAAATCTTAGGTGCAACTTCAGAACCTTTCATTTACAGTAATTTATTCACAACTTATTGAATTAAAGCAGTAAATTAATGACAATCGATCATTTCTTTCCAGGAACACCCCCTAATATTTAGTCGTTCACGAGTACAAGGGAAACAAACGTAAGGTATAGTTTACGCAGTCTATGACCGATTATAAACTGTTTTCCGGAATAAACAAATAAAAAAAGACGTGCCAGCAGACCAGGATTCCGAGAAATGCATAAGTACAAGTTCCTGACTGAAATAAATTTTTTTGCCGTTTCAATTTGCGTATAAACGTTTACTCGCAAGAATCATACAATTAAAAAATATTTTCTTGCGACTTGACGCCATATACCTACATGCACAGAATTCAGAACCCTAAAATTAAACGAACAGGCCTTTAGATATTCGAAAATTTTAATCATGCACAGAAGTTATATTATATTACGAATTCTTTCGGACCAGTCTAAAGTTAACAATAAAAGACTGAAATTTTTATTTCTATGACTTTATAATATTTCTTACCTAAGTTTGCGAGTAATGAATTTGGCTTCACTACATTTGAAAACAATTTATTTGAAAATGTTCAGTTTTGGTTGGCAAGTTAACGTTGGTGCCAAACAGATTCTGGACTTTATTTATGTCATATGTGTATTTTTATGCTCCGAACTTATGTTATAAAATTTAATTTCACTGGATTGGTGCCAAAAATTGTCTGACGAATGTGGTTGTTTTGTCTGTGTTTGAAACGTCATCGCAGAAATAGCCAATCAAGCTTGGGGGACTCTTCCAAGTATTATTACACAAATTTGTCAACGCGGGGCTAGTTGTGCAGACCCCGACTTTACTCGACAGGTTTCAAAAGGCTTGTTGAAATTACTGGGCCATACTTTAAAAGCGTACTGAAATAATCGCCGATAAGTGACTACATGCGACAGAAGAAGGACGAAAGTACGTCGCTTCAGCCCCTTTTCTCGACACCGTATAGTTTATTGTATTCCCTTTGAGCATAAAAAAGGTCAAAGCAGTTTGTCTAGCAGTGTCGAAAACGTAAGTTTATTAAATCGTAACATAATGTAGGCGGGTGTGTCATCCGTAGAGCCTAGAGTATTTCGCGTATTGAGCAGGCAGCAAGCTAGGCTTGACAGCCCTCTATACACTCGAGACATTATCGTTTGCTTATTGCCATTGGTTGCTGCGAACAATTGATGCCTCTGTACAGGACTGTTAAACACTCATTCACACTACTGCTTCCTGCTTATCAGTGGTTCACAATTAAACGGGGCGTGTCTAAATAACTGCCGTCGAATCACAATAGTAGGAGAAATGAACAAGTGTTTGGAGCGTACCTAGCCTCCGAATGAATTCGCGAAATACTCGTGGCTCAAGTCATCGGTTGTCCATTCTGTCGCCTTCGCCCGCTCATCCGCTCCATGCAGGTATCACAAGTTGCGCCCTGCCACTAGTAGTGACATATGAATCGCTACAGTTGATCGCAATGCATTCCCAAAAACTTAAATAACTGAAAAATACATACTATCACGTATTTAATGTCATCCTCCAGCTCAGTAAATCTTTTCCCTAAATACCCAAATATTTAGTGTCTTAAACCGCGGATTGGACCACGATTTCTAATACGTCTTGCTACTGCAATGTCCGCGTCCACGCGTCCAACCCTATAGATAGCACAGACGCCCCCTTTCTTAAAAGGCCCGTCCACCTGTCGCTGTAATTGCATTCTAGATATCTTTCAAATCAGCATTTTTTTTTAAATGAAACAACTTAACGTGTGCTCATTATACTTACCTGTGTATGAAAAGGAAACGCACTTCACACGAGGGACGAATAACTCTATAAAGTCGTTACGTACATTATAAATAATATTCCCGAGCCCTCGAACATAGCTTAAAACGGCCTTTTTACACTACTGTATTTCCAAATATACAAGTCGGGAATGTGCAAAACTTTTATAGGGACCTCTAATAAACTTAACTGCACACTTACCCCCAATAAAATGATAGGGTCACCACGACGAGAAAACCTCACGCCAATTCAGAGCCTTCCGCATATAGGCTGTTCATGGTATAGTAAGCACTTTGAATCCCTAATTACTTTCTCCTTTCGTTAACCATATTTTGAAATAAATATTGCCATGAAAGTAATAAACACAGTGTATATATTCCACTACACTCGGAAGTTTACGTCTAAGGATAAAATTAAAAATATTTATTGACTATTATTTCAAAAGAGAGGGCTTTTAAAAGTGCTCGCTTTACCGTGAATAGCCTATATGAGTCATGAGGGCACTAGGTACGCGCGTCAGTGCCGCCATTATAGCTCCCGCACTTCTCAGCTTCAGACGTTCAAAACAACTCGTGGGCTACGCCCTTGATGGTACGTGGGGAGTGAGTGCCTCGTGCTGCGCGAGTATGATCAGCGGCCATTCTGCAAGTAGTAACGAGTAATCGATGTAAAGTGCCGCCATTATAGCTCCCGCACTTCTCAGCTTCAGACGTTCAAAACAACTCGTGGGCTACGCCCTTGATGGTACGTGGGGAGTGAGTGCCTCGTGCTGCGCGAGTATGATCAGCGGCCATTCTGCAAGTAGTAACGAGTAATCGATGTAAAGTGCCGCCATTATAGCTCCCGCACTTCTCAGCTTCAGACGTTCAAAACAACTCGTGGGCTACGCCCTTGATGGTACGTGGGGAGTGAGTGCCTCGTGCTGCGCGAGTATGATCAGCGGCCATTCTGCAAGTAGTAACGAGTAATCGATGTAAAGTGCCGCCATTATAGCTCCCGCACTTCTCAGCTTCAGACGTTCAAAACAACTCGTGGGCTACGCCCTTGATGGTACGTGGGGAGTGAGTGCCTCGTGCTGCGCGAGTATGATCAGCGGCCATTCTGCAAGTAGTAACGAGTAATCGATGTAAAGCGCCATTGGACCATACCGCGTTGCGTGTGCGCCTGAGAATATCTGTGGTTCTTTCTGATTAACACAGAAAACTGCTGTCCATTCGTTGGACAGTCAGAAGTTGCGAGAGCATATGTGCACAGCTAGAGGTTACTGTAATGGTTAATGTAAATAACGAAACGAAGTATATCATAGAGTGGTACAGGTTAAATCGACAGCTTTATTATAAGTAAATAATAACACAACGATAGCTACTGTAACATGGCAGCGTATTTTGGAAGTGTTGCAAGCTGGTACAACACCAATATTTGCAAATGTTTTCTTGGATCACACGAAGTCTTTGCAGTGACCTCTCAATACCACAATACCGGCATGAATTTGTGTGTGTGGTCACGGAGAAATGCTGGTAAACATTTCTCCCGAATTTACCTTAAACTCTCCGTAAAATTGCGGAAACATAACTTTTCAAAACGGACCTTCATAAATCCCACACCATTTCCCGTGAATTCATGGTACCTCTCCATAAATTTGCTAGTATTTTACTGCACTTTCAGAGTTTAAAAAAATAAATAAAACGGATATACTTGTTTTCTACTGTGAATAAATAGAAATTCAAAATTCATAATGTTTTACACCAGAATAAAATTTGAGCCCAAGTCAGATGTTCCGGTGTTCGTGACTAACCACTCACCTTCGACTCATTAGTAAAGATATTAAAAATTCGCGTTATTAGAATTCACCGACTTTTAACTGACTGAGCGCAATGAGTTATTTCATTGACTACTGGCACATGTACGGCGTCATTATGCTGTGTGATCGCTTCACTATAGATTGGCTGTTCGTCCACTCAGCTTTAACTATTAGCTGAAAGCATAGTTGCAACTTACCACTCAAGTTGTCGACCAATAGCAGGAGTCAACCCAGCATACGACATCTTGGAGTTTAATATGCACCCAGAAAATACCACGAATTTTGCAGGTCCCTACTTGTTAGTTTCTAGCAATGTTTTCGTAAGTGTTTCCAACTGTTACAGAGGTATGATGCTACTTTTGATGTTTGAAGGAATATGTGAAGTGGCGTGCTAGGAAATCTGACTTCCGCAGATACTATAATTGACTGGTTACAGTAGCGAAGTAAGCTTCGCGTAGAATCTGCCTTATTCGTCATCGAAACCTCAAGCAGAAATTACGGAGATCATCAGTATTTTGTATTTGCGGGTCTCAAATCCGTTTTTCATCATTATGGATAGTGTTTCCATTTTTTTCCTCTACATTCCCACAAATATAAGGAAATTTTTGTTTTGGGTACGACTCACTCTGCTACAACCTAAACTTATTGGCTAAACGTGGTTATTTGAGCACTTTTGATATAAACCTCTGAAAGATATCCATGCTTCTAACTGCATATACTTTGACGGACACTTTTAGTATCGTTATCCTAATGAAGTTGTGAACGAGAAAGGAAAAGTATTGCCATGTTTACATTTATGGAAATTTAATTTATCATCTGTTCATGTTTTATGCACACGAGAGTAAGAATTAGCGTGTTTGTCAAGTAATTGCCATTCTAACAACTTCAGGGTTTCATTTTATCGACACATGAATAAAGTATTCGGGTCCATAGCAATGACAATTGTTACAGGAGCGGAAGAATATAAACTAGGCAGAAAAGTAGATCTTAAACAGGGCTTTCAAAGGTGCTCAAAAGACGTATACATGCAAATCATGTAGCTACCATTAAATTTGGCAGTGCTTAAAGCCAAGAAGTTTAGCAGTTTGCAACATTAACGTTAGTGTGCAGCAAACAATACAAAAGTTACTAGGCGTTACCAACATACATGTTTCTTCACTGTTTTTATTCATATTACGTATTTATAAACGAAGAGTATTATAATGTAAAAATAAAATATAAATAACGTTTCAGTTTAACAAAAAAAAAAGGGTTACTTTTATGATCGCAAGTATAAAACTGTTGTGATACATGACATTTTATAAAAATTACTAAACACGTTATACATGGGGTGATTTTCCAAATGTTTGATTCAAAAAGGGCGTAGAAACTGTGAATAGACTGTATGGGAAGTTGTGAGGTAGAGTTTACCTTGTAGTAGTCGAAGCCGTGCTTAATCTTCTTGCCGTTGAGGTTGATGGAGTAGTTGTAGTAGCGGGAGTTCATGATGAGTCCTCCCCACTCCCTCCAGCCTGGAGGGATGTAGCTGCCGTTATACTTGTTCAGGTACTTGCCGAAGTAGCCTGCAACACAAACAAGAGCCCGCTGTTACAACCACTGCCAGCTCTTCAAAGCCGGCCATACATTATATGATAATTTCCTAACAATTTTCCTCAGAGCAATATCTTAAACAAATTCTAGTTACAGTCATGGCTGACAGTAGGTGACGAACGAGGAGGATAACCAACCCCGTCACCAAAAAAATATAATGAACGTAAGGAACATATACCTCCCAATAACTGACGAAATTGGGAGGGGGGTAGGGGGGGAGGGCGGCACCATCATCCCTTCCCCGCCCCTTTTTATAATTAAAGTATTGTAATTTTTAATACTTGTGGGAAACATAATATAAGTTTATGTTTTCAAAGCATTTCTATTTATCGAAGTTATAACTGAAGTTTTAATACGAACTAGAAATTATATTGTATATTATATATAGGCCTATATATATATATATATATATATATATATATATATATATATATATATATAATATATATATATATATATATAGAGCCAAAGTTAATACTTTATAAAACTATTTCTTCCTCCTCCTGCCTTGCTATTAGTTTAACCAAATTTTAAGTGAAAAAAAATTCTGGAGGGTGATATTTATGGCATTGAACATGCCATACAGTACAACATAGGCTCATGATTTTTACTCACAAACTCAACCAGCATACTTAAGTATACAAATAGCTTACCCGGGATTCGACACCGAAACTCCATGCACAATACTCCAATACAGCTGTTACGAGCTACTTCGGAGATAACACGAATTCACAACCGCGAATTAATGGAAAATATGAAATAGTCATGTGCAAATTTAATTATTTCAGTAACAACGTCATAATTACACAGTTTTAAAAGCCGTGAAGTCCATACAGCCAATAAGGTCATTGTTCATGTTCTAAACTATCCTTCCCAGAAACCAAAGCGTAGAAAACAATGAATTACAACTAACTGTGTTAGTAAGGCCACGGTCTTGCCAATTACAATCACCCAAGGCCAATTCAATGTCTCTTCCTAACTCATAAGAGTTAGATCGGCAAAAGCTGCTGCAGTGGAATCGCTACAAACAAACGTATTATGAATTATCCAATTACAGGTCGTTTTTATGGCGATTTGTACGGGATGGCGGTGAATTCCAGAGCCCCGAACACCAAGTTCCACTACGTTCCACTTATTCACAAGTCAGTTGCAGCTTAATTGAATTTTCTGCGAGATTCGTTTCGTCGATATGAAACTACTTTCCATCCATCGTTACCAACTTTACTGGGCGAATGTAACTCAGTGCGCCCATTAAAATGTATGTTTGCAGAGACAGTGACTTTTCTAAGGTTCATTTCTAAAGTGCTCTCTTTATCGTGAATAGCCTTTAACACCCAGTGCAGAATAAAGTCACACGGACACCGACCAACTGCATTCCGCGCAACCAATCAATATGATGATTCCACACGTTACACAATTTTATTTGCTGATTCGATACAGTTCTCTTGAAACGACACGACGCGCTTACCTAAGCACAAGACCATGCCCGTCTTTAACCGAGCAGTCAGACGTGTTAACTTGTTATTCACACGTTTTTAAATTCGATTTCTATGTCGGACAACTAGATAAATTACGAAATGTTTATTTGAAAGTCATTCTCTTGGCAGGCACTGAACGTGTCGATACGAAGACGATGGAAAAAGCTATAAGACAGGCTTTGTATCTCCTCATTTCTCGTTTCTCTGGCGTCACGCCCCTTGTCGCAGTGTTAATAATTTACGCAACAGAAATTAAGAAGCAACAACGTTATTTTCCCAGCATCTTGTGTCCGCCGTACCTATTGCCGTTCACCTCGAGCGAGCTCGCGAGACTACAAATGAGTTATCATTTGCATCTGAGCCTTTCATAAATTTACGTAATGTAGCTCCCCGTTCTCATCTACCACGTGATGTGGCTCCCCGTTGTCATTTACCACGTGACGTGGCTCCCCGTTGTCATTTACCACGTGATGTGGCTCCCCGTTGTCATTTACAACGCGATGTGGCTCCCCGTTGTCATATACCACGTGACGTGGCTCCCCGTTGTCATCTACCACGTGATGTGGCTCCCCGTTGTCATCTACCACGTGACGTGGCTCCCCGTTGTCATCTACCACGTGACGTGGCTCCCCGTTGTCATCTACCACGTGACGTGGCTCCCCGTTGTCATCTACCACGTGACGTGGCTCCCCGTTGTCATTTACCACGTGACGTGGTTCCCCGTTGTCATTTACCACGTGACGTGGCTCCCCGTTGTCATTTACCAAGTGACGTGGCTCCCCGTTGTCATCTACCACGCGATGTGGCTCCCCGTTGTCATCTACCACGTGACGTGGCTCCCCGTTGTCATTTTCCACGTGATGTGGCTCCCCGTTGTCATTTACCACGTGACGTGGCTCCCCGTTGTCATGTACCACGTGACGTGGCTCCCCGTTGTCATTTACCACATGACGTGGCTCCCCGTTGTCATTTACCACGTGACGTGGCTCCCCGTTGTCATTTACCACGTGACGTGGCTCCCCGTTGTCATTTACCACGTGACGTGGCTCCCCGTTGTCATTTACCACGTCACGTGGCTCCCCGTTGTCATTTACCACGTCACGTGGCTCCCCGTTGTCATTTACCACGTCACGTGGCTCCGCCCCGTGTGGTCATTTACCACGTCACGTGGCTCCCCGTTGTCATTTACCACGTGAGTGGCTCCCCGTTGTCATTTACCAACGTGATGTGGCTCCCCGTTGTCATCTACCACGCGATTGTGGCTCCCCGTTGTCATTTACCACGCGATGTGGCTCCCCGTTGTCATTTCCCTACGTGACGTGGCTCCCCGTTGTCATTACCACGCGATGTGGCTCCCCGTTCTCATCTACCACGCGATGTGGCTCCCCGTTGTCATCTACCACGATATGTGGCCCCCGTTGTCATCTACCACGATATGTGGCTCCCCGTTGTCATTTACCACGTGACGTGGCTCCCCGTTGTCATTTACCACGTGACGTGGCTCCCCGTTGTCATCTACCACGCGATGTGGCTCCCCGTTGTCATCTACCAAGTGATGTGGCTCCCCGTTGTCATCTACCACGCGATGTGGCTCCCCGTTGTCATTTACCACGCGATGTGGCTCCCCGTTCTCATCTACCACGTGATGTTGTGCTCCCCGTTGTCATCTACCACGATATGTGGCTCCCCGTTGTCATTTACCACGATATGTGGCTCCCCGTTGTCATTTACCACGTGACGTGGCTCCCCGTTGTCATTTACCCACGTGACGTGGGCTCCCCGTTGTCATTTACCACGTGACGTGGCTCCCCGTTGTCATTTACCACATGACGTGGCTCCCCGTTGTCATTTACCACGCGATGTGGCTCCCCGTTGTCATCTACCACGTGATGTGGCTCACCGTTGTCATCTACCACGTGACGTGGCTCCCCGTTGTCATTTACCACGTGACGTGGCTCCCCGTTGTCATTTACCAAATGATGTGGCTCCCCGTTGTCATTTACCACGCGATGTGGCTCCCCGTTGTCATTTACCACGTGACGTGGCTCCCCGTTGTCATTTACCACGTGACGTGGCTCCCCGTTGTCATTTACCACGTGACGTGGCTCCCCGTTGTCATTTACCAATGATGTGGCTCCCCGTTGTCATTTACCACGCGATGTGGCTCCCCGTTGTCATCTACCACGTGATGTGGCTCCCCGTTGTCATCTACCACGTGATGTGGCTCCCCGTTGTCATCTACCACGTGATGTGGCTCCCCGTTGTCATCTACCAAGTGATGTGGCTCCCCGTTGTCATCTACCACGCGATGTGGCTCCCCGTTGTCATTTACTACGTGACTTGGCTCCCCGTTGTCATTTACCACATGATGTGGCTTCCCGTTGTCATTTACCACGCGATGTGGCTCCCCGTTGTCATCTACCACGTGATGTGGCTCCCCGTTGTCATTTACTACGTGACGTGGCTCCCCGTTGTAATTTTCTCATTTACTACGTGATGTGGCTCCCCGTTGTCATTTACTACGTGATGTGGCTCCCCGTTGTCATTTTCTACATGATGTGGCTCCCCGTTGTCATTTACTACGTGATGTGGCTCCCCGTTGTCATTTACTACGTGATGTGGCTCCCCGTTGTCATTTACTACGTGACGTGGCTCCCCGTTGTCATTTTCTCATTTACTACGTGATGTGGCTCCCCGTTGTCATTTACTACGTGGTGCACTTTCCCAGTTTTACATTAATTGCAACTAACCACTGAGAATAAAGAAGAAAGCAGATTCTATGCATGACAGCGTAGCTCTCGCGTTAATCCTGGAATCTACAATAGATTCCTACTAAAATTACACTGTTAAAGGATATTCAGGGTAAAATGAGCACTTCTGGAAGCCCTGCTTAAGATCTACTTGCATACGTTGTATATTCTTCCGCTTTATCTAAGATTAACATTGCCATGGACCTCATCACTTTATTCATGCGTCGGTCAAGTGAAACCATGAAATTATTAGAAAAATAATTATTTTACAAGCCAGTTAATCTTTACTCTTCGATTCATAAAAAAACAGGAATCGAAAGAATTAATTTAAGTTATCAGAATAGGTTACCTAAAACTTTTTATTCGACGTTAAGATACGGAACTACTTCCCATCGATCGTTACCCAGTTACTCAGTACGCCCGTTATAATATATGCAGGCAGGAACAATGACTTTTTCCAAGGTTGATTTCAAAAGTGCTCACTTTATCGTTAACAGCTTTAGTCAAATGCGCTTTATTAAACATAACCCTAAAAATGAGAGAGTACGATTTTTGTCTTCTGCGCATGTACAACACATGGTCAACAGTGATGAACGTGTTCGTTTACATCTTAATTTTCACAAAACAAGCACTTTTGAATGAATAAAAAACTTTTATCAATTCGAATTTAATCTCAAAAACACGCAGTTCATATCAGCAGTGTTCTAACCTCACATCATATCTAAATCATTTACGATAATCGTGTTGGCATGACAAGTATTCCAGTGTTGGGACATTTAGTGGCTTCCGCGAAGCTCGGGCGTACACTCGACCCTGCTTTTTCCTCGACGCTATTAAACGATTTGGCAGTTCATTTCAAAATAACGGTTTAAAAATACAAGTTAAAAACGTTCAAAATTCTCACACACGACTCAACACAACATACGTGTCTATCGCAAAGTATTTAAGACCTTGCGGTAATTTGCATTTCAAAATAGTGTTTATTGAGAAAATTGCAAAATCCTTATCTCGGTTACGTATTAGTCTGAGGTGTGAAATACGAGCCTCTGACGCGATTTACAATACTGAACATAGTTTTCTATAAAACTGGGAAAATCAATTTCACATAGGATAATATTAAACCACCTGTTGCTGCAGTGTAAGCGTAAACCTGATGTTGGAACATTATGTTCCCACAACAACAACAAGATTGTATTGCTCCAGTCCCCGGCTGTGTGGCCATTACTGGAGTAGCTGTGTTACGCTATAAGCATCACATCATATTTCGGGGTTATTGGTATTCACTAACTCCCCTAGTAATGGTTTATTATATTGAATGGAATTTATAGCCCTCTATCCACTACCATAGCGGCTTATTATATTTTCCCCTCCCAGCCTACAGAGGCGCGAATCCCCCTTTCGGGGGCCGCGGCCTGCACGCCAATTGGGGCAAAACGGCCTTGTCACGCCAGGGGACACCACCTTACAGCCTGGTCCTCAGCCATTGATACATCACCAAGGAACTGAACTGGCCCTCCTAGATAGGGAATTGGAAGCTCCGTCCGTAGTCGAAGCGATCAGTACCAAGTTTCTAGCTACACAACCAAACTGTGAGCAATTTTACAGCCAACTAAGGCCTGTTGTAGAGAGATACCCCTTCCGTAGTTGAAGTATCCTCACCAAATATAGCCGCACAGTCGACTATGCACATGCATACAGCCACTTCAGGCCTGTTCCCACAGAAATATCTGTAAAATTTGGATAGTAACTAAAACATGTTTTGTGAGCTTTATCGTGGAGTAATGTATTTTAAATAGCGACTTACGTCGGGACCTGAAAGTTGGAACCCTGTAATATATGTAACACAGAATTTTAAAGTTGTATTTTACTGAATATGTGGCTCTGCGTATACTAATACTGCTACAAGCAACTTGGTACTTCAATATCCGTACGAAAAAAAAAAAAAAAAAAAATGCGAGTATTTATGTTCATATTTTTCACGCAACAGTTATTTTCTAGTAGCCAAAAGAGCTACCCTATCACCCAAATTCAGCTAAATTAAAATGTAATTGCCAGTTTTAATAAAAGATGCTCGCCTTAAGACAGATCTTACACATGTATGTCCATCTATCAAAACCAGAGCTACGCATGGTCAATTATTTGTCTTGGCGGAATAGAATTTGTTTACTTCCTCGCCCCATTCCGCTTCCTACAGCTAGCAGGAGCTAGAGTTTCAATGGGATGCAATGGCATAAACGAAATGCGAAGATGACCCGAAGATCAAAATGAGAAGATTAAAAACGAAGATCAATCATGTGAGCCGGTGTCTCCAGCATTCTTTCTGGCTGTATGAAATATGCATTAGTACAATAAAGAGCAAAGTGAATTTTACTACATACACATGGGATCATGTGAATCAGTGATAACTAGAGACCTGCAAAATTCGCTTTGTTATTTGAGGACACGTTGAATTTTAAACAAATGTACTTTTGAAGAATGTTTTGAAGAATGTCGTTTTTCCATTAGCTGCTGCATAAATACGAATGCATTCCCTTTCTGACTAAACAGCACGTGATTATGGCACACAATTGTGATGCGTTCATTTATTGGCGCAGAGTTACGCAGCGCGTACCGTATAAAGTATGGTCCAATGACAAATGTTTTGCGAAGGTACACGTGTTTGAAGTTTAACTTGTCTCCAAATAATAACGCGAATTTTGCAGGTCTCTAGTTATGGCTATCTAGGCGAAGTGACTGCAACGCAATAAGAACGTGATTATATTGATTTCTTATATTCATTACATTAACTATGCCATCTTGCTCACACCGCAGAACTGACAGACGCCATGGCTGAATAACGAGATACACCGATTGCGGAGGTATGGATAAAAAGGAACTTTGAATTGTGAGGAGTGGAAGCCAATTACGTAGCCGATCCAGACTACATCCATTACATGCAATTGGCTTGGCACACTGCGGAGCAGAAGAGATAACATTTCAAGTTGTCAGGGAGCACGTGAATAGACATCACAACTATCATTACTTCTTGTTGAAGACACCTGTTACACTTGATTACACGTCCGAGATACACAACGCGACAGGACATCCAATCAACTGCTGGTTCGATTACTCTGCCAGAGCTTGGGACCGATCAGTTGTACTGGCAGTCCAACAACGAACGGATGGCAATACGTGATGACAGAGTGGGTGCTGATGATTATTTTTTATTTGACAACGTACCTCCTACGCTTTAATTCATATTAAAACTGCTGATCATGAATATTATTTGCTAATACATAATAACAGTTTGATTAGTTCGCCATCCAATTCATTATTTGGTTTCCGGGATTTGCAGTTTTCTAGCAGGCCCTGCCGACCTCCCGTAGCGCCGTCGGTTGGTGTGACACCAGTCTGCGGTGCACGGGGTTCTGGGTTTGAATCATAGGTAAGGCATGGGTTTAGTTTAAGTTAGGTTATAAGTTAGTTTGTATGCCGTCCCCTAATAAGCTCTTTTCGGCATAACACCGGGGTACGTTATTGAGCCCTTTACAATTCCAATTGGCCCTATGGCGAATGGGGAAGGGATAGTAGAGGAGAAGGGGGAGGGGGGTGTAAGAATAATATTTGTGATGCCTACTGTAAAGTTATGTTCTACCCTCGTAAACATTCACACAACCTCGTGGTTATTCACAACTTTCCCTTATGTCTGCGTTTCTCTGGGTTCGAAAACCAGCTTCTGGTGCGTGTAAGCTGCAACTGCTGACCCTGTCACGTTCCTACGTGTTTAATCGCTGTAGTTAAATTGTTCTCTTTCGATTTTTCTTCTGTCTCCACTTCTTAGCACCTTTCTTAACATCTCTGTTTTATGCTATGAGGTTAAACTGGATGCTAATCACGCATATACATACCATAAATACACACACATCCATCGCCTACCGGTACCCAACATTTATACCCGAAAAATACGTTGTCAAAGACGTATAAGCGATTTCTATTACAGAAGTAAGACGTATGGTTAAAAAGACGTAACTGCACATTTACTACTTAATAGGAAGTTATGTGCACTTCAGCAAGATTTTACGTAGGCCCCCTTTAAACAATTACCCCCTCCCCCCTCAAAAATATACACCGCCCATCTTCCACTGGGATATTCTAGGAACGACCCAGAACACGTGTCGAGAAGCTAGCAACGGACATTGCGTTGTGCGTCGTGAAATATATTTAATCCCGTTCGTGCAATATCGACATTGCTATTCCCATAATCACCGCTACCGGTTTCCACATTTATGACACCACAGTTGGAAGAAACTGCTGAAACTACTCAAACTTGAGTTGTGGGTACGGACCACTTTAGGGGAGAAAAAGTGTTATTCGAAAGGTCGGCATTCATACTGGTGCAAAGCCGTTAATGGGGAGGTTTGAACGTCAAATAAGTGGACTGTGAGATCATCTTGATTGACATACGAGCACTCAGAGAACTTATAACAAAAAAAAAACAGATGAAGTTATTAGCTAATGTTGAAGAGTGAAGAGTTCAAGAAAATAATTTAACTTTGTACCGAGTTGTTGAGTGTACCAGTCAGATATTTAATTAATTGTGGAAACGAGACCAACTTAATGCTTATAATTAAGGTGAGAACGAAAGAATGAAATGAACGAACGATATGTAGGCTCGCCAGTCTGTGCAAATGTGTGAAAATATTTGCTCTTTTGAATCATTTGCGATACAGAAGAGGGTAATAGGCAAAATGACAGTGTGTGGGTGTAGGTACAAGCCAACTAGTGCGAATAATTAAAATACCTGTACCGTGGTAGAGAGTGAGAGAGAAAGCGCGATGTACTTGAGGAGAATCTTCCCTCAGTTTATGTGAATAACGATTACCATTATCTAGCTTTCCTTTATAAAAATAAAACGGTAGGTAGCGAACCACCATAAATATCTTGTTATAATTTATGCTTGAACAAGTGTGTTTTACCAATCCCAGAGTCTTTATTTGCCAGGTCTGAAGAATGGCCGGCAGCAACGCAACTTACCAGATGAATGCCATACGTAGGGCTGGAACTCTGCTACGTACACACTTTGTACATGCTCACACCTCAGGAACTCTCGATGCACAATTAAGTTTAACCACAAAATGCTTTATGAACATGGCGAGAGACAGGAATAGCCAACGGTATATAAGGTAGACGACCCACCAAAATTAAATTATTTTTAACGCCCAGATTTATTGAAAAATATATTATTCTTTAAGTTCCTTTATTTTTATTATTTCCTTGTTTTATCTGGACTACTGATAAATAAAACCCTTGTGGCAATTTGCAACCATCTAACAAGGACACGCAACATTCCTGTCCGACGTGGGAGTAGCCGTACCTAACTTAATGAAAATACAAAAAGGTAGACTTAAGTTCACTCTTGTAAAATCCCTTAAAGTTAATGTTACTCTCAGAAAAAAATAAATAAAAATTTTTTATTCAACAAAATCCCAATTCTTCAGTGTGCCTAGCTAAGGGGAGTAGATCCTTTAGTTAACAGTAGGCAAAATTTTAAAGCTGGTTTCTCAGTACGCTTAAAGCCAACATGGCGTGACCGATAGGGGACCTTCTAGAAGGATTATGGCGGATGCTGTATACGACACACACATACAGTTCAATGCAGACTTATCTCACTGACGTTTTACAGCTCTCGAGGCTCTCTTTCAGACGTAGGATGACTTTGATGTTGCAAACAAAACAGTGCCGTCAGAATTCGCAGGTGCCGGGTTATATATTAGCGATCTCGTCGCCGTAGAGAAAATACGTCCTTAGCACTGACGTGGTCTAGCTTCAAACTCCTATATTATATCCTAGCAACAGGGGGCTTAAATGCGCTCTCGAATTGGTGGTAACACTTAACACACTAATTCAAATAGTAGAAAATTAGTTATTTACAGCTGACTAATAAATAAGATCCAGGATTTAAAAAAAGCAGAGCATTCCTATGTGAGATAGTTAAGTACGATTAATTTTGTGCAAAAAAATGTGTGTTTACAAAAAAATTTGCGGATGTGGTTGGGATCGAACCCCCCGCCCAAAAAATAAAGCATCCTGTAGCTTTCCTGGTCAGCCATCTTACCCATTGCCCTACTTTACCACTGTATAACGAGCACTTGCACTATGGGTATTTAATATAAATATATAATGGCAAACGGCTGCATGTTCCACAATGTGGAAGCACCATATCCTGTACACGTACGTACATTTCTTTACAACGTTCGGAAATCAATCTAAGTTATATTTAGTTCAAATTCTGTACTTTGAAATATAACTATAGTAGTTTCAATTTACGAAATTATCTATGTTCAATAGTGTCCACTATTTTACAATACAGCTAGACACCACAGATTTAAACTCTGTTATTTTTAGCGACAGATTGATCAGTAATAATTTTACTAATTCGACAGTGAGATGATTGTGACAGTGACAAATTTTATAAAAGAATCGATTGGTTCTACCATTCCACTCTTGAAGTAGCACAGTTATTAGTAGTCAGTCACTTCAAAACAACAGTTTCTTACTATAAATCCTATTGCGTTGTAAAATGGGTGATACAGCGACAACCTCGTTAATTGAAACTAATATATCTTGTAAAGCATAGATTCTTAATTAAACATAACTTAGATTGACCTTCAAACCTTGGAATGACATGTGCGTGTGCAGAATATGGGTATATTTCTACAACATGAAGTACTTCCACATTACGAAACTTTAGCCGTTTGTCATAGTATGTTGTTATTACGCAAACTACTAGAATCATAATTATAGTGGCAAGGTAGCGAAGTTGGTAAGAAAGCAGAAATGAAGGCTAGAAGAATGTATGTTGCATTTCGGGCCTGACAAACATCCAAAAAAATTTTTTAACAAGTAATATTTTTGTTTTGCGACGAAAAAAATTGAACTTCTTTTTCAATACTGGTGCTTGTTAATTAATGAACTATAAATAACTGACGATCTACTGATTGAATTAGTGGCTTTATTTTGACTGAAGAGATTAGTAGTTTTCTTTTTATACTGGTTCAGGATGGCGCAGTCTCAACTGGCAACCAAGAGATATTCACTTACTCCGGTTTAGAGTGTAGCGAATTATCATAGCCCGTTGCATTGAAATAACAAATATTAACATAAAGTATGTAAATTAGTTACGTAAACAACGCACATTTTGTAGGTGTTACAAAGTGATTATAGAGATACATTAATTATCTATGCCAACGATTTTGTTTTAAAGTGTATGCATGATTGATGAACTTTCATTACCTCGTTACGAGTGAATTTGGAACCATGTTCAACATTTTCATGAATACCAAAAATAGCTCTGTTACGTATGGGGTACCTGAAGAGCAGCGTGAGTAAGAGACGTAAATAACATATCTTCCCGTTTTATTAAACAATCTTGAAGAGATTCGCTGCTGCAAAATATTTCCTTTGAACTGGAATAAATGACCGTATCAAGCACTTGACTGTCGGTCCAGTGAAACAGTAAAATTATAAGTCAAGTTAACATTTTAAAAATCTGCTAATTTTTTAACTCCGGTGCATTGAAAAAACAGAAAGCGATAGAAATAATTTAAGTTCTCACAAATGGCTACCCAAACATTTTTATTCGACGTTAAGATATGGAACTACTTTCCCCTCCATCGTTACCAACTTTACTGGGCGCATGTCACTCAGTGCGCCCGTTAAAATATAGGCAGGTAGGAGCAGTGATTTTTTTTTCTAAGGTTCATTTCTAAAGTGCTCACTTTATCGTGAACAGTCTTTAACTGCAGGGACAAACGGGCGGCGGTAAATAATTGGCCAGTTTACCTCCCCGACAAGAGCATTTGTGGTCTGCGGGTCGGCCCACGAAATTTGCGTCCGAATCCGCAAATGACCCCGGCTGTACACGGCAGAAGCGCGCGCAACATGATGTCGTGGGGCGATAAATTGCCGGGGCACGGGGCCGCAGAGAACAACTAGCCGTAAATTTAATTCCAGAACACGATGTTTGTGGGTGGAGGAGGAAGAAGGGGGGATCGTGAGAGGTGGCGATAACAGGTTTTGGCGTGAAGGCCCGAGGGAAAGTGGATGTTTGTATTTGGGTTGATTTGAGGAGGGGGGTGGGGTCGGAGAAGATGTGCTGGTCGAACAGGTCGGCGACAAGCGGTGTCGTCACAAGTGTTGTCGGCCCCTCCATCTCCCCACCCCCTCCCATCGGGGCAGTGGGGGCTGAGCACCGAGCAACCTGTTACAAGTAGGCGTACACGGTTGTAGAGGGGGGGGGGGGGGGCGCCCGCACATGCGGTGAGGTACACTTCCGTCGTCGCAAACCTCGTGCCTCACCCCACTGCGCATAGATAATAAACGCTGTTCACGATTAGTAAGCACTTCTGATACCAACCTTAGGAAAATGGCACTGCCACTGCATGTATATTTTTTTAACGAGCGCACTGAGTGACATTCGCCCAGTAAAGTTGGTAACAACGGATGGAAAGTAGTTCCATATATTAACGTCGAAAAATAGTGATGGATGACCATTCGTGATAACTTGAATAATTTCTTTCATTTTTTGTTATTGTTTAATGCATCGAAGTGAGACTTTTTTTTAAACATTTACTTTTCTGATAATTTCACAATTTCGCCTCATTAACGTACGAATAAAGTCATGAGGCCCGTGACAATGTTAATTTTACATATGGTGAGAGAAAATATAACGTGCATACAAACAGGACTTTCAAAAGTGCAAATTTTACCGTGAACAGCCTATAACAATTATGAACACCGTACACGTGTAAAGATACGCCTCAACAAGTTACTTGACTGCGGCATCTGCAGTGAAATCAACCAAATAACTTGCTTTCGAAAACTACTGTTAACTTCCCCCCCCCCCCCAAAAAAAAATATGGATTTTTAACATTACATTATGCTGGAAAACTGATAGGACAAAAACATAAAAACCGTGCACGCCCACACACCCTGGCTTCGAACCCAGAACTTCGCGTTCCAAAGGGTCGTGAGCGACTGAATATAGGGTTTAGAATCTACAAATTTGTATTTTGTTGCACGTAAATAATCCATAATTAAATATAAAAGACGCTGAAGTCTATAAAGGAGTGCAGTTACAATCGTGTGCTTTTTAACTTTACTTGCAAGGACCTGCCGCTCAGAGAGACGACGTACTCATTGTCTAACTTGCTCTGCAATTAATCTGATACGACCAAGGCAAAAATAAATATTACTAGAGCAACTAGTGATGTGTAATTTGACTTTCCGACACATTTTTGGCGTCCTTTAAGGCGAATTCCCACCCGCCATTTTTGATTTATCGATCTTTCGCCAAAGCTTCTATCTAAGAGGGTGTGTATTAAAATTTCCCGTACGACATATCCTAAACAAGAGCTTCCCAAACTTTATCGAACTTCCACAGCTTCAGCACATTTATTAATTTTTAGCTGGCGAAACGCGAGGTTATTTCATGCGAACGATTCCAAAGGCGACGATGTCGACAGTAATCAAGAAATGCTGACCTCAGACACTAGACAATAGACACTAGACAATAAATACCCTGTGCTCCGTCGTTCCAAAAAAACATGACACAAAACTGTATTTCGATTTTATGGAAAAAATTCCATAAATCCAAGATGACGGGTAGGAATCAGCCTTAAGAACGACTAATTAGTTTAAGTCCGTCAGGACCCCGTAAAAAAATGCGTGGACTACCTAATTGGCGAAATAGTTTTGTAATAGCGTGTAGAGAGGTTCTTGTCGGCGCTCAACATTGAGGTCTTGATTGCCGGTGAGAGTGAAATAAAGATGGAGCAGCGGCGGAATGCAAGGTCAGGGGAAGCGGGAGTACCCCGAGAAAATCCGCCGTCCAAAGGCAATATCCGCCACGTTTCCCACAGGAAAATCAGGCCGCGAACCAAACTTGGTTCGCCTTGGTAAGAGGCGAATATTCTGAATACTACACCCCCCCCCCCCCTCACACAAAAACCACCGTTTTATAATTCAGTCAATCTCAAAGCAAATAAGTTATTTATTAATTTCGAAGACCGGATTTAACCATAAGTCGGCAATAGTGTTAATTATTTCCTTTTAATGTTAATCAGGATATTAATATAAAAAAATTACAATTAGAAAAATCAATTTTGAGAAGCTGTGGCAATCTTTTCCTGGGATGGTGAGGGAAAAGCTCTCGAGCATAAACTATCTCCACATCAGTCTCGTACGGGAAGGAACCCACGACCTCCGAAATGCGAGTGAGGTGTGCTGAACCATTACCAAACACATCCATGTGCAGCACTAAAGTAATATGCGACAGCCATGAGTTCATTTGATTCACGCCACTGCTGTTCGGAAAATACAGTTCTGAAAACAGCTACAGTAAATAGAAACATCTGAATAAAATAGTTTAATTATAAACACATAGGTATATTGAAAGAACATAGGTCCTACATAAACACATAAAGTTTTTTTTTTTTTTTTTTTTTTTTTAAAGTAAAATTGCTACTTAAATGACGTGTTTGTGTTTGCATGAAAATCTTAATTCGCAGTTACAACGGTATTGGCCATTTCATGTGAGGTAAATTTTGAGAGCTCTAGAAAAGTAGCACGGCCATAGTGTATCCTTCCACCACAGCTGTTTGTCACCGAAGAAAAATACGTTTGTAAACAAATGTTTGAGTCCAGTGTACACTTGCATTTTTCTCTTTCCTCGTGTTTCCAGTCATGGAATACACTGAAAGACTGGCGTTAGCTGACACGCATCCAATAATTAATATAGGATATTATAGCCAGGATAGCATGGCATTAAAACCTGTTTTATTTGTGTAATTGCCAAGTTAACTTTGCTGGGTTCTGTTTATTTTATTTCGAGGGAAAATAGGAATCAGTGAGTGGATGGGGGGTGGGGGGGCTTCAGTTTAACGTCTTCCGCGAGACGGCATTAATTTGATGTTCTTACGAGTGTGTGGCATTTTGATTTGCATATTATTTTGATGGAGCAGTGTAAATTTTTGCTCTTATGGAAATAAATTTCAGATTATTATAACTTCGAAAATTTTAACTTCAATGGAAAAACAAAACGCGATACATAGTTCGTTGTTCGTATTCGTACAGAGGCAGCAATATACACGCATTTTGACCAAAGTTGAGCTTAGCTACATTCATGGGATTTACGATATAGACAAACAAATATTATTCACACACTACAAAAGTGTTGAGAGTGCGGCTTTTTCAGGTCACATGCATTTCAATAATTATAGTAACGATTTAGAAATACATTATTTACAAAACACGTAAACTTACCGTTTGCAAAATTCGAAACATCTTGAACACGTGTTTTTCTATTCTAATCCTTGCAAGTTTACTTCGCTAAAATAACGCTTGTTCTTCACTATGATTAAATAATTTATTTGCAGAATCATTCTGGAAAATCAACACTGCGCACGTTTCCTGAAACCATCAAACTGATACGTAAATTATATTAGCGCCGCTTCATTGCGTACGGCTGGGTAAGGAAAATGGCGGAACAAGCAGTTTTACGGAAAGGTTAAACACGTGCCAATTAATGTCACATTTCACGCAAGACAATCCACTACAACGGTACCTACAACCAACTAAGTTTAAAGAAAGCAAATAAAAAATGATTAACTACCGATTAAATATTCCGACAACAAAAACAAGATATTCGTATAAATACGATGAGAAAAAGCACACGCTCATCTGCGTTCACCGGGATGGAAACTGGAACACAAACATGGCGAGTCATTTCCGGAAACATTTACTTTTCATATGTGTCGACATACTCTGTTATAATTGCTAAGCATGCTCTTAAAGTCAATTCAATAAAAGCCAAATAAATTTAATACTGCTTTAAAAACATAATTGAAATCATAAATGTTTTAAGTATAATTAAAATTTTAAATTACAACTTCTACTTCTGATTACTACTTTCTTCCAAATCCATCGCCAAAATCGCCAACTTAACATGCATCCCGTAGCAATCCATAATCTGATACAATACTTTACAAACGAGAGCATGTACTGTTACATAGTTTGTAGATTGGCCCCATTGTCACCCCACGTATATGAAATGGACAATACCATTGCATATAAACTGATCTTGTTGCGTGCTCACTGCTTCGCATCGTGCGCGGGCGAGTGGAAAACAAGGAACAGTTGTTCTACAATAGCGACAGCGGAAGGCCGTGCAATGACGGGTTTCGAATTACAGACGTGCGCCGCGGACTCTGGTCGTGTTGTTTTCGTACGATATCTGAAGAATGTTATGGATTACTGACCTCGTTCTCTCAGCGCGACTTGGGGTGAGCCGAACGTTCCAGATTTCACGGCGAGCTCTACAAATATCGCAGCAGGCCTCCGCGCCGAGAGTGGAGTTGGAGGCTGCAATAGAGGAACGAGTGGCGACCAGCGTTAAGGGAAGTTAAGGGAAGTCTGAGCTACGAATATCAAGCAGTGAAAGAAGCGGCTGGCAGGCTGGGATATTGGACTAGATGCGTGAGTGAAAGACATTATAAATGACGGTAACAGATAAACTGAACACGTGTTGATACGAGTATGAGTTAATGGAATATAACCAACAGAGACAATTAAGAAGGGCGTTAAATAGAGTGGAAACAAGCATTAAATATTGCACTCGCTGTTAAACAAAAAAAAAAGTAAAATTTAAGACAGTTAATTAATGCTGTAAATAATAGCGGAATGAATAAATAAAAAATCAAATTGAGTTTCTTTTATTTATTTATATTAAGACCACCATCCCTCACGAACTCAGTTATACCCCTCAGGCGCCCTCACATGTAACAATATAAAATAAGTGAAGATTTTGCCGATTTTCTTCTCGTTTTTTACGTTATTTGCCTTTCACGATACAAAGAACATATTTCTTCACATCATTCTGAGAGAGCTAAATACGGTTCAGCTCTCTCCTGATGAAGAGATAAGAACGATGTGTTGTGTTATGAAAATTACTAGTCTGCCCGCTTACGGCGCCATAAGTATACATACATAAGCAACTAAAGGGATAACTTTTCCCTTATTCTACAGTACCTTTTATGTCAGGGTTCAAAGGGATTAAACCCTGCCGCTCGCCCTGATATCAGTCTTGAGCCTACACATCAACTCCTCACAACTACACTGAGAAAAATATTTTATTGAATGAAACCAAGTTTGTTTGGCGAAACTAAATTGTTTGTATAGGGGCATTGCAATATTTTATTGCTAAAACCAAATTATTCGGTTGCGCCTAGTAAAGATTTGGTTGGTGCAACTAACGAGTTGTTTAGTTCTACGTACATTAAACAGATTCGGATAACACAAAAAAAATTATGCTGGACGGAAATTCGAGCCTAGACTTAGCTGCACCCGAGCGTGGTGCATTAGCAACGTCAGATAAAATGATCACTGACGCAGTCGGAATGTTTTCAAATACAAACACACACTCGAGCTGTATTTTCGAACGAACGTAATCAAATGAATTGCCAAACAAATACAAGCAGTTAATACAAACAAATATTTTGTCGGCAGTTCAATATCTTTTGGCCCAACACAGTGGTTTTGTCAATTCAAGAGTGTGTTTTGTTAGATGAACAAAATTAATTTTGTTGGTTTCCGAGTTTTGTTTACTCAACAAAATATTTTGCTAGGGCAACTAAATATATTTTTGATCCTATACAAACAAATAATTTCTTGGCTGTTCTCTCAGTGATGGCGGGAACGCAGGGTAGACTGAAGAACTAATGCACTGATTGGACACCCATTTGGAATGGAAGTGAGGCCGCGGGAACTCGCAGCCGTTCGGTATCAGCTATCACGTGCGACCTCGTTAACTCTGTGGTTTCGAAACTCCGCCTTCTTCACGACGAACAACCAATGATTGGCGTCGCCAGTGTTGCAAGGCCCTGGTACGTGGGCAAAAACAAATGTTTTTTCCTCTAGCAGGGCATCGTATTTCAGACCACGCGTCAGTAATTCAGAAACGACCACAGCTAACAGAAACCGACCTCGTTTTAGGCCACGTTCACCAACTCTACGTAAGAAACTAGTGTCTCTACGTATTCTTGTTGATGGGATATCGAAGTCGCAGCGGTTATATTCTACTATTATTGGAACTACAAGGTATTACGATTGAAAAATTAGTTTTGAAAATAATGTTTTGACTCACGTCAACTTGCTCAAAGCGTTGTTTACATCAGCCGTGAAGCGCGTCACAGACGAGTTAATTCACAGGTAAACGTAACGCCAGTAACAATTAGTTAACCAAGAAATCTCGAATGATCTAATGCAATACACTGCAGAAAACATCTTGGGCTATGAAATATCGGCAAAATATCGAAAACGTAACTGTTCTAATAGGTAACACTAAACGTTTTTACAACTATCACGCGAGGCCGTAGGATATTTCATCATAATAAATACTTTACCTGTGGACGCCTTTTTGACACATGTATAAATATTTAATATTTTTTCAGCGTGCATGCATAAGCAAGGTTGAGCACTTAACTAAGATTTTCAGCAAGAACAGGAATAGGTGTCGATTTGTTTTGTGCTAATCAGTTAACTGTCTTTCTTTCGTTTGCTACAAAAGATAAACTGTAGTATATATACATGTATACTATGACGGATGAGGAGTATACGCCGATAATAACCAGACAAAAGATAGCTATTGAATTTTGTGTCAGTTAACGCAAAATAAGTCGGGATACGCCAAGCAAACGTACCACGGTAACGAAGCAATGGACATATCGCTCGTATTCAAGTGGAGGGAGGCGAAAGTAGAGTGCAGAATAACGCAGGATTTACAAAAACCCGTTGCTTCCATCAATCCGTCATCCGTCCGCCAGTCACGTGACCAACAGCCAATCAGATGTGGCCTTCCCGTCCATCCGTCAAAACCTCGGCAAGCATTAACTTTTGACGGACGAACGGAAGAAAATACAGCCTTCTAAATTTGTACGTTTTGTTACTCGTTCATCTCGTGTTCTTTACAAAGCTGTGTGGTGTGTGTAGTGTTTTGTTTTGGCTGTCTTTTGTTTTCACATGTTTGTAACTGTAAAATGAAATTATGTTACATATTTCCTAAACATTAAATGATAATTACGTTTGGAAACACGAGCTCCTTTTGTGTAAAAGTAATAAAATCACACTTTATATGCCATTTATAATATTTTTAAATCGAATAATTTCCGTTATGTACGTGTATGCTCGTTTTGGGCACTTAAAAACACAGTGCCGCCAAAAAAATTTAATTTTTTATGGGGATTTTTTTTCCTATTTGTAAATAGTTTTGTTTTTATTAGTTTGCAGCAATGCACTCACGGAGAACGTATCAAGTTTGGTTGTAAATCACTCGCCCGAGAGACGAAGGAATGTGTGACGGACGGGCGGATGACGGATGGACGCGACGGGGCTATTGTAAATTCTGTCTGAGTCAAGAAGTGGACGCCCAGCGCCATCCGTTTAGTTGACAATACACTACACAACAAACGTATTTCTTCTTTCAACAGTCAGTCTCTCTTTCAATCGTTTACTGCCTCAAAGTAAATATATTGCGCAATACTATTTTAAAAATTTTATTACAAAATAATTTAACACTTTCTTTCCGGTTATTCATATATCTTTCTTTCATAACCTTACAAGTACACTACAGAACTTTAAAAAATATCCCTAATATTTTTACAAAACTACTTTCACTAGAACTCTTTTACAACGAAAACTGCATGCATTTTTTTTTTACGAAACTCACTCTGCTGGTTATCACTGATAAAGACCAACATTTAATCGGAAAGTGATTTCCAAACTAAATTTACATTCAGCAGCTTATGACGATAATAGCTGGTAAGTCTAAGAATTCCGAACTGATCGCAAATTCCCTACGTGCCCAACACAAATCAATACACGATTGCCTCGGTGGTAGTGCAGGAAACGTGTTGGCTTCTCTCCAATGCAGCGCGGGTTCGATCCCGGGTGGATCCGAGTCAGGAGATTTTGCAAGAAGGAAATACGGTAGGTTTCCTCGGGGGTCTCCCTTATCTCGTACTGCTGCGTTCGTTGGTTTCTTCACTGCGACTGTCGCCTCATACTCGCTGAAGCATGGCTGCCTTCCTTTGATGAGGAGGGGGGACGCAATCACGGTAACATCGGGCTCTCTTTCATTTCCTACATGTTGAAGACAAACTGCAGAACAGGCAGCTGCTGCCAGCATCCTGACCCAAGTAAGTATTAACTACAACTGGCGAGATGTTTGGAAAAATTAGCCCATAGTAAACATGCAACGAAAAGAAGTCAGATTCATGTGCAACACAGAACAACAGACAATAAGTAGGGACAGGTGTTTTTTCGCGAAAATATTTAAATACCTGTAGTACTCCAAAACACTTTTTAGTTCATATGCACTTTCGTGGTTGGATACTTATAAATGTCACGTGCCTCAAGTGTCTGTTCGCGAATCATGGAAGTTCAGTATCGGGGTACTTTATTTCGATTGGCCCAGTCAAATAAGAACACGTCTTTTCACCTAGACACACGGCCAATAACCAAAGGAAGGCGTGGATGTGGACATAGGATATTGAAGTCTAGCATGGCCGTCAATATTTTCGTGAAAAACACCTGTATGGCGTAGAGTGCGCATACGAGCTGCGCACTAGCCACTCTGTGTTCCAACACTCCATGTTTTTCTGTCGATAGTTACATCAAAAACAACGTGAATATGATCCGAGGTTAACACTTTTCATGGAAGTATTGCAACCAGAACCCAGTTAATTTAGTCAGAGTTATATAAAAAGGTGGAAAATTCACCAATATAAACTAACACGTTCATCACCGTTAACCGTGCGACTGACAGTTGTTCTGGCAAAGGGACAGTCAGTTTCGAAGACACGTACAAAAGACAACAATCGGTATACATCATCTTTAGTCTGTGATGTAAACTATATCTCCAAGTACAGCAAAGAACAAACATCACATTAGAATGCAACAGTTTGTCACGCGCCACTGACAAATACGACACCCCCTTGAACCCGCAAACTTTTCCAGTATAGACTGCTCAAAGTAAAGCGAGCACTCTTAAAAGTTCCTTTTAGCTTCTTTGTATTATTTCGCCAACTGTTGATGTGAAAAATTGCCCATTGACGAATAAACAGTGTATGCATTTTATTCAAAAATTAGTGTCTGAAGCCATAAAAAAAATAATGTTTTGGTTATTATGCCTGCTGGGAAAGCCTTAAGTATCCACTTTACTGTGAATAGCGTATACATAAACACTCGTGTTTGCTTCACGCTGTATGCACTTGGTGCACGTCGCATTAACGAGGGATGGAAACATTCGCGAGTCAACAGGAAGGTTCAGGAGTGTTACTGCAGTTTTAATGGGTTGAGGGTTGAAACGGAACAACCAACCACAATGTTCCCAGTAAACAACCGCAGGCCTTTCAGAGTTCCTGCCAGCCACGCCGGTATTATTATTCATGCTTTTTTTTAATAGTGTATTAAGGAGCTGAGGGACATCTTTCCCGCTGCAAAGTGGCGCTTAGCAGCGAATTAGTGGGAGGTGAAATAAGTAAGAGACCATAGTCCTCCCTTACTCTCGTCCTTTTAATATGCAAGAAAAATGAAGAAAGAGTTGTAGGTTACAAGCTAAACAAATTCACTTTTGTGTTCATTTCAGCTTGTATATTTCTGCCGAAAAGTATGCAAGCATGCACCCACAGCACATAAAACATATAGCGTAAAATGAGCAAGACAGTAATATGCTAATTAGTTCAATTTTCCCAGAGTAAACACGTCAGACTCCACATCTGTACTTGCCTCCATTTCGTCTAAGTGGGTTTAATTGCCAAGACGTCATACGTCGTGGTGTGGAAAGTTTCAGTAGACTTGTCAGGATGGTCAATAATGTTGTCCTTGTTGAGTGGATAGATAAATGAATCGGTGCGTCGCGAGCCCTCTCCAGATTTTCTTCGATGTGTTGAAGAAAAATTAATGGGGATTTGTATTCCTAGGGCTACAGTATTAATTTAGTGAAAAGACGAAATCAGTAAAAAATAAATAAAAATTTATCCCATTTAGAAATATATAATAAGGTTTTAAAATAAATTTATATATTTTTTTGTAACACGAAGTTGTAATGACACAAAATTTCCATTAAGGAATGTTTCTTTGATATCTGACAGACGTCTTGCTTACAACTAAACTTCTGGCTAGGAATGTTATTTTGAAACTTAAAACGGGACTAAAAGCTGACCGCATTCTTTCTTCATTTCCAATACATTTCTTTACGCTGTTTTGGTAACGAATATTAATTTTATATACACCCAAAATATTGGGTTTGTACTATTTAAAACATTTTTAGCAGAAAAAAAAAAGTTTTTAAAAGCGGTATCTCTAATTTTTATTTCTGCATTAATTTTTCAGACTTATTCAGACTCAAAGATAAGTACAAATTATGCTAGAAAATAATTTATAAATCCTCTAGGATCCTTGAATTTATTCTTATCGCGTTTAACCTATGTAAGTTTTACAACCCTGCGACCCAAAATAATTTTCTTGTTTTAATAACCACCTAGCTAAAGGTATTCTGCGCGTGCGAGGCCTAGGTCGATGTGCAACCTATCAAATAATCAGGTATAGCACAGAGAAGAACACAGCTTGCCTTGCAACAGTCCATGACACGCCACAGTAGTTTGTTACAGCGAGTGTGTCCGGTAGACCAATAGTGGGACGGTGGTGCGAGACAATACAGAGAGCAATACGACCGGTGTTCCTTTAGCGGTCGTTAAGGGCGACTCACTACAGCGCCACTAAACGTATGCAGCTCTCGCAACGTGTTAAACTTCAGCTATAGTCTATTCAGGGAGTCTTCGCGCTTTTTCAAAATCAAACCATTGAAAAATCACCCCATGTGTTATTTCATAAATGTGTGATGTACTGCAAGCTTTTCATACCTTGTGTTAACATAAAAATTCCTTGTTTGTTTATTAATTGAACTCATATTTATATTCATCTATAAATTATAATAGTTCATTTACAATAAGTGAGAACAAAACAGAGAGAAATTAGGTGTGTTGGTAATGCCTAGTAAGAAATAGTTCTCATGCAAAATATTATTGAAGTGTGTGGTGCGCTGTCCCTGTGCTGTGATGTAATTTTCTATACGCCGTTCACGGTAAACTGAGCACTTTTGAAAGCGCTGTTAAGATATTCTTGTAGGCACGTTGTATATTATCCCGCGTTACTTAAATTAACATCGCCACAGGCCTCATCACTGAATGCATGCTTCGATCAAGTGAATTTGCGAAATTATTAGAAAAGTAAATATTTTATAAACGTTCTAAGTTTTACATTACGATGCTTTAAAAAAAAACTGAAAGCGAAAAAAAAAAAAAAACTGAAAGCGAAAAAAAAAAAAAAAACATATTTAAGTTATCGCTTTAAATTCGACGTTTTCTAAGGTTTATTTTGCAATTTCTCACTTTGCCGTGAACAGCCTTTAAACTCTTAAGCTTTGATTGCACAGGCGGAGGAATATAATGGAAGTAGAACTTTAGTAAGTCTTCAGAAAAATCGTAAGTAACCGTGAATGGAGTATACATCCACAGCTTGCCTGTCGAAGGCTTAAAGAGAGCAGAGAAGCCGTGCTTGTTACTACCAGGAGACTGGTTTCCTCGTTGCGGTGCCAACACCAGACGTCAATAAAGCAGGAAAAAACGGAGGTAGGTGGCCGGCCGGTCGGCGCTGCCTGGAATCACGCACGGGCCCGGAGTGTGTTTATAGCTCGCTGGTTCCTACCTTCAGCGGTGGGGTTCACATGAGGGCGCGACTTGGGCCGAGGTTCAGTGCACCGGGAAACCCTGCCCCGCTGGTGTTTACTCCGTCCCGTGGAGATCGCGGAAACATCCGAGGTACACACCCCCGCCCGCGCGCAGAGTGCTTCCGCCACACGGCAACTTATTTCTGACGCCGATCCCACCTTCCGAGTTCACCTCGCCACCAAAACATTAAGGGGACTGCCTACCTGACGCGACATGGCACAGGAGCGAGCGAACGCCCAGGGCGACACTGGCACGCGCCGCATCGCCACTATGCGCGAAGCACTAAACTAGTGCGCGAGCTTTTCGTCGCACCGGTTTTTCTATGGGACTTTAAGCGGTGACCATATTATATTACCGATGAAAAATCTGTTGCAAAGTTCAATGCATGATTGTATCTGAGTGTCACGTATATCCGGTCACCACATTTTGACATACGGCAGTCTAAAAATGCTGTTTTTAGCCACGTTGGAGGGCTTGGAAATAGTGGTTCTAACATGCGTAGTGTCATTAAAGCGACATTCCGTCATCGTCTAAAGTTTGTTTTCTTTTCGTAAACTAGCACATTGGACGCACATAGAACAGTTTCGTAAAAAAAAAACTGATTTCCCAAAACCGCAACACATTTCTAGCGCCTATAGGCGCCCCCCTTAAAGCTGGATTTACAATAACCCGACAGTCCGAAAAAACAGCCCCGACAAAGACGAAAATTTTCCAACAGCCAATCAGGAGCAAGGTCACGCCGACAAACGCAGCCCCGACAAAAAGTAGATTCTATTTCTACTTTCGTCGGACGTCGGACCGGTCGGCCTCGCTTGGCAGTAGAAAAAAAAAAAACCTTACAAAACAAAATGTCGTGCGGATTTCACTACTGTAATAAATCTCACACTAAACATACGTTTTACGTGAACATCCTGGTTTTCATGTAACAGAAAGCCATTGAATTGACGAAAATATATATTCGTGGAAAAATAACTGCTCCAAAATCCAAAAGTACTTCGTTTACAAAGTTATCAAAACCAAATAGTGTACAATTTATCTGTGATTTCTTTTATCATTCCATAGCAAGTTACTGGCCAATTTAGGATTTTGCCGAAAGCCACGCAACACTTGTCGGAAGGAAACTGTCGGGGTATTGTAAACATCGAACTAATTTTGGTGGCGGAAATGGTCGGGCTGTAACGTGGTGTCTGGCTGTCTGGAAGACCTCGTCGTAGCATTGTAAATCCAACATAAGGGCGCTGCCTATATTCTATTCGCGTTTACTTTTTAAATCAAAACTTTTAAAAACCAAACCATGTATTACCTGCTTCGTTGTTTCCCACATACGAGTCTACCACAAGCATACAAGTATAATGGTGTTAACATAAAATACCTTACTGCTGGTTACATAGAACTTTCACATATATTTTATCTACAAATTAAATATTTCATTTATAATTAATAGGCCAATGAATAATAGCAGGGAGGAAATTATTGTGTTTGTAATGCCAAGCAATAAATAGATTGCAGGCAAAATATTATTTCACTGATTTCGCAGGAATACGGTACATTGTCCCTTTGGCGTTATTTTGTAGAGTTGGTTAAGCTCTGTTTACATTACGCAAAGGAATATTCTGGAAATAGATCGTTAGCAAGGCTTCTTAAAAGCTTGAAGTAACTGAGAATGGTCTATACAAAAAAAAAAAAAAATTTATACGTATATTTTCATTACAACGTTCAAACTTCATACATTACTAGTCAGTAGTCTTTCCTCGCAATTTTTTTTTTTTTTTTAACTTTATAGTTTCCATATTATGGCACATTAAAAAAACAATTTTAACGTTTTTATTACGTACTGATAAAATAAAGTAAAACATTTACACAAAGTTTAACAAGGGTGATTTAAAGATATTGTGTTAATTCATTTTACGGTATGCTTAGCAAAATATCTTACAAAAACTTGTAAACTGCTACAAATCAAAAATATGCAAAAAATTGTCCTTATTTTAAGTAGTTTTTTTTTTAAATTGCGGAAACATTTCATAGCGTGATTTCAAATATTTCTTTAAGTTTATTTTGGCATGTTTCAACCCAAATTCTCATTTCGGCGAGTTAGATTTTATTATTTATACGTCCCAAAACGACTTAAATTGTGAATATGCCATTATGCAAAAAAATACGAGGTGTAAAATTATTTTACGCCATCATATAGTACTTGTGAGTATTGTCTACATGTTGAACAGTATAGCTATTTTGTACAATTATAACATAATGACTTCTCTCGCTACGGGCTGCTGTCTTAATTAAGGGCGCTGCATGCAAAGGTTTAGTCTTACCGCTGTCATTTAACAAAAGAACTATATTTTTTAGAGGTGGCTGCATCCGAACAGCATTTAAGAAGTTTTTCACGTCTTAAAAGCTAGTTTCCGTTTTCTGTTTTCGTCGTTGATGTGCAATTTTTTTAATGTATAAAATCACTTATAAATGTTGTCCACGATAAAGTGAGCACCTTTAAGTCACTGTTCCTGAACGCATATATTTTAATGGGTGCACTCAGTAACATTGGCCCAGTAAAGTTGGTAACGATGGATGGAAAATAGTTCCATACTTTAACGCCGAATAATATGTGTTAGGCAAAAGGACTCTTACACGCAAAACACCTCCAACCAGACGGCACCCTTAATGACTGCCTGGCAATGTTTTGTTTTGTTTAAAGCTTGGTTTGTCTGCCAAACAGCAGCGCAAGGCCGATCACAGGGCAACACATTCGTCAATATTTTTCTGAGAAAGAATTGAAATGGAAATTCTTAACCATTTGGGTAAAAAAAGTTACTTCGGCGCAGTCAGCCGGGATCAAAACCACGACCTCCCGAATTCAAATAAAACACGTTATCGCATGACAAAACGATTGTGCCGGCGCTAAACAGTAGAGATTTGGTAAACATATGAAAAACTTTTCAAACTGCTATTTAAAATAAATACATGTACACGTGAAAAAGAGCTAAATTTTAAAGGGCATGACATTTTTCATGAACCTGCGGGTTACGGATGTAAATGTGCACTTTACATGAACCTTGGACAAATCCGCTGTCTTGAAACTTACAGTTCTCGCGACTATAGGTACTATCACGAGACAGAAATATTTTTGTTCGCCGGTCAGACAAATAACAAAAAACAGAAAAAAGATTACATACATCGTAATTTCCACTGGCAAAATGTGTCACAAGGCACATATCACTACATACATACAAAATACTGATTTTTTTTAAGAGCCTATAAATACACGGTGATTTTTTAATCGTTTCAAATTCCCATTATAAATTTTCTAAGAACTTCAGTTAAGGTAGAAATAGAGTGGTTATAGTTCGTTCGCGGTAAAGTGAGCACTTCTGAAAACCCATACGTTTGAAATAATAGTTAATAAATACGTTTTATTTTAGACTTAGACGTTAACTTCCGAGTGCTGTCACACACTGTCTGAAAAGAATGAGTAACTAGGGCCTCAAAAATGCTCACTTTAAATACTGTGAACAGCATATAATAATGGAGTACTGCACTCGACTGTACTCCAGGTAGAACTCCGTAAACAGCAGTAAAGGCTGTTCACGATAAAGTGAGCACTTTAGAAATGAACCTTAAAAAAAAGACACTTCCCCTGCATGCATATATTTCAACGGGCGCACTGAGTAACATTCGCCTAGTAAAGTTGGCAACGATGGAAAGAAGTTCAATATCTTAAAGTCGAAGAAAAAGTGTTGGGTAATAATTTGTGACAACATAAAATTAATTCTTTTGCTATCTGTTTTTTTTAATGCAACGAAGTGTAAATATGAGGAGATTTGTAAAGTATTTATTTTCTTGATAATTATACAGTTTCATTTGACCAACGGATGATTACAGTGACGAGGTCCATGGCAATGTTAATCTTACATAAGGCGGAGGAATACACAACGTGTATACATATAAGTCTTAAGCAGGGCTTTAAAAAGTGCTTATTTTACCGTGAACAACCTATACACACACTACCAGCATTGTCAGAAAAGTACGATTTATGTTGCGTAAGAAAGAAAAATGCACATGAAAGCACTTTTGTATAACATAATAATACACCTTCTCCTTGGCAGGTATTTCCTTGCGGTGGTGTGTGTAGAGTGGCGAGGCGGTGGGAAATGGCCTACTCGTCCGCACAGAACCACTTGTGCGTGTAGAGTGGCACAACGCCCTGCCCACTCGTGAGCTGCCGCTCCCTTGTCGCCGGCTCACGTCAGTGGAGGTGTACTACCAGCAATGATGGAGAGTGTGTGCACTTGTCTGCGGGTCGCCACTGCCGGTTATCTACACCTCGGTCTTCGATACCACACACGTGTGTCACACCCCACTCTTCCAATATCCTTCACGACATCTGCTAGCGTCCAGTGGTACGGGGTCCAAGCAACGTCCCATCCTCCCAAATAGGGAAACTGTGAGGAGCTGTTGGAGCATTTCCAAATGTTTGTCTTGGCGGCTATAAGAGTGCCGAGGCATCCGCTGTTAAGGATCCCTCTTGCCTACTTTGAGCTTTTCGACGTGAATACGTCTTTAAATTTGCTACCATAGTGGGAGATAATCCAGAAAATCCGATAACAACACAATCGGGGGATACAGTTTGGCATCGCAGCTCCGAACATTTCGTCTACATTCAGAATTCAATTACACCAATCGATTACCAAGGGATCAAAGACTATGTTACGTTGAGGGAGGACAGCGAAGCATCGCGCACGGCAGTGGTGGCGGATAAGGGGGTTGGAGGGAGGTGCGCAATTTTGAGTTCGTTTCGCAGCGTCTCATAACTGCCTCGTAGTATAATTTTTGACTAGGAGAAGCTACAAAGTCCGTTTAGGTTTCAATCGACAGCTCTCGTCAAAATCAAATCGATTGCGTGTATAAAATATCTGTGTGGCGTGGTTACGGTAAAATTGTACGAGTTTAATGTAGAAAAAAATTAATAAAACTTAACACAATGTCGGCCTATACTCGTCAAAAAACCAAGTCGAAATACAGAAATCGTACACGGTTGGAAAGTACATCTCAAAAGTATTCCAGTGATACCCATAAAACCCCATATGATCCAGTGAAGCGGTGCCGGGAACGTAAAATAATCATCAAGGCGTCCGAGCGCGTCAACGTAGACGAATTCACGCAAAACAAACGGCCGTGTCCCCAACACAGCTACATCCCATTTATTTTCCGCGTTTGAGGCCGAGAAGCGCAGGAACGGCCGTTTTTAGCCGTTTCGGAGTAGACCTCTCTGAAATGGTGTTTCTAAGTAGTGTGACATTCTGAAAGTACTCAAGAGCCCTCGTCTGAAGTGTGTATTCTTTTCGTAGATCAGTACATTGGTCGCACGTTTAATAGTTTCAAGGAAAAACCAGGAATATTATTTGAACTACTTAAAATGAATCACTGGTTGATACAGCCTATACTTTTTGACAAAACAATAGCCAACATCTTGCCAAAAAATAAGGATATAAAAAAAGCATCTGTTTTCGGTAACAAAAAGCTAGTTTTAATCCAAAACAGATTACAGATTATATAATTTTAACTGCCACATGTTTCAAACGTCTGCGCAGGAATCACGAACGTTCAGTGTTAGAGAAACTTAATTTCTGTTGACCCAATAAGGTAATAACACGTATTCTTACACAGACACGCAGCAAATAACCAATAGAAAGTTACCATTGTCAACGTAAATAGGATATTGAAGTCTAGCCTGTACGTAGATCTTGAGGCGCCGGTCGTCTCATGTCCGTCACCGATGATGTTCCTGCATCGAAAACTAAGTTTTTTCCCCGCCTGCACCAGAAAATATACTATAGGTCTATCCCTACCTCGGATGATATTTTTCATCGCTGTTCGGCTGGGCTGGCTGGCCGGGGCGAATACGTGGATCGCCCAGCGTTATAGTTGGTAGCTGATAACGGCTGACTCCCGAGGTCCTATGATAGCCGACGACGGTTGACTCCGAGGTCCAATGGTAGCCGACGACGGTTGACTCCGAGGTCCGATGGTAGCCGACGACGGTTGACTCCGAGGTCCGATGGTAGCCGACGACGGTTGACTCCGAGGTCCGATGGTAGCCGACGACGGTTGACTCCGAGGTCCGATGATAGCCGACGACGGTTGACTCCGAGGTCCGATGATAGCCGACGACGGTTGACTCCGAGGTCCGATGATAGACGACGACGGTTGACTCCGAGGTCCGATGATAGACGACGACGGTTGACTCCGAGGTCCGATGGGGACCGACGCATGAACACCGATCACAAGTACACCAGTATGACCACGCCGTCAGTTTGCAGAAAAATACTTATGCCGGAATCTCACAGCCCCGAAAACGACACTTAAAACTAAACACCCAAACAAGATAGATCTGACGTAAGCGACAAATTCTGTCGCCCGGCCAGCTATTTTGGATTAGAAATGATTTCTATTTTCGTCGTGTCGTACTGCACGACACACAGAGAGTACAACCTTGCAAGATGAAATTTTATGATATGCTTTCCCACCAATGGTAAATACGCAGCTTAAAAAACAAAAAGTTTGAAAATTACTGTATTTAACTCAAAATAATAATAATTATACTTTTGTATGCATAAGAGATAACACTGTCACCATCATGTATTTCAAATTTCCCTCTTGTCTAGCATAGCCTATCAGCGCCTTCTAAATAATTAGGTAAAATGTCGAGAGCGACGTGTCGGTTCTGTCGTTTCGTTCTGTAATTCACGCAGTCACAATGAAACTTTAATTGTCGTGTCGTTGCTGCTGTTTTCGTCGTGTCGTGTTGGGTTTGTCGGAGCTATGAGATTCCTGCTTAACCCTAGCTCCGGTGATGTGGGGCACTACTTGTGTTCTGACGTCAATGTTTCCTTATTGGCTCTGTTGGTGGGCCAATCCTAGATGATGCAACGTGGCCGGAGATGTTGGACCGAAAGTAATTATTAAAGTGTAGTTCTGGAGCAATCTATACTCTTCCTTTCCACGTATGTGGAAAGGGTTTATAAACCTTGGTTGGATCCCTCAGGTCTTTAGAAAAAAAAGGAAGCATCTTTAAAGTTAAAATTTTAATGTAAAATTTTCCGTTTTCATTTTCCCTCCTATTGGAGTGAAATTTGATGCGATGTTTTGAAAATAATCTTAAAGATACTTTTCCGCTCACTATTGTAGCGGAAATATTATGGGGGTTAAATCGTGATTGTTACGATTGAATGCCCGTATAAAATCGAATGCTGTACGAAATTTTGTATATACGCTCAATGTAGAGCGGAGATTTTGCAACTTTTAACATTAATTTTCAATGTTTTGTAATTATGGGAAATACGTTAATATATGTAACGCACAAGAAAAACGTTTTCCCTTTCATTTCCACGGGGTGCAAATATGTCCTTTGGCAGTGTTAATATTTACTTTATGCCTGACATATCTTATCTAGAAAATTGGCAAATCTATTTGAGTAGTATAAAATAGAGGATAAATTCCGATGTGTTCCATACTAGTTCCGTACTATTACTGTTTCGAAATTGTGTCGAATTTTTGTTTTAAACATGTGCACAGCTTGGATCCAGTCTTTATCTAAAACCGTGTTTGAGAAAATGTTGACGGAAGCAGGTGAAAAGGTAGCCGCGACAGATGGGACTACGGAACTAAGGCGTGTGCTCTCGTAAGAAAAGGTGACGTCGAAGCCAGAGAAAGTAGTTGTTGCGGGGCAGTTCTGCCCAATACTACGGTCGTTACGTTATGTTCTGCATGAATTGATCGATAATATCCCTGACCTTCAGTAGTAGAGTGTACGGAAGCGCTCTCTGAAACGTCTAATGGAATGACATAGGGATGGGTGCGGTAGTGTCGTGGGCGAGGTTGTACCGAGGTGAGGCCGCAGCCCCCCTCTCTCTCTCTCTCTCTCTCTCTCTCTCTCTCTCTCTCTTCTCTATATATATATATATATATATATATATATATATATATATATATATATATATATATATATATGTGTGTGTGTGTGTGTGTTTTGACCTTGGAGTAAGAGTGGCATAAGGGTAATTTTAGGGGAGGAGCACCAACATAGCTCTCCACCCTTCGAAGTCTGATTTTGAACTGAGTTGGTATGCTGGGCGAGGGAAGGGAGGTGGTGCTGTAAGCGTAAGAGGTCTGTCGTCGTCGAAGGCAGAGTTTGAACTGAGAGGTCCGTTCAGTTCGGAGGTCGGTGGAGGAATGAGCTGGGATGCTGGGTGAGGGAAGGTAGGGTGTGTCGGGAGGGAGGGTGTGTCAGGAGCGTCAATTGTCTATCATCGTCGGAGGCAGAGTTGGAAATGTAGTCGGAGGGTTGGCGTGGGTAGGGGAGGGAGGTAACGGAAGCGGCCACACATCCGCCTTGGTTGCTGTCTGAAATAAGACTGAGCTCTACATAGGTGTGTAATGTCTGGCGAGCGACTGAGGTAGGAATCGCGCATTTAGGGAATTGTTATAAACATTGTTTTAAAATACCGAAATTAAAAAATATAGCATTTCAACGAACTATTATCTCCAAAACACGAAATACTTGAGAAATAGGTGACATTTAATTATTGCGAAATAAGTGACATTAAATCATTGCGATCTACGCACAGCGAGAAAAAGCGAATTACCATTTAAATTTATAGAGATGACTTGCCAATTAAAGACATACAATTACACAAAACAACTACTAACAACATGCAATGAATTATCAATTGAACAAATCGTTCACAAATACCGACACAATTACTAACCACGAGCCACGAATTACAAATGAAACATAATATACAAAACTCATACAGACAAAAATACAAATTACTCGCAACGCATTACCAATTAAACAAATCAATCACAAATACCGAGTGAATTAATCAAGGTGCGACAGGCGAGATTACACAGGTACGATAAACCACTTCCTGGTCCAAAACGCCCCTGCGTGTTTTACTGTAGGGGCGAGGGGGTGCGGCGGCGTGGTGGATAACCATAGCGGAGAGCTTACGGTCTCGCCTCCTCGGTACTCTCTAGCGCGCTACACTACTGCACCCATCTCTATGTCATTCTATTAGACGTTTCAGAACGCTTCCGTACACTCTACTCATTTAGAATTTAAAGTATCATAAAAACACATTTTTGATAGTAACTTAATAGGTTAGAACAGTGTGTAACTAACAAGTGCTTTGAAATGTTTGTATGTTTCCTCTAACGAACTTGTGATGCAGTTTCATTAAATTCAAATTGTTAAAAGTAATATATTCATATAAAACTGCTTGCCTTTTCAAAACTATGCTATAAAAGCATGTTCCTCATTGTTGACCATGTGACTGACAGTTGTGTTGGGTTGCGGTAGATCAGTGTTGGGCACATGCGCAGAAGTTGAAGAATCGGCCTACCTCACCTTTAGTCTGTGGTGCGGAACCTACATTCGCCTTCCACGGAGACTACGCGTGGTATTCACAGTCAAGTCTCAAGGCTGAGCTTAAGACAGTCTTGGTCAAAACCATCATATTTCTCAAGACTGTTATTTCCGCACCGCATTTCATAGACTACAAACAAGACGATCTTCGTGAAGGCGGTGTGCTCAAGTCATAGCTTATTTTTACCACTTCCGGCTTGGTCAAGAACGATCTGAAGACGTTGTACAAAAGCTATAATTAAAACGAAACATGGCGGCTAGACACGAAATAGATGACTTTTTTTGTCACAACGACGTAATGTATGCGTGAATGATATGCAAATTGTAAATAAAAATATTCCAAATTATGCATAGGTATTACAAATATATAACTTGGTTAAAACGAACAAAATGTGACGTTAATGTGGTGAAAATTAACGAAATTGCTTTTCTCGCTTAGGCAAATGTTGTGGACGAGTGTAAAAAGACCTTATAAAGGTAACTGTATGGATAATGTGGTATGTTTACACGAGCAGGCAAAAAATAACACTACACTTTCGAGATCATTTTTTATTTCTTTGTCAATTTATTACAAATCAGACCATCCAAAATATTTTGTACATACGTGCATTTTTCATGACATGCAAACATTAGCTCACTCCAACAAAATTGCTCTATTGAGCTTACATTAAAAATATTTAAAGACTTATCAGCTAACATATAAAAATAATAATACAATTAAATATTACATTTGCAGGAAAAACAAGAAAAACCTGGGAACAGCTAAATTTAGGTGAACAGCAATTGGAAACTTATAATCTATAATATTTACACTTATGTCTTATATACACTTATATCTTATATACTAGTTAATACTAACATGAACTATCTACAGAAATATATTTACAGACGTATTTACAGTCATGCTTACAAACATATTTACAAGAAGCAACTATGCACATTACACAGGGAAACTTAAATCTAACTTAATATTAAGATGAGTGATTATGAACAACAAGAGATAAAATGCTCAAGTGATCTACATACAATGAAAATGGGTGAATGAACTTAAAATGGAAATGAAAAAGGAGCTATCACTTTTGAATTGAAACGATGGAGACGAGGGCAAAGGCTGCTGCCGCCATGCACCCTAGGATGGAGTGGCGCTGTAGTTCAAAGGTGGGGGAAACGACGGGAGCGCCCCGAGAAAACCCGCCGGCAAGCGGCATCGTCCAGCACGATTCCCACATGCGAAAATCCGGGAGTGAACCCGCCGGGGATCGAACTCGGATTGCCTAGATGGGAGGACAGTGCGCTAGCCAATGCGCCACCGTTGCCCCTTTCAATTGCGAAGAAGTAAAATAATAAAAACAATCATGCATACGGACACTGAAAGAAATAAGCAGAGAGAATATAACAGAACAGTTTGGCGATACCATTTCATGGTAGCGACAACTAAACTTTAGTATCAACAGCAAAATGTTCTGTAATACTTTACAATCCGAATTGTTAGCAGAACAATCTAAATATTGTTAAAAGTTTTTATGTTGTGGGGACCATCTATTCCAAGCATGAAGTGTTTTATGTAGTAGGAACCATACAGATAGCTGTGAAAACAATATTACGTTATTGTCACGATAACAGAACAAAATATTGTAAATCAACCCAACAGTGTTGTTTGGTAACTTCAACAGAATGTTCTGTAGAAATAATCTCGTCCCCCCCCCCCCCCCCGAAACATCACAGAAAAGTTATGGCAGGTACAACGGTGTTGTGGACTGTTGGAGGTTATCTCCGATTCGGTTAAGATTACAGAGCTAGTATTGCAGAGTTAACAAACAAGTATGGTAATTACAACAGTGTCGCGGACTGTTAAAGGCACCCTCTAATTCTTTTAAAGATTATATAAATAGTAGAGATCACAATACAGAAGTTAAATAGTACAACGTTTCTATTGTAAAGTAGGCCTTTATATATATTATATATTATTTATTTATTTATTTATTCATTTATTTATTCATTTATTTAGTGGAGGCTGGTGACAATATGTGAGGGTAATGTGCACCCTCTAAAGTGTTGATAGACTCTGCCTTAAGTGTAATAATAGCAACAAAGGTGCTGGAATTTTATTATTTCTTTTTTAAAGCCGTCTATCACTTACACAAACAGGACATAAAAGTGGAATAACTAACGCCATATTTTTATTGGTACTAGAAATTATCTGGTGTGAAAGAAATGCCTGTTTACAGAAACGTTACACATAAAAACATCTTTATATCAGATGACACCTAATTTTGTATAATATAAACATAACATAAAGGAAATCCAATTTTATTAAATAAATAAGCTAACTCATGTGTGAATTCCAATCGCGTTGAGAATCGCTTGCAACCAAATTAAGTACATGACATGTTAAAAAAAAAAAATCAAACAATTCAAAGGAAATACATTTAGAAACCCGAATCTCATAACTGACACAATGGTCGAGCAGTCTAAGGCGTCCGTCTATCAACACAGAGTCCGGCAGTTCGAGGCTGCCTGCTTCCACAAGGAATCATTCAAGTTCTGAAAAATAAGTACATCCTATGAGCCGACGAGGGAGTTACAATAGAACACACAATATGGTTAGGGCTACCATGCCGCAAATAGTTGGGATTACTTTTCTGGGGCCACCATGCTGCTCAGTAAATGCAACAGAACATATTGTTAGCACTACCATATGTTACTGCTAGGTGCACAATCAGCTCTGTAGCGGTAGCATTGTATACGGAATACTGGACCGTAGTCAGAACCCTACTCGTTTGTAATCGCAGCATTCTGATCTGTAGAAAGTAATGTCAACACTGATTCATAACGCACTGACCTTCTACAATATGTTCTGTTGTCATTACCATATACCTTTGACAATATTCGTAGGGTAGCCACAACCAAACAGACTGTTGTCCCTATTTTTAACAGTCTTGGAGGGTACCGGTTACAGAATTTTGATTCCTACAACAATATTTTTCTTTCAGTGGAGAATGTTACCGTAGGATGAGAGTAGCACTTCCCGAATGGAGGGATTTCAAGTGGATGACCTAGACTAGGTGTCCGTCATTGCTGAAGAATGTTTGATCAGACTCATATGGAGCAGCATGTGGGAACCCGGTGTGACCCTACCAGCTATAATGTAGACTAAACCCATTTAACCTTAGAGTGGATTGCTTGAACCTAAGTATTGATGTAACCTAATAAATTCTGATTTCATATAGGCGGCTCACGGTAAAGTGAGCACTTTTGAGGCCCTAGTTACGTTTTATTTCAACCATTTTTTTTATCATTTAACTATCTTTTTAAAAAAAATATTGCCTTGTAACTAATAAACACAGAGTCTATATTCCACCGCTCTCGGAAGTTAACGTCTAAGGCTACAATAATATATATTTATTGACTATTATTCCAAATGAGAGCGCTATCAAAAGTGCTCTCACTTTACCTGAGTAGCCTATACCTAAGATAAATGTAAAGAGTTCACCAACAGTTAAAATAGAAGAATGGAACATCTATCTATGACTGTTCTGTTTAAATGTAAAACAGTTGTGTTGCAGACATTTCGAATAAACGATGGCGGCTCTCAAGCTTCAAGACGTCCTAGATTCCGTCGCCCATCTAAAAGAGCCCAAGAGATCCACGGTCGCTGCGATCACCAAATTCTTCTGCCAGAACAACTTTTTCACAAGGGCAAGTCAGACCACGTAGGTGGCCATCCACTAGACTTTGTCTAAGCTTTGTGAGCAGGGCCTGCTTAAATGTAAGAACCACCACTACCAAGTCAACATGGCTCGCCGGCGCGGATCCAGGAGGAGGTCCAGCAGGAGGGCAAGTCCTTCCAGGAGGAGGTCCAGGAGGGCAAGCCCTGCGGCAGGCACGAGGAGGAGGAGGCGATCCAGGAGGAGGTCCAGCAGGAGGGCAAGTCCTTCCAGGAGGAGCAAGAGGGCAAGTCCTTCCAGGAGGAGGTCCAGGAGGGCAAGCCCTGCGGCAGGCACGAGGAGGAGGAGGCGATCCAGGAGGAGGTCCAGCAGGAGGACAAGTCCTTCCAGGAGGAGCAGGAGGGCAAGTTCTTCCAGGAGGAGGTCCAGGAGGACAAGCCCTGCGGCAGGCACGAGGAGGAGGAGGCGGCGATCCAGGAGGAGGTCCAGCAGGAGGGCAAGTCCTTCCAGGAGGAGGTCCAGGAGGGCAAGCCCTGCGGCAGGCACGAGGAGGAGGAGGCGATCCAGGAGGAGGCTTTCCAGGACATGCTAAGAGCGTAACGCAGGGCCGGCAATCACCAGGGCGGTGACTAGCCGCATAATCAAGAAATGAGATTATAGGCACACACACATTTGAATCACTACACAAACCAGATAAGTTTTACTATCAAATTCGTTCTGCGTCATTTCACATATCTCAGCATCGAGTGGCTGTGATTTTGTACAAATTTTTAAATTATCGTCAGTATTAAATTGTTATATGTTCATTTATTCTTGTGTGTGTGCAATGTTGTTCTTGCTCTATCTACACGCAGCTCCAAATCTGAGGTGAAAAATTCTACACAAATATTTATTTCAACTCGTTTCAAAAATATTTAAAAAAAAATGTAAATTAATTAAGACATGATATCTAAAAGAAAAGAACTAAAAGATGAATACATGATATCTAAAAGAAACGAACTAAAAGATGAATACATGATATCTAAAAGAAACAAACTAAAAGATGAATTGACATTTACTAATATCGAAAAGAAAATCAGCTGGAGAGCATTTCAATTATAAACTAATATTAAATTCATAAATACAATATGGTGCAATAGGGCAAAGAGGAAGAAATATAATATTGCAATTAACTGGCATAAAATGAAAGTTACTGAGTGCGCAACATAAAAGAAATAGTTTTGGGTTAATGGTTGGCTGTGTGTGGCCTACCTACGTGGCGAAGTATTTTGTACACTGGCTAATAGTAGGACATTATCTGATTATGATTATACGTAAGGCATCAGTGAAATAATTTCAGTCGAGCATTCTGTTAACTTCGCAAAACTTTTCTTTAACTGGACGTTGATTGTTGACTTCTTCTTAAAATAACACCTCCGAAAAACAGTCTTGGAAATTGGTTCAACAGCAGTCGCTGAAACTGAAGGTCCCATTTCGACCACGTGACAGTTGAGCTGGAAATATTTTGGAAGGAAATCTTATGCGCCTAAACTAACACAACTAGAAAATGAGTTCTTAAAATTATTTTATTGTAATCGCTCATTTTAATTGTTAATTATTCCCCATCATTTTCTTGGCTGTCTTATGTTACGCTATAAAATATCTGCTGGCGTATTTCTAAAAAATTTAGGCTACTACCAAATTAATTTTGCAGTTACTGTGTAGTCTAGTTTAAATAAATGCCCTTTTATCTCATGTGTTAAGATTTATAAATATTTCTCGATATAATTTCTTTGGGGATTTTCATAACCTCTTACACTTGGTATGCGTTTTTTTTTTTATTAGATGTTTTCCGTTTACTTGCCAATTTTCAGTCTGTCGATTCCCATCCTTGCATCTACACCCTTGCAATTTTTGTACTAGCCAGAAGAGACAAAACTAGTGTACTGTAAAACATTTTATACGTGGAGTAGATCTTGAAAACTGAAGAGGGAGACAGCTGTATTTAAGGAATGATAGACTTATGTATAACATACTTTTAATAAAAATAACCAAAACTTCTTAGACTGCATTACTTTCAATTTTTAAATATATGAATAGTTACAAATAACAATTTTCCTACACAAAAAAATAGATGAGTAGGCCTGCATTGGGAATTTCGGGGCTTCAGATAATCTAGACACTACGTACTAATAACTAAGTAGTAGAAAATAATCACTTGTCTAAGATAACTTATAAATCAGAAATTATACACACATTATATCACAATTATTATAAACATTTCCTGTTAACTTAAATAAATAAATAATGTATAGTGACTTTAGGTGTTACACATAAGTATGAATACAAAAAAAATCAAGTCAATATATTAGCACATTAAGGAACTACAGAGATTTATAGAAAAATTTAACGTTTAATTGAGAGAAGTAAACAATAGTTAAATAGTTAATATATAAATATACTGATTCAAGTATTTACACCTTCAGGCAGTAACAGAGACCTCATTTATGTAAAAAAAAAAAAAAAAAACCCTAGAAAGAAAGAAAATTAGAAAATTCAGAAATAAATTAAGAAAATTTTACAAAACCAAGAATGTTGCATAGTCAATTCTTTGATTCAAATTTTCTGATTAGGCATACTTATATAAACATAGAATTGCTATTAAGTCCGTATAAAAGGTCATGACACATTCGGAATATTTCGCACATCAGACAGTAAAATAAAAATTACTAAATCCTAAAATAATCCAGCAAATATTTTAAAGATAAGATTTAGTTAGATACAATATCCGACCAATAATGGCTGGTCTTCTATTATCAGCTATGTACTGAAAAAAAGAAATATTTTTGTTTTGATATTAATGTCGATAAGCGTAGAAAACGTTGCTTGAAACATTTTTCTTATATTTAAAACTTGACGTAACAAATGATTATTTGTGGAATTCAAACATAGATTCCAACATTTTCAGACGACGTTTAATGATGCAAGTGATGCGAGTGCCGGTTGGTAATGAGGGTGGAAAAAAAAGGGAGGGGGGCAGGAAATCCTCGTGAAAACCCGCCGATCAGCGGCATCGTCCGGCATGATTCCCACATTCGAAAATTAGGGAAGGACCCCACCGGGAATCGAATCCAGTTCGCTAAGGCCGGACATTCATCACTAGAAGAGTGCAATTCAGCTCTTGTGAAACCAAGTTTTACAAAGTTTGTGATATAATAAAATAAATAAACCGGCTTAATAGACGTTATAAAATAAATTTAACAAAAATATCTCAGCTAATTAAAGTGAATTTGATAGTAGTTTTGTTTGTGCTATCCTATACAAATTCCGTATTTGCAATTGTCCTTGTTTTAAGAATCAATGGGTAACGTCGTTTCCATGTACATAACCGCTATAAGTTACAAAAATACAAAAATTGGGAAATCGAAATAATTAAAAAGTCTATTGCTTTCATATCTAAACTAAATGTGCATAAAGAGTTATAATTTTATATTTGTTTATACGTTTAGTAAGACCATTGTGATTCCAACGTTGGCATTAATAACTTTTTGTAGCAGTTGTTTTCGAAAACTACATGTAACGAGAGTTTTTTTAACCACATAATCGTGTTGATAAAATTATGCAAACTGTTCACTGAATGCTTCTTTCAAACTTATATATACTTTTCTCAATACCGCTCATTTCATTCAATAGAAAAATTAATTATTAGTAGATACGTTTTAAATATGCAGTTTTCCATTCTGAAATTCGTTTATCACTTATAATTTTATGAGCACCACACGAAAATTTATCTTTTTTTTTTTTTTTGGTGTTGTTGTGTTATGGGAAAAATTGGGAACTATTCCTTGCTATTCAAATTAGGGTTCCTATAGCAACACGCAAGGGCGCCACAGTAGAATTTCTTTTCATTCCGTGGAGAGACACCAAAACTATCTTTAGTCGCCACGTCGAAAAACACTGTGAAATTTTGGGAACTCCGTGGAGAATAATAATTTGTAAATGTGTATAAGAGAAATATATGTAAACCAGAATGTGAGTAGGAGAATGCGTGTTTGACCTTTCTACTTTGAGAACTTACTCTCCAACGGCGTACTGGTCGTCTCAGGACATTTGCATGCACTGGCATTCACGACAAACAAAACTTTCAAACTTTTCAAGAAGCACTTCATTTATATTATTATCTCTGTAAAAGAAAATCTGATAGGTGTGGTGCAGCATTACCAATACAAAATAATCAAAAATGTTAATAATTATCTTTAATTCAAAGCAGAAAATATAAATTAAAAATCAAAATAAAACTGTTTAATTGTGTATGAAAAATTCAATCAACTAATTAAAATTCTGTGTTATGCAATTAATTTAAACTTATTAAAATATTACCATCATTCTAAAACAAGGATTACTTAAATTGAAAAATAAAATAATATTTAATGTCTTTAAGATGCTTTCAAAATAATTAGGTAAACTGTAGATTTATTAAACTGTGTTCAGATTAATAGTGTATGTAGTTCAAGTGCCTCTTAAACAAGTTCTACGTAGTGAGCTCTATTAAACCATAGCATTACACAGTCTGATCACTATCCCACATATCTTACTTAAATTCGTTATCTCGTCAAGAATTATAGCAAAGTCTTAAATGTTCTCCAACAAAGTAAAGTTTCCAATCAAAATTAGTAACCTAGTTCTTCACTCCCAATTTGAGATGAAATCAACTGTAAAGTTCAAATAGTTTTTGCTCCGGTAATTACCTCAAATCGGTTAGCGTAGGACTGCTGGACTGAATTAATAAAGCGACATCTGTGCTGTTACTTAATCTTCCAAAAATCATATTAACTATCACAAACATTTTGGGAGCAATAACAAATCTGTCAAAGACGCTACCAAACACAAGTTTATATATCCGAAAATTAGGTGGCGTCACCTTAATCTGAAATCACACTGGCGCTACCAGCATGACGTCGTGGCGTCGGTGCAGGCTCTCCTCGTAGACAGCGTCCACTCATAAAATTCACTAACGCAGCTAGCCTTTGGCCTCTACTTCACTTGCCAAGCTAGCCTGTATATTATACTCACTTCAGAGTACCAAAACACTGTTCTAATCTATGATGATGCCGGGGATGTCACCAATGAAATCCCGGCTCTCAAAACCACGTCTCTGGATCGTAAGATCCGTACCCAGAAGCACCTGACTTCCGGCATCTCTGTTACAAAGTCTTATCAATGGAGCTCAGCTACTTCCGGTCCATTACGTCACAAAAATAGATTAACATCAAATACTATTAAAACGGTAAATAAAAGAAAACAAACAGTATTGAAAATAAAAATAATAAATACTGAAATGTGAAAAACTGAAAAATCATTAAGTCACTCACTTAAAATAAGCAACTAAAATACTCAGAATAATATCCTTGCTTGCCATAAAGTAACATAATTAACATACAATCATTGAAAAAGAATGATGGGTTCTGACTTAAATTACTCATTTAAAAATCATAAAATCAAATGTGTAAAAATTGCAGAATTACTCCAATTAAAATAAATAAGTGTTTTAAAAATGTACAAAAATATTTAGGTGTCATACACAAAACGACACACGTGTTAATTTGTATAGTAACTGTGTGACACGTAAATGAGCGTATATGGATCTGTCATAGTGTCTAATCCGGAATCGTATTACTTTGCGTTTCTATTTAATTTAGTTTCTCATGATTTTAAAAAACCCGGATAAGAAATTATTTTATCATTTATTTTCACATAAAAATCTTTATTTTTCCAGTTAATTTGTGTTATAGACAATTCTTATTAAACAGTGGAGAATCGTTTATCTAACAGTATACTTAAATGGATTAGAATATTACTTATAGCTGACTTTTGGTTTACTATATCTACTCACTTAAATCTGCATTCACGACCAAAAAAAAAAGTGAAATGCAATGCAAAAGTGGTCTTCGCCATACGTACTGCCTTCAAAGCAGTACCACGTTATGCCACCGAGTTGTCTGTACAAGCGTAATCTACGTAGACTGCAATACGGTGCTATAAACAAGATCAGATCGAACTGAACGGAACGAACCGTGAATATGTTCTTGATCATGAGGGAGGGAGGGAGGGAGGGAGGGATGGATGCAGCTGACCCCTCTAAACCAAGTTCACATAACTAAAATAATCTCAACTAATACTGCGAGAGTGGCATAGTGCTTATTTAGCCAGGGTATTTTGAGGAGTTATTAAAAGAATTTAGAAATGAAGTAGCTTGGAACAAAAGGGAACTATAGGTTTAAGCTAAAGCTCCTATCCCATTCACAAACCCTGTCTCCTCCTAATATACAAAATTCTGGCTAAGCCCCTGTTCTTGATGTGCGTTTGGTGTGTATTCAACCAGTTTGCTCAGTAAACTCATCGAATGTATTTTCCTAGAAATAATTGTCCAACGAATGTAGGCAGTACAAACTAAAATTAGAATGATCCACACACTTGTCACCCACGGTGTCATTTTCAGAGTCTTGTGCAGTCTCTGAATGGATAGAAAAGGCACTGAGCTTCTAATCAGTGGGCAGTGTAGGAGTAGAACGCAACGAGAAAATCATTACTTTTTCTTAACTGCAGCCAGATAATGCAGTCGGAGTCACAGCAGATGACCTTCCTAAGGACCTGGGAATAGTTAGAGACAATAATAACGTAAGGTACCGTGTACCAATGTTTCTGTTAAACAGTGCCTGTATGTGGTAACGTGGTCGTTTTATTAACTCAAATATACATAGAGACAGTAAAAGAAACTACATCAAAATATATTCTGTTCTTGATTTTATGTTTCGGGAAGCGCCTTTCAGACATTTAAAATCAGGAAAGCAATATACTCTCCTCAGACCACGTAGACAATCGCAAAGGTGTGGCCACACGCACCTTTTTCATACTGAAACGCTAGGAAAGATAACTTAATTGTTGTCTTTGTGCACGCTTAAATCCTGCGCATCCAAGAAGCTTGAAAAAAAAAGCTAGCAGTCTGCACAGATTGTTCCTTGCAACATTTCAACAAACACTACCTCCAAACTCCCGCTTAAACGGGCACTTATCGTCCATTTACGGTTACCTACACCTTTTCTGAAGCCCTCCTGAAGTTCTACTTTCAGAATATTCCTCCGCCTCGCGCAAACAAAGTTCGTACGAGTCTAGAAAATTACACCAACGGGATAATGCACCTCATCCGTGCGCTCTCAGTGTAAAATATCTTGCAAAATAACTATTTCTTACTAGGCATTACCAACATACCAATTTACTCGCTGTTTTAATACATATAATACTAAATGGAACATTATAATTGATAGATAAAATATGAATAACATTTTAATTTACCAAAAATACGATGCTTTATTGTTAACACAAGTATAAGACGTCATAAATGGTGTGATTTTTCATAGGTTTGGTTCAGAAAATTAGAAGAAACCGGCAATAGGCTACTACTTATAATCGCAACCGAGATTGGCTCAAAGTATAAAAAAAGGGGCGGGAGGAATGGACTTTTTGCCATCTACGCTCCATAAACGTGGCAAAGTTAACAAGCGGCTTTCGCCATAAAAATTTAGATTTACGTATAACTTAGAAAAAATTGCCAGTGAACGCCAGGCGTCTAATGACACTATGCCACTGGTAAACAGATCATCTTTATGTCTGTATACTAGCAAACAAAGTAACAGGATGTTGTTAGCAATATTTTGCGGTGGAAATAAAAGCTACGAAAACTGATCTATTCTACATACTCTAAATAAAATAGCTGGAGTACGGAGTCATGAAATCTTATCTAACATACACATGATTGTACCAGTCGGAAAAATTAATGTAAATGATACTGAAAACAAGATTTTAGAGCTCCATATCCTTGGGAAAAGATAACTAGAAACACGTTTTGCTGCTCCGAATTAATAGTAGGCCTACCTATTTGACATATATAAACCCCGAAATCGTCAAAATGCATTTGTAAGATTATTCACACATTGATACTAACGATATGCTTAATAGTGAAAATGCATTGTAATTTTTCTCCACTAAAAATCTTAATTTAAAATTCGTAGAACGTTAGTTATATGTATTACCAAATTCAGAACAACATGCAGTGCAATTAAAATTCTGCGCATTATATAGTATTCCAAAGAAATAACGCTTGTGAATACAATTAAAATGAGTTAAAACGTGACATTAAAACAATAAAAAGATTTCTTGAATTGTGTTAACGTATACATGGAACTTATTTGTATACCCTTTCCCCCATCATTACCAGACTACACTACTCCCACCAAACAGGAGAAATCAACCTATTCTTATGTAAACAATATTATTGTCGTATCTGCTGGTTTCAACGAATAATATTCTTGAACAGCATTGGGTAGCATAAATAAAATATTTCATGTATGTGCCTTAGAATTTCTAAAAGTTTTAGACGTGATGTCATTCCATACAAAATGTGTTTTCAATATTTTTTTGCACAGTCACGTGTAAAATAACTTTACTCGTTTTCAAATACATAAAACAAACGAAAAAGCCTACAAAAATGGAAATTAGGAGGAAATGAAAAGATACCCTCGGTGAATTTTAAGACACGCACAGCTGAAGTTATTTTACAAACATCAACGAAATAAACGAGATAATTTCTGCGTGGTTGCATGGGTGTCTTGAGTAAACCCACAGTTTTTTTTTTAATACTTGGAGCGAATACATAATCTTGATCATGGCTTTAAATAGCACATACAATGTCTACAAATTGGTATAGGCTGTTCACGGTAAAGTGAGCACTTTTGAGGCCCTAGTAACTTTTTTATTTCAGCCATTTTTTATCCTTTAGCCACCTTTTTTAAATAGATATTGCCATGAAAGTAATAAACACAGTGTGTAGATTTCTCTTCATTCGGAAATTAATGTCTAAGGGTGAAATAGCGACGGCGGTTGCAAGAACGGGGGGGGGGGAGGGAGACACGGTAGCGCACCGAGAAAACCCGCCAGTCTACGGCATGGTCCGCCATGTTTTCCACATGAGGAAACCCGAGTGAGTCCGCCAGAATTCTAACTTCCACCGCAGCCCCCTTTTCTCACGTCATGAGAGACTTTACCTAAATGTAAAGAGAAAAGTGTAGGGTGGGGGAATTCTTCGTCTTCTTTCCAGCACTGCTGCATCCGCACCTCGCTCCACAGCGTGTTTTTAGAGCAACTGCACGCATGTCCTTCGGGTTGGACAGTCTCGATTAGCACCATCCACATCCAACTTTCCTTCCATCCATTTTGACAGTACCTCGTGAGGCAGCAGATGCGTTTACTATTTATAAACTTAAAACTTAATTTCACTGCATCCAAAGATATAATTTCTATCTGTGCTAGCTGAATACTGTCATCGGAACGTCAGAGACGTCCAGTCAGGTCTGTAATATGGAGGACAGAATTTAAGGCCGCTTAAATGAACTGCAGCCTCCACTATTCAATTTTATACCATTAACTTTTTTTTTTAAGCAAAGATGAATTTTACATACTTCTGCATTATACTAAACGCAGAAATTTACAAATCTATGAAGTAACGAAGACTACAAATAAAATCTACAGTTACAGTGGTAAATTAACAAAAACACAGTAACATTTTACTTCCAAATGGTATATACATGAACTGCTTTACACTAATGATATTTATTTTTCGAAAAAAAAGTTGGCGATATAACAATAGCGTGGATAGAAGTAATGTGGGTAACAGTAGTGGAGATATTAGTGTAATCTGTGAAAATATTGCGTAATACTACAGCAGAGGCGATGCGTACAGTGAGCCTTGTCTTTCGTTCTCCCGTGCGTCAACTATAGTTTCAATAAAAACCTCATGAAGTAAATTCTTACACAGCAATTAAATATACGTTAGGGGCTTGAAGGAATTTTATTACCTAATAATGCTACAGAAAGTGTTTTATACTAGTATGTTATTTTTCGCAGGCCGCACGAATTCCGAGTGTCTTCACAAATGCTGTTTTTTTTTTTTACGACTGCACCATATTTCATTATTTTACCAACAAGAAAAATCCCGACACAAAAAGAGATTTCGCTTGTCACACCCATATGAAGAGAAGTACTTAGGATGAATTATTTTGGTGGGCTAGTGCAGACACTGGGACATAATGCAGCTAAGTGGTGAAGTCTGAACTTGCTTTGACATGACGCAAGCTAGCTGCAAATAACAAACATTTTACTACCACTTACAAGAAGCACCTTTTGAAATTGTTTTCACGGAGCCGTTAAACTGTCTTCTATTTGCTGGGCGTTATTCATGTTTACGTACGCGGCCTTCCACTTTCGTAATGTTAGCTCTTTTTCTCAGCGGCCTTCTCTTTATTTTTAGTTCTCAGATGAGCATCCCCGACCAAGAAATATCGCATGCTTAAATCCGCCACTAATGCACGATTTTACCGAAAGCTGCACTTAGCTCTGTACATCAAACACAACTCCGTGTCTAGGATAAGGTATCTAAAAAAAAAAAAAAAAAAAAATTTAATACCACAGCACGCGCATTTCAGAGTATTTGCATTAGGGCAGTTAACAAAAAATAACAAAGGTTTCTGAAAAACCACAATGTATTACCGTTTCCATTCGTACACAAAATACCCAAGTCAATTCAGAAACATACACCACTACCCATTTCAAATTTAAAGCAATGGAAATTTTCTATTTTTTTTTTTCGTGTACACAATTTTCCTACTTCTAAGTTCTATATTATGTGAGAAAGCGCGCTTCTTCGTGCAGAAGCACGATCACCTCTCATCCGGGAGGTTGTGAGTTCGATTCTAGCATGCTGCTCCGAAATGGCTTTTCACGCTCTTTCCGGACAAATGCCGACCGGCAAAGTACCTTGACATAAATCCTCCAAGTAATCATTTATTCTATTCTGATTCAGACTGGCTTCTTTGAATACGAATAAACAAATATTATTATTGACAGGTACTTTTTGACTGTGGTGATGGTATTAGTGATTGGTGATGGTGTCAGTGTTGTTGGGGTGATGTGAGGTGGTGCAGTGGCAGAAGCAGTAGTGTGAGGCAGAGGTGGTGGCAGTAACAGCAGTAAGAACAGTAGTAACCACAGTAGCAGCAATAGTAACCACAGCAGCAGCAATAGTAACCGCAGTAGTAGCAGCAGTAACAGCAGTAGCAGCAGCAATAGTAACCACAGTAGCAGCAGCAATAGTAACCACAGTAGCAGCGGCATCAGTAGTGGTAGTAGATGTAGCAGTAGTATTGGTAGTAATATTAGTAGTAGGTGCAGCAGTACTTCTGGTAATAATAATAGTAGTAGGTGTAGCAGTAGTACTGGTATAGGCCGTTCACGGTGAAGTGAGCACATTTCAAAGCTGTTTCAGCAGACATAATAACCAATAAATACATTTCATTGTAGCCTCGGACTTTTGGTTTTGGCAAAATGAATGTATAAACTGTGTTTATTACTCACGTGGCAGAGTTTACATTAACAAGTGGTGGAAGAAAAAAAAGTAACTAAAGCTTCAAAAGTGCTCACTTTACCGTGAGCGGCCTATAGTAATATTATCAGTAGTTATTGTTCTGCATATTTGACGATGATGATGAGTGTTTACACGAAGGGCGTGTTTGGACCCACAGCGCGCATTAGGAAAAATACCATTCGCTTTGGTTGGCCATTACCTCCCGAAGTATGATGCCCTGAACGCGAGAATTAAACGTTCTACACCTGGAAACTCCCCGACCGTGCAAGGAACCTAACTAGCCATACTTGACCCACTAGCCAAGCCATTGGCTCACTGGGTCAAATCACCGGACATGCGCATATGGCGCATGACTTATTAAATTATATGTCATGGAACTACAAAAATTTGCTGAATACCATATTCAGTTTGATGAATCACTGAAAAAAATAGTAAAATGCACAAGCTATAACGACCACTACATGAGGATAATCCCTAAACAGAAAGAACGGCGTCCTTGATTAAAATGAAGGGAAGAATAACAATACCGATCTTCAGAATACTAACATTTTGTAAAATATGCAGCATCGTAACATAACTTACACACACACACACACCGAATTCGTGTTTAATCAAAACAAAATGTTTTCCCCTTGCGCATGAAGCGTAGTGGGTAGGGGGTAGGAGAGGCACGGCACTGTTCACTACACTGTCCACCCAGTACATAAATGAACATAGCAATTCAGTCTTGGGTGTGAACGTTAATTAATAATTTTGACTATGTTAATCTGCACAACTGACTTGTAAGAGTGCAGGAAGCAGTGTTATAGGCCATTCACGGTTACTTCGCACTTTTCTGTAGTCCTGCTAAAGTTTTACTTCCAGGATATTCCTCCACCTCATGAAAACAAAGCTTAGCTACAGTGACTCTCAGTGGAAGTGGTACACCTAATACGAACTGACATTAGATTGGAGATTAATATTTCCTCTAAATGAAAATTACTAGTAACCAAGTTTATTTAATGTATTACAGTCCAGATTTTAGGGTCTATAAAGATACACATTTCCATGATTCTATCTGCATGCAATGGAAAACACTAAAACAACTGCAGATTGGACACCACAGTGAAAGTGGTACACTGTGCAATACATGCTCCCCATTGGGCTACCAGGCTTGCCATGTCCGGCTCACGCATTCTGAACCACACGTACCATTGTTCTGTGCATGAAGGCAAGCATTACATTCGAATAAGCTTTCGTACATCAACATGGAACGTGAAAGAGGTCAGATGTATGTGGCAGTGAGAAAGCTGGTCAGTTTGCATTACCGAAGGAGCGAATCTCTGTGAGATCGGCAAAATTGTGAATCGCAATCATTCTATTCTGAAAAATAACGTTCGTCGTTTTCGTCAGCACAGAGAACAAAGAGAAGCATAATTCCAAAAAAATATTTACTGCATCAGACGAGCGATGGATTCAATGTCGAATTAAGAACAATCCCGCGCTAAGTGCACCACCACTTGCCAAGGAAGCAGAAGTCGTCTTGGGAAAAAAAAAGCCTGCGCAGAAACCGTGAGGAGAGTCCTTCGTAGAGAGGACGCCAATGGTTTAGTAGCTCGCAATAAACAACACATCAGCGAGAAGAACAAATGTCTCAGGTTCCAGTTTGCCACAGATCATGCTGATAAATCTTTTGACTACTGGAAAACAGTAATATTTTCCGATGAAAGTAAACTCAATGTGCTTGCTTCGGATGGAAACGCCAGTATCTGGTGTAAGCCGAACACGGAGCTTGCAGAAAGAATCTTCGGCCGACGGTGAAACACGAGGGTGGGTCACTGATGGTATGGGGATGTTTGGCGGCTTCGGGTGTGGGAAAACTCAATTTCATAGACAATACAATATATCAAGATGTGTATTTGGACATGCCGAGTAGAGGACTGACACCGAGCGCAGAAAAATTAGGCTTTTGGGATTGTTTCACATTCTACCAGGAAAACGATCCGAAACGTAAGACCCATAAGGTACTCATGTGGTTACTCTACAATTGCTCCCATGCACTCGATACCCCTCCACAGTCCCTCAAAATGTCATTGAAAATTTGTGGAGTATGTTAAAAGGAAACATTGCAAACATCCCATATCTAACCGGAATGACCACAAGATTGCTCCCCAAACCGAATCGGATAAGATAGAGCCCTCTTTAGGCGAAAGGTTGGTTCGATCTACACCAGATAAGCTTAAGGAGATGAAAAAGAACTTAGTCGTGACGCTAGGTACTAACTGTCCACAAATGTCCTTGAACGACAGGCCATATACAAACTGTACCATTTTCATTGTGGTGTACATATTGACCTAAGAATGTGTAGTTTTTGATGTAAATCTATATAATGTTTTGAAATATTTGTTTTTTTTTGTATTTGTTGTATGATGGTTGTAAATATATTTATCCACCAATGTCCTTAATTATCATATCCAAAAGACTTTTATTACAACAATGAAATATCAGATAGGTGAGTCAAGGTATGTCTAGAAAATTACACCAAAGGGACAACACACTGCATTCGTGCGCACTCAATGTAATAAAATTTTGCATAAGAATTATTTCTTACTAGATATTATCACCACATCTAATTTCAGTGTTTTTATCCATATCAATTACAAATGAAATAACAATTTATAGATAAAATATAAGTATAAGTTCAATTTAACCAGAAATAAGGTACTTTTATTTTAACAGAAGTATAAAACGCTTGCGATACATGCAGGCATATTTAGGGAACAACTAAGCACATTTTTCGTCGAGTGTTTTTTCAAAGGTTTGATACAAAAAATTTTGAAGAAACCGCGGAATAGACTAATTTTCCTGTTTTATTTTGTATCGCCAAATGAAACTAAGAACGCGAGATATTGACTTTAACGAATCTCTGCAACTGCAGATGTGCAATTCTCAGGCTGGGAGGGGCGGTTCGAAAATGTAAGTATGCGCTGTCAAAACACTTGAGTGCAAAAAAAAAAAAATACTGCACTGCGAGTGCGACGCTGGTGAAATACTTTGACGAGCGCGGCCTTGGCTGGTAAACACATGTCGTGTTGAGCAATGGCGACAGGCCGCAGCAAGGACGTAATATTCCTCTCGACCGTGTTGCTCGCAGTCTCTCCTCTTTGCATGCCGCTGCTAGCATGCTAATCCATGTGCGACACACGCCTCGCCGTTACTTATCGAGCCTCTCGACATTCATACAGTAACTCTGACTGATTCACTAAGTTGCCGGAGGGCACAGCTCGCGAGAGTTGGCAGCGTGACCCGGTGATTGGACGTGGACCGATACCTTGGCTGCTCGCGTCAACTGCACTGTGGCACACGCACGCACACAAACACATTCGGTGGTCTGCTGTACGCTGTATGTTGACTGCTGATAGACAATAGAAAAGTCACAGCTGTTACTACTAACCAACTCGTCATCAATGGTTTAAATTAAGACAGTGTGAAATACCTTGGCCCATTAAATAAATGAAAAATTTATTAGTCCTTCGTCCCAAAAATTCTGTACATCAGAGGTTAAGAGCGAAAGGAATTACAATACCTTACCTGTGAGGTACAGCATTGTTTCTTATAGCACTGAACATGTTTTTGATTTTTGTTCTATTTGAAAAAATTAGCAAAAGATAACAATAAAAACAGTAAACGAACAGTAGAAAATAACAGCTGAATTGCGTAGTTTTTACGCACACAAAGTTCACACATGCAAAGGTACTCGCGAGTCGCGACTACAATGGACTTGGAATCACCCGAATGCCGACACTTTTCAAGTTCTAGTTCGGGTCGTGCACGGATTTCGAACCACCATCTTTCGGTCTCCTAGCACAACGGACGCAGCGCCTTAGCGATCACAGCGACCCAGGGTCAATGTGCAGAGAAAATGCAGTCAAAATCGAATTGGTTCTATTACGAAACTTTTAACGTAATGATGATTCGGAACGTACAATTCTCAATTAGGCCTTACGCTCCATAAAAGCTCAAAAACTAACAAACGAGCCCCGCTGCATGCCTGGTCCATATTCCCGTCCCAAGCGTTTTGCGATAAAAGCGAGAAGAATAAAAATTGAGAGGGGTAAAAATTCAGAAGAAAAGATGAGAGCGAGAAAAGAAAGGAGCAAGGAAAATAAATGGAGTCTGAGAAAAAAGAGAAAAGAGAAGGGGTAGTGGGAAATAACAATAGCATTAGTCAAAGCAACTACTCACAGATTGTAAACAAATTTTATTTTATTTCGTTTTATTTTTATTGTTAAATAATTACAGTAATCGCACTAACCTCCTTCATAAACAGGGAAATCCTTGCAATTCAGAGTGTAGCTGCGGTGCTCTAAAGCAAACAGTGGCTCATAATATCTACGAAAATCTAGACATTTCCCGTGCGTGCAATAAGCGTATAAATGACGTAAATAGAACAATACTTGCTCGATTACATTTGACAAAGGTTACTGCAGCACATTTTCCCCAAGGAACAAATTATTTTATAGAGTTATAAGCAAGTAAAATACTACTTTGTACATAATGGTTAACAGCAATAACAGAGACTCTGAGTAAATTATGTGCATAGTCTCATACGACATAAATTACAATATACTCAATGTAGTCATAGTATAAGTGTAGTTATTCTAACTTTTCCGAAACTCTAGTAAAGTTATATACTTGATGGGTATTCGTTTCATATCCTTCCTCCACAAGTAAACAAAACGTCAACAAGTGAGGAAGAAAATACCCATGAGAAACCAAAGGACTAAATGTAATCATATTTTACACAAGAACTATTTTCTACAATACTATCCATAGCCACTGTACTTATTTCTTCTCTATGTTCTTAATTCATAATGGCTATGAAATAAATATGATCATTAGACAAAACATAAGTTAAAGTTTAATTTAACGAAATAATGAAGGTATATTAATTTTAATATAAGTATAAAACGCGTGTGATAACTAATTTAGGTATCAACCGAACATATCATGTGTATGTATTTTCCAAAGATTTTATTCAGAAAGTGTGGCAATATGTTGTTAGTACAGCTAATGCTGGCATGTTTTCATTATATGTTTGCATGTAATCATCTGTTTTGATATAGCGTGTTTTCTGTCGTTGTTACAATTAACATTGGATAGTGGCAAATTGTTTGTTAACACGACCCAAATATTACGTTTTTATTACAAGACGCTGAGAGGCGTATTCGAGTAAGTGATGAAGGGTTTTATAAAAATAATTAAACTTTATTTTTAATTTATTTAAACAGCTATTATTTACAACTTAAAACTTTATATATCCACTACTTATTGTTATTCTCAGCGAAAACAATATTGTCTATCTCAATTCTAATGAAAGGATTTCTTAATGTGTGTATATTGGTAAGAGTCAATTCACACTCACTATTTACACATGTTCAGTCTGTCTATTGCTATCCATCCAAATGTCCGTTACACATCCAGTTCAATAGTTTCGCACGTCTGTCTCACCCCCACTGTACCGGTGCTCGCCGTCAGCAGACTTCACTCTATAACATCGTCGTTTTTCACGTCTCTTTAATTGTAGCTATGCTTTATTTATGTTTTCTTTTCACATTCTGTCACGTTATGTTTTAACACATGTAATTGGTGCTATAGGATGTTCACGGTGAAATGAGCACTTTTGAAAGCCCTGCTTAAGATCTACTTGTATACAAGTTGCGTATTCTTCCGCGTATGTACAATTAACATTGCCATGGGCCTCATCACGTTATTTTCCCGTCAGTCAAGTCAAACTGTAAAATTATCAAGAAAGTAAATACTTTACAAATAAGCTCTATTTACACTTCGATGTATTATAAAAACAGAAAGCTTAAGAAATAATTTTAAGTTATCACAAACGGTTACCTAAAACGTTTTATTTAACGTGAAGATATGGAACTACTTTCCATCCATCGTTACCAACTTTACTGGGCGAATGTCACTCAGTGCGCCCATTAAAATATATGCATGAAGGTGGTGAATTTTTTCTAATATTCGTTCCTAAGTACTCGCTTTATCGTGAACAGCCTTTATTTGCATGTTTATGTTTTATTATTTCATTTTTTTTGGCAATAGGATTTTTATGTTAGCTGGACTATGCCAATACCTAATGTTTAAATGAGTTAGTTGGTTAGATTTCTATTTTTGTGTATATATGAATTATTGCTTATTAATTTTTATTTTGGTCTAACATTTTGTTACTAATTCAGGTAATTTAATGTATTTTTATCCGTTTCGACACGGTATACTATATGGTAGTTTTACGTTAGGCCGTTGGTGTGATTTATTTTTAAGGGCTTTAAATAGCAAGCCTTCTGGTTTGCTGGTAGGTTTTGAACCCTACACTCCCATTAGCTGGAGCGATTATCACTGGGTAGCGTGGTCCAGGCAGTTAGGAAGAACGGTCTCTCCACCACCATATTTCCTCCAGTACAGACGTAGGTCAGGACGCTCTTCCGGAGTGGACGGAGCTTAAGCATTTTAATATAGTTTTCTTAGGGTGTTTCGTTTCCTGCAGCTAGCACTAGAAATATTTAATGTATCCACGAAGAAGAGTGTGCTAAAGAGTCCTTCCGCGTTGCAGATGTTTAGGAGCTTGATAGTTTTATATGACGTTACGTCCGTGAGCAGTTATCCGCGTATAAGGACCCCTACACTATTGGAATCTGTAGCCACCTGAAGACAGTACCTTTTTTTCCGTTTAATGTTTTTTTTTTCCTACGAGAGCAACGTCACTGCACATCTGAGAATATTGGTATATTGCATTTTCCATATACTAGTAAAGCCCGCTACGGAGAAGCTTCTAGAACATTCAGACCGACGCCATGTTGGCAAAGCGTCGATAGCATAGGCTTCAGCAGTTTTTAACTACAAATAAAACTATAAGAAGTCAAGTGTCTCACCAAGTAAAGCATGCCACGGACGTAAGTTTTTATTAAATCGTTTAATTAAAACTGTAATTGGGGAACTGTCCACTTTAATTTGAATTACACGATAGAAACATTGTTAGTAATTTAGCACGTAACGCATAAGGGTACGAAGAACAGTAGAAGCGACCACTATATAACGGCCACTAATTTTCACTAAATGATTTGTTGTTTATTGCCATCCAGGGTCTTCTACTCTAGTTTTGTTTCAGCACATATTAAGTTGACATGTGATTCAAATTTAAAGTGAAATTAATGGGCGAAAGCTGAAACATACCAATCGTGCGTTACGTCCTTGTAAGAGTAGACATGCAACCTTTCCCTTCTTTGCTAAATGGAAAAAATATATTTCATTTTCCACCAATGTTTACGTTGAATAAAAATTCTAGCTCTCAGACAAATAAGGTTTTGTCTTGGCCGAGAAATATCGACAAGATGAGTGTTCTACGTCATCAGCAGCTGTTCCTAAGCCTGAGTTTAATCAGGCATGTTTGTTCTGCAGTTGGAACAAATGACTGTTTTGTTATGCTAATTAACTGGTTTTCAATTGCCAACGCCTCAATTTCTAACATAAGTACAATGTGATAGTATTCATTACCACTAGGTCCTGCAGGAGGACGTACGCCAAATAAGTTGTTTATTGCCTGGTGGCGTGAGTTTAAATCACACTCTTCCTTACGTTCTGTCTTATTTGTACACGCACAAATTAATAGACACTAAGGGGGAACACCGCACGTATGCACACTACAATATACGTCCCTACAGACCATCACCTTCATTCATACACCTGATAACTCATTATTTATGTATGATAATACTGCAGTACAGAAAGGTAAGATACGTGTAGATTGCAGGATAACGGGCTTCCTAAAGAGGGGTAATTTTTAATTGTATGCAAACTATCCACCCTCATCTCCACTCACCTTTAGCTGAGTTCACAGCATTACATAATGGCTTACCCAACGTGGTGGCCTAGTGCATGTTGTATGCACATTGTACACGGCAGTGAGTGATACATTTCAATTCCTGCCAGCAAGCATCACAAATCACTCGACGGACGGTTTTCTGGCTCGTCGCTTCGCTGCCCTGGTGCACGATCCGGTATACCAGTCGCTATATGAGCCGCCATGGAAGATTCATATTACACGACAGCAGTTAGCGAACTAATTTTGGCACCCTCGGTGGGTGCGCAGTGTGTGGTTTGTAGTATAGGTGAACCATATTCGTAGAAATGCTGCCAGTTAGTAACTTGAGTAGGCCGATGGAAAAAACTCGCTAGCACATCTTAATATTGCTATATTACAGTTCGCCTTTTACATAAACTGATTGCTTACTAGTATAGTTTCAATCATTTTCTTGAAAATGACGTGTCACTAGAATACTAGTGCGTTATTGTTCATTTTGACGTAAATTACTGACCGGTTGCAAAATAGTTTTTTCTTTACGGTCCGGGATATTATCCTCATGTAAAATTTAATGATAATAACATTTGGGCCCGACGGAGTTCCGAACTCACGCCCAAAAGTTACATCTTACTAGCAGACTCCGCAATTTTAACACTGTACTGCCAGTTCACGCAAGAAGTATTGAATTTATATACTGTAGATATATTAAACACTTTGAATTAATTTTTTCATATAGTAGGTAATGTTTTGAGTATTTTGAACGGTTTTAGTCAGTAATTAGAAGTTATCATCGCCAATATAATTCGTCGTTGTCGTATTTTAAATCTATTTGAAAGAAATTCAACCTCACTGATGTATAATCAAGATGGAAGTCGCCTTTTCGGTTTCTTCATCAACTCGTTTGAAGTAGAAGCCACGGGGAGCGCCCTGCGCTCTGAAAATGCGATGTGATTTGCCAGGTACGAAACCTGGCATTGAACCTGCCACGAAAAATAGGACGTGTCCAATTACCAAACTTGGCCTTGGCGGGTGCCACACTAACCCGTATAATGGCCGATATGGCGAACCTTGCACAAGCTTTTACGGAATCTGGTATCGTGTAACGTCGCCTTAAGTTAGTACAACCCTCCAAACTCTCAAACTCTAAGACTGTCGGCTCGAAGGCCCGTCGCGGCTCGAGTAGCATCGCTTGCCAGATCTAGAAGGTTCCGCGTACCCAGACAATTGCTGAGAGAGGCTAGAGCACTGACCAAAACATTCTCACAAAAATAAACCCAGAAATACAATCTGCTGAGGTCAGGAGTGCGCGAGTCCCGACAGGCTTTTCTCGCAATAGCGGCGGCTCGCCTTTGTTAGACGCCGACCGCTTTTCGGGTTATCGACAACCTAACCACACACACACTTTCTCTCGCAGAAGCCGGACGGGGCAATGCAGATCAGAAACACGTAACAGTATATCAATTTAGTAGCTTAAAAAAAAACTCATTGTTTAGTACTTATTGCATCGAAATGGCATCAACAAGTGCATGCACATAATTGAAATTTGCACTGTATAGGTAAAGGCAGCGATAAAAAAATTATTTATATCTACAACGATGCATTACGATTATTGCAATCAGTTATATATATATATATAATTAATTGCAAGGCATACTTCTCGTTTTCTTTGCCTTTTTCCAGATATTTTGTGTGTTTTATGTTTGCTCGATTGCACCAAATGCAAGTCCCTCCAGAAAACTGATCAGACACAAATGTGCGGCACTCTGATTCTAGGAGGGTTACACGCACTTAATTGCTTCATATGAACTAGGCAAATTAGTGCACTTTACTGACTCATACGAAAGCGCAAACGATTGCAATTTACTAATTCATATGAAACCGGCAAATGTGTGTAAAGCCTCTGGGAAGCAGAGTAGGGGCCTAGATGTGTATAGTTACATTTCTGTAGCCAGTTGTATTTATACATTACAGGGAAACAGTATAGTAAACAGTATTTCTTCTTGTTACTTGTGAATGCAGTTTCCAAACATTCTAAATTTTGTATTTCTTTTAATGTTTTTTATGTATATTTTTCACTACTGAAATTTATTGTTTAATTATTCAGAATAACTGAATGCCGCATTTGCCTTTTTGGAACTTAAATTGTTAATATGATAAAAGTGTACCATACGCATCTGGTTTCCTGTAATAACATAGCCCTGCAACCGCGTGTATTAGAAATGTTAATTTTCTCTGGTTTAAGTGTGAAACTAGAGAGCATACAATGTATTTCTAAAACATGAGGGAAAACTTCGGCAGAGTATTTTCTGGGGGTAAAAGAAGACGGATGATGTATACAACACATAGTTTGCTTTAAAAAGAAGGGGGCAATAAAGAACGTTAATAGTAGAGGGAAAAATGAACTTTAAATGATACCATATGAAAACGCCCCGCAGTACATGAATGACATTTTGTGCAGTAATATGTTAAACTGTCTTCATCAAGAACGTGAGGATACTAAAGTGTATTACCAACCCACATCAAACAAATAATTGGGGTTGCCACCCTATCACATGCAATAAAATGTGTTTGGGTATGTATTATCACATTTAGGGTATAAATAATGAAACTCGGGGTCGCAATAGAGAACAAAGGGTCTCTTGGTGCAACTGCCCAACTCGACCAGTAAGCATGCACAGTGCAGTGACGTGTGCGAGGCGATTCCTGCCCCAGCCAGGGACAGTCAACTCTGCGAGGGAGGAAGAGGAGGGGGCTTTTAGCGATTAGAGTTGGGAACGTGTGCTGACCGTTGCACAGTTCCCGTTAGACCAAACTGCCTTATCTGTTAAAGTGTATTGCCTGCACTGTGTGTGATTATATTATATCGAATACACATTTATTGCATAGAATAGGGTGGCAACCCCTATTATTTGTATGATGGGGTGGGTAATAAATTCAATAGCCTTACCTTCTTAATGGCCACATTACTGCACAAAATGCCATTCATTTAATGCAATGCGTTTTCATATGGTATCAATGTGCATCTTTCCCTACAATATGAACGCCCTTTATTGTATGTACTTTTCGAGGTGGCCAGTGTGTTGTATACTTAATTCGTCTTGTTTCACCGCCAGGAATACCCTGCCATGTTTCAGAAACACGTAGTAGAAGTAAGTAGAGAAGAGCCAAGCCAAGCCAAGAGGCGACACTGACCTGTGCGGTAGCCGGCGTTGGAGAGGTAGGTGGCGAAGGAGCGTGTCTCGTGCGTGGCCTGCCACTGGGGGCTGGAGCAGTTGTCGTTGTTGGTGAACACCTGGTGGTTATGCACGTACATGCCAGTCAGCAGGCTGCTGCGCGACGGGCAACACATTGGCGTCGTCACGTAGGCGTGCCGGAACTCTGCGCCGCCGTTCCGCAGCAGCCGCAGAGTCCGCGGCATGAAGTTCAGCGAGCCTGCAAACACCACCACCACCACCCCTCACCACCACTTGTACACCTGCACTCTGCACTCACACTAACATTCATCAGTCATTTTTTAAAGGGATTTTTAATGTCCTCCGGTTTTATGCTTGAAAGATTAGCAGGGGGCGGCTTACATATTTACTTATAACCTAATTTCAATTAACACCCATGCCTTTTCCCGGGATTCGAACCCAGAGCCTGCCGCCCCCAGATAGGCGGCGCACCAAATTTCTCAATATTATGTACTAACCTAGAAACCTCCACGCCCCTCGTATTGTCAATTCAATTCAACCTTGATCACTGGATATTAATTAAATCAAAAACAAAAAAATTAAAACTATTTTATGAGTGCTAAACTCGTTAACTGAAGCCTACAGATCGTTGGAAACTAGTATCAAAGATTGAAGAAACGGTAAAATGTTTTACCATATCGAACAGTTTTTTTTTCTGAGCGGTATATTGCGCAGCTAAGAAATTTACAAATTCACGGAATTACTCTCGCGAAATATTTTTCCACCAAACTGACAAAAAGGTGCTGCCCTGCACTTCCTTGGATTTGAAATGCTAGCCACCTGAAATTTACAAATTTTACAATTTTCGGGTAGCATTAACCGCTCTTATACCAAAAAATAAAGGCTATATTGAAATATTAAAAATTACACAAGGCATAAATCACATACCAAAAAACTAAAAAGCTCGCAAAATTAATAATAATTGTAATAATCAAAAAAGCTAAATTTATTCTTAATATGCCCTCGTCAAAAACCTAATAAACAATCATCAATAGTTATAAACTTTAAACCAAAAGGCAAGGTAACAATGAAAGGAGTATGGGAAAAACTTTTCTTAATAATACAACCCTCTAATGCCGAAATAAAGTTATACGCTTATTTATATTAATATATGTATATGTTGTATTCATCATTTATAATTTCTTAAATATATGAACTGTATACATTATCAAATTTTATAAATATTAAATAAATTAAAAGTTTACGGCTGCACTGTGGAAAAATAAAAAAGTTTTGGTCGGCGCTACAGAAAAATATCCAACGCCATCTAAGATTTCTAAATTGTCTACCAAAGCTTTCGTTTTAAAAGGCGTAGTTCCATACCGAAATTTTTGGAATTATGAAGTGTAAAATATAGCTACTCGAACCGTTCGATATTGTTGCATCTTCACTACGATGAATATAGTAAGTAGAAGAAGTAAACTAATGCATTCTTTCACTTCTTCCGCTGCGGTTTAAAAAAAAATCGTCTTAGTGAAAATGTAGCAATACAGAGAGTCTGGGACAACTAATATTTCCACTTTATAGTGACAGAAATTTCATTACGCTAATTAAAACACAAACTCTATCAGAAAATTCAAAAATACAAGATGGCGTCAGATATTTTCCCTTAACAGCGAGGTCTTGGGGGTGAAATGAGGTGGACATGCAACAATGGTGGAATGCAGGGATGTGGAAACGGGTGTATTCCTAGAAACTAAATATGCAGAAGACAGATTTCCCTAGTTTGCGCATGTCGCCAACATTGACTTATCCATTGCCAATAAAACTGTCAATATCACATGGTCAGCAGTGATTAACGTGCTGGTTACGTCTGGTTCTTAACACATCCATAGAGGTATAGAACAAAGATTTCTAAACCCCTTACATCATAAACAATACTATAACCTCATCAAAGCATATCCATTTTTTTTTTTTGTTTTGTTTTGACAGTGCTACTGGCAGTAAAGCAGTCCAATATTGTAACACGGAGAATGGTTACCGGGCAGATAACGTGCTCACCCTACGCCATATTCCTTCTACGGGCCGCTCACGGATACGAACATTAGCAGTATAGGTATAGTCATAATGTACAATTTATTAGCATTTATATGTTCGTGCGTATACTGGCACAGATGTGCGCGTGCAAATGAAATTATTCCTTTAAATGGGGAGGGGGGAGGGGGGAAGGGGAGAGGGAGGGGAGAGGAGAGAGAGAGGGAGAGATATATTTATATCCCCTTATCGCCATTCCCACATAAGCCACTCAGCAGATAGATTTAACTGTGTTAATTTGAATTGTGCCTTGTTTAAGGTGAAACAGATTTTTAAAATTTAGTAACCCTGTAGTTAAAATCCTCAGGCAACTTCATTCCACAAGAACCTGGATTCGAATCTAGAGGTGTGTCGTGTTTGTGCCTGCAGTTTTACAGTGAAAGTTTACGGCATCATTTATTGAAAATAAGCGACACACACAACAAACAGTATGGTATAAAGCTGAAGACTTTCATAACAACATTAAAATAAAACGATTTAACTTAATCTGTACGGTAATTTCTTGAAACTTATCAAATCAAAAGATTTTACACTGGAAGGGTAACTGTGTAGCAGCTGACATACTTAAAATACATGAATTTCATTCGAAAACGACGCATACGCTCATGGCTTAACCCGGAGTTGAACCCGGAACCTTGTTCTTTGCTATCTCGAACACAGTAGTCAGCCAAGCGAGTTCAGAACAAATCAAAAAGTACTAAAGAAAATAGCTGACACGAACACGTTCTAGGGATGAAGATGACTCGCGTTACTAACGTTTGTAAACATAAGACCCAAGGAAGAAAATATGCTGAACAACTCATCAGCACCATACACATCATAGTGTCGTAGTCTGAAGGTGAGGTTTCAGCGACCTCGATAACAAATAAAAAATCTAATAAATACAAAACAGACGCGACGTAGCGTGGCGCGACAGTCGACTTGACAGGTAATTTCCGATCGGCAATCGGGCTGTATAGGTAACCGGAGGTGAGAATTGTGTTCTTGTTTCTGACACTATCCTACTTATTTATATGAAAAGGCACTAAAATAAAATACTGCCTCGTAGCGTACATTAATATGGGATGGGCCCACATCACTTACGGCGCATCCGTGGCTATTATTACAGCTCTAACCCTACGGGGGACACTGCCTACCAAGTATCAGAACGTTTCCGGGGAATCACCTATCATTCTTCCTGTAGCACTGTAGCAAGTGTACTAAGTGAAGAGATTCGTTGGACAGTCGCCGTTCCAGTTGATCCTAGAGGTGTTCCGATGGGATTGAGGTCTGGGCTGTGAGCTGGCCAATCTATTTCCGGAACCCTATTGTCCACAAACCATTCACGAACAGACCGTGTTTTATGGCAGCGAGCACTTTCATACTGAAACACGCAGTTATCTCTGAACTTTAGCTGATCACAATGTCCTTACAGCCTCCCGCCTTTAACGTGTCCCATAGTATTACAAGAGGCCCAAGTCCCTTCTATGAAAAACACCTACACACTGTAATCCCACCTCCGCCGAAATTCACGTGGGCACTACCCAAGTGGACATGTAGCGTTCATCTGGCATTCGCCACACCTAAACACCCCATCGAACTGCCACATGGTATAGCGTGATTCATCACTCCAAATCACGCATCTCCAGTCGTCCACATTCCAGTGGCGGCTCTCTTTACAACACCGAACGTGGAGATTCGCATCCGCAGGAGGCGAAAGGAGATGTTCGTAGGCAAGTGACCGAGTTTTGAACCCCAGTCGTCTTAACTCCCGGCGCACAGGCATGGTGCTAGCTGCACAATTAGGGACGTTGCGGAATCCACGGGTAATGGTGCCATGGTGACATGCGATGTTCCTATATCACCTTCTTTAATGCTCGACGGTTCCTGTCGGTCAACACACCTGGAGGTGGTTTTGTTTCAATTGAGCCTTCCCGTTTCTACTTCATAATCACACTCTCAATGGTCGACTTGGGTAACTTGAGAATTGTGGAAATGGCCCAAGCGGATTGCTCACCGATGCGGCAACCAATAACTACACCGCGTTCAAAATCCCCGAGCTCCATTGCTCCATCCATTCTGCCAGTATCAAGTAGCACTGACCAACATCGAGCACTCTGCCTCAATTTACAGTGGCAATCTTAGTGTCATCTAGGAGTGCGTTTGTGTTTACAAAGAGAGGTATCCATATACTTTTGATCAGTTAGTGTATATCTGCACCTGTTTTACGACGCATTGGTTACTTGGATTTAATGTCTATTACAAATATCACACGGGGACCCCACTTTATTTAAAATCGTAAGCAAAATGTGTTTTGTACTATAAGGTTTAGGAAAGCTCGCAAGACAACCACCACGTTAATGTTGGGATGCTGATTATTTTTAATTGAAAAAATAAACGCAGCTGTTAAATGATTTTATAACAGCAGCAGTATTTTCAGTGGTCGTTCCGTGTTACATCTTAAATACTTTAATACTTTTGATTATCTTATCGCTGAGCTCTAAATTCGAAGGAGTCACTTCATACTGTAAGTACAATTTGATTTTCCACTTGTAATTTTTTCGGGACGAACCCGACACAGTGAATTTCAGTATTTTACTAACACCAAGTTCGTCAAAAAAAAATCACTAGCTCACTCAGGTTACGGAGCTCGTCATCAACTACTCCGCCGCGAGCGAGACATCGTGTAGTCGAGTAGCATCACTGCCATAGAGAGTACGTACCAGTCGCTCCACCAGAAAAAGTCATCCTAAACACCGCGTTTTCCTATTCGCTCACGCTTTAATCATTTACATTGCACAACGTGCGCCATGTTCGTATCTGAAACTAGTAACTGCTTGTGTTTGAGGGTTAACTTTTTCTACACTATAAGAAATTTTTCGGAAATTTACCTCACCAGTGCATACGTAAGTTGGGAAAGTGCGAATGGTAAAGTTTTTTACCGAACATCCATGGCAATTTTCCTAAATTTGTTCAGGAAACAGTCAAATGCATGGGAAGTTCCGAGTTTTGTATAGTAGCGATGCTAGAGATTCCTATATTTACAGCCTGACGTTCGGTAGTATTTCCATACTACGTAGGCCTATAGGTGAAAAACTTCCATTAAAATTTAGGAAGTTACCAGAAATTTTTTTTGCAATGTAACATCCCAGGCTAAATTTTATTTTTATTTGCAAACATGTGTCTACGAGTACAACATTTCACCTGTACTTGCTTCCTTTCGGTACTTTTGTTATAGTTAACGTATTAAAGCAAACTGCACTGATTTACTAACTATTTCAAAAACGACAATTGCCAAAATTGTAGTCACCACAAAATATTTTGTCAAAATACACCATGCAAATGATAACATTTGTTTGCTGATTACAAAAATCTTCAATTTTTAATTATCAACAAACAGTTTTGTATATAAAAAGTGTTTGGCAAACTGCACCGTGGCTCAAAGATGCTATGGCGATACCTTCACGAGGTTCTAGGTTAGAATTCCGGCTAATTTAAGAGTCGTTTATAGTAAGCTGTCCCACGATTAAACTTCTGATATTAGCTATAATAATTTATTATTCACCAATTATTATTTAATTATTAATCATTCGCTCATTTATAATTTTCAGTCATCCATTTATTTATGTCATCATTACCAATTAATCATTCATATATTATTTCTTCATTGTCCATTCATTCATTATCCATGCATTCTTTACTAATATAGGAGCTGCAGTGGCTGAGCGATTAGCACGCTCGCCTCCCACCGAGGCGGACCGGGTTCAATCCCCGGCCGTGATTTTCGCAAGTGAGAATCGTGCTGGACGATGCCATTGGTCGGCGGGTTTTCTCGAGGACCTCCCGTTTCCTCCGCAACCTTCATTTCGCCACCGCTCCATATTCACTTCAATCACCATCATTAACTCTAAAGACATCGCTGTTAGGAGCCGCCCAAATCTCTTCACACTCACCCACTCTATTCACATTAATTATCCATTCCTTATTTGCGTATTCATTATCCATTAATATATGAACTATTCATTATGTAATAATTGTTTAATTCAATATTTTTTTATAATTACATTTAATTATTTATTTATTTAATGATAAGTTTAATTATTTATTTATTTCATCGTTTATTCTTTCAATTGTTTAATTTTTCGCTATTTAACTATCCAAATGCATTTATTTATTTCCGTTTATTTAAGTAGGGGTCTACGTATTAATTTTGCATTTATTCACATATTCACTTATTTATTTGGCATGGAGCATTTTAACACAAAATTTCGCAGTGAGCATAGTCCCCCCCCCCCTCCCCCGACAAGTAGGGTGCTGAAATAGAGCGGTATAATGGAGGTAGAGAGGGGAGGAAGAGGGACTCACCCAGCTCGACATCCTGGTCGTCGGTGAGGATGAGTATGATGTTGGGCTTGCGCTCCTTGGCAGCGGCAGCGGCAGGAAGGCGTGCTTGTTGGGCTTGGTGCGGCGCGGCAGCGGGCTGAACTCTGCGCCGAGACGCTCACGCCGCTGCTGCTGCTGTGCCAGCAACACCTGGTCTCCGCCCTCGTCCTCGGCGGCGACTGGGTCGTCGTGGCGCCGCGGGGCGCCGGGCGCCGGCCCCAGCAGGCACGCCGTCGCAGCCACTAGCCAGTAGCGCGCTAGCATCGTGCGTACACCAGTGTCGCTCACTCACACCGCCGCCATCACGCTGTACCTGCAACAAGTACCCTTCACACTTCACTCCACTCGTAGTCGCTAATACAGCGAACACTTTTGAAATAAACATTTGAAAAAATAAAAAAAAACATTTGAAAAAAAATTAAAAATCACTTGAAAAAACATTAAAAAATCATTTGAGAAGAACATTTATAAAAAATAATTTAAAAACATTTTTAAACCGTTTGAAAAAAAAATTGAAAAACATAAAATAAAAAAATGTCTAACCACGCATAATCAAAAATACGTGCTTATGCGCATGCTTAAGTTGGTAGCTATTTAATAAAAGTACTTCTAAAACTCGACATTGTGCTTCGAGTATAATGCTTTAATTTATAGTCACTGTGGGGTTGAGTTTTTTTTTTTAGTGATTAGAGATTACATCACGAAGTAGCATAAAGTTAACACGTTTACATTCCTAAAAAATCCACAGTTTTACTGAGATGGCGCACTAACATGGTGATCAGGTCCACGTGAGGTGGAGGAATATTCTAGAAGTAGAACTTGAGCAGGGCTTCAGAAATGTGTAAGTAACCGTGAATAGACTACACACAATGTGTTATCACAAAGCCCTGGGTATTGGACCGATGAAGAGCAGGGTTTGAACACATATCTACGGTATCACGCAGTGAACAGTGTTGCATCTCGTGGATACGTGCGGGCAAACAGCCTTACAGAGGCCAGTAGCCACAAAAATACACAAGTGACCTTCACGGTCACTTGTGTGCTATAGCACACTGGAAACAATATTTTGTGATGGCTACAAAGCATTTTGATGGTGTTCACCACGCCCATTTTTTGTGACGAACAAAGCATTTTTTCATTTGTCACCACAGAACATTTTTGGACATCAAAAATTGATTTTAAGGTGGCTACAAGTTTTGTGGTGGATACAAAATATACTGTGTTTACTTCAAAAAAGTTTAACAAGCTAAATATAAGCAAAACACTTTGTGGCCACCATATATATACCTACATGGAATCAAATCACAGAATCCCAAAAAGGCGTCAAATTAAATCCGCCTCGGAATCATGCAGAGCTCTTAGTATTGTATGAGTAGCTAAGTCTAGACCTTCGCATTGTACGAGAAGAACAAGGGTGAAAACACCGCAAAAGTTTTGTTATACATACACACATACATGCACCTATACACACACACACACACATATAACAAATTAGAAATTTCGCATCCTGCAAAAATATGCAAGTAAACGTTAATTTTCTACGAAGAAAATTCATTAAGCCAATTTAACCTAATGTCGCAATTCAGAATCCTATTCTCTCTCTGATTATGACCATTTTAAATATGTAATTACAGAAAAATATAAGCATAACATATTAAAGCATACGAAAGAGCTTACATTAACCCAACGCAACGTGGCGTCGTACATCTGTATAATACTTAACAGTACGCATCTACTAAAAATTCAGTAACGTCCCGAACTTGAAATGGAATGGAATGGAGTGGAGTGGAGAGATCTGGGCGGCTCTTAACATCGAGGTCTTGAGAGCTGATGAGTGAAGTGATGTATGGAGTAGTGTATGGTTTTGGAAAGGGGGGGGGGGGGACGGGAGATCTCCGTGAAAACCCACCGACAGCTGCGACGTCCGGCACGATTCCTTCCCACATGCGAAAATTTAGGAGCGGCCCTGCCAGGAATGGAATTCGGTTCGCCAAGGTGGGAGGCGAGTAGTCTGACCACTAATCCACCATGGCCCCCGGTTTAGTCTGGAACTACGGTAAAACGTTAAGACGGTCTCCTACTCAAAGCTTGAGATGCGTCGCAGTGTGTTTGAAAAACGGGTACGTGCCCTCAATAGCTTTACCTATGGAAAGAACGTGCATTCCATTGGTACTTTCAAGAAATGACGCACATTGTAAACATTATTTTAACGTTGTCCAACATAGATAAAAACAGCTTTTCCCAACACATATATTTCAAAATATACGAACCTTGTACATGCGAAACTACGATGGAGGCATGCACTGGGCTTGGTTACAGAGTCACGTCCAATAAAATTATAGGGTCTCCGCTGAAAGTCACGTGCAGCCGAGTCGCCGGCCGAAATACTGGAAGGCCAGCTGAGCGCCTCGCGCGTAAAGGCGATACCGCTTCACATACGTCGGTTGCAGTCGCCCTTAGCGCTTCATAGAGTATTGCCTCACTCGCGCAAAGAAGCCCTCTAGACGACCGCACTAACGAGAACCTCCCCACGCCATTCTTGTTTCTCCAGCTTGTTTACATTTTAAATAAAGGAACAATCCGAAAGCATCCCTACGCCCAACTCATAGACCTCGCACGGCAGTATAATCCATTCACCGTTACTTCACACTTTTCTGAAGTCCTGCTAAAGTTCTACTTCTGAGATATTCCTGCGCCTCGTGCAACCAAGTTTAAGTAATACTAGAAAATTACACCAAATGATATCGTACTGAATTCGTATGCACTCAGCTGTAATAGTATTTTGCACGATAACTATTCCTTACTAGGCGCTATCAACACATGTTTTTTCTCGCTATTTTTATTAGTATTTATTATGAATGATACATTATAGTTTATACATAAAATGTAGGTAAAACTTGAAATCAACGAAAAACATGGAGTTGTCTGTTAGCAAAGGCATAAAACGTTTGTGATGCATGGGATATTTAGGAAACTAAACACGTCATATATGGGGTGATTTTTCAAAGGTTTGATTTTTAAAAATGTGAAGCAACCGTTAATAGACTATACAAACATAATTGCTGAACTGTGAACCCGTATTTACGTTAAAATAATTATTTTGCCAAATATTACCAGAATGAATAATTATGAGATCGAGGTTTCCCTTGTCTTGCCTGTCCTGCAGTGCAAGGTCGATAGCTAGTTGGGTATAGGGGTGCTTTTTTAAAATATTAACATGCTAGAAAAACCGAGAATACAGTATGGCGGGGCAAGATTCCCCTTCAGTGTAATCGGCGTTTCTACAGCAATGGGGATACACATTTCACTTCCAGCTTGTCTTAAATACCAGTATGCGAGAGTATCTAAGTCGGTGTTTACACACTCAGCTTAATGTAGGTTAGGAAAAAAAGAATCTGGAACGATTTCGCAATTTCATGATAGCTATATGTGTAAAATTAATAATAATGCCAATGTAGATGGAATAAAACTATAAGTTCTTTTATCAACTATTTTTGACTCACTTTCCTTGCCTGACAAAAAGTACAGCAGCTCAGGAAGTCGCTTTGGTTTGCCCGTGCGCAATTGCGCGGCGAGCCCACACTCTAAATTCGAATCATTGGGAAACCATTGATTCGCAATGAAATTCAACTATTCTAATCAGTGAAAACGGCTTCACTTAGAATCAGTGGAAAACCACCGATTGTTTCAGTGAAACAATTTCACTGATTAAATTACTGACGTGAAACAATCTCACTGATTGAATAAGTGAAGGAGGACTGCAGTGGCGAATAAAATATTGTTTTTATTGAATGTAGGCAAATAATTTCGTGAAATGAACATTTTTACGATCGTTTACTATTTACATTGCGCAATTTACCGAAATTTAAAAAAGTAAAAAAAGTACCGCAGTTGGCCAGGATTGAACTCGCGCACTTTTCGATCCTAGGCCGTTGCCTTGTCATCTGAACTACCACACCAAGTAGGAATTAAAGAAGAAAAATGTGTGTCTTAATATGTGTCTTATCGTTTGCTGCGAATTCGTTTAGTTTGAAGTTATATATTCATGCTTTTCGTGTTTGATTAGTACCGTTAGGCTTGTTAAAACGAATAGTAAGTGTATATGAGTCCACTCTTTTCATCAAATTAAATGCAGTTTAGAGCTTCAAACAGAGCGCTGTGATGATTACATGTAATCGAAATGAAATACGTAAAAACGGAATGAAAGGCGGTGTGTTCATATTACCTAGTAAAATGGCGTTTTGAAAGACGAAACACATTTCAGAAAGTATTTTGTATTCGTTTTCTTTGTTTATTCTTAGTTACTACACGTTATTTAACGGCCATTTTTAAACGATGTTCGACGGCCATTTTTACACGCAGTTTCACTGATACATAAGTCAAAAATAATTAGAGACGGAGAGCGAGTTGCACAGATGTTTCACTGGTCCATCAAGCAAAAATAAACCAGTGAGTAACAGTGAAAAAAATGACTGACGAATCAGTGGGAAATGTCACTGAATCAATCAGTGAAGGAAATATGGCAATTTTTCACTGGCCCATCAGTTAAATTCACTGAAGTGATTGCTGTATCAGTCAGATACGTTTCACTGATTGAAACGGTGAAACTCTCATTGATTCAGATTTAGAGTGCAGTACTTATCGCTTGTCCTGCTCATCGTCTTTCTAAGAAGGTCGAAACGTACATGAGAAATGGTGTACAGTGCGCATGCGAGCTGCGTGTTATTCACTCTTCGTTTTTTATCAATCTGTTTCTTTTCTGCCAATAGCACCATCAAAACTAGCGTGGATGGGATTTGAGGTTGGAGTGCTTCGATATGTTTTAACACTTCCTGTAACTTAGTTTTAATGCAACTACATATATGATATCCAAGTGGGTCAAAGTATTTCGTTCATATAAAAAGGACAGGACTTTTGAAAATTCAAAATTTTAACAAAGCTGCTCATCACTGATGACAATGTGACTGGGTGAAGCGCATATCCTTCAGCTGTGTGAATTACGTGGCTTGGCACACGAGAGTGCCACTGCCAGACGGAAGCGATAATAGAGTTACCATGTGTCAGACCCAAAAACCTAGGAGAAAATGCTTTACGTCTTCGTTTCTTTGTAACGTATTATTTATATTGTGTGTGAAGGAAGAACATTGATTGGGTGAAACAGCTGTCGCAGTGCGCTTCGTGTAGGCTACGTTACTTTGTGGCTTGCGACGTCGGAGAGTTGTTAGCGGCCGCCCACACACTTGCGGCGCGGGCTCGCGAGTGTGTGGGCGGCGAGCCTAAGGGTCATGACTTTGACCCAGTGCCGCGGGGTCACTACCACCCAGTCGATAGCCGGCGGCTAACAATAGCCCGCACCTTCTCCACCGCTTTTGCATGTCTCGGCCGGCCGTAGATAACAGCGACGGATTTAGCCGCCTCTGCCCACCAGTCCTCTCTCCTTCTCCCCGCCTATATCTCTCTCCCTCTCCCTGGACGTCTCTGACTTGCCCCTCCCCTCGGCCCGAAAGCGAACCAGTAACAAGACTGACTGGCTACACTGCAATACTGAATCTGAGGTTGACTTCGCCTACTCCACCTCACACAATTACATCACCCATACCTTGTTCACGGCCAAGTAAGCGGTTTTGAAACAAACATTTTTAAAATAAAACACTGTTCATAACTAAATACAAGATGATTCACGAGGAGCTGCCGCCACTTACAGGGCATATTACTTACATCATTTGGAGCAAAATATATCATATAAATGTAAGTCCTCCCAATATTTACAGAGTAATTCGACACCCTACAGTGGAAAGGAGTTCTCAACCCTCGTGTGGTGTGATGTGCTACACGATCAGCTGATTGGGCCATTCATTTTCCCGGGACACTTGACCGGTATGATGTATCTACAGTTGTTGCAAGAAGAACTGCCGCTGTTACTCGAGGATATTCCGTTAGCAGTGAGACGTTGTATGATCTTCCAGCATGATGATGTACCTCCTCATATCCGCCGTGCTGTGGTTTAGCACTTAAATGTGCACTTCCCTGAGAGATAGATAGGACGAGGCGGTTTTCACCGCTGGCCTCCTCCATCGCCAGATATAACACTATATTATTGCGTATGGGGATGGAAGAAGGATATTGTTTACCAAATGACTGCATAAACACGTGAGTAACTACTTGCGCGTATCATGCATGCCGCTACAGGAATCAAAGACAGTCGTGTGCAGCTACGTTGAGCAACACGCGCGGTTCATAAGCGTGCGGCCAATCAATTGTGATGTTCAACTGTAAACAATACGGTCTCATAATACATCACTGTATTTACTTCTGAAAGGCTTATTGTTTTATTCGTTTTATTACGAAGTCCTCTGTAAATATTGGGAATAGGACCCACATGTATATGAAATAATTTGTTCCAAATGATGTAAGGAATAGGCCATGTGAGTGGCTGTAACTCCTCGTGGATCAACCTGTATATACTGCATCACACACTAACATGCCGGCTCCTAGACGGGTTGGCAGCGAATTAATAAAAGTAGTTTTTAACAATTGACCTTGTAGTATTGCCGGTGTAATGTTTAAAGTCATGGCAACGTATGTTGAATGTTTACATATTAGAAATAGGGCTGTTCGAAATATAAATATATCGTTAACTATCGATATGAAAAATAATTGAACGATATGAAACTTTGGAAAATATCGGTATATCGATAACTTCGGTACTATCGATAATTTCGGTAATTTAGATAATTTCGGTATTGTAGATCATTTCGGTATTACCGAGAACTTTGGTATTATCGATATATCGAAAATACCGAGTAACTGTTCGGGAAAATATCGATATTAAATTTTTATGACGACGAACAGCCCTAAAACGCGAATTTGCATTTGTTAGTGTATTTACATTCCTAACAGTCCTGCGGTTATAGATGAATCGCGTAATTAAAGTGATTAGGACCATGACAATGTTAATCATGTATATATGACGTGAGGATACAAACGAGAACGTCCGAAGCTGGGAACGTCACTTAGGTCTACTATTTATTTATACCACAAAATACAAAACTGTGCCATAGTTCAGGCCTGTATCGTACTGCAGGGGATCCTGACATTCAAATGTTTGTGCGTGTTTGTGTGTGGATGGGTGTGTGTGTATAGAAATTGCTATTACATTTAATAAGTTCGTAGAGAGACTGCCGTCTATGAACTTACTGAATGTACAACGGGTATACATTCACACTTCCTTTGTTTTCCTTTTTAAATACTAGGATAATGAAGTGAAATCAAATTGTATTATTTTAGAAACAAAAAGCACAAAACTAAATTGTTTGACGGACGACGTGCATAGTGACAATGACTGTAGTTTGAGTCCAACCAGTATTCACTGCATGAAAACGGTAATGGCGAAAAAAATCCTTATTATTTTAAGTGTAGGATAAAGTGGGAAGGCAAGAAAACAAGTACGCCAAGGCTTTTAATAAGGACGCCCATCACCAACGACAGTAAAATTTCCATATAAGATAATAGAACCTTTGACCCGCCGATATGAATCGTACCGAGTACGACCAGACATATATATCTATACTTTGCCAGGCAAGCACGTACAGGCTATAATAGTGGAGTGGAGTGGAGAACTTTGTGCGGCTATTAACATCGAGACCTTGAGAACAGATGAGGATGATGTGAAGTGAATATGGAGCAGCGCCAGAATGTAAGGATGGGGAAAATGGGAAATCCCCGAGAAAACTCCCCTACCAGCGGCACTGTCCGGCGAGTCTCACATGCGAAGATCTGGGAACAACCCCGCCGGGAATCGATCCCGGTTCGCCTAGGTGGGAGGCGAGTAGTTTAGCCAATACACCACCGCGGCACCATCACGGCTATAACAGGGCAAAATAAAGGGTGTTTATAATGTCGCCAGCCAAAGCCGTAGCACACAGTATTGAAGAATACAGAGTTGAAATATCCACGCATATTGAGATCTCTAGTCACACTAGCCAACACAATGGCGTCGCTGACCAGCAAAATACTGAAACGCTGTACTCCAATCAGCGCCCGGTAACCTACTCTCCAGTCGGCCGTCCAACCAATGGGGAACCTTAAACAGCATGCAATGGCCAATCTGACACACAGCTCGTCCCCAAAGACTCGCGCAGCCCACACCAAACGAACCGGTACGCAGTTTCGTTTCCGTTCACTTAGCTACTCTGTAGCCGCAGTGTTCTGGAAACGCCGAAAACTAGTCGAAGGGGAGAAAAGAAAAAGAATAACATTAGAGAACAAGGTAATAATTTCCGGGATTCGGAAAGAACACAGTTTTATAAATTCCGCCGGTGGCCTGGAGGCTCAGTAAGGATCCTGGATAGGCCATCGCTTATTTTTTATTCGGCACGCGCGTCCATAAACAGCTTGTCGATTACCCAGCGACGCTAATGGCTAATGGCGCACGCAACTACCTGCATATTACCGTGTTTACACACGGCCGAACAAATTACACGGCGTGCTGGCTCGCCCACGCGCCCCTGTCGACGCGTCGGCCATTCTTCCCGCCCGCTTAGGAATTTACCTCAATTCCTCCGCGCGCGTTCCAAGAAAACAAGCGCTTGTATAGTCTGTCCCACGGAAGTTGAGTTGAGAGATTCGGGCGACGTCTTGAGAGCCGAAGAGCGGGGAAAAGAGGTGAGAATTGAGTGACTGAGTGAAGAGATTTGGACGGCTTTTAACAACGAGGTCTTGAGAGACGATGAGGGTGATTGATGTATGGAGCACCACCGGAATGAAAGGGCGAGGGAAACGGGAGATAAAAAAAAAAAAACGCCGACCAGCGGCATCGTTCGGCACGATTCCCACATATGAAAACCCGGGAGTGACCTGGCCGGGGATTGAATCCGGTTCGCCTTGGTGGGAGGCGAGCAGTCTAACCGCTCAGCCACCGCGTCCCCCGTCCCACTAAAGGGTGTAATTTTTGACAGTTCTAGTAGTATTCTTGTGCAGTTATTTCAACGGCAGAATATTTTCTGTTGGCAAAATGGGCAGGTTCGCAGTCGGATGAGTGTGTTTATGTAAATATAATCTGTGGCTTGGGGAAATGCCCTCGTATCCATGGTAACAGCTGTAAACAGGACTGCCTTCAGAATTGTAAAAAAAAAAGTGCACTCGTTCGTGGGACAGAGTGTAGCGGAGACCCCACGTGGGCACCTCGGATCTATGGCTGCATCTATGTCGTATGTTAAAACGCCTAGTGCACGTGTACCATGCATGCCCCGTGCATGTGAACCATCCAGGAAGTCAACATTAAATAACATTGTTTTTTTGTTTGTTTCGGAACATGGGCCGCGTTCACACGGGACTACTTCACTTCAGACATGTCCAGCATTGCACGAGATTACATTGGCTCCAAACGTGTTCCAGTCGCAGTCACTTCTTGTTCAAAGTAAACAACGTTGTGTTCGAACAACGGAGCGACTTTTCTTCTGGGTTGCGCTATCATTGGCGGCTAACAAATAAACAGAATGTATCATCAAAATAGCTTAATTTGGCGGGAATTTCTGCATTCGTTGGAATTAATAGTAAGCCAGGTCAAAAAAACAGTTTCGTTATACAGTTACAATTGAAATAAGGCAACTCTTGTTAAAGTTAATAACACACACAGCCTTGAGAGTTGGAGGCGAATATTAGCAATCACTGAGTGTGTTTTTGACTTTAGGATTTCCTTTTGTTTGCACTCAGTTATACAAAATTAGTTCCTTCCATCATCGGATATATTTTAGCGTAAACACTGAGATACATTTTTAATCTCTTACTGGCAGCTAATGAAGGAAATTAGTTCGGTCTGTGTGTTAATGTTTCTTAAAAGGGACATGTTTCAATGACAACCACTGAAATTGGGTATTTTATACGCATCGCAGTACATATTGGCGACGTCCATGTCTACAGTATCGCAATGCCACTTCACCAAAACACGCGGCACTTATTATGTCCACAGAAAATTTAACTTTTATGTAGCGGCAGGATACACAACGAACTTAAAAGAAGAATCATACAAGGCTTGCCAGTACATTCGTTTTAAAGGCTGCTCACGATAAAATGAGCACTTTTGAAATCAACCTTAAAAAAAGTCACTGCCACTACCTGTGTATATTTTAACGGGTGTAATGAGTGACGTGTGTCCAGTAAAGTTGGTAACGATGGAGGAGAAAGTAGTTCCATATATTACCATCAAACAAAACGTTTTATGTAACCACTTGTGATCACTTAAAATATTCCTCGCATTCTTTTTTTTAATACGCCTAAGTGTAAAAATGAGCATCTTTGTAAAATATTTTCTTTTCCAATAACTTCACAGTTTCTCTTGACCGACGCATGAATAAGGTGATGACGCCGGAGGAAATATTAATTTTGCATAAGACGGAAGAACACACAAAGTGTATACAAGTAGATCTTAAGCAGGGCTTTCAAAAGGGCTGGTTTTTACCGTGAACAGCATATAACCGTGATCAAACAGCAGTATTGTATCGACCAACTGGGCTTAGGGCTGACACTCATCTTCATTACACCGAAGAATTTTCATCACGATATCATTCCTAGAGCGAGTATTTTATTTTAAACAGCATGCAACGCACGCCTCTCAGAAGTACGAACTGTACATAAGTACGTGATTGGAATAAATCCAAGCAGCATACAACTTGCACGACAGATTTTCGACAGCTAATGCTAACGCGATGGGCGCAGTGCTCCGAGGATTATAAAAACGTTTTATGTCCTCAATGGCACGATATTGGCCGGATTACTTGTGTATTCGGGACTTGAAATCTCTCAGATTAAATGCTATCCGAATATTTGGCACATTCGCAGCCCGCTGGCTTTTAGAGGCACTTCACCCTCTGGCTAAATTACTGCTCTGGTCGGAGAAAAAATAAATAACCTGTCGCGAACATGTTGGGAATGCAAAGTACTGTTTGTGAATGCCTTGCCAACTGTAGTGAGCGGGCGAAGGAAACTGAATAACCGGATTTATAATAAAAAGCAGTTGTTTTCTTCGAAAACTTAATTAATATTCTGTCCGCACATCCTCTGCGGTGAGTGTATTTTCTCCGTTATGAACTTCCATGGCTGGACTGTATTCCTTGACATCATCAAACACTACATAGTTCATAGAACTACAGTATACACACATACATAGTTCATAGAACTACAGTATACACACATACATAGTTCATAGAACTACAGTATACACACATACATAGTTCATAGAACTACAGTATACACACACATATATATTATATTCATATATATATACATATATATTATATATGCATATAAGTGTATACATATGCATATAAGTGTATACATATGCATATAAGTGTATAATATATATGTAAATATATAATATATAATATATATGTATATATATAATATATAATATATATGTATATATATAATATATAATATATATGTATATATATAATATATAATATATATGTATATATATATAATATATAATATATATGTATATATATATAATATATTATATATATGTATATATAATATATATGTATATATAATATATATGTATATATAATATATAATATATATGTATATATAATATATATTCATATGCATACATATAAACACATATATATATACATACATACAAATACGCATATATACATACATACAAATACGCATATATACATACATACAAATACGCATATATATACACATATAAATACACATAAATACACACATATATATACATATAAATACACATATATACATATAAATACACATAAATACACACATATATATACATATGCATATATATAAATATACACACATATATATACATATATACACACATGTACACATATAAATACACACATTTACATATAAATACACATATATATGCATATAAATACACATATACATACATATAAATACACATATATATACATATACATACATACATATATGCATATACATACATATAAATACACACATATATGCATATACATACATATAAATACACACATATATATGCATATACATACATATACACACATACATATGCATATACATACATATACACACATACATATGCATATACATACATATACACACATACATATGCATATACATACATATACACACATACATATGCATATACATACATATACACACATACACATGCATATACATACATATAAATACACATATACATACATATAAATACACATATATACATACATATAAATACATACATATAAATACACATATAAATACATACAACTTGCACATATATATACATGCATATAAATACACATATATGCATATACATACATATAAATACATATATTATATACATATACATACATATAATTACACATATAAACACATATATACACATATAAACACACATATATACATATAAACACACATATACATACATATAAACACACATATATACATATAAACACACATATATACACATATAAACACACATATATACACATATAAACACACATATAAATACACATATATATATATACATATACATACATATCCATACATATAAATACACATATACATACATATAAATACACATATACATACATATAAATACACATATACATACATATAAATACACATATACATACATATAAATACACATATACATACATATAAATACACATATATATACATACATATAAATACACACATATATATACATACATATAAATACACACATATATATACATATAAATACACACATATAAATACACACATATATATATAAATACACATATATATATATACATATACATACATATAAATACACATATATATACATATACATACATATAAATACACATATATATACATATACATACATATAAATACACATATACATACATATAAATACACATATATATACATATACATACATATAAATACACATATATATACATATACATACATATAAATACACATATATATACATATACACAAATACACATATATATACATATACATACATATAAATAAATACACATATGTATACATATACACAAATACACATATATATACATATACATACATATAAATAAATACACATATGTATACATCTACACAAACACATATATATACATATAAATACACATATATATACATATACATACATATAAATACACATATATATATATATATATATATACATATACATAAATACACATATATATATACATATACATAAATATAAATACATATATATATATATATACATATACATATAATTACACATATATATATATACATATACATATAATTACACATATATATACATATATATATTCACTAAAGGCTGTTCACGATAATGTGAACACATTTGAAAACAACCTTAGAAAAAAGACACTGCTCCTCTCTGCGTATATTGTAACGGGCGCACTAAATGACATGCGCCCAGTCTTTGGTAACGATGAAGGGAAAGTAGTTCCATATCTTAACGTCGAATAAAAGTGTTAGGTAACCATTTGTAATAACATAAATTATTTCCTTCGCTTTCTGTTTTTTTTTTTTTAATGCAGAAAAGTGTCAAAATTAGCAGGTTTGTATAATATTGACTTTTCTAATAATTTCACACTTCATTTGACCATCGCATGAGTAAAGTGATGAGGCCCATGGCGATGTTAATTATACATAAGGCGGAAGAACACACAACGTGCATACAAGTAGATCTTAAGCAGGGCTTTCAAAAAAGCTCAGTTTACCGTGAACATCCTATCCCTTTCTTAACGATGGATCCTGTACTATTTTAATAACTCTCACATTCTTTTTTTTTGTGAAGGCTGCCAAGAGAGACTGTCCTGTTCACAGACCTAAGGGCACAGACTCATTGTTGCCAGAAGGGGTGGTGGGTGAGTGGGGCGAAAACCTATAATATTCTGTAACCACATCCACGTTTATTCTAATTTTAATCTTCTTCTTCTCTCTCTCTCTCTCTCTCTCTCTCTCTCTCTCTCTCTCTCGCTCCCTCTCTCTCTCTCTCTCTCTCTTAGTTGTATGCTTAGGAATTAAGTTATGCTAAAATGTAACACTTATTTTCATGTATGCCAAGGTTTTAAGCAACATGTTTTAAACAACATATTTTAGAGATCTCAGTAATGAAATTTATTGAATGAATTTTTTCAAAACCATCCTAAAAACCAAACATTTTGATTCAATTTTTTTTTTTTCAAAATAACCTTTAAATACCTACAACACATTAAAATATTATTATGAAAAAAAATGAGGCAAAAAGTTTATCATAAGTTGTACTTATTACAAACTGAACTAGTGGCCAAACACAGAGCGAGGGATGGGAGGCAACGCCCCTGCTGAAAAGTGGAGACTTCACCAACCCACCCCCCTCCCCACCTCCTACAACGCTTGCTGAAGCAACCCCGTATACGCATGCGCACAGACCTGCCTTCTCGCCACCTCGCACCAGCGCTATCAAGACCGAGGAAGAGTACGGTGTTGGGGGTTGGGGGGAGAGAGTCCTTTTGATGTCGGCATCATCGGCCAGTATTTTATCCCGGCTCCCGCCGCCCTGAGATTTACGTCGCTCTTTGGTGCGCTGGTGATATCCAGATTTAGTGCAGCTCTAAACCCTCCTACCCCCCTCCCCCACCACGTAGGGCCATCAACCCCGCTTCGCGTCGGCGACAGGCGTCTTCGCGGTTGAATGGCGACGCTCCCCGCAGGCGGATAATGGAGTCTGCTGTTAGTCATCGGCGCCATTTACACCGGAGTAAACAGAAGCGAACACGTGCTACAAAGTATCTACGAACCCAACCTTATCACGGGTGCAACTGCAATTTGAGCGCGTAAAAGCACGCTTCGTTCATGTTCGTGCAGGTTCGGTTCGCAATCGCTGACGTTCCGTTCGTCGTCGGTCTTTCGTCGAAACACCAATGGATATACGTGTTCGGTGTTCTCGCCTCGTTTACACCGGGTCGGGAATCTCTGAATCAAACAGGAGAGAATGGTCATCTTGAGCTCGATCGCACCTTTTCGCTTCTGTTCGGTCCGGTGTACACGGGGGCTCGACGCCGCGTCGTCCAGACGCCCCGAGGAGGGTGACCAGTCTCCAAGGCCGCTCCATCGCCACGCTGTGGGTGCTCCCGTGTGGTCAAGGTCGTTGGCATTGGGTCAAGATTAAAGGTCAGCTTTGAATATTATTTTTGATGAGTACTTCGAAGACAGTATAGTGACAACCTGACGGGGTATTGTTGCCCGATACCATGCAGGTTACGGCACTTACTCACTTACTGACTCACCACAACACACTGCCATTGCGTGTACCATTTGTACACAGGCTGGAGCACACAGGTTCAAAATATGGTACAGCCATGCTTAGGGAAACATGAGAGTAGGGATATTACTACTGAATGAGAACCAGGAACCATCAACTTGCTTAAATATTCCGATATTTCAATGGAAAAAAAATTCCCACCCAACATGTATAGTGAAGTTCAAATCAAAAAAGAATCTTCGCGCAGCTACTTGGGGTGGGAACATAGGAGGAGCAGTGTAGGGGAGGACTTTTCCGAGCACTCGACGCTGGAGAGAGGAAGACCATGTGACACTACGGACGCTATACATACCAAACTAATAACATCGCTCTCTACTACCGCGCTGCGCAACCTGCGTTCTCTCGACAGGTAATAAGTACGCGCGGAACAACTTTCGGCCAACAACAGTCGGTCACTGAACCCTGAACTGAATCCCGCTCCTTAGTGCAGCGGCTATTTATTTATATTGTTGGCCATTCCTTCTATTGTGAACTGGCAGTCTGTTTTTTAAGGGGGTCGTGTATTGTGTTAACGTTATTTCTTTTTGTTCATATTTGTGTGTTGCGGGTGTGAGGTTGAAAACGTCATTAGCGGCGTGAGAAGGGAGGACTCGGGAAACTTGTTTGGCATAGCTGAGATTCAACTTTTTGGACGTAAGGAGGGAATTTTAAAACGAATGCTCAGAGTTGTTTGATTGTTGAGGTTAAGGTGTCCTTCAAGTCTTGAGGTAGGTCGCGTGTAGATGGGATTGTGGGTTCTGGGTTTCTAGGGGGTGCGAAGGTGGGTGCAGTTGGAAGTGAAGTACGCTGGACCGGCGTGGAGCAGCGAGGAGGCATCTCATTGAGCTTCGGAAACTGGGAGGTCTCTGTTGTGGTGACCTGCTGCGGAAGGAGAGCTTGCTTCAGGTGCTCTCCGTCCTCTTACAGCGGCAATTGACCTCTCCCGAATCGTCCCGACACATTCTGAACTTCTGCGCGTTATTTTCTCACTTGAATTTCATTCTAACCTTCCGCAGCACGCAGTAGCCAATCACACACAAGGACCCATTCTCAGCCTCGCGCAGCCAATCACCACGAACGTGCACGCCCACAGCAAAGAAACAATCCCGTTTCTTAACGTTCCATAACACCTATTACATTCTAGGCTGTTTGGGTGCCAGAGATCTGCAATTTACACTATTATAGGCCTTCCACAGTAAATTGAGCACTTTTGATGCCCTAGTTACTTTTTTCTTTCAACCATATTATATCCTTCCACCACTTGTTAATTAGTTAACCCTGCCATGTGAGTAATAAACACAGTGTATACATTCTCCATGCCCAAAACCAAAAGTTATGAAACAGCTTCAAAAAGGGCTCATATTACCGTGAACGGCCTATATTAAGTTTCATTTCCCCGTCCACTTGTTACATCCTTGAGAGTGTCATTTACTGCTCCCGTTTGGCCAATCATGGCCCTTGCCCGTCACGCACCGGGATTCGGAAACCCTGATCGTTTGTTTCCCATTACTGTTTTCCGTTCTGTAACATCCTTAGTTGTAACAGTTTTAAGGCCTCCGTCATGCATGGCGTTTTGGCTATAATTTCCCCGTGTTTCTTTATTGTTTGTTGCAGCTTTCGTTGATGCTCCTTTACTGTCAGTCGGTGTAGAAAATTGTTTTATTTTTCGCTGGCCGGCCGATTCTATTGTTGTTGCGTTCCTTGTTATGTATCTGTGTCATTGTATTACCAGTTCGCGTTCAATAAAACAATCAATCATTTTGTCTGTGTGTGTAAGTCGTGGTCTCCGAAGACTGAAGCCAACGGGGGAACCAACTCGCTGCGAGCCACATCACTTCCGAACTTGAACCTTCACTTCGGTTACACTCAAGTGGGTCAGTGTAATAATACATATAGTCAGATAATATACCATTATAGTTTCAAATCAAACACTACAAAGAACCAAGTTGTGCCCATTGCGCAGCGAGAAACCAACCGTTACATTCTTCCTTTCTCAGAGTATCAGAACAACCGAAAGATACCATTTAAGTCACTTCAAAGCTGGTGCTATTACAAGTCGTGGATAACATGTATTTCATTTTATTACATAAATATCAGAATGCTGCATTTTCACGAGATGTAATGTTTCACTAATACAGTTTCAAATTATTTAATAGGGGAAAAAAACCTAGTTTAAAAGTTTCTTGTGCGCAGTGTAAAAATTATATTTTCAAGGCGAACATATACGTAATAAAAACAAGAAACTCGAGATAAAAAAAATCCTTGACGGTAACACTTTCGGACAAAAAATCGGGACAGGCTGTGTAGGGACACGGCCGTTTGTTTTGCGTGAATACGTCTACGTTGACGCGCTTGGACACCTTGATGTTTTTACGTTCCCGGCACCGCTTCACTCGATCATATGGAGTTTTATGGGTATCACTGAATTTCTTTTGAGATGCTCTTCCATTCGTATACGATTTCTGTATTTCGACTTGGCTTTATGACTAGTATAGGCTAACATTGTGTTAAGATTTCTTAGTTTTTTTTAATATTAAACTCGTGCAGTTTCACCAGACCCACGCCAAATGTTTTTATAAACGCAATCGTTTGATCTTGACGAGATCTGTTGATTGGAACCTAAACGAGCGTCGTAGCTTCTAGTCAAAAGTTATACTACGCAGAAGTTATGAGACGCGGCGAAAAGAACACAAAAATGCGCCCCCCCCCCCCCCCCCCCAATAAATACCCGCCCCTGACGATGCTTCGCAGTCCTCGCTCAACGTAACATATTCTTTGATCCTTTGGCAATTGAGTGGTGCAATTGAATTTTGAAGATAGTCAATAGATTCGGAGCTGCAATGCCAAACTTTATTCCCCGATTTCATCATCGGATTTTCTGGATTGCTTCACACTATGGTTGCAAATTTAAAGACGTATTCAGGTCAAAAAGATGAAACGAGCGAGGAATAATTCAGCTGTACACTTCTTCGTAGGCGTCAAGAAGATAATCAACGGTGGTCAATTTTTAATAATACGCGTGGCTGTACACAAGCAGTCATTTTAAGCGGCCTGGCTGCGGGGCAGCTGATGACACGCAATTAGCATGGACGACACGAGTGCGCGATAATAACCGTCGTCCGAGATGCCCAAAAAAAAAAAAAAAAACAGGGGCCATTTAATAAGACCAACGGTTTCGATCCGGAAATGAATGTGTGTAATGTATATCCGTTGGAGAGAATCGGAGGCTGTTATCTAGCGGAGTAAAGTGTGTTCACGGTAAAGTGAGCCCTTTCGAAATCAACCGTTGAAAAAAATCACAGCCTGTTAACAGCATACTGTATATACTGGCATGCAGGTTCTCAGTTAAGTTAGCAGCGAATTACGTAAATAATTGTAAGTCTTTAGGAAGTATTGCGAGTGTACTATTTAATTTTATGGCAAATCAAGTGGAGTGTTTTTTCTCTTTTACGCATCAATACGAATTGGCATATTATAATAAGTTAATATTCTCAGCCATTTCACATTTTCACTTGACAAGCGTAAGACTAAATTGCTCCGGCAAATGACGATGTAAATGCTACATAAGGCGGAAGGATACAAAACAAAGAGAAGCATGTTTGTTTATTTATATATATCGCTCGTATTCCATTTAATGCCATGAAAGTCCAATAAACTCGGGGATATGGAAAGAGTCAAATTACAAAAATAAACATATGACAAAAACAACACAAACAAAATACACATTACAAATATCTTTTAAAGTTCCCAATGTTCTGTTATAGTCTATTCGCGGTTTTTTCACACTTTTTGAATCAAACTTTTGAAAAATGAGCCCAGGTATGACGTGGTGAGTTGTTTCCCAAATACGTCATGCGTCATACGCGTTTTAAATTTCTGTCAATTTTAAAATTATCCTATTTTTTTTTGTGAAATTAAACTTTTACTGAATACGAATGCTGAATACGAATGTTTGATTTATAATAAATACGAATGAAAACAGTGATAAAACAGCTGTGTTGCTAATGCCCAATAATAAATAGTTCTTATGCAAAATAACATTGATCTGAGTGCGCACGAATGCGGTGCGTGACCCCTTTGGTGTAATTTCCTAGACTAAGTATTATTGAGCTTTGTCTGAGTAAGGCTGAGGGCTAGACCGGAACTGGAGAGCCCTGTGTACTGAAACGTTTTCTGTGAAATAGTTGTTTGAGTGTAAACGTGTATCTCGGTAAATAAAAGTTCTGGAAATATGAATGTCAGGAAAAGATATATTATCTGGCCATATTTTATTACTTTTATCATTTTAAGTGTATTATTGGAGAAAAAATTCGAGAAAATGGTCAAATATCGCATTTTTAAAGCTTGTCTAAGCAGTTACTTTAAACGACAAGAGAACAATACAAAGATAGGGGCGTAGTTTAATCTGTGGTCTTTCATCACGTATAGCAAAGCCCCTATGTTACAGATATAATTTGCACATCACAGCGTTACGACGGAAACACTGCACACCTTGCACGTAGGAGCGATGAGGCGCTAGGCGTGCGTGTTAATTCCGCCCGTATCGCTCCCTCTCTTCTTGACCATGGACGCGCAGCTACTTAAGGGTACTATGTAGCTGCGACTTCAAAGTCAAGAAGCGAGGGAGCGATACGGGCGATAGTTACACGCACGCCTATTGCCTCATCGCTCCTACGCGCAAGGTGTGCAGTGTTTCCGTCCTAACGCTTTACTGTGTAAACTATATCTGTAACAGTGGAGTTTTATTACACGCGATGAAAGTACACAGATCAAACTACCTGCGTATAATCGTACTTTTCTCTTACCGCTTAAAGAAACTTCATAGGCACGCTTTAAAATGCGATATTTGACCACTTTCACGAATTTTCTTTCTCTCCATTTATACATATTAATATGATAAAAGTAAAAAGATAGTGATACAGACAATGGGTTTTTATCCTTTCTGGCAAAACTTCGTATTTCCAGAACATTTATTTACAGAGACACGCGCTTAGGCGCAAACAGCGATTTCACAGAAAACGTTTCAGTGCATAGGACCCTTAAGAGGGCTTCAGAGAAGTAACGGCGAGTGGGTTTACAACCGTGCACAGCTTGTAGGCTGGCCGGCTCGCGCGAGGGGCAACCGGTCGGTTGGTTCTATTCCTGGCGGAGGGGCGCTCGCGAGAAGAGTGCCACGTTTGAGAGGCAGGTGGCGATAACCGCGGGGTTGATGGGGCGCGCGCCCGCAGGAACGACAACCTTGCCAAGGTCTTTGCTGAATAACCTCCCATCCCAGCCCGTCCTCCAGCTGACATGGTGGTAATCACGTCCCACGACAAATTGTCCGAACCCGCTTCCGACAACTCGCGGCTCTTATTAAAACACTAATTGTACAGCTGGTCCGTGGTAAACTGAGCAATCTTGAGGACCCTGGATGGTAAAGTAGGCACGACTTAACGTCCCGTCGACAGCGAGGTGATTAGAGACGGAGCAAGTTTCGCAGAGAAACAAGAAAGGGGGGGAAGGGATCGACCATGGACTGTAGCAAGTATTCGCCTGGAGTGATCTCTGGAAACTACGGAAAACTGAGATCAGGATGGCTTAACCGGGTTCTCTCGAATGCACTGCCCCACTCCGTGAATTAGATTCACTTTAGCAAATCGACTCTGGGATGGTTTAAAATTACTTGATAACTAGATATTATGACGGGCAAAATTAGGAGGGATAAATCTAGGGTTATACTCAGTTTCATATAACTCCAGTAAATTTTTACAGTTCTCGAAAAGAAGTGCGACCACGGTGTATCCCTCCGCCACAGGTGTACCGTCGGTGAAGAAAAATATATTTGCAAACAAACTACGAATCCAATGGCAGGCATTGAAATACCAGATAATATCTGTCCAGTAATTAGGCTACTATAACTGGTTGCCATTCCCAACTGTTTTATTTTTGTTATGACCACATAATATACTAGTTATGGTTCTGTTTTATTTTATTGGTGGGGTGCGGAACTAAAGATTAACGTCTTTCGTGAGACGTGATTTTTTGTGGTTCTTCTTATAAGAGAGTGGAGATTGGAACTTTTATAGTTTTGATGACGCAGGAGAAAATTTTGTTCGTACGGAAATAGCATTCAATTGACTATAACTCAAAAGTTTTAACTTCATCGAAAGAACTAAATGCTATAAATGTGTCGCTGTTCGTATATATGTGAGAAATGCTCAACAGATATATATCACTGCATTTTTTATATAATGAACCACACTAAATGGGCGCTTATTTAAGCCGCGTATACTTGAAAACATCCCGCAAGAACAAAATGCAATAATTACGTCACTGGTAATACCGATGTACAAAATGCACATTGAACACATGTTCAGCAAATTTAACTTATACGTAGAAATCGTTAAAGTTTCAATCAAGTAAAAGTTGAAATACATATAGAATATTCTAACAACAGTTTAAGAAAACATTATTTACAAAACACACAAACTTAACTATTCACTTCGCAATTCCTAAAAATAACGTACCGAACTTTGGATGATTCATTCACTAAAATCACTTGTCGGCTACCGATACGAAATAATTTATTTGCTGACATATGTAATTAAAAAAATATATATATATATACACACTTGTATATATACACACTTGTATATATACATACCTATATATATACTTACATATATATATATAATTTTTCTCTCACAATTCGCGATGGTCACAGATAACGACGGATCACAGCACACAACAAACAATTTTACAAAGCGGCAGACACGTGTCGATAGTTCATTTTGTTCTAAAAAAAAACACCTACGACGAACTACCCTTAATGAAATATGTAAATTCAAAAATCATTAACTGTATATATAATATTCCGACATCACCAGCAAGGAATTCTCGCAAACAGATCAAGTATGGCGGAATAGAGCACAATGACAACGGCTTTTCACCGGGCGAGTGGAGACCATAGACAACAGACTCAACGGAGATTGGTGGAGACCTTTCACAAAACCGTGATGTTCGCATGCTCTACCATTATATTTCTAAATATTTTTAAAGCCCTTGCTCTATAATTCAGAAAAACTGCGTATTAGTCTGAGCGTAATTTTAACCGTAAATGTTGTAATTATCATTAATTTTCCATGTTAATTTTTAATTCCGAGAACTATTTTCTTTTACAATCATCGCAAAGAGCGCCAACATAATAACACGCATCCTGCAACCACAATCAGCTGGCACAGTACTTTGCAAATGGGGGCGTTTACTGTTTACATGATGTGTAGGTTGGTCACAACGTCTGTCAAATTTTATTGACGTTATATGAAACAGAGTATACCATGATTTTTAATTTTTTTTTTCGAAAAGTATTGATTTTGTGCAATGATCCCAGACAAAGCGGGAATCATATCTGCACAGCATAAAGCATGAGATAATGCCACCACTCCAACCCCGATTCTCAACATAATTCTAACACAGTTTTATGTCAACGACTTTTAAATATATTTGAGATTTTTTCTCTTTTAGTTGTGTTTTGTGATTCACAATTGTAATAGAGAGAGAACATATTCTTCGTTCATATATATCTAAAACCTACTTTTTAAAAGTAATACGCCACAGTAAATGGGCTATAAGTTTAGAAAACATATCATTATTGTTGGTAGACAATTATGAAGCTTGTCTATTCCTCCAGGAGGATCCATGAACCGACCTGTGTGGTGTCCACACAGAACCAGAACAGAACTCCACGGTCCACGAAGGGTGCATTACTGTGCGAGTGTGTGGGTTCTCAGAGCAAAGTGGTGGGGTGCGGCAAGGTCGCGGGAATATCATATCAGGGTGTAGAGTCTGATAAATAGTTATGTTAGCTCAGGATTCAGGGCGGGTGATCGAGTGTATCTTGAACCCTAGTGCTTCGTAAAATGTAAAACATCGCACCCAAGAGGTTTGTTGGTAAGGTACATCATCCATGGAGATCAAACCAGAATAAGTAAAGAGATGGAAGACATTCTGAATTTTCGGATTTTTCTCTATACCTGAACGAGTCTACTTGAATAATTTTTACAACCGTTAAATTTTCTCGTTTGTTTTATTTTTACTATTGAACCATACTCTTTAGTAAGTCATATTCTAATCTTCTTACCATGCATTTATCAGAATCTTCCATATCTACAAAAATTTTCGTCATTTTCCTTGCACTACCTGGCATATTTAAATAACATATTGTTATGTAAGTATCTGCATGTTTTCTTCTGGGGAGAACGAGTATGTGGGTAAATTTTTTACATATAAATGTTATGTTGGAAGGCCTTTTGTGGCCACAAGTTAGGCTCTTTGCTGTAAAAAGAACCGTGTTTATACAGAAAATAATGACCCTTGACGTTCTGACACCGTGGGGTGAACATCGATTTGAAAGCGCTCTCTCGTCATACCACGAAGATGAATTGCAAATACGGAAGGCCTGCCTTTGACCTCGACGATCATGGAGCCCCGACATGCATTATCACTAACTGGTTGTAGCCAGTGCCGATTCTGCGATCAAATTTTCACCTATGGTCAAAATGCTCGTCGATACGAGAGAACGACTTGTACGAAGAGTCTTTTTCGCGCGATGAAGCATCACGACATTGGTCCCATGCAGTTTGCGCAAGGCGATATATTGAAAGAACATACAGATATCTGCACGTATTCATCTATAGGAGTCAGCGAGTCTTGCCGGCAATACCTCTTGCTACATCAATGGGCACCGATTCGACAGGAGATTATAATGAGGCAGTTAATGCTAAAGACGGAATTAGTACAGTAGAGTCGGTTTGTATGGAATGTCGAACTCCAAAATAAACGGACGTCGGCCCGAAATACTGATGAGCATACAACTCCTGTTACAAAGAAAAGACGATTTAATATAGAATACAAAACAGGAGAACACGAAGACGGTAATAGTACTGAAGATAAGGATTACGATTTACTCGATACTCTGACAAACTCCAACACATTTGTTGCAACAAGCGACATGAAGAAGGCAGAAGACGCAAAAAATACTGGCTACTTACGAATAAACTTTTTAATACACTCATATCTGATTGACCTTCAAAAACGTGGCGATCTTACGCACATCAACGAGATATCTTCAATCGTTAGTAAACTGAAGGATCGGGGCTATATTGCATGATGTGATGAACTGCTTTCTTCTGAAATTGTAACTATGAAATAATAATAAATTATTATTACAAAATAATTGGTTTTCCTTTATTTTTGTGTGTCGTATTCTTTTTTCCCTCGCAACTTTTAAGTGGTGCAACGAGCACTCTACTATTAATGGCAATATCTGCATACAGATGATAATAAAGACTTTAGTATAAAAATGAATGGATAGTTGAATGCATACAAAACATTAATTCTGTCGACATGTATAATTTGGAGACATATGGCGAATTAATGACATTTCTACACAAATGGGTGGGGGACAAACCGAAGGATTAATCGAAGGATTGGGATCGATCGAAGGATTAGGATCGATCGGAAGATTGGGATCAATCGGAGGATTGGGATTGATCGGATGGATGACATGGATTGCTGTGGAATGTGGAGGAGTACTGCTAAGGATTGGGATTAATCCAAGGATTGGCATTGATACAAAGATTGGGATTGAACTAATGATTGGAATGGGTTACTGAGGATTGCGGAGGAGGATTGTGGAGCATACTGCGAAGCGGATTGCTAGAAATTAGTGTTGATTGGTGTGTGGATTGGTGTGGACAAGTGATTGCAGTGCTGACTGTGGTGCTGATGGCAGTGCTGATTGATGGAAAGTTTGCGAGATTAATAGAACGATTGATGAAAAACCAGTATTTTAATTAGTTTTTTTATATTTAAAATATGTTTTGGAACTTTTTTAGATTTATAAAAGTTTATAAAATTTCTTTTTGGGTTCAAGGTTATCCAAGGTCATGGACACGGTATCAAGGTCACAAATGTGAGGTTAAGGTTGAAGTCATCCAGATCTAACAAGTTGGTCGGAGTCATCAGTGTCACATAAGGGTTGCAAATATAAACAAATGAAAAACTAAAAAAAAAAAACAATATGGCGGGTGAAGTGCATTCGACAGAATGAGCAAAAGTGAGTAGGTAGGGGAGGGGAATGTTAATACAATGTAATTGATTGGAGGGGGTCAGTCATCTGCTCGACGTGATGCTGCGAGAGACCTCTGGAAATGTAAGTTTTTAATAATAATTAAAAATAATAATTTCTAATAATATTTTCATTATTTTTTATAAATTCTTAGGAAAGTTTCGAGATTTTCGACGAAATTTTGGGTTCATGGTCAAAGGTCACCAGGTTAAGGTCAAAGGCACCTGGATCTAGATGGCGGTAGTAGTCAGTAATGTAATATGCTCACTGACTTTAAAAAATTTATTCGATTTTTACCATTTTTCTTGAGTTTTTGTTTTCTAGGTCATCCAGGTCACAGTTATAGGATCGAGGTTCAAGGTTACCTGCGTCCAACATGGCGGTTGGGTGACGTCATAACATGGTGGCTGGTCGGTTCCAGTCTCTCGTCCCCTCTGAGCAAAATCATTAGTCATTTTCATTTTTTAAGTTTTTAAATAAAAATTTTAATAACATTTTAATACATTTTAAATGAAGTTTTAATATTTTTTAAAATAAAGTTTCAATACATTTTAAATAATCTTTTATAAAATTTGAACAGGTGTTTTTTGGAGATTTTTTTGGATTCTTTTGCATTCTAGATGTCAAAGATCACCGGCTCAAAGGTCAAAGGTCAATGTCACTGATCCATTATGGCAGACAATATGGCCGCCGAGGGATCATAATGAGAGCATGAACAGCTCCGACAATCCCCTCCCCCATACCCTTGTGCCAAAATCGGCATAATCATTCTACTCACCTCATTTATTTTGAGTTTTTAGATACCTCTTAGCTTCTTTTGAGATCAGTGGTAGCTGTAACCCTCACTCGAGATTTGTGTATAGTAATCCTATAACTATGGTTCTTGATATTATTCTGTTACGCACCAACTGACTCACGAGGAGCGAGCTCTCCATGCGTGGTCCGGCTCTGTGGGGTATGACCCATCTCGACCCTTCCCTCCTCCCAGGCAGACCTGCTCCCCGGGGAATGATTGACAGCAGCGACCTGGCTGGCGTCACAGCCCCTCCTCCTTCCTCCTGCTGGAGAAACCGACAGATTTAGAGGATGCGCAAGAATATTCTCGGAACAAGTACCCTCGGCGCAACGCGGCATTTAGAGAAATTTCTGAGCGAAGGTCTAAGAAACTATCAATATGAACATGTGATACGGATTTTATTGTTACTATTGGAACTCTCAAACATGGACACATAATTTATAAACTGATTAAATAGGTTTTGATACAATGTTTATTGGAACAGATTTTAGTTATTTAATTACATTAGTTTCTTCGAGTCAATTGTAAATTGTATTAATTTGATTCATCAATAGCATGTGATAATTTATTTAGTCGAGAGAATTTTTGGTTGTAGTCATTTAAAATAAATGAGAAATCTATAATTAACTCTTTTAGTTAATTAAGACCTCCATCCCTTAACGAATCTGGTTTAGCCCTCTGAATTTGTGAGAACTCGTAACAACTCTTTGTGAATTTTAAACTGTGCGTAGTAACATCTTGTATGCAAAGGCGATATATTTTTATTATACGGGAGATCTAAGAAACAGCAGCAACACGTACTGAACATGCCTTAAAATGTTAATGCAGGCAGTGACATTTTTCAAATGATATTTCAAAAGCGCTCACTTTACCGTGAACAGCATTTAGACGGATAGGACAGCTTAATACTTGAGCAGGTCCCGCAGATATGGATATCCTTTCTAAATGGGGCCGCGGTGGTGTGGTGTTCAGACTAGTCGTACACAACCAAGTTGAACCGGATTACATTTCCGGCAGGGTCACATTGGAAGTCCGCGTGTCGAGAACGTGATCGACGTGTTTACTCGGGGTATTCCCGTTCCCTCGCCCCTGCATTCCGCCGCTGCTCTATCTCCACTCATTTCATCCTCACCAGTCCCCAAGACATCGTTGTTAAGGGCTCCGCCTGGTTGGCTCATGAAGTGGGTTGCAGAGGTTTGGTAAAAAGAACACGCGATTCAAAGGCTATTGGATATTTTGTAGTGGTGTATAAACACGAAAATCAACAAACGTTTGGTGCCCAGAGGAAATTTTCAAGTTCTCATTCAAACTCCAAGGATTATGGTTTTTTGAGCGTGAAAATTGCAAAACCGGGCGTTTTCAGAATCAGATTTTAGCTGCTAAGTTCACTATACAAAAAATTGATATCATCTTCTTAATTAGCGTTCCATAGAAATGTATACGATTACCGGTTGAAGCGACGTTCAGGTGAGTTGTCAACGGAAAGCCTGCGCTGCACACCAGTTAAGGCAGATTCCCACCCGCCATCTTGGATTTAGGGAATTTTTTTTCCATACTCTGGAAATACAATTTTGTAACACGTTTTTTGGAACGACAGTGCATTGCCCAATGCATTGTCTTCCTGAAGTCAGTTTTTCTTGATAACAGTTAATATCGCCGTTGTTATCGTCCGCAAGAAATAATCTCGCGTTTCGCCTCGACAGTTACTAGCTAAAAATTAATAACATTAGCGAAACTGTGGCAGTTCGATATAGTTTGGGAAGATGTTATTTAGGATATGTCGTGCGGGAAATTTCAATACACCTTCTGAAATAGAAGTTCTGGCGAAAAATCAATAAAGCCAAGATGGCGGGTGGAAACCCGCATTAAGCGCCTTGCGCGTAGAGGCAAGTGGTGAGTGAGGAAGAAGCTGCATAGCTCACACGTTTCTAGCCTTGGAATGCGCAAAATAGCTGCAGGCGGGCGGAACACTTAAGCAGTGACCAAATATCTCAACTTAAGGCTGTTGCCTTAAGTTGTCTTTCAATATATTCTGGTCATTCCAGGAAACAGGCTATTCACTAATCTCACAAAAGGCTTCGATAGCAAAGAAGTACGTATTTTTATGCCCAACGGAGTCCCTGGTTGTATATACTATTTTAAACAGGAACTCAAAAGAAATAACTAATTCAGTTATAAGCTATTCACGGTGAAGTGGGCACTTTTTAAAGGCATTCCAAACAGGCACCTATGACTCATAAATATAATTAATTGCAGCCTCAGACGTTAACTTTTGAGAGTGATGAAAAGTATAAACTGTACTTATTAGTGACACAGCAATGGTTGTATTAAAAAGTGGTACGAAGATAAAAATAAACTGAAAGGGAAATTTCAAAAGGGCCTTAAAAAGTGCTCACTTTACTGTGAATAGTCTATATAATCCATTCACGGTTTCTTCGGCCTTTTGGAATCGAACCTTTGAAAAATCACCCTATGCATAACATGTCAACCTGTTGTGTTCAATCACTTGTATTCAGAAATTATATAACCCTGTGATTAACGTTAAAGTACTGTGATCTTGATTAGATTATTAATCTACTTAGTATCTTCTATGACTTGTAAGATTAATTTCGTATTAAATACGAATTAACACCATCGAGAGCAGCGACGTGTTGGCAACGGCCTGTAAGAAATAGTTCACAGTTACAATATTTTTTAAACCTCGTTTTTATGTATACTATTTGTAAATTAAACGTTGTCAATTGATATATTTGTATTGTTAGGTAGCACTGACGGAATCACATTTCATTGATGCAGTTAAAAATATCAGCGCAAATTACCGTGCATAGGCTCTAGAGTGACACGGCATTCGTATCTCCGTCCAAAGTTCAATAAGCGAAGCACACCGTGTCGCGCTCGCTCTCTCTCTCTCTCTCTCTCTCTCTCTCTCTCTCTCGTTCTCTCTCTCGTTCTCTCTCTCTCGTTCTCTCTCTCTCGTTCTCTCTTCTCTCGCTCAGGAAGTTTGTACCTGTGTAGCAGTAAAGGTATACATTTTGTTATTTCTAATTTCAGTACATTTCATACTAATTACAGCAACAATAATGATGTTTGAAATTCTAATTTACAACTGAAATGAGATTTTATTGTTTAAATACCTATTATGTGTTATTTAGATGCGATGCGATGGCACGACGCTTACAAATCCAGCAGGTTGGCAGACGTAGTGTGGAAGGGAGAATCTAAAATTTTGATCACCTTTCCCCTAGACACGCGTTTATCCCAGAATCGCGAGCAATTATACTCAGTGCCTTTCGACTGCCAGTGATGTGGCGACATGTCAATGACACGGCGTGTTTCTGAACGAAGCGTCAAGTTCGTACTTGGGTTTTTTAACTTCCTAGGTAAGTTACAATGCTGTGATAAATATTTTTTTCCACGGCAGTAATAAATATACTGTTACGTGTGTGTTTCGTTAACTGCAGCATGTTAAATGAAGTGGGCGTTGCTGCGTGGTGGTCGTTTGGCTGGCCGTGTGTGTGTGTGTGTGTGTGCGTGATTTCAAATATTTGATATGCAATATTTATACGCTTTAACTGTGAACACTTTTATGCCCACGTCTGTTCATTTATCACAATGTTGTACCTTTGCGATACGTGTTTGAAACACAGTTGTGTAACGAGCTTATGTTTCTGTGATTTTAATGTCTGCCACAATCCCTATAAAATACTAAGCCCAACCAGATAAATTTAAATAAATAATAAAATATACCTAAAAACCAGCCAGTACCAACGCATGTAAATATTAGTAGAATAAACGTTACGGTACGCCTATATGTTTGCATGTTTACCACTATCCTTTACGTTTGTCGATGCTTCAAAATATAAACATGCGACACGAGTTGCGCGCTTGAATTTACTGTGTCGTTTTGTTGGACTGGTTGTCCCTTCGTTTTAATTTATATTCCAAATAAGCCCTCCTTTTAACGAAATAACCCAACACATATTAATAACAACAGGTTAAATACTATTGTTTCCGCCACAGTTGTAACTAGCCCCGTCGTGGCTAAATATGGATGTGCATTCTGTGTAACGTGCTATATCGTGTTAACAGATAATTATAAAGCCTACATAAATATTGTCATCGGCCTAAATTGTGAACATTCGTAGTAAATACTACAGCATTCTTTGAACAGCTGTTAACAGCAACCAACGCATTTGACAGTTATAAAAGTAGAAGTCACATGGCAGTGTTTATGTTTGCGTGTAGCAGAAGGATACGTAATCAGTAACCAAAAGTAGATATTAGCAGGGCTTCAGAAAAGGCCGAAGTTATCGTGAATCAACTCTAACATGTATTGTCCTATATTAAATTCTTGCTGCTTTAAATCCAGGGAACAGACTTACCCCTTTCTAAAAACTACTGAGTGGGAAAATGAGACTGTGTGAGGCAAGGACGTTCACCAGCACTGCTGAGGAAGAGGGGTTGTGGACCTCGTGGGAATAACTGTCCGCGGCGTGTCTGCTAGGGGTTGGCGCGCAGGAGGCGTGTAATTCGAGCGTGGCGTGGGGCAAGCACTCTCTCGGGCGGTCAGGAATCAATATGCCGGTGGTGGCGGTGGCTCTTGTCCCGCTGGTACATCATAGGCGCCAGGCGACGTGAGCCGGAGGTGCAGCACCCGGAATAGCAATGCAGGTACGCCACCAACGGCGCTCCCTGCCGGAGACACAGACTACGCGACTACACAGAGGCGAAGTAAAGTGGCTCTTCCGTCTTCTCTGATTGGCTGCTGTGAGGCTCTGGGAACGGCTTGTATTCGACTGGCTACTTCACGCTGCAAAATGTTCCCTTTTTAGAAATTTCAATTCGCTTTGCCAAAATTTTGTTGACCGGTGAAGCCATTCTGCCGGCGTGTGTGACTGGAGTTTGTGGTATAGACTGTTGTTCCTCCTGCATACTTTAGAATTCTGCTCCGGAGCAGGTGATTTCCCTGGGAGAAGGCGCGAGACGGTAATAACTAGCATCACTGCTGTGTACTGCTCTTCAGAATACCGGTCACAGACATCTCCGTGGTCGAGTTCGCCAATACACCATCGGTTACAAGATTGCTGTCCACTATCCCGTTTAAAGTCTTAAGTGTTCCTCATTTTCTAACCGTAGTTCAATGTAGCACGTTTTATTTTTGTTTTATTCGCTAACCACTCCACGTTTTGGCAAATTATTGCATTAAATTTATGTTCCTAGGTTTTGGGTGTCATTAATATCCCCTCATTTGTAAGAGATGGGACAGAATAATGGAATGATATTACAAGCCATACGACAAACTGATGGAACCTGGGAAAAGAAGGAAGGGGAGGGGGAGACATGTGATGATGATGGTTTTGAATCAAACTATGGATTCGGAATTTGGGCGTACCGCCAACACACAAATAGTTCCGAAGAGATCCTCATATTAGCCTTAGAGTGCGCAAGTTTGCTGTATTAAAGGGTGATTGATCCCTTACATCTTGGATTTAGTAGTTTTCTCACTATGCCTTCCTTTTCAGAGGGAGTATGAAAATTTTTGCCGTGGCAGAGCACAGTTAATAGTTTTCGAAACTTGCTGAATTTGTTACAGCTTCACTGCTAACACTAGTAATGAGCCTTATAACAGGTGAGAGCTGAGAGCAAAAAAAAAAAGTCACTATTTTATGCGAACGTATACAGAGGTGATAGCAGGAAGATAAACCGTATCACAAAAATATCAGGATGTGTGTCAAGCCATACCTTATGTCCTGTCGGCACGCACAATGTAAAACACTCTACTGCCAGATTTCGAGAAAAAACCATACATCCAAAACGGTAAGGACTAATCCCCCTTAAGACCCTCTTCAGTGCTATTCGTGTGCCATTGCACAGTGATGATAGTTACACTGACTTCTTGGAGAAGCAGAACTTGTTGCTGGAAATCGATTTACAGTTTGGTGAAACATTGAGTCATAACGGGATGAAGATATCCTTCACGGAAGAAAATATGTTTTTGGTGTTTGCTCCTTCAGTTTTCTGAAACAATAATTTTGTGGAGATATGCCAACAGTCCATTAAATACATATGCAGGAAAAAAAAATGCTTTTTGTGCGAAATTACAACATAGTAAATGCAAGTTTGTACAACACTACACCACTAAGTTGTTTAAGTAAGTGAATGCAGGCAAAAGTGCCTGAGATTTTTAAACATATCAAGAAATATAACATTTCAAATAAAGCCTTGAAGAGTCATTACAAATAAGGGAAATGATTTTCGCCGCGACAGAAGTGGAGCCTGTAGCCAAACTGCATACCTGTGCGGTGTCGACACGCAATCATCAACGTCTTCGTGGAGCATGGCTGAAGGACTGCACCTGTTTTCTAGCCGTTTTACTTCCCTGAATCGTATTCTGGAGGTTACAGATCCTATGTCGACCACGGCCGCACTCTGAGAAATAGCTAGGAATAGGATGGCGCCTCCCAAGCGATTTTATATTCCAGTCTTAGTTTACGGCTGTGCAGTTCCTTCTTATGTGTCGCCTCTTTTCGTACCTCATTAGGAGGAACTCGTCTGATAGTATGTCTCAGTCCTCCACGCATGCGGACCACTATCGATATCTTTCATCGGTTTAGGCGTTGTTCAATCATAGTCAAGCGCGTGTTACTCAGAGACCTTTACGGATTATCAAAATGTTATTTCATTACTTAAAGTATTCGGTGCGGCTAGCCTATTATCACACGCAAACAAAATTTCCGATTCTTAATGTTTCAACTTGTCCTGTGGCCACAGTTAATCATTGCAAATGACGTAAACATAGCGTGATCTGATTTGTAGAAATTAGTGTGTTTTTTTATTGGTTGATGCTATTATCATCGTACATTAATCTCGCATAATTCACTGCTTGCGTAAAGTAAAGACGCATTGTTTCCAACACGTCTAAGGTGTAACACTTGAACACACTAATAAACGTGTAAAATGTTTCTGGGATCCTCATACGCCAGATATGGGTTAGCTGCATATTGGTATGGGTAGATACACAACTGAAAATACATCTCAAGTACACTCTAAGGTCATTGGTGTCAAAAACTTAAAATCTCGCAGTGAAATGATTCGAAGTTAATCGCATTACGGGCGTGAAAGTACCAAAAAGCATTTCCTATATTTGTAGTGTATTTTATATTTCTTTAATACAGCAAATAGCAAGCAATGTGATGTACATGGTGCAAAATTGGAAAATAAATTACTGAACCCTGCTACATTTTAATCAATTTTTTGCGATACAAATTTCGAAATTGTTGCAAAATTATCGTGGTTGACTACAGTCCAAATTAATTGATGAACTTATCAGAAAAAGACAAAGAAATTTCTTTGAAATTATTTATGTGGTTTGTACATCATTTAAAAATAAACGTAGCCAGAAGTTAAATCATAATCGCAGGCGAAGAAAGTATCCGATTTTAAATGAATCTCTTCATGGTCATACTGTGACTTCAAGAAGGAATTTACCTGAAATCAAACACTGTGTTTGTGGGACTTGCTAAAGTGAAATTTATTTAGCGGTATATTTAAGGTTAGTGATAATAATTATTCTTAATAAATGTACCTGATAGCTGTTTTAAGTTGATTTGGTATCTTTACAAATGTTTTTAAAATATAATATTACTAAACCATGATACATTTTTTAAATACAGAAACAATTAGGTACTTAAAGATCCTTAAAACAAATAAAAGTGGCAGGAAGACATGCGTGCCATAGGGTAATTTGAGTGGCGACGCTGGAGGTCGTTGTTAGTGCAGAGTCAGCGGGACTGACGGACCCTGATGGTACAGGCTATTCACGGTAAAGTGATCACTTTTGAAAACACTCTCGTTTAGAACAATAGTGAATAAAAATGTTTTGTTTTAGCCTTATGCGTTAACTTCAGAGTGCGGTGGAATATAACACACACTCTTTATTACATACACGGAGAAAATTATTTTAAAACGTGGTCAAAGGATACAAAATGGCTGGAAAGAAAAAGTCACTAGGGATTCAAAAGTGCTCACTTTTCCGTGAACAGCCTATACTTGTCTATCGCCTTGATGACTGGTTAGCAGGGGGATACTGGAATGTAGAGCGTGTCGCACTCGCACGCTAACAAGGACTTGGTGATCTTCCCGCTCAATTCTAAAGGAATTCAATAAAAACTGATTAAGTTAAACATTACAGCTCTGAAACATGACTAACATCACCTCGGTACACACTGGAACATTGCCTCCTTCCAGCGAACGGAATACTTGTTTATGTAAACTTCTCACAACTGTGCGGGTGAGACGTAACTTTTCCTTCTCTAGAAACTACTTCCTAGAAACGCCAAGCTTTCGGAAACGGAGAGGCGACTGTACTAACGTTAAGATTACAAATCGCTCAAGCCTTTACCTGCATGCGTAAGATCTGGATTCATGGCACTCACTTTATATGCCCCGCCTTAGCAACAACCTTAAACATTATGTGCCAATTCTCGTGTCCGTGAAACGAGCGAGGTGGCAGCGATAAACAACTAGACTCGCGTATTCGAAAGGACCCAGGCTCGATTCCCAGTCTGACCATCCCGATATCGGTTTCCCATGGTTTCCTTAAATCACTCCAGGGAAATTCTGGGATGGTTCCTGCTTCTCCGAACAAGTTTGCTCCGTCTCTTAAGACCTTGCAGTCGACGAGACTAATTCCTAACCACATGGCTTGTTTTTCGTGCCTTAGTTGGTTGGAACGACAGCTTACGTGCGACGGGTTCTGTATTCGATTCCTGTGTAATATATAAATGGTTTAAATTTTTAGGTGTAACATTTCTTAACTTCATTGTGTAAGTCCCCCCTTCCCACCCCAAATTATTTCTAAATTAGTCTATCAACAAAGTAGTAATGTGTTTCTTTCTATGTATTCAGAAGAATCATGTAAAAAATACTTTATTGTTTCCTAGTTGTCACTTACATTGTACATGTGTGTGTGTGTGTAATTATATATATATATATATATATATATATATATATATATATATATATATATATATATATATATATATATATATATATATAAAGTGTTCACGGTAAAATGAGCACTTTTGAAAGCCCTGCTTAGTATCTACTTGTATACACGTTGTGTATTCTTCCGCCTTATGTAAAATTAACATTGCCACTGGCTTACGCAATTTATACATGCGTCGGTCAAATGAAACTGTAAAATTATAAAGAAAGTAAATACTTTACAAATCTGCTAATTTTTACACTTCGATGAATTTAAAAAAACTAACACAAACGCTTATCCTAAAACTTTTTATTCGACGTTAAGATATGGAACTAGTTACCATCCATCGTTACCAACTTTTCTGGTCGAATGTCACTCAGTGCGTTTATTAAAATATATGTATGCACGGGTAGTGACTTTTTTATACAGTTCATTTCTAAAGTGCGAACTTTATCGTGAACAGCCTTTATAAACATATATTATGCACATACAAGATTCAGGTATCTCAGTTCGATCGACAAACTTCGGCTGCAGGTTAATCACGAAAAAATAAGTTACAAACATATATAGGTGACCTATGGTCTAACGTGAATACTAAGGGTGATACACATTTTTTAAGTTCGAACTGAAGCACCTGTTTATTGCAAATACAGGAGATAATATTTATGATGCAACACTGATTAACTGGGTAAGGGTTAACTGGAAAAATATTTTCAACCACCACAATACATTTTGCTGTCATCAAAATATTTCATCTAAATAATCACGGTTACAACCCCTATTTCGAAATAACTTTTATGTCGCGGTAGCATTTGGGGTTTTAAAAATGGATTATTAATCCTTGTGTAAATACTCTAAGCATCACTGTTTGAGTAATTCGTGTTTTATTTTAAAAATAGTATTTACCAATACCTGGCAGGTGGTGCACGCACAATACCCTATAACACATTGTTGTGGCTATTAGAGGGTGGGGAAGATTCCAGAGAGGGGTACATTATAGTCAGTGGTACCGTAATAAAATATTTCTTCAGTTACATCATCAAAAATGTGTACCTCCCTTAGAATTAATTTTAGAGCATCGGCCGTATTTATGTTTTCAACTTCTTTTTTCGTGATTAACCTGCAGCCAAAGTTCGCCGGTCAAATTTCGATCAATCCTGTCTATATATAGCCCTATACATAGTTACAGAATTACTCTGTATACACGGAGCGTTTTAAAACCGCAAATAGATTAACTGCAGTCGTAAAAGTAGTAAAGAATTTATCATTCTCTAATATTAGAATAACCGATGATACCTTACAGTGAATTTATTAAGCGCGGTGTCTACACGAAACCGCTGTAAGCCTTTGTCGATAACCCGTTACTCAATAAAGAGTATGGTACTTGTCATCGCCGTGATCTTGGTAAAAGCACATTCTAACGTGCAGATTACTAATCGGTATTGAAAGGAAATGTTATCTAACTAAATCTGAAGGCAGATTCAAAGTCTCCAGATTGCTAAAAGTCGTCACCTAAATGTGTTATGGACGTGCGTCTGTTGAGATATTTTCACATTAGCTGTACGTTTTTTACATTTATTTCTTGTGCGAAGAACGCAGGTGGTTGGCTTAGTAATTCACACAGTGAGATTTTTTTTTTGGTCCCAGGACGCTGTCTAGAAGTGTTCCCGCTTCAACCCCTGTCTTAATTCTGCTACTGCACAACCAGAAAAAAACGCATTTTGTATTTGGTCATGGTTTCGGGAGGTTGCGAGTTCGTGATTTCAGCTCTACTCCAAGCTAATGTCGGTGTAACACCGTAATATAAACATTCCCAATCACTAATTTACTAAATTAATATGTTAAGTCTCGGTGCACAAAAGGAAACAATTGATTTATTGCTGTACCCCCTCTTCGTATGACATATCACATCATATATAACATAATTCAGATTGGCTGGAAATGGCAGCTTGTTTTCGGATTAAGACAGCGAGTTCAAGCCTTCTATTAAAATAAACAGTCGATGTGTCGTTGCCGTTTTAAAACCTGATTGGCCTCTATGAAGTGACGTCAATTTCGTTGAGAGATGTGGTACCGTACCATGCCAGTGGAGACGGCCAACTTTTACCTTTTACTGGCAAACGGCTGGCAGACAACCAGCGTTGTGTTCGCGATTTGCTATCTTCTGTGCGTCACGGTGAGCATGAGAAAATGAGGCGCAGGTTCGCAAAGCTCACGCACAAAGTAAATATGAAGGTTTAGAAGGTTATCACAAAAATATGTAAAATGAACATATTTTTCTTTAAAAGTAATCTACTTATATCTCCTTTATACCGGCCAATATTAAATCTTTCCTAAGAGAAACGATTACAAGAATATTTCATAATTCTACAAAAATAATTCGTAAACGAGGCACTTTGGGGTAGAGTTTTCGGTAAATTTAATTGCGTGAATCATGTGAGATTCTAAGAATAACACAAAATGTGTAAAAAAAATGGCGTAAAAATATTGTAATTAAAACCATTATAATCATTGTAAATATTTAGTTTTTATTTCAAATAAGAGAAAATGACATTAGAAAACGTGACCGACGAATCGAAACGATGACGTTATGACACAAATGTTTGACTGAAGGTAATACATAAATAACTGATTATTACGTCCGCTAAACACAACACACTAGTTGAAGTTAATATGTTTCTGGAAGCCAGTAAAGAAACATCAAGGTAATAGCAATTTTCCTGCCTACGTTTTGAAGGAAATATTTTGTGCAAATGATACATCCCTTTAACGCGATATCTTAAGCCGCACTGAAACGTGCAAATTTACGGTGCGATAAATATCTTGACAGCGAAGCATTGCGCAGGCACAATATTTACACACAAAGTCCGCCAAAAAAATAGGGCGGCCGTTTCTTAGATTTTCTATATTCGATTCCGAACACACGTAGATCATTATTTATGTATATGTTTTGTGTTTATGTATGTAGCATTCCCTCTTAGTATTTTACAACGGTACTTATATGCACTGATATAATTCAAAATGTCGAGAGACAATAGCAATATTTACTGGGGCTATTTTATTAAATTATAGATAAGATTATAGAAACAATAAAAAAAGCACTTAAGTTACAGGAAAACTAAATCTTAATGGTATCAGATGAGTGATTTCGAGAGACGAAGAGAGAGAAAGCAAAAGTATCTATAGGCTGTTCATTTTAAAGCGAGCACTTTAAGGCCCTTATTAATTTTTCATTTCATCCAATTTCCATCTTCCTACTGCTGTTTAATATAAACATTGCAGTATGACCAATAAACACAGTGTATACATTTCACCACCATCAAAATTCAATGCCTGAGGCTGCAATAAGATATACTTATTAGCAGTTAATGCTTGTTGCGAGGGCCTTAAAAAGTGCTCACTTTATCGTCAACAGCTTATAACTAGGCTTACCAGCCAAACGACGACACACGCCGCAGCACATGCTGCAGCGGTCGTACCTCACTCGAAGAAAAGAACAAAGTAGGTGACATTTATTTCCTATCGAAGAATAATACAGCGCCGTCGTCGCTGCACAATTGACCAGGACACAAGCTAGTGCGCTTGCCAGATGCTTACCCTGCAGGGGAAAAATAACAAGACGAGTTCTAGTAGAAATATGAAGACTCACGAGTTACGTGACTGTTGCAGCAGGCAGGGCGTGTTGGAAGACATTCGAGGACAGTGTAGACACTGTGTCGTGCAGAGCTGAGGAGGATGACGGGGGTGGTCGAGTGTGATGTGATGTTGGTTCAGGTGGGGGCGGCGAGACGCAAGTGTTTGCCGCCCCCAACGCTGATCGCCGCCCCCGCCGCCGCATTCTTCCTCGACAATGCGTGCGCTTGTGTGGCCACCCACGACTCTGGCGAGGCTGCACGCACATACGTTCTGCGCTCTCAGAGCTCTCCTGGGACCCATCTCATACTATTACAAGTCTAGGAATTACACGGTAGTTCACTTGTCATTTGTAGAAAAGTTCATAACAGGTTTCATAGAGCCACACCACGAGTTAACACTTGGTATTTTAAGTAATTTCTTACAAGCGTGGTTTGGTTTCTGTGAAGAGACTTCTTGCAAGTCTATACAAAATCAAGTAACGTCTTATTCTTCTGCTGTGGCAGAATCCCCAGAAATTGGGAAAATTATCGGAGCTTTATTTATAGCCTCGCTTATTAACGGTTTACCCTAGAAGTTCACGAAAATCAGTCCGTTTTATTTAACGTTTTATAATGTTAAAATAATATCGCACAAATGGCGAAACTACAGTAAAAAATGTGAAAACTTTCACACATATCGCTGGACGTGTAAAAACAAATTTACGTGTCAGCTGGTTTTACTTTGAAGTATGGAAGTTTTCAGCCATTCGAAAGACGACGACAAACTGTTACAGAAGCAGGTGGAATCACTGATCAACTTATTGCTTGCGGTTCCAGACCACCTTGCAGCGATAACTTGTCTTGTTTGAGGCGTGATTTCCACTTACCTCTTCGTCTACGGCGAAACCAAAGAAAATATGAGAGAAAATGGAAGACGAAATGCACAGATTTACCCCGCCCCTCTTTTTTTATGATGAACTAATAACAAATAAAAAATGATTCAACTTTTCCTAATGAAACCGATAACAAAAAATTTTTGTGAGAGTAATACTTTATACTAAAGGAATGTAAATATTAGACGACTTTTTAAAAAATTAAACACAAATAAGTATACAGAAATAAAAAATTAACTTTAAAAACCTTTTACAACAAAACTTTTATTTATAAATGAACTAAAAAGATAAAAATAATTATAGGAGTAGTTACAGAATTTGTATACCTTTTAACACGTGGTCAAACAGCCGCAATAAAATTTACCAAAGGCTGTTCACGGTAAAAACAGCACTTTTGAAAGCCCTGCTTAAGATCTACTTGTATGTACGTTGTGTATTCTTCCACCATAAGTAAAATTAATACAGTCATGGACCCCATCATCACTTTATTCGTGTGTCGATCAAGTGAAATTTTAAAATTATTAGAAAAGTAAATATTTCGCAAATCTGCTCTTTTTTTTACACTTTGATGCATAAAAAAAGTAAAAAGCGAAAAAATTATTTAAGTTGTTACAAATGGTTACCTAACACGTTTAATTTGACGTCAAGATATGGAAATATTTTACATCCATCGTTACCAACTTTGCTCGGTATATGTCACTCAGTGCGCCGTTATAACATATGCAGGCAGGAGCAGTGACTTTTTTCTTAAGATTGATTTCAAAAATGCTCACTTTATCGTGAACAGCCTTTACAAATTGATATTGTTGTATCAATTTATATTAAGTATATAAAAGCCTGACGCAATATAGAAAGTATACCTCATTTGTGTAAGCGTAGTAAGCACATTTCTTGCGTTAGTCTCTTAACTATTCGCACCAAGCTTCTGTATACTAAATATAAATTAATAAAACATATTAATTTGTAGTACAGTTCATTACGGCTGCTCGATCACGTCTTACAAGTACTACAAATTCTGTAACTACTCCTATAATTATTATTTTTTATCTTTTTAGTTCATTTATAAATAAACGCGTGGTTTAAAAAGGTTTTTTGACAGTTAATTTATTTTTCACTTTTTAGCCTCATCAATCTATTATATAGGTAGACAATTTAAACATTCACAGACTAGTGGCTGCTAGTGCTTCGGTGGGCGCCGGACAGACACTTCACAGACACCTACCGTACCTACATACAAGTGAAGTTAAATAAAAGATTGTAAAAAATCACTTAAGTTAAAGTGAAACCAAATCTTAAACTTTGCCGTTGATTCGCAGTGAAATGAACACTTCTGTAAGCAATGCTTAATTTATTATTTCTACTCATCGGGTATTCTTCTACCAAATGTCAAACTTGACTGCTGAGGGCCTAGCTATTAGTATTTATGTTGCTATCAAGATTGACTTCAGAACTGGTAGAAACACTAATGGGCCATGTCTTGCTTTAAAGTGCATAAAACAAAACGAAGCCCTATACCCATTCCAATGGCCAATCTATTAAACTTCACAGTCGTATGACTGAGGCACAAAAATAATTTTGCTGTGAACTGTAATATAAAAGGGTGCTAAATGTTTATAATAAAATAATACATACGCAGTAGCAAAAATATCATGGGTAAATTAAAAAATATCCGGATAAACGTGAACCACCTAGCTGCAGTAAGAAATTATCACAAACTAATGTTAGGGTACACTGATATTTGTATCTGCGCTTGTCCTCAACCTGACTTCGCCCGTCGCCACACGATCTGTCCAAACCGCATCAAACAGTGAAGAGGATGTTTGTTCCCAATAAATCCGCGATTTTATCATGTAATTGAAAACAATACTTTCATATAACCTAGTAGCATTAAAATTACGAGACTGTGTGCTGACATTTGAAATCATATATTATGTGAAAATTCCACGTTGTTTTAACGAAAGTAGCAATTATCGGCAAAACAGTAATCCAATTTTGGTAATCGGAAATTGGTTATTATGGAGATAACATGTGCCCTCCTTTTTATAATTCTCTTTACTGCTAGTTCCAGCAACTTTTCTTTTATTTATAACTTAAAGAAGCCGCCTAGGCGAGGTTAGAACTACATTATAAAGTATCTGTCATGGTTTTCTTTATGAAACTATTAAACACGTGTATCCATGGCGCATATTTAAGAAAACACAAATTTCAGATGAGGGTGGAGTAGTGCTTTCTGTGGGCTGTACATATTATAAAACACCATTTCGTGTTCACAGCATAGAAAAATATAAAACATTTTATACGGTTGTATCTCAAAAATGACCCTATATGAAATACATACCGCAATGAGTGTAGGGTTCTCCGCTTAACTTTGCTGCAGACTTCCCGTCAATGATGCATGGCAAGTCCTATATTTGCACGCAACAAGAAAGAAACAATGCACACTATTTCAGTGCTTTGCACGTAGAGTTGGAGTACTTGATGAGCGTGGCTGTATCTTCCTTGTAGCTTCCTTTCTTTTGTGCCACTGCCTACTACAACCACGAGCGAACGAGTCGTCTGAGAACTAAAACACCCAGCAGTTTCTTGGAGCGATTTCGTAAATCCATTGACCCAAAATTTGAGCTCGTGTCCCCTGGAAGCAAGCTCACTGCGCTATAGGCTATTCACGGTAAAGTGAGCACTTTTAAGGCCCAGCAACTCATCACACACTGTATTAGCACTGAAAATATATCTTATGGTAGCCTCAGGCATTAATTTGGGTTGAGACCGTGGTATGAAATGCAACACTGTAGATCATTGGTCGAAAAACGATTTAGAAATGTGGCTTAATTGATCACATTACCGTGAACAGATATGACATTCGTTGAAAAACTACGACCTAAACAATTGCAACTTTTCCGTGAACATGCTAAACCCGACCAAGTCACATGGTCAACACATTGAAACGTTTTTAATCTAATTCATAATACCAATACACTGACATGTGTAAATAATTTTACATGCTGTTCACGATAAACTGAGCACTTTTAAAATTCTGCTTAAGTCTACTTGATGCACGTTGTTATGCTCCGCCCTTTGTAAACTCTACATTGTCAGATCTCACCACTTTATTCATGCGTAAGTCAGTGAAACTGTAATTTATAAAAAAAGAGTAAATACTTTACAATCTGCTGATTCACACTTTGATGAATTAAAAAAACAGAAAGCGAAAAAAAATAATTTAAGTTATCACAAATGGTTACGTTAACGTTTTTTATTTCGCCGTTAAGATATAGAACTACTTTTCTTCCATCTTTACCAATAAAATGCTCTCTTAATCGCGAACAGCCTTTACCAGTTTTAATTTAATATAACTGCATTAAAAATTACTTAGAGGAAATATAAAAAGATCCCAAAGCACTTGTTTGTTTACATAAAGAGTTCTATTCTCAAATCGTATCCACGTCGTTTATGATAGTCGTATTGGTAGGAAAGCCAATGTTCCAATGTTGGAACATGGAGGCCGTGTTCCAATTGGCACTTTTTGTTTACAAATGTCCATTTAATCCGTTTTGCCTACAAAGTCTATGGCGCATTTTTTGTAATTTGCGTTTTGCGTTTCGTCAGCTTCGAAGCAGACAGGGGGCAAGTTGTGCGCAGCCAGCGTGATCGCTCTACCCCATGTTCACTCCAAGCAACGAGCTGACTAAAGAATTCGTTCGCTTGGCCGCGATCCCACGCGATGCGCCAAAACGAGAAGTACGGCAACTAACGGAGTTGGCAAGTGACTGCGCTATAAATTAAACAACAACGGACGCTCTTCTTCCTGGTTTTCACGCGATGGGCGGAAGTAGGCGTGGTCGAATTCAGAGTCGCGATCGATCCTGCCGGAGTGATTAATAGAGGGGAACACGAGAGATTAATAACTCCGCAAAGGTACTCCGCGGTCGTTCTTGTGACGGCTCCGCCTTTTTCGACGTAAGAAACATGAATACTTGCCATACACACCCAACTCTCTGACAGATGTACGTGACATTAAGGGTCGGTCTCACCCAACATGTCGAATGTTTTATTTGGGTATAGGATGTTCACGATAAACTGAGCACTTTTGAAAACCCTGATTATGATCTACTTTTATACGCCTTGTGTATTCTTCCGCTATATGTAAAATTAACATTCTCATGGGCCTCAACACTTTATTCATGCGTCGGTTAAGGGAAAGTAAGTATTTTACAAGTTTGCTCATTCCTGGAATTATATGCATTAAACGAAACAGAAAAAAAAAAAAAAAAAAAAATTAAGTAATTTTGGTATTCACATATGTTTACCTAGCACTTTAATTTCAACGTTAAGATAAGGAACTCCTTTCCCTTCGTCGTTACAAACTTAAACTGGACGCTTGCCAGTCATTGTGCAGGTAGGGGCAGTGACATTTTCTAGAGGTTGGTTTCAAAAGTCCCAAATACCCGTAAACAGCCTATACCATAAAATACTATAAAATAACGGAAAATATCATATTATAGAGCATTTGCATTTCGCAAAATGCCTTCACATGTAGCCGCCGAATTTTATCCATGCGTTATCTGGTTATTGTGCAACGGCAAAAATCTTCCTATTATTTAAAATTATGCTGGTCTAATTATGTCGTTACTAGATGAAAAAAATGAGAATTTATGTTGTTCTACAGCGTAATGTATATTGCCAGAGAGCTATAGCTGTAGTTTCGAAATGGGTGCCTCAGTATCTGAAATATCCATAGTCCAGTAACTCAACATGGCGTTCATTCCGTTCAGTTTCTACGTAATAAACTGAACAAGTAGCAGCAACACGTGCACTTCAAGTTTTGTCCAGGTGAAGTAAACCGAGAACATAAACACATGGTAAACATGGAGACAATTATGCCAGCATTAATACGCAAAACCAACTAACACGTCAGCTTGGCTTCTAACTCCATACGAGCTCATGCGGTCTGAATGCTTCCGACTGGTTGGCCATCAACAGTGAAGGAAAGGTCTCATTCTTTTTCCTTGCTATTTTTTTTTTTATTTTCAAAATTTTTAACTCCAACTGTTGCTTTCCCATTGCCGTTTAGTACTTGTGACCTACTTCTAAACCGAAACATGAAGCTGAGTTATATAATTATGTATAGTAATGTGTTTCTTTACAGCCACCATTGCTGCCACGTAGGCTACTTAGTAACACCAACCGAGTTGTCAATTACAATCTTCCCACCCTGAACGTGTACACAGATGTGCTACTGTTTCACTTCTCCCAGGGAAATCAATAAAGAGATATTTATTTAGCAATTTATGTTGCATTGAACTTTGATAATGGAAACTCTATATAGTCTCTTCGCGGTTTCTTCACACTTTTTGAATCAAAAGTTTTAAAAATCACATGTATGGCGTGTTTTTTCCCCCAAGATATTTCTTATATCACAAGCATTTTATACTCCTAATAAAATAAAATATCTTATTTTTAATTTAATTTAACTTTTACATATATTGTGTAATTAATATGAATATGAACGGCGAAAAAATATGCGGTGCGTTGTCCCTTTGGCGTAACTCCTAATACTTAACTTTGTTTGCATACCGCGGAAAAATATCCTGGAAGTATAACTTTAGGAGTATTTAAGAAAAGTTGGAAGTTACCATGAATATACTATAATCGATATTTCTAGCTTGTATGGAAGTTCAATACAAGGTGTTTTCATACTACATGTCGCAATTCAAACCACAGCATCTATGAGCAAATATAAACCAGGGATATTGAGAGCAAAATGTTCGGGAAATTTATCTAGTGTATTTAATTGGAATTTAAGTTAGCAAAACAGCGCCGAGAGTCCGCAACTGCACGTACCTATGTGTCCAACAAGTTGCATATCACGAAGGCGAACGGATCTGGTGCGTATTGTGGTGACCGCCTATACATACGCCATTATGAAAATACGTGCAGATCCTAGATCGCCAATACTGTTTAGGCCATCATGGAAATACGTGCAGACCCTATATCGCCAATACTGTTGTTTTGTGTGTTGTGGGAAATAAAACGCAATCACTTCTGGCAGCCTTTACCACTCTATCGCATATCTACTATTGTCCATGTAGTTTGACACACGTGTACAAACAAGCAATCTCTAGCAGCGCCCACGTACCTCGAGTTTATAGTGTCCTATGTGCAGGTGCTCTTCGCATGGCGCCCCAGTTTCATTCTTCATTTTCAAAAGACAAGCACTTTTATATGCACAAAATACTTTAACCAATTTGGATTTACACAAACTGCATTACAGATTGGTTATATAAGTATACAAGCACGTGTTTACCAGTGTTCTAACCTCGAATCCTATCCACACGGAGACTGGTTTTGCGCAGCGAGTGACATCTCTCTAACCGATATTCACTCTACAGTTTAGACGGCTCTTAAAACGAGCTCTCGGGAGCCAATGAGGTTGAAGCGAGGTGAGTGTGAAGCAACGCCGGAGTGCGATGGCAGAGGAAACGGGATATCCCCCAGAAAACCCGCTGACTATAGCGGCATCGTCCGGCACGACTCCCACGTGCGGAAATCCGAGAGAGGCATCGCCGAGAATCGGTCCAGTTCGCTTTGGTGGAAATAGGTCGCCGCTGTAGCCACTGCGCCACCGCGGCCCCGAGAAGAGTAAGGAGGCAGCCATGGCCTGTAGAAGGGAACAACCCCGGCGGTCGCCTAGAGTGATTTCGGAAATGTCAGGATGGCTGCAACATGGTACTGAACCCTTGTCCTTTATAATGCGAGTCCAGTGTGTTACCACTGACTTACCTAGCTCAGTTTTACTTCTATCGTTGTAAATAAATATCTATCTTTATGGTCTCTTCTCCGTTATGATACTCGCCCTCGTGAGTTTGTCTAAATGGCTATTTCTTTATTAGTATGCGTTGATACTCTGAATGTTCCCTTCATCTACGTTATTAAAGACCCTTACAGAATAGAAAAATTCTAGCATTTGACTTTGTAGCCTTTCCTTCGATGAAATCACAGATACACAATACAACTGTAGAGTCAAAGTTCAGACAATTTAAAATCGGTTCAGGAATATTCGTTAAAATGTGCAATTTGTTTAGTAAATCATTAAACATCAGGGATATATTTTTCGTAGGCACTGCCTGTTTTTAAAATAAGCTTACGTATTTATTTAGAAATCATTTAGAACAAAAAAACTGCTTGTTCACTTTATTCATAAGTATCAATTCATGTGTTTTCTCTTCATATCACATTCACTTGCCATTTCTTAAACTTAGACGATCTTCGTTGAATGTACAGAGATAAAAATCTCCTTATGGTAAACAAATATTAATTACACATAACATCTAATAGATTCTTGGTAAAAACTCCATATGAAACATGTCGAGAAACAAACGTGAAGTCAATAAGTGAAGTTAAATGTTGAAGTTTTCAATTGTGCAAGGGCTTTAAGGCAATACGAGAGGGCTGCCTTTGAATCGTAGCTGATTGTTATGTAAAATTTATAACAGGTCTTTCTGATATGTTTTAGCCCTAATTAGAAAATGAATAGCCTACTTGGGAAGAAAATTATACAAGACGAGTTCAGAAAAAATGTTAGACTTTTATGCAACATCCGGTTGAAGATTTCTATTATAAATACGTAAACGTCAACACCCCAGCGACGTCATTTGCCTTCACAATAATCACGATGTGTTCTGCTCTTCCTAAGAACGGCGAGTAAGCAGTGGGAAACCGAAGTATAGCTATATTTTGCTTCACGTGACAAGAGTATGGCAAAGCTGCCTTCCGTGGCGCAGTCCATTGGGGCGCCACCAATTTGGGGTACGGGAGGTTCTGGGTTCAAATTCCAGGTAAGGCATGGGTGTTAGTTTAAGTTGTCCGTAAGTTAGTTTGTAAGCCGTCCCCTGATAAGCCTTCAGGCATAATACCGGAAGATGTTAATAAGCCCTTTACAATACAATAAAATACAAGATGGCAGAAGAAAAATGTCCTCGGCATCGTGTATAAGATTACTCTCATGCACGATATTATCTGGTATTAGGATGTTTTAATTAATTTAATTTGGAAAAATTAATTGTTCTTGGTTCTTACAAGGTGTAAATATAATACGTACGGATTTTTAAAAGACAGACAATTTAAAAAGTTAGAACGTTTCTATGTACCAGTATACATAGGTAATATCGCCACTTTGTTAGTGAATCTAGACTGACTCATCATTACAAACGTCAGATTCTTGGACTAAGATTAAGATGGAGGACGTGAACTGGACTCTGTATTATTAGAGGTCTGGAAAATTCGCAAGCTCTATGACCTAAGGGCTGGCCTTATCAAGACTTTTGTACAACAGTACAGATAATCCCGTTCGTTGCTTGCTGTTACAGTAGGAGGCGATGAATTATGCCACATGTTCACTATTGGCTCAAGGTCCTCCACGAGGCATCATAAAACGCGTGGGAAAATTGCATAAATTAAGCTGGACTCACAAGCATACGTCGCATCAGTCAGTCAGTCAGTCATTCCCTTGCGTTTTCGCCCGTCAGTTTAAAGCGATTCATAACAATCCGTAGTCAATCCTTTTGTACAGCAAAATTTCTTTGTGAAAACTTAACATTGTGATCATTCTTAACTATGAGGTTTATTTTGGATGTAAATGCATTTTTACGAGAGAAACCTTTATTTCGTGATAATTTATATTTAATTATTTTTTTGCATTTTAAATTCCTGAATTTACCACCAAAGATAAGTACACATATATCCACCGTCTTGCATTTTATTTTAAAATGTATATTCACGTTTTGTGGAATATCGTCAGAAGACAGTGGCCCGTCCGTCCGTCCGTCCGTCGAAAGTTAAAAGTTCGAGAAATATTTGACGATTGGTCGAAGATCACATGACCGCCGGACAGACGGGAGACTGACGGGTTCGACGGATGGTTGCGAGTCCACCTTTACATAAACTTACAAGTTACAGCTTGTGAAATAAACTCGCGAAATTTTCAGGTCTATAAAAATTTACATCGCTGTTGGTATACGCTGTTCACGGTAAAGTGAGCACTTTTGAGGCCCTAGTTACTTTTTAATTTCAGCCATATTATGATCCTTTAACCATATTTTCAATTAAATTTTGTCATGTAAGAAATAAACACCGTGTGTACATTCCATTGCACTCAGGAGTTAACGTCTAATGCTAACATAAAATACTATTATTGACTACTTTTCCAATTGAGGAGAGAAGGGTTTCAAAAGTGCTCACTTCATCTGGAACAGCCTTTAATGCAAGGAATCCACGAGAGGCAGAACTTTAATATAAGCCTGACACGCAGTTTGATACTTCACTTTGCAAAGCAACATACTAGGTTTAGTCTTCTCAATCTTCCCCTCCCCCTTCGTAGCCACCAAGTGGTTAACTCGAGTGGAACGGGACACCTGGCAGGCCGTAACTAACGAACAGTGCCGACAACTGAGCCAGCACTGTTATTACTCCAGCCATATTTCTTTTTCTGTGCGTGCCTCCATTCGCCTTCGCAGCCCAGTCTCCAGGGGAGTAAGAGAAGAAGGGGGGAGGGGGAGGGGGAGAGAGAGAGAGAGAGAGAGAGAGAGAGAGAGAGAGAGAGAGAGAAGACGTCCGCACCTGCCGCCTGCACCTGACGGTCCAGACAGACGCCAGTTTCTTTTTTCCCCTAGCCCCATGTGCGCGAGTCGTTTTTCTCCCCGGCGCCGCGCCGTACTCTAGGAATCTGTTCTGCTCGGTTATGTTTCCTCTTTAGCCCCTTCTTCAAAGCTCCTCCCCCCCCCCCCCCGCAAGCGTATTTACTCTTTGTCATCCACCTCCACGGGGAGCGACCGACTTGCCTCCTGTAACGCAAGAAGCGACTTAAGGTTGGTTTACCATCCAATACCGGAGAATTAAGAGTTTTACTTGTAACTCGACAAGTACACGGAAAATAAGTTTAGCATTTTGCGATTGATCTATCAGCTGTTAAGGCCCATATTTCCCATTCCTACAGATTTTGCGAGAGTTAATTTTTTGAATACGAACAGGAGCTAATATCGTAAAATCCTCTTACGGTTTTGTTACAAATTATTTTTATTATGTAGTATAATTTTTTCAAAACAAAAAAATGGTATACTTTAATCCAATTTATTAATTAACGAAAATGATGTTTAGGTTGCATTTGAGTTAACTCTGTGCCAACATTATTTTAAAAAATCGTACCTGTGTTCACATTCCAGTTGAATAAAGGCTCATCTTTGATATTATGTAATTCAGTAACACCACATTATTTGTATCTCGGATCTGAAAAAATATAAAGTGTAGAGGTCTATACTTATAAATAAACTTACATAGGCAGCTGTTATAATATTATCAATTTCCTCTACGTGCCAATAATAGCCTCATTCATATTTCACATAAATTGATGTCAATTTACGCCCAAATATATTATTTGATCCCAGAGCTTTTCAAATCGTTAATTTGTTTTCCATCAAAATACACGAAAACTAAAGTACTGATTACAACGCATGCTGAAATTACAACATAATACATAATAAGCAGGGGCCACGGTGGTTTAGTGGTTAGACTACTCGCCTCCCACCTAGGCGAATCAGATAAAATTTCCGGTGGGGTCGCTTCTGGATTTTCGCATGTGGGAACCGTGCCAGACGATGGCGCTGGTCAGCGGGTTTTCTCGGGGATCTCCAGTTTCCTTCGCCCTTGCAGTCTGGCACTGTTCCATCCTCACCTCATTACATCCTCGTCGGCTCTCAAGACCCCTATGTCAAGAGCCGCCCGAATCTCTCCACTCACTCATAATAAACGATCACGGCAGAAGTTGATATGAATACTAACGAATACAGAAAATGAAAAAAAATAAAATAAAAATAATCGTCCCTTAAATCTGAATGGCCAAAACTACGTTAGATTTGCGTTACGTTGAAGTTTTGTCATCTTTTGGTGTGGAGAATTTACCTTTGCGTTGTTCTTAGTTCAACGCCAACGTACTGCTGCGCTATCTGTACCTGAACATAACTACAACGCGAAGTAAACTCTGCAAGCTCCATGTTAACTTGAACGTGAATCGGCCTTAAGGGACGACTTATCGTCTCGTCCACCCGACACCTCGTACAAACATTTCCTAGATAAAATACATTCTTATTATTTATACACCCCTCAGACCGCCCCTTGGAGGACCGAGACGAACCCGAATACATCGCACCGACCCACAATTTACACGGCTTGACATGACAAATTTAAACTCTCCACGCTGAGTATCGGAAGCTAACTTATGGGTCAGACTTTTACGAAGGTTCAAATGATAAAGGTGGTAGTAAAGATTTTGAATGCTCGGTCGGCACAGACATATTTGTGAAGTGATTTACAGGTGTATGATGGGTCTGTACATATATACTAGTGGGTTTATTTATAAATGTAAAGCGATAGAGTAGCAATTACTTTCCTTCGCGACCCTTCTGATGTAAATGCACACACCTGCCCGTTAAACGAACTAAGCAGCGCCTCCCATTCGAAATACCCGTTTCTGAAAAAAAAATAACTGGCAGACTTCCAGAGTTGTTTCTTTAAGAAACGAATGTACATACACTACGGACCGCGCGGGAAGACAATTCGTTTTATTTAGAAACGCTCATATACAGTTAAGAACGTATATTTCAGGCTCACTGTGAAAACATACTATAGTCCATCCCAAAAATGAGTGCACTATTTTGACGGTTCTAAATTTAGCCCTTCGTACGACTTTCGATGGCAGAACTTTTGTGTCGATATACTGGGCAGGATGGCAATCAGCTGAACGTGTTTTTGTAAACGTTATCTGCTTTTGCCATGGAAATAGCTGGGTCTATATACAGGAAAACCTTCGGAACTGTAAAAAAAAATGCGCTAGTTAGTGTAACAGACCATAACTGAAATTTGATGGCCATGATGGAATCGCCATTTCCCCTACCTCTTTTCAGTTCGACCCTAAAAACTTTTGAAAAACAGCTTCAAAACAGGATCGTAAAATATTAGTAATCCCATACGAGTTGTTCTTAAATGTCACGTAGAAATTAAAACCACGGCATCTATGGGCTAATAGAAGCAATAAATTCTAGTAAAGGCTATTCACGATAAAGTGAACACTTTAATTCAACCTTAGCAAAACGTCACTGCTCGTACCTGCACATATTTTAAAGGACTCACTGAGTGACGTGAGCCCAGTAAAGTTGGTAACGATGGAGGGAAAGTATTTCCGTATCTTAAAGTCGAATAAAACGTGTTAGGTAACCATTTGTGATAGTTTAATTATTTCATTAGCTTTGTTTTTTAATTCATCGAAATGTAAAAAATTGCATATTTTGTAAAATATTTACTTTCTGATTTTTTTCAGTTCCCCTTGACCGGCGCATGAATAAAGTGGCGAGGCCCATGGCAACGAAAATTTTACCTAAGGCAGACGAATACACGTGCATACAATTAGATATTAAGCAGGGCTTTCAAAAGTCCTCATTTTACTGTGAACAGCCTTCAACAAAATGTTTAGAAAGGTCATCTAGTATTTTTTAATTTAAGTTAAAGTTAGGTAAAACAACGCAGGGAGTCCGCATCTGCACGGAGAGCGAATGCGCATAGGACACCATAAAAGGGGTATTAGCAGTTTAGTAGTAAAGGCTGCCAGAAGTGATTAGTGATTGCGTTTTATTTCCCACGACACACAAACAGCAGTATTGGCGACGTAGAGTCTGCGCGTATCTTCACGATGGCCTTAATGTAAGGCTGTCGCTGCACGACGTCCCAGTTCCGTTCGCCTTCGTGGTATGCAATTACTGCGCACGCAGGAACGTGAAGTTGCGGACACCCGGCGCTGTTTCGCTAACTTTAATATATAATCAAAAGTACTAGATAAAATTTCCTAAAATTTGTTACTATGGATTTGTGTATTTATATTAGTACATATATATTCTGGTTTGAATTTTTATGTGTTATTAAAAATACACCTATGTACCTATATCAAATTTTTTTGAACTGTTGTAATCATAGCATGCTTTAAAATTAAAAAAAAAGTAGGGACGTTTCAGATTTCGCACGCAACAAGCCGATCTCAGATATCTTTTGTGCAGAAAAAAATGATCGCCAGACGTTCAGACATCAGATGTTTACCGTGAGCACGCATACATCACGTATTTATTTATACTTCGCCGGGGGCAGAACTAATTTCTCCGAGACGTGTGCATTATTTCTTGTTACGTCGGGCTCTCCACTCGTGCTACGTCCCATTGCAGTTCAGCGCGATGCGACAATCGTCTGTTTTACTGGGCCCCGAAACGTCGCCACTTACGTGCCAGAAAGACATCCGTTAAAAAAATACAGTAATCTAACTAACATTCAAAAAAGAACACAGACCATATGTGGTTTACGCTGGATTTCAAAACGGAACCTTACGGTTCGAAGGGTCCTTTGCCACTTCAAATGTATTAATGTTTACGAACTACTAAGTAATGCGCAATGGGCAGAAATACGTAATAAATCATAGCAGTGGAATCCACGAAACACACAACTGTTCTGCAAATGAGCTTATTCGTATACCGGACAAATAATCCAACCTACTATAATACCACAACTGGCTAGTGTGTCAAATAGTCCAATCATGGAAAAGGAGCATCGGTATAAAACGAGATCAAAGCCGTCCTCTAACCATCCGAAAGACCTAGGTAAACAATTCGGAGGGAATTTCGAATGCAGATGGTTGACGGTTAATTAAACGCTTTTATAAATCATCCTTTGGTAAAATTACTTTTTCGTAAATGCATACATTAGGGACGTAAACAACCACTGGAGACATAGTAACGCTGACAGTGATTTACGGTCACCATCCTATGGATATCCAAACTGGTTCCCATTTGTTTCACACTGTATTAAGAACTGCGTAATATATGTGCAAGAGTTCTAAATTTTCACGTGATCGACGCGTAGATCAAATACGTTTACAATCGACTTATAATTAGCAATAGGGAGAAAGAAGTAATTAACCACAGCTTTCGAAAGTGTTCGGTTTAACTTCAAATAACTATAAAAATGTTTGTAACAAGAAAATTTTAACTGTTTATATAAAAAGTTTGTACAATTGTCTGCGCAAAGTGAAACCACGGCATCTGCTAGCAAGAAAAGTCGCAGTGAACTTAGAAAACAGCAACTGGAGAAGGCACAACAAAGCCGGGAGTGTACGACCATGGGCACGAACGTTTACAAGCTAGCTGGTGCGTCAAATTACCGCCTTGTGATGGGATGCTTTTCTTATTATATGTTTGCGTTTCCAGATTTCAATTTTTGCCTGGGATATTGGGGAAGCAATTTAGAAAAACAGAGAATTTTGAAAAAAGGTTTGCACCTCCTGGTGGTGTATCCTATTTTCCGTAAATCTGGATCTCTTGAGATTTTCAGGACGTTGATCTCTTCACATTCCGCATTACAATTTTTATAGTTCTTAAGGCTAAACGGGATAACACAGAGATTTTTAATCTGATATTTTGGTCATAATATGATGACCTGTGTACCCAATATCGTGAATATACACAATTTAAAAATGTTATCAAAATGGGTGATTACTAAAGGATCTCTCCTGCTGCGCCTTTCGACATTTGATTTCAATCCATCAAGAAACTTTACGTTTACATTTTATGGTCGCTCACTCCAAGACCATTACTCCGGCAAAACCCATCTACTTCATGGATGCTCCTTGCCATATAACCACTTCCTCCCTCCTCCTCCCCCCCACCCCGCGGTAAAATATGAAATTACTCTTACTTTTGAAATAATTAAGACATATTGTGCTGTAACGAATAGTAACATACGCTTAAAATAGTGTATGTGGAATAATGACGAGTCAGTAGTGACCCGGGAAGGTGTGTGGTAAACGGGTCGCCACTAGGCGCTAATTAAACATAGTTATCGATAGTTGCAACGCAAACTTTGCAAATGTATTGTTCTATGGTGCGATTAAATGTGTATTAAACTCCACCTGATATAACAGGTGCAAATAGGAAAGCAGTTAGCCTTGCTTCATACTACCTAGGTGTCACATAGTCATATTTAATTGAAGTACTAATGTGGCATTTCCTATAACACAACAAATGATTTTGTTCATTTTGCACAGTTAATTTTACACATTAAATATAAATTGCTAACGTTCTTTTTCAAAAAAATACAGAAGTCTGAGGACAACTAAAAGCAATGTTACCATTTCTGAAGAAATTCTAAACAAATTAAATGTAGAAGGAATGGCATCCCTAATCTTGACGGATGTCAATTTTTATAAACTATGTTACAAAAAAAAAAGTTATTTATGTACACGCAGTTCAAGCTGTCGCATGAAATGTCAGTGAAAGCAGCAATAATCCTGCGAAACGTGTTCATTTCCCCCTCTGCGACGACAGTGGCGATGACGAATAGGTCGGCTGTGAAGGAACACGATAGGGCTCGTGTCCTAGGTCCGCGGTATCGCACAGATGCGTGGGTACGGGGACATGTGCGTGGGTTTTAGTCGATGAGGGGGGGGGGGGGGTGAGTGTGTTGACGCTGACCAAACATAAAGAGTCCCTCCTCGAGGGGTGCACGCACCATAAGCGGCGGCGTGTCGCAGGGTCGGGGCGGAAACCGGGTGTGTGTGAAGCGAGGCCTGGCCCCCGCAAACATTTACCTGCCAGTCACGTATGTGGGTCGGCTCCACACCACGCCTCGTCGCCTACCAATCCATAACCTTTCACGCGCCTCTGAAAATTAACAGCCGCGCCTCGTCCTTCCTTAGCTCTCTCCCACCCAGGTAGCGCGCGACAGCGTGTAAACACAGTTATTCCCGGAAACGCTGCCTGAATTATGTCACGGAGTTTTCAAAAACAAAACAAAACAAAAAAAAATTCCAACGTCGTCAAATACTGAGGGTGTCGGATACCAAAATATTAATAATTTTATATTTCTACCAAACAATGTTACAGCTTGAACGCATTGTATGTGATCCCATTTCCCCCGCATAAAAAAAATTTACACTATATTTTTTTTATCATTTGATGCCGAAACCAAAATTGTCCTATTTTGCTGTTACCATAGAAACAAATACTAAGTTGTAGAAACGAAAAATTTTATGTAGTAAAGTGTTGCTTTGCGCTACCACGTAACACATATGTTTCACCAAATAACATACCATACATATGAAAAAAAAAAAAAAATACGTGTAAAAAAATTGTTGCCTATTTTCAAAGTTTTTTTTTAATGCATGAACTGTTGCACTGCTTAGTCAAAATAGTTATGGTGCAAATTTCCATGAGGGACCCAATACATCATCCCTAACAGTGGGGAAACCACACCCTCCTGAAGAAAAAAGTAAATGTCTAAAGAAACGAGTTTATTAAAAAAAGACACCTCGGAAACCAATATTACAGGTAAACAAGTATAAGACATTATACTCTGTCCAGGATGTCAGGAGCTGTACACTCTTTCTCCATGCGAGGTGTAAATAATGTGTAATGACTGCAAAGAGCGGTGACATTAAATTAGAAACGCTTTCATGTAAGAATTTTTAAAATACACACAATTATTAGCCAAGCAGCTGTAAAGAAAATATTTACCATGCAGCCTATATCTGTGTTTTCAATGCCATTTTGTACTGCCTTTCAGTTATTACTAATTGTAATACAATTTTCAGGTTATACATTATATTTTAATCACTGGACAAATTCATTAATTACTGGCGGATACTAAGTCAGTTTCAAATAGATATAGCTCAATGGTTCCAAGAGATACGATGTATGACAAAAAGTGTAATTAGATCATATTAAAAAAAAGCATCTCGCCCATTTATTCAAATGATGAGATACCATTGTACTTTTTGAATGCCAAATTTGTTTAAGTTCGTTTTCATAGTTCCTAAGATTTTAATAACCACTTGATAATTTACCACAACAATCGTGTTCCAAATCTGACAGAAATATGTTGAATACTTGCCGAGATACGACGTGAAAATTGTTGCGTGGGTGGCGTTATTTTCTAAAGGGCGGACCAAAGAGACCACGATTGTTTTAATTTTACGCAAATCGTACGCAATGTCAAAAATATGACAGGTATGATTGTTCCTAAGATATAACATGGGAAGTAAAAATTTAAATGGCAGCCATTTTAAAAATACGTATCCAGCATGGTTGTTAACTATGAAAATTGGGTGTCATAACCAAGTACATTAGTATAGGTTTACGAGTATAGCAAAATCCAGTGCACGGGTTCCAAAGTTTTTAAGGACACGCAGGCACAAACACACAAATCTGCTGGGTTTCCATCTCATACGTTTTACACACACTGATACGCTGACAGTGATTTGGACAGTCGGGATTATCAAGTGTCTTTACGAAAACTAATCTATTTTAAAATATTTTCATTTTTCACTAATTACCCACAACCATTTAAAATTGCGAGTAAATGTGAAGATTATTTCTTAATCTTTCATGTTATGAACATTCTTGAACGTTCCAACTCTACGCTGAATTTTTTGATCATATATGTCTTCGCTATAAACTGCTTTTAAGAGCAGATATTGTTTTCTAAACTTATGCTGCGTGCCCAGACCACAAAAAAAAATGCTGTGGGCCTGTGTTCACTTTGTTTTCCGATTTTATACACTATCTACAAAGAGTAATTGGGCACCAGTGAATATAAGTAATTCAGTACGTCAGTTGACTTGCGTGGCCGCCATAAGATGCAGGCCGGTGTAGAACCAGTTGACAAGATGATGGCACGAGTTACAGAAATATCGGACTTCGATAAGGGCGTGATCGTGGGCTGCCGTCTCAGTGGGCTGTCTAGCCGGGCGATTGCACGGAAAGTAAACAGATCGAATTCGACCTGCGTAAGTGGAAGGTCGATGGGCATTGTGCCAATGCTGCACGTTCTGGGCGACCTCCAATCTTGACCGACAGTAATAGCAGAATCCTGAAACGTGAAATTATCAAAAATAGGGCACAGCCCATGGCTACCATCTGACAGAAGATTCATGCAGCAACAGGAGTATCGGTTTCCATTGGAACATTGCGTACAGAGGCCCACAGACTTGGATATTTCCAAAGAGCAGCTGCAAATAAGCCCCATATCACGACAAGCAATAAAGCTCGGTGACTCAGGTGGTGTTTGGACCGTCGCAACTGGACACTAGAGCAGTGGCAATCGGTTCTGTGGAGTGATGAGTCGAGGTTTACATTATTCCGGTCCTATGGACGTGTATGTGTGTGGCGTCTACGCGGGGAACGGCTTCTGCCGGAGTGTATAGTGCCAACTAGGAAATTCGGTGGTGGTGGAGTGATGGTGTGGGACTGTTTCGCGGTCTTCGGCGTAGGACCGCTGGTGTTTTTCCGTGGTAGCATGAACACAGAGGCCAATTGTAACATTATGGATAATGAAATGCTCCCAACATTCTGGCGTTTTTAAAGAATGGACCAGTGTTACTTCCAGGATGACAATGCCAAGTGCCATGTTTCAAGGGCTACTATGCAGTGGTACACAGACAACAATGTTCGCCGTTTAGACTGGCCCACTCAGAGCCCCGACCTCAACCCTATAGAACCTATTTGGGACGAATTGAATCGCCGGGTGAGGGCTCGTTAGGCGCGGCCAAAATCCACTGATCAACTCATGGAATGGTTGCAAGAGGAATGGCAACGAATCCCCGTGGATGTCCTGCAAACACTCGTAGAGAGCATGCCAGACAGGGTGGCTGCTGTTATAGCTGCAAGAGGTGGCCCTACGAGATTCTAACGGGGTGACAAACACCAAACGAACATTGTGGACGGGTGCCCAATTACTTTTTGGTCGATAGCGTATTTCTGGGCAGCGAGTTTAAAATCCAGTTGTTTGAGAGGGCGAAAATTTTTTTTTCCAGCGATGGAACAGATAAATGGAAATATATCACCACAAAAAATATCTTTGTAGCCGTTTCTCAAGCGTGAATGGCGTTTTCTACTAGACGTACGTTACAGTGTATGACTTCAATTGGCCCTTGTGTTTTATACCTCCAGTAAAGTGACGGTGCATTTGCAACTTGTCCGAAACATGTTCCACTCGATATATTTCCTATATTAAGTAATACCCTGAAATTGCAAAGAAATATTCATTCGAAAAAAAAAATTGTACCGCACAATTACTATAGCTTGTTTACTCTACATTTCAAGTGACACATCAGTAGCGTAGCGATTTTGAAAAACCACGGCGATGATATAAATGCGTAAGTTTTTTTATGATACGATAGTCGCATTTTATAATCGAGATTTTTTTAAAGTTTGAATTGCATTTTAATACAACTGTTCGACTTTGTTAAGAAAATAAAATAAAGTCGTCAAACACTATTCCAAAGTGCCCAGCCTACGGCATTTTTGCGAAAATACAAGGAATCCGAGATCATCGATTCGATGCCTGGCGGGAGAACAGAACTAACCTCGGGGATAGCCCCGATCCACGGCGAAGTAAATCTGTATTCAGAAAGGGAGTCCGCCGTTTGCGTTTTATTAAGGTTTGTCGGTTTCCAAAGGGGTTCTGTCTCGTTTATAAGTAAAACCAAGCACATTTCCTCGAGGTTGTACTATGTAGTGTTATGATTGCGACACCGGTCACGAGGTGCGTCCAGGCGAAAGGCGGTCACCGGCAGCCAACTCAGCATGAGCTGCACTGCGGAAGCGGACTCGTTCCGACACAAACCTGCAAGCTGGATCATAGTAATTGGGTCTGGCTGACACAGAAGTAAGGGGCATCGGCCGGCAACTTTAACTCCGCCCACGCCAAGCTATCGGCAGAATAAGGGAGGAGTTGCAACATATTAACGGGGGGGGGGGGGGGCGAGAAGTGTAGTTGAGGGATCCGAACCTGGAAACGGCGTCTTTTTCTGGTGCGTCGGCGACGCGAGGCGGACGCAGAGCTGGAGGGCGCCGATCTCCATCCATCTACAGAGGTGATTTAGAGAGGGAAAGGGAGCAATTCCCTCATCTGTCCTTCCCCAACCTACTCTTATTTAATTGTAATTGTTTTGATTATCATTAAAGGGAAGCAGTATCCTCAGTACTTCTTTTATTCCACATTCTCTCCTATTAAACTGTAAGCTGTGGTGTCACCTTAAGAGGGCGTGGGTCATGTGGCTGCGAGCCGCGAAATCGACGTTCGTGGCGCAAGAGATACTGTGAAAACCGTTACATATTTTTAAATCAGGGTAATATTGAGATACTGTGTAAGGTTGGATTTTAGATTTCCATTACCCGAAATTTCGAAATGTGTTTTATTTTACTAATTACATAGCCGTCAATATGGCGAAATTCAATAGGCGAATACTAATAAATTTTCATTACAAATGGAAAACTGTAAAGTTTCAATCCACAACACATTTGTGTACATGACGTTGAAAATTGCAGGATGCATGTAGAAGCAACACAAGCTGTAATATCTGTCGCGCCTTAAGCCTTGAAAACGGCAGTTCGCGCAGGATTTGGCACTGATTAGATACGTCGTAGTTCACGCGTCCACCCATAGGTGACGGGCTCTCCGCGCGCAATGATTCATTACAGTAACGCATCTCAGGTGTCGCGCATGTTGGAGGCCATCATTGTTTACTTTATAGTATCGCGAAATCACTCTTTCGAATTTGGCGGGAGACACCACAATGAGTGGTAATAAGACACGATTTAAAAAGAACAGGGATAGAGGACACATGCTTATTTCTGCATGGCGGAAAAGAAGCAATGTGAAATCACTTTATATATATATATATATATATATATATATTTATTTATTCGCATCCCGTATTCCAATACACTTTGGAAAGAACTTTTCAATTTTTTTTTTTTAATATTTGTTATACAATATGGATATTTGCACACTCTTACATTAACATAAATATATATAACAGATAAATAATATAATTTACACACTTCTTAATTCTAGCAGCTCTACAAACATGTAAAGACTACATTTTAGTTGCAGTCCAAGTTATTGCAATTTATATACAGATAGATATTAAAGTACAAATATGTCAGGTCTACATTATATTGAAACACAAGGTATTACATGAAGTCTCCTTATATCAGGCATGTTCTGCATTATAGAAATTCATCTTTATTTAAGTATTCTTCAACAGAATAGAAGGCCTTATTTAAAAAGTAGGATTTAAGTTATTTTTAATTACTGCAAAATAATTAATCAACTTCAAATGACTGGGTAGGTTATTTAATAGTTTTGCCCCAGCATAGTATGGATTTGATGAACATTTTGAGGTTCTGTAGGAGAATAGGTGAAGATGATTAGCTTGTCTGAGTAGTAATGGTGTATATCACTATGTTAAATTTTTAATGTTTTCCATGTAAAAAAGAATACTACGGTACATATACATGCCATGGAAAAGTGATAATTTTGTTATTTATAAACTAGGGGTTAGCCCGTGACAGTGCTTTAGTACTGCCACGTGCCTAGAACAATTACGATGTTACAAGATTTTGTTATCATACAAAGACTGAAAAAAAATATGATGTGAAATTAACTGAAAATTGGATATAGTTCTATCCACTAAGCCACTGTGGCACCACTTGGAATCGCTCTATCCACTGAGCAACTAAGGCCCCACTTGCAATCGCTATAGCCACTTTGCCATTGAGGTCCCACATGGAATATCTCTATCCGCTGAGCTACTAAGGTCCCATTTGATATACATCTATCCGCTTTGCCACTGCGGCCCCACTTTACTAACTCAACATTGACGCGAGACATGTAAAGTAAACAAAAATGATATTCTAATACCTTCAAATCTCTATGCAATATTCTCTATGCATTAATACAAAACTTTCATAGGGAAAAAGTACTTTAAAGTGTGTTTTTAGTGTAAAAGGTAATGATTGCGTAATCTGATCTTGCTGAAATTCGAACTTGACCTCTATTTTACCCCGAGGATTCGCTCTACTAAATTTGAAGAACTTCTGTTGAGTTTCAAGGGACTTCGCAGTATTAAAGATTGACAGACATACAGAGATCGTCTAATTATATAGGATAGCGGCCTACTACGGCTTCTTTTTACCTTATTACTTATAAATCTCACTATTTCTTCTGTAATCTAAAAGCCTGAAATATTGCTATATTTCATATGAATATGTAATATAGTGTGTAGGGAGCTGTGAAGAACACACACAAGGCCTCCTCGTTGGGATAGCCAATATGAAATATTGTCATATTATTTTCAAATAGATATGTGCTGTGTATGGAGTAGAATTTGCATACACAACAATGGGACAACACATACAGCACTTGAGTGACCAGGCTGCACAGCTGACTTGCAATAAATCAGTGGAAAAGGATGTGATCTTACCGAGGCTGCCTCTCTATAATTGCCCAGTGCAGTACTGGGCCTGTAGGTGAACAAATTTATTACCATTATCACCCTCTGGAAACTAACATTTGAGTACGTACGTCAAAATAAGGCAGACAATTGAAAACTCTAGTATACACATATGTAAGACACTGGGTAAGAAATAGGTTAACTTGAGACTACAGTAGAGAAAACGACAAAACACGTTCGCTCTTTGAATATATTTCATTGATTTTACTTTTCATTTCCTTTTGTATTGTAATTTTTTAAAACAGAAACAATTAAAAACCCTTATGGCAATATGAGAAAAGCTATAAAGACAACACACTATCCTAACAACGCTAAAAGTGGTCATGCATAGCCTACTTGAACCCTTTTACGGTTACGTGACATAGCTTGCCAGAGTCTGAATATATTGGTTTCAAGATAAAATTAATTTAACTGTTCTCTGTAGTAAATATTGCCTTAAAATAAATTGTGTTCTCACTAAACAGTCTAGCTCTAGTAGAAACTACTCTTATCATAGGTTTTGCAGTGGGCGTATGTGCGCTGGAAATTTACGTCCTTATAAAAGTCAAGATGGCGTCGTTTGTGTACTGATGCTAACGGACATCGAGCTGAATCAAATTGTAAATAAAATTAGGTCCAGATGAAGATGTCAGATCTTTTGGTCGGACTTATCCTTTAATCACCAAGCGGATTGAAGGTAGGATGCTCTTGCAGGATTTGGCGTAGCAGGATTAAGGTGGAGATACGCGGAGCTCCTCTCTACACGTACGTAGACGGCGTGTTTAACTATCTAGCTCCTGGCCACTTAACCTCGCGAATGGGCGACTATTGAAACAAGCTCCATTGCCGGTTACAAGTTTACTTAAAAGTTGGTTCAGGGACACGTCTACACACAAAAGAATCAATTTAAAGTCCTACCTCTCCGTCCACTTCAGACGGGAGGTCCTACCCTACGTCTGACGTCGTTGGAGGCTGCTAGCGAAGAGAGCGTTAGTTCTGAAGGCTGACGCTAGCTTAGAGGGCCTATAGCGCCAGCCAATCAACACTCAGGATTTAAACCTGCGGGCCAATGGGCATCAAAACTATTCAAACCACCCACATGAACCACTTCTAACGACCTAAATGAAGAAAAATCAAAGAATACGTGATCTCGGAACTGAGATAAAATACAATAAAAAGTAGAAAGACTTACAAAATTGAAATCACACCAAAAATAAATACACAAAGTAAAATGAATTAGCCTATCAAAATTTCACATAAATAGTATTTACCACCATACATATAAGTTTTAAAAATCTTACGTGTTAAGAAAAATAAAATTAATAAAAATTAATAAAATTTACATAGGCAGTTGAAATCATATAAGTGACGTGTGAAAAATATTACACTAACTCTTGAATGACAATCTGTGTAGCAATAAGAACGGGAAAAATAATATAAGTTAATTGTATGCATAAAATCCCTATTTCCATTTCGTCGATACGCCCCAAAATATGATTCCATAATTTATTATGGACTGAATATTTGAGAGATAGTATTTAAGTATAGCATTATTATTACAAATCTTTTTTAAGGTATGTACCGCAAAACCCACTGAACTCAATTTTTTTTTTTTTTTTTTCAGAAACTATCAACACGCTCAGTCCATGTTAAATTACTGTCTACAATGAGCCCTAGAAATTTAGTACTATTTACTGTTTGTAACCCGTACTTTTCTAATGTTGCGCATCTTACATCCTACATTGTATGTTCATTTCTTTGCATGAAACTCATGAGCACAGATTTGTTTATATTTAACATCGATGTATTATACTGGAACCAACTGGGCATCTCAATCACCGTTTGTTTTATATTTACTTCAAGAACAGCGTTATTTGAACTAGTTACCAACATGTTTGTATCATCCGCAAACATCATAGCTGAGCCATTGGCAACGCCGCCCATTCCCTATGGGTTGCCAGAGTCCTCGTGACTGGCGAGGGGTATCTGCCATGATGGACCGATAGCTGATACCAAGGCTCGACCACTTGGCGGAGTATTGGACCACTTAGCACTCAGGCCGTTGGGGCCCAAAGTCTGTACTTCAAAGAAGAAGTACAAAGACATGGAATGGAGTGTGGATGGGACTTTCAGCGGCGACTATTATTTTATTGTTAGAAAGTGTGCAGGAAGGTTCAATGCATGGCTCTTGACTAGTTTTGTATGGATCTGACACGTACATTTTGAGATACAGCGCTTTGAAAACGCCGTTTTTTTGCTATTTTGGCGTGCTCTGTAATGGTGTTTCTATTTAACGTGAGGTCCTGAAAACACTCAACAGCCCTCGTCTGAAGTGTGTGTTCTTTTCGTAGGTCAGTACACTGGACGCACGTTTTATAGTTTCGTAGAAAAACGTGTATTTCGAGCACTCTGCGACGCACTTCAAGCGCCATGTAGACGGGCGTCTTAAGTGACAACCACAAGTGGTAGAATTCACTGAATACTTTGTTAAAAAGTTTGTAAACTACCACCACAAGATAAATTTAATTTAGGTTGTAAAGGATAAACATTACATTGACAATTTCAGTATACACCTCTAGACCGTAATTCCACAGGTTTTCTAACAAAATTATGACATGAAACATTGTTAGTTTATATTATTTAAAAATGAGTTGATTGAGAATGTTTGGCCGGCGCTTGACAGAGGTATTGGATGCTGGTGAAAATGAAATGAGGCAAGGATGAACGGCGACGGACTGAAGGAGCGGGAGAAAAAGAGGTACTCCGGAAAATCTCGTCGGTCGACGGCAACGTCCGCCACGATTATCACGTGCGAAAAACCGTGTGATCTCGCAGGGAACCAAACCCGGTTCGCCTGGGTGGGAGGTGAAGTCTGGCTACTGCACCACCGCGGCTCCCCGTAACATGGAAAATACATTACTTAAATGTATACTTCTCTTTGAGAAAGTGCCAGTTAATCTACACACTAAAGAAGTAGTTACTTTTCACTTACATCTTTTCTTTTCAAAAAACTCTGATATAATTATAATTGTCGTTTTGGTAGATCCTTACACAAAACAAATTAAGAATCAAAGAATGTGCCCCTTTAATATGGGAATATGATCTGTTGTACGTGTGTGTGTGCACTTCAACACACAATTGGCGTGCTACACAAATTCGAATTCAGATAAGAATTTCATTTATACACTCGAAATCTATAAGCTATTCACGGTAAAGTGAGCACTTTTTAAGGCCCTTCTAGCCGGTATTAACTACTAATAAATATAATTTATTGCAGTTTCAGATATTAAATTTTGGGAGTGAAAAAAAGTATACACTGCGTTTGTTTGTCACAAGGCAATGTCTACATTCAAAAGTGATGGGAACATAGAAATCTGTCAAAAGGAAAAATTTTGCAGGGCCTTAAAAAGTGCTCACACTACCGTGAATAGCCTATACGAGTAAATACAAATCTAAAACGTCACAGTGGCTTGGTGAACGGTAACTTCTTTCTATGCCATAAATACAATTAATTTAGGTAGCATGATTGATAATGTTAGGAACCACATTACAATGTAAAAAAAATACATGGACAAAGTTTCCATACAACAAAGAAAAAATTTGACGCTGATTCGTTTATAGTAAAAAAATTCTTGTCTTATTTCAAAGGGAAGGTTAAAGAAACGCAGCTTTACTTACCTTCCACAGCTCATCGCTTCGCCTCTACGAGCCAAACGTACCGCAGGGATTTATCAAGGGAGAGAGGGAATGCATTAGAGTGTTTGAATTGAACTAGAGCGATGGTCGCCTAAAGTCCATTCACGGTTACTTACAACTTTCATAAGACGCCACGAGTAGTCGCCCTATGTCGGCCCAGGAAAAGAAGTTCCAAAAAAAAAACCCGGATAAAATTGCCAATGGCCTCTCTTCAGCAGCCTTTCCTACTGGTGAGTGTTTGTGCGAGTAAGGTGACGTCACGTATCCGTGGGTACTCCGAAAATATGTGCAAACAGCTGTTTCCCCTGTCCGCCACGTCCCTCTTTGAACACCGGTTTCTGGTTCGGCCTCTTTGATCTCCAAGCACACGGGAGAGGAGGATCGCCTCAAGACGGATCTCCCCGAATATGACTGACAGATACTTATCAAGGGTTTTCCACAGCCCGCTGTTTGATAAACGCCCCAACTGTGACATCAAACATGACGCCTGCTTACGAATAGCATCTAAGAAATGTTACGCGTCTTTATAAGTTTTTCAGTTCCTCCATTTATCTCTAAAGCATGTTCTTGTAATAGTGAAAGTGGCTCGAAAGGGTGTTTTCACGGTCTCTTAGGTATGAAAATTCCGGTACAAAACAATAAAAAAGGAATAGGGACGTGCATCGAATCATCATTTTTATCATTATGTCATAAAATAGCAGGGCCTCCGCTAAAAGTCTCATAGAGGTGCGTTGACGGTAAGACTGCACACCGTTTCAGTGCTTTGCGCGTAGAGGCGATAAGAGAGTTGATGCGCATGTCTCGGTCGCCCGTAGCGCTCCCAATATTTTAGGCCTCAGACGTTCAAAATTCCTTCAACCAGGCGGCCACCTTAACAACGATGTCTTGAGAACCGATGAGGGTGAAGCAAGGTGAGTATGGAGCAATGCCAGAATGAAATATCTGGGGAAACGAGAGATCCACGAGAAAACTCACCGACCAGCGGCATTGTCCGGCACGATTCCCACGTGACCCCGCCAGGAATCGAATCCGGTTCGCCTAGGTGGGAGGTTGAGTGGGCGTTATTTAACGTAACAGTTACAATAAACTGTTACAATTTGGTAACGTGTTATGCAAGTAACACTTTCCATCGTCTATACAGTTATTTTTATAACGTATTGGATTGCCTCACTTAAACCAACTGCGTCTGCGTGAAAATAATTTTTTGGGACGTCTCGGCTGGGAACTGTGCGCATGCGTAGAAGTTATTTTTTGAAACTTCTTGATTTACAAATGTGCGCATGCGCGGACGTTATTTCTTGAAACGCCTTGCTTTGAAACATTTAACCACCTAATTGTTACAACCCGGAACGTCGGGACACGCGAGAAATATTTCACAGTAACCTGTCACGAAAATAACGCGTTACTGGAACGTGTTGCTTGCTTGGGACGGGAACGATGGAACTCGTTATATGAAAGTAGCTGTTTAGGCCATCCCTTGTGGGAGGCGAGTAGTATAACCACGAAACCACCGCGACCCCATGACGCAGAGGCAAGACTCTCTTCATAGTAAACCTAGCAGAGTGGTGGACGTGTGACGGGGATTGTGAACAGTGTTTGGCCTGGGCTGGGGGAAAGAGTGTCAGACGAGGCGCGGAGAGCTATCTACACCAGGGATTAAGAGCGTCTCCTCCTCCCCCCCCCCCCCAGGCAAACCGCTGCCTGCACAGTGTTTGCGCTGTGGGGCGAGCGACGCACACGCACGCGGCAAGCCGAGGGGAAAAGAGGGCGGCGGTGCACGAGTGGTTTAATGGAAATGCCTTGTAGGGCGTCCGCTCTCTGGACCAACATCCGCGGCGGAGATCCGCCCCGGTCCGCGGCGAAGAACGCCTCCGCGGCCGGCCGTGAAATGGCCAGGACGTGCGCCGCGTACGCACTCGGGTCCTGAGCTCAGAAACATGTTTCTGTCTCGCCTAATTTCCTTGCCGAAGCTGTCTTACGTCATCGTACAACTCTAGTCCTTTCACAGCTGCTTACAACTTTTCTGAAGCCCTGCTCAAGTTCTACTTCCAGGATATTACTCAACTTCTTGCAAACAAGACTTGAAGTCTAGAAAATTACACCAAAGGGGCAATGCACTGCATTCATGGGCACTCAGTCTAAAGATTCTTCACGATAAAGTGAGCACTTTGAAAATCGACCTTATAAAAAAATAACTGCTCCTACCTGCATATATTTTTACGGGCACACTGAGACACATGCGCCCAGTAAAATTGGTAACGATGGAAGGGAAATAGTTAATTTCTTAACGTAGAATAAAACGTGTTAGGAAACTATTTGTGATAACTTGAATTATTTATTTCGCTTTCTGTTTTTTTTTAATGCATAGAGGTGTAAAAATGAGTAGATTTGTAAAATATTTACTTTTATAATAACTCCACAGTTTCACTTGACCGACGCATGAAAAAATTGATGAGGCCCTAGCAATGTTAATTTTACATAAGGCGGAAGTATACACAATGCACGTACAAGTACATCTTAAGCAGGACTTTTAGAAAAGTGTTCAATTTACCATGAACCTATAATAATATTTTGCCTAAGAACTATTTCTTACTAGGTATTACCAACAAACCTATTTTTTCCGTTTTATTAATATTAATTATAAATGAAATATTGTAATTTATAGATAAAACGTAAGTAAAATTTCAGGTTATCGGAAAATAAGGTACTTTTATGTTAACGCAAGTATAAAAGTCTGTGATTTACGGCGTATTTAGTAAACAATCAAGAACGTCAAAGGTTTGGTTCAAAAAGTGTGAAGAAACCGCGAATATACTATAATGTGCATTACTTGCTGCACGCTTGGTGTACACAAACCCCACAGTAGTTATTTTATAAAATTAACCTCATAATCCATACTTAAGGGACGTTGGTTCATCGAGGGAAAAGTTGACTGTTTCTAGGATTAAACGTACCCTACGCAGGTTCGAAAATTTCCTTTCGTTATTGGGCAGCGGTTGTATAGTGGTCAGACTACTCGCCTCCCATCAAGGCGAACCGGGTTGAATACCCGGCCGGGTCACTCCCGTATTTTCGCATTTGGGAATCGTGCTGGGCGAAGCCGCTGGTTGGCAGGTTTCTCGGCCACCTCCCGTTTCCCCCGCACTTTAATTCCGGCGCTGCTCCATAATCACCTCAATCACCCTTATCGGCTCTCAAGACCTCAGTGATAACAGCCGTCCAAATTTCTTCACTCACCTTCCTTCGCCCTCATCGGGTCTCAAGACCTCGTTGGCGCCATCCTCTCTGACCTCGTTTCTAGGTGGTAGTAATCATGTATCAATTTTTATTTTTCATAAACACAGTAGTTAAGTTAATTTATAGGCCTATTTATTTTCAGTTAAAATATCCTATCTTTATTCTACACAGGCTTCAATTCCACAGCAAAATTTAAAATTTCTAATCTTGAAAATATATTTGCAGAATTTTATAATCTCTCCCGCTATTGGAATAAGAATAAAGCATAAATTCTTGGTTATATTGTTTACTCAACGCTGGTTTAACGGTTATTTCAATTGGACACAACACCATGGAAGAAAAAAGAAAATTTGTAGATTTAAAATTACTAAAATATAGGTAACACATCAAATTATAGCCAAGTAAAAATAATACATTAGTTTTTAACCACTGAAAAAATACGCAGTACGGAAATGCTGTTTCGGGCATAGGCATTTGTCTATTAGAGGAAAGGTAGTTAAGGGAAATTATTTCGAATTCAGTTTGCCCTAAACCCCAAGCTGCTCACAGAAACCACATGAAGGTCAAATCAACTTTGAAAGCAAAAACATAAACTTACCAACTGAATAAAGAGTGCCACATGTAGGGAAAGCAAATATAAACACTTTGTTAGAGCTGACTGAAAATATACCAATCTGAAAATGTACATGTTCTTGTTGTTCGCAGCTGCCGTACGGGTTAACAAGCCAACTGAATCCGACTGCAATACCAGAGGAACAAACATAATGAATGAGGAGGCGAGACTAGCATTTGAGCAGAGCAGCGGGGAATGAATGAATGAATGAATGAATGAATGCGGGAGAGGAAGTTGGAAGGAGCACCCCGAGAACGCTGCCGCACTATAGCAGTTTCCGGCATCATTCCCACGTGAAAATACTTATTCGGGATCATCCCGGCCGCAGACGCCTGGTAGCTCGTTACGAACATCAACCATCGCGCAGTTCCCAGCGAAGGGTAACAGTGAACGTTAATAAGCCCTATACACACATTTAAGTTTTTGGAAAAAAAATGCAAATATTTTAGCTAATGTACGTACGTTTGAATAACATTGTGCCTGTTAACAAACATGTTAAGATTTTATTGAAAGTAAATATAATAAGGTGAGGTGTAGGCTTACCCAGGTAACGTGTTACGATGCAAGGCCAACCTTCATGTTACTTGCGAGTCTTGACTACCAGAACTGGTGTTGTCTATGATTCTCTTGAACCTGGCGCAGTAATGTAGTGTACTACACTGCCACGTGTCAGCTAACAGAATTCCTAACTTACATTCCTGTTAACAATGCAGTCAGCGTTACGAGAAATGAAAATGTTAAACCAAATACCATGGCGTGTGTTGAAAATTATGAACCATAATGTCGGTTCACGACGCGTGCACGTATTCTCTTCGAAGCCATTACATGTCGAGGGACGCCGAGCTCCAGTCTAGTTTATGACAGTACCAACGTGACTGAGTTAGCTCTCCTTTCCTTTCTTCCTCAGTCCTCGTAGGATCTCTCTATCACGTTTCTCATTTGTTTTCAAGGTATTTGTGAGTAGGGATTAGGCTAGTTTTTAAGGAGAGACCAAAACACGTTTCATGTGATTTTAAATTACTGTTATTAGTCCACCCTTCTAACTTACGTCCTTTAATGCCCACGTGGGGCCGCGGTAGCTGGGCGGTTCGATTGCTCGCCTCCCACCATGGCGAACCGGGCTCAATCCCCGGACGATCCACTCTTGAATTTTCGCAAGTGGGAATCGAGGCGTACGATGCCTCTGTTTGGCGGGTTTTCTCGGGGATATCCCGTTTCCCCCGTCCTTATATTCCAGCACTGCTCCATTCTCACTTAATTTCGCCCTCCTAGACTCTCAAAACCTCGTTGTTAAGAACCACCCAAATCTCTCAACTCAACTTTAATACCCGCGTAAATGAGAATGTTGTTCATAAAAACCATTCGCTGTTTTTTTACTTTTGTCAGAGTTTTCCTTGTATTTTAAGGTTCAAAAGTAAGAAAAAAATATTATGTCGACACAGTTTTTGCAATAAATTTCCGTCCAACAGCGGTAGATTTTTTTGGCATTTGGATTCGTCTGACGTCTTGCTTCTCTAAGAAAGTCCTCGGCTCTCACAAAAGCGAAGCCATGGTAAAAAGTACAACGAAACTCCCGCGAAAATCTGACGCGAAAATTGAACTGTCATGTTATAACAAGTTCCATAAAGTGGTGAAATAAGGCGAAAAAAAAAAAAAAATCAATAGCATCTTGACTTTCGGTCAGCAAAGTAGAACCAATCCGAACACTGTTTGTGAAACATGGGCAGCCAATATTAACCAGCTAATCAATATCCAATGTGGTATGACACGTAGGCAAATTTCAATTACAAAGCAACAGGGATATGCCTATCTGGTTGTAGAAAGAGTAATTTGAGAAATGAGACCTTTTTCATAATAATCTACGCGCCGCCAGAGTTTACGAATCGACGTAATACGCTATATTCTCTGTGCAAGTAAGAGACATTTACTTCAGACAATGAAGTGAGTGGAGAGATTTGGGCGGCATCGAGGTATTCAGAGCCAATGAGGGTGAAGCGAGTTGAGTATGGAGCAGCGCCGGAATGAAGGGGCGGGAGAAACGGGAGATCCCCGAGAAAGCCGCCAACCAGCGGTATCGTCTGGCACGATTCCTATATGCGAACATCAAATCCGGGAGCGACACCGCCGGGAATCAAACCCGTTTGGCCTAAATTGTAAGCGAGTAGTCTAATCACTACGCCACCGTGGCCCCTCCAGACAATGGAACTGACTAAGACATATCCGTAAGCTATGTTCTCTATCTTAGCTGCACCGTAAAATATTTTTACTTCTTTCACCCTTACTTTGGTCCCGATGTAATCAAATAAAGCTATATCATTGTGCCACGACGACGATTAGTTGCTGCTGGAACTATGTTGATATGTTGCTACAGGGATTATGCCATAAAAAGTAGACCTCATAAAATCAACATGATTATTAAAAACGTGTCGAGCGCGTGGTCGTGTGTTGATGTAGAGTAGCAGGTTCACGAACGACCGCAAAAATGTGGCGGAAAAAAATTAATTTATCACACACACGTTTATAATTACCTTACTTAGCAGCATTCCACATAAGTGCTTAACTTTAAACATGCTAACCTTCCAATCTATTACATGTGATCTTGCGCTTTTGTTCAAGGAAAACTATTAAGTCTTAGATTATCCCCTATATTTGCCTCAGTAAAAACCAGTACAAAATATACAATTATGTTTTGTAAATACCATTCTGGTTAGAATATTTCATTTACTAATTCCATGTAAATTAATGTGGGTGAGTATTTAGCACTAACTTATTTACACGGTCTATTGACGGTGCTTCGAGCGGAAAACGACAGAGGATTTTTTTTTTTTTTTTTTATAATTTCCTGGTACAAGGAAATATCTGTAAGTTATCTTCTCTGTATGTGACGATTTATCATACCAATAAATAAAAGTTGCAATAACTCGTGAATTTAAATGAATTAGTATTAAACTGCTATACAGTCCATGGATACTCAGAGCAATCGGGTCCCACACAACGTTCTTAGCTGAAAACAAACAGTTTATACCTCAGCGTTCAGCACGGAAAGCCTAAAAGTTAGTGACTTTTCTGATTACAATATGCTTCAACCCTTTCAGTAACATACGTTTAAAGATTCCTAACCAAACAGAGGTTCAAATGAAGTATTTTGGACTACTTTTATGGTATTAATTTGTATTCTGAGTATTGGCTGTATATTGTCACAGCAGTTAATTTTTGTAGAAGCTCGCGGATAAAACTTTATTTACTTAGTTGTTAACCGTCAATTTTCTCTCTTTCCTATCAGTGGGCTCTTCTCCTACGTAACAATATAACGTCTATCACTTTTGTCTTCTCATGTCTACACAGACTTTCTGTACATAACTTACAACAATTTATACTGTCCACTTCTCCTCTGCTCCTCAATTTATAAAGCGTTTAAAGGCAGCTGCAAAGAAAATGGTCACCACGTATGCTAAATGGGAAGAAACCAAGAGAGATTGCATCGCCAAATATGCCAGAACCGTATAATTTCACGAGTTCCTCAAGAAACATAACGAAGGCATGGTTGTTCTTTTTAAAATAAGTTGTACGGTAAGTTCTTCAGACCTCAAATTGATAATATATTTTAATAGAATAATTAAACAAATTATTCCCATTACAGCCTTTCTTGCATAAAACCAGATACGTTCCATAGGCATTCTTAAGCAATTTTTTCAACCATATGATATTTTTGGTCGCATTCCATGTCATGCTCTCTTTACCAAATGTCTCACTTCACCGAAGTGCCTGTCTCAGAAACCTTCCACATTCCCCTTAAACAACCTGGGAAAGTCAACATCAAGAGATACGGTGAAGCTCGCCAGACATCAAGTATCTTCTTTCTTCTCAATCTGAGACCACGTTTACAGACAAAGGAAAGGACTTGCATGGGTTCTCTACACTCTCATTTCTTGGCCAGTAATTTATGACTAACTTCTAGAGGAAAGGAATCAGTGCCAGCCAGTCCAAACGTAAGTGCTGACACAGATATGTCACATTCGTGATATGAAAATATCGTTAAAATGAAGTTATTCACAACTGATGAAGCTGAAAAAGGAGAACTGTCACTTCTCGACGCAGATGTAACAAGAATAGAAGACAACCGAAGGCAACATCGTCGAAGGGTAAAAACTCCTTAGAACTGTCTCCCGAAATATGAGAACATTAAAACTTAACTACAGCCACAAAGAAACTCCAAGAACAGAATAACAACAAATACATTTCCCCGAAAACCCGGATTCCTTACGTAAAGAAGTCTCCAAGAAATTATCTCAACTTCTCCAGAAGCGCAAGATATGCATCATGAAAGATACAATGGAAGAAGAGATACACATCCTTCTAACATGAATAGAGGGGATGGAAAAACTGAGCAAAATTTGAACGCGCCTGTAAATAACTTATCTCAATCAATTTGTTCATACAGACGCAAAATTATGCCCTGGTTGCCCAAACAGCCCAACAAATCACGATGGAAAAAGCAGTTGGTTGAACAACAGCTTCGGTCAATGTAAAATATCTCCTTTCCAAACCTACATTGTATTGAACCCGATTAGACGACTACTGCTTTGAAGATGACGAACGTAATACTATCGAAACGTTGGTATAGACAATAATTTCAATAAGACTACTTCCAAAAGCCAATGCACACACACATATACACACATACACACACACATATATATACACACACATATACATATACACACACACATATATATACACACACATATACATATACACACATACACACACACATATACATATACACACATACATATATACACACACACACACAGATATATATATATATATATATATATATATATATATATATATATATATATATATATATATATATATATGTATATATGTATATATACACACACATATATATATACAATATATATACACACACTATATACATATATAGACATATACACACATATATTAAAGCAAGAATTCTCTCTAGCTAACTGGTTTCCTAACTTTCTGGAAATTTGATTTATGATGTACTCATATGGCTACGCTGAATGGTTTATTGTTTCAACTTAATCAAATTACTTCCTGCAAGCTCTAAAACAGTCTAATAATTGACTGAACGGTGACATTAGTCACCGAGACTTTGAAATGATGCGCGCGATTGTAGCTCGAGTACAAGTCCCGGTAGGTTACCAAGGAGACAGAAGCCTGTTATAATCAGAGGTCTCTTTTCATCTTTTCGCGTATCCGTGCGATAAAGTGCAAATTTGCTTTTAATTTAGCTTGTGTAAGCATAGCAATTCTGCGATGAAACACCAAAAAGGGTTCCAGCAAATACAGAGCATCAAAGTGCCACCGCCTGTCACTATATGCAAGCCCGCAGTACAGAATCGTCAGCACAGGTTGCAGCTGCCAAGTGGAACAGGCGCCGTGCTTGCACGAGATACTGTAATTAAACCGTTCCATTAATAATAGCAGGTAATCAGAGGGGAGGGAGGTAGGGAGACAGAGAGAGACCTACGAGGGTCAATGAACGATAAGCAGGGGTGAGCGCGCAGGTCATGGTTCCAAGTCCCTAGTGCTCCAAGTGGCCAAGCCACATATTACATCTTCCCCCTCCAACCAGCTTCCCCCGTGAGACTCGGTCGTCAAGACACGAAGAATTTGGTGTCGAATTTCCTTTTCGACCATTGTTCCCAACATCAGGGAACAATAGTCCTGCTTCACCCTCCTCCACATTGAGGTCGAGTCACCTCCCCTCGTTCCCAATAAATATAAAAAATCGTATCTAGATATACATTTACTGAGAAGGAAGAAACTTCGGGTTTCATTGCCTGTAAATCATAGCGGCTGCCTGATCCCGGCATAAAAAGCTTTTGGTCCAAGAAGGTTACACCCCCGCCCTATGTCGCACACAAAGGGTTGCGTTCTTCCGGAGGGCGTATTTATTGCCTCGACGCGGTAAACGTCGAGTCGTGTCCATACGTTCACGTCATGGGTTACAACTCAAACCTCCTTTTATTGTTAACAACGCAGCTAACGTCCAACCGTAACCATCTCACTAGCAGACATTCCGGAGTCTTCTAGTTACACAGCTGACAAATAGTTATTAAAAATTGCAGAGTTTCAAGAATGGGACTCCTTAAACAAGGAAAGGAACATGATTGTCATGTATCAATATCAACGAGAAAGGAAAAACGGTGAGGTCGAAACCTAAGCCAGTCAGTCGCCTAAAATGGCACTTACTTGGATCTTCACGTCATTATCGCGCTAGTAGTAGGAAGATTAACTACGCGCAAACAGCATTCAAGAAACTGCGACACGAAGGTTTAGCAATGTCGTGTGTCACCCTCTGAAGGTGTGTGTAACATTTCTGTACCATCACCTCTTGTACTTTGTGGGACATGCATTAACATTATATATATAATATATATATATATATATATATATATATATATATATATATATATATATATATTATATATAATATAATCTGGACTCTGAATTGCCTACAAAAATATAAATAATCAGTATATTTGATAACGTGTTTTCTTATAGAACTTGTACTGTCTGTATGGTGATTTACCACAGCTACTTTCAAGGGATCTAATATGATGTTCTCGGATTCCGTGTATACATATTCATGCTTCCGAGAAAACTAACAAACCTTTTTGGACTCTTATTTATCCATGTGTATTTAACATTTCAGAAACCACGACAAATGCACTGACGATTACGAAAAGAATTCAAGGCGTTACTGAAACATTTTTCTTTCGCTCTGATCGTTCAAACATCCGTTTCAGTAGTAAAAATAGGTTACACACATTGCACAACCACTCCGTTTTTAAACATTTTCATTACCACATACAGTGTTCTGAGCAAGTTGTAGCCGGTATTCGAAGCCAATTCTACAACGCTTGGGATTCGAAACCGATATGTACATCTCTCATGTTGTGTACGTTTACACGCCATCCTCTCTGGCAGCTTCGGGGAGGTAGCTGGCGAAAATAACCAATTCCTGAACTTACATATGCGGAATATGGTTTGCAATTTTTACGTCTTCCGTCCCGCTCCAAGCTGTGAACAGATACCATAGAAGCATCGTATACATAATAACACCAACATGAAACTTTTCCATTAAGTTGTGGCTACGTGGCTAACGACGTTACGGCGTTTCGTCGAGTCCCAAGTTAAAATCCCACTTAAGGCGATTATTCTTGTAAACGTAAGATTGTGTTAGCGCTGAATGACAGCCCCCCCCCCCCCGCCAGTAGTCACTACCACAAAAAAAGACCGTGAGCCGTAGAGCAGAAAAAACGGGGTGTTAGAAGAACCAAATAAATAATACTTTTGTTTAAGTATGCATTAGTCGTATTTTTATACGCGATAGCTATTAAGGGCGACAGTTTTAACGGGATAGTAACTGGGTTGACTTTTGCCTGAAACTAAAATACGTAGAAAACGTCACGGGGGGGCCCCCCCCCCTCCCCCTTCCTCAGCCAACAGCAGTTTAATAATTCCACGCGAAGCTGTTGCTCGGCACTAAGTGGGCCTCGTGAATAATTTCGGGGAGGGGGGGGGGAGCAGCGCCCGGGAGGTAGATGGGAACAGCTCCGAGGCGAGGCGAGCATTTGGTGCAGTCGGCCGGGATCGAACCACAACCTCTCCAATGCCTGTCAGATAACCCCGCGTCTCACACATGCTCGGCAAATAAAGAACTTGCGACACAGCGACTCCGTCCGGACTCGCAATGACGTCATGAAATCATCCCCCTCCTTAGAAAAATAATAAACAATTCGCTGTCAGCCCGGACCGACCCCACAAACTTCTACAGCCACTTTTCCCTCGGGCAAGACGCAGTCGCAGGAGAGGCGCCCACGATAAATTACTGATCCCCATGGGCACTGGCAGAGGGTTGGGGAGATGGAGGAGGGGACTGAGTGAAGAGCAGGAGTGGTATAACGCCCCTGCACTGCCGCCCTTTTCCCGCCAAACCGGCCCGAAGTTTGTAAAGCGCCCGCGCGATAAATAATGCAGCCAGCCATCCCGCGCGCTCGAGGTAATCCGAGAGGAGCTCCATCCAGCCGAACCAACCAACCCCTCCCCCTTCCTCAGCCAACAGCAGTTTAATAATTCCACGCGAAGCTGTTGCTCGGCACTAAGTGGGCCTCGTGAATAATTTCGGGGGGGGGGGAGCAGCGCCCGGGAGGTAGATGGGAACAGCTCCGAGGCGAGGCGAGCCCCATCTGGCGCCGGCTTATGAGCTTCGAACGTCCGGAGGACTTCCAGTTGTTGCGATGTCCGAGAGCTGCCCCCCCCCCCCCCACCACCTCCAACTCACAGCCAAACTATTTCTGTTCGTAACGTTACAACCAGACTTTAAATGAGAGTTGCCAGTAAAATAGCCTTGTGAACAGTAATACTTATATCCAGAAAAAACATCCATGCCACACATCTGCGATCATCACAGATTACGCCTCCCTACGAGAACAGCTAAGGCGTCATGCTCACACGTCGTAGTGATGACTAAATACGCACTTTGCTCCCATGCCCTAACGAAATTAATAATTAGAGCACTAAGCAGGCGCCCAATGACCTGGAATTCACTGTAAATTAGAAAATACCGCTTCGAGTATACTTTCTAAGCAAAACTACGTGTTTTACAAACATCCCGGTACCGCTTTTGGATTACTGTATTATATAAAATTACATAGGTAGGAATAGATGAAATATTTTTTTATATATTGAGATTATTTTCCTTCATTTCTAATGCATGCCTGTATATATTTACGGCCACCCTCTGCCTGATATATATATATATTATATATATATACATATATATACATACATATGTATGTATATACATATATATACATATACATGCTACTTTGCGATTTTTCATAGTTTCTAGGGAATCCTGGTACTGAATACATTTATTAATTGTAGTTAGTAAATGATAGCAATTTACTGTGAGATGTTGAGTCAAGAGTATTTTATTTGTAGTTATTGTAAATTAATTAAGAAGTTATAATTAACTCATATTTAATTGACCTTCATCCCTAAAATAACTTCGTTTAGCCCACTGAGTTTAAGAAGTGGTAACACTATGTCAAATTTCAAAGGCATATCCCTTCTTCGGAAACAGGTCTACTAAATATTTTACACTGGTGAAAGCACACCGAATAGGCCCATTCTGTACATAAAGTTATACAATGGTAATTGTTGTTTCTAGACGTACGAATAACAGAAAAGTCGAATGTTACCGCACAAAATTTTGGCGTCGAAGCGTACAGGTGCACGCTGTAACTTCCTGTGTTGTTGGCCAACCATGCAGACTGTTTTGCAACCGATAGTGAAACGGCACTCGCTAACGAAAAAAAAAATTCCCCAACATGCGCTGAGTTACAATTTGCACGTGTTCGCGTAGCTTTGAAATTGTCCATGTGTGTAAAATATGTTATAACTCTGCATTATTTATCGTGTGTAACGCCTTTGGCGACAGTACTGTGGATGGTTTTCCTCAATTCCGGAACCACGGACGATATTAAATGGAGCGAAGCAAACTGCGCGTGACTAATGTTTTCATTTCTCATTATTAGACATTTTTACGGTTACCACTGATCTCTTTCGCCTTGCTCCCGTCGTTTCTTTGAATTCAAGCACTATCAAGGCCGACCGGAACGAGAGTCCAAGCCTTCCAGGAAGGCAACCAGCGGCTCCAATTATCTTCCGATCCCACCACGACCATCTCGGACAAAAAACTTAATTTACACTCACGTGGTGCCCTAACTACATTTCTCAACGTTTGATCACTCTAACGCTAAACCAATTTACAACAGAACCCGTTTCGTTTTCATTAATAGGCTATAACAACCAACCGATCATTTACATATAAATCCTCTAAAGTTCTAAGCGGCAAAAGTAATATTGTGACTTGATTTAAAAGGTCATCACAACTCCGTTTTTACCCTTGTTGGATAACCTAGGATGGCTTATGTGTTGAACAAACTTAAATTTCCAACTAAGAATAGTTCACACAGCCATGGCCTAGCCGAGACTAGAACTTAGAACCTCACGTACCACAATTAAAGCCTTAACAGCCTCGGCTTATGGAGGTTGCACACAAGATTTTGTGTATCATACTTACTTTACACTGTAAAATTCTGAAACTGTAATGGGAGTGACCTTGACAAAGTGTTACAATTTCTCGAGGTCAGTGAGTTTAGCCAGGTTCTTTAAGGGATGGAGTTCTTAATTAAAGAGTTAAGGATAATTTCAAAGAACACACAATTCCCTAATTTATTTACAAATGCTACACATATTATACTCTAAGCTTAGTATCTCACGAAAAGGACTATTATTATTTATTTACGATTAATTTAATCGATAAAATTTACAATCACCCTTAAGAAACTTAGATTCAATCAAATAACTAAAATTAGTCCCGAAAAAGTACATAAAAACCTATTGAAATATTTTCTAAATTATATGTCCATATTTGGAAGTTACAATATCTACAATAAAGTCCATGTCACGTGGTCATACAGTAATAACTTAATTCAGTCCAGATTTCACCAGTCCGGAATGTTCTAGAATACTCCAAGCGCCCCCATGCACAGTAGCAATCTACTCTTGGGTAAGGAACCCTCTTCTCCGTCCACTCTACACACACACTCTCTCTCTCTCTCTCTCGTCTGACGTGATCTCGCAACCTCCGCCATCGTTCGTCCTCTCCACTGATGTATCTCGCTGCATCGGACTTTACCCAATTGCCGCACTTCAGCCAGATGGCTACCGCAAAAACTGCCGGTTCTTCAGTTGCCGCCCGTATTAATCGAGTGGCGCCAGGCTTGGTCCAGCACCTACTTCACATATGCCGCGTTACTTCGAGGAAAATTACTATAGGCTGTTCACGGTAAAATGAGCACATTTGAAAGCCATGCTTAATATCTACTTGTATATAAGCTGTGTGTTCTTCCGCCTTATGGAAAAATGACATTTCCATGGGCCTCATCACTTTATTCATTCGTTGGTCAAGTGGAACTGTGAAATTATTATAAAAGTAAATATTTTACAAATCTGCTCATTTTTACACTTCGATACATTAAAAAAATACAGAAAGGAGGAAAAATAATTTAAGTTATCACAAATGATTACCTAACACTTTTTGTATGACGTTAATATATGGAACTACTTTCCCCTCCATCGTTACCAACTTTACTAGACAAATTCCACTCATTGCGCCCGTTAAAAAATATGCCAGTAAGGGCAGTAACATTTGTCTACAGTTGACTTTAAAAGTGCTCACTTTATCGTGAGCAGCCTTTACCAGAAAATACTCGCTCATCTTCTAAGTCGTCGACTCCTCCGGCAGGTAGGAAGAGGGACTGTGACGTCAGCCAGGTCGGCCGACAATCATTCCACTGGCCGCCGGGCGACAGAATGGGGGATTAATCTGCCAGGGGAGGGTCGAGATGATTCACCACCCCCTACCGTGCCGGGACCGCGCATAACAAAGTGACACGACGTAAGAAAAGTATGAGACATTTACCATACACCAGACTACACATATAGAAATACTACTTACTACACACTTGGGAACTTCATTGCGCATTTAGGAGGCCCACGGTGGCTGAGTGGTTAGCCCGCTCATCTCCCACCAAGACGAACCGGGTTCAATCCCCGGCCGGGTTCTCGCATGTGAGAATCGTGCGGCCGATGCCGTTGGTCGGCGGGTTTTCTCGGGGATCTCCCGTTTTCCCCACCCCTTCATTCCGGCGCTGCTCCATACTCACCTCAATCACCCTCATCGGTCCTCAAGACATCGATGTTAAGATCAGCCCAAATCTCTTCACTCACTCGCTGCACATCGACTATTCTGAACAAGCGTAGGATAGCTACCGTGGATGTAAGGGATACAAATTTACCATCCGTGCTTTCTGAGAACGCGTATACTATTATGGGGTAAATTTCCGGAAAAAAAAATGTTATAAAGTATACAGCAAGTTTCATTAGACATATACGAATGCGCGTGTTCGTCTTGAGTTTAAAGAACAACTTTTGCATCTAACCCGAGTTTGTACACACTGTTAGCTATAGAGAATGCTCACATAAATCACGGACAAAATCCGTTCAGTGGTTCCTCGTAAAATCATAGACGAAAATATATACTCTGCATGACTCTAAGCCCAACTCGTTTCCTAAGGATGGTTAAAGCCCGTAAAGGTGGAGAAGTTTATTGCAAATAACACGGGATCAAATTTACTAAGACTTCTGAAAGCACGTGTAGTGTACCAGTAAATGAACACACATCTACAGGAAATTACTGTCGATGTTCATAATTAATTATGTACATATGTACGTGTGCATGTGCATATGTACGTGTACATGTAAGTGTGTGTGTTGTGTGTGCACGAGCACATGCGTGGAACCGCATTTACTGGTACACTACACATACTTTTAGAGTTATAGGTAAATTTGAGCGACTGGTTTATTCCCAATAAACCTGTCGCTCATCTCCACCTTTACAGGCATGCACTATCCTTAGGAAGCGAGTTAGGTTAAACGTTATATATAAATCTGTGTGCACGTACGTGTGTATGTGAGGAATCACGTGAGTGTATTTGTAGGCTGATTGTTGTGAACATCCTTATAAGCGTATTACAGGATTTCAATGTTCACAAATGTGAAAAATAGAACCGCTTAACGGAACAAAAATATTTTGGTAGGGCCGTAGGTGTCCGATAGTCTTGGCGGCTACAATCGCCACAATCCATTGCCGTCAGCTGCTTAGCCACTGAAACGCTGTGACAAGCGTGCAAATGAAAATAGTTGTACGTCGTGGGTTTGGTCATCCTGTTAATGGTCGTAAACGTCGGCCGACAGCACGCAGAGACGTGACTCTCCTTCGTGACTCGTTTCGTACCCTAGAGAAGTTGTTGCACGGCTTGTACTCTCGATAACACTAGACTGTTCGTGACTGGTCGAGGTAAACACGCGATTCCTCGCTGTCCGAAGGGTTTCGTGCACGGAGTGACAGTTTCGTAAGTAACTTGATAGGATCACGTACAATTACGTTACAAAACTATTAACTGAGATTTGATTTCACGACCACCCGCACGTAGAAGTTCAGATTTCTTAGTTAAATTTTCTAGTAAGTACAAAAAATTGAGTAGACATTCATTTGTTTAATTTCGCTGTCAAGTGACACACGATAAAAAAAATGCTTACAATTTTTACTGCCTCTCCAGCTACTGTCCATCACAGACGCACGCAATACATTTATTTGTAAGGTAGAGGCCTACTTGGATAAGAAATAACGACTATATATTTTTTTTATATTTACAACTGATGCCCGAATTTTGAAAGAAAGCATTGACAGCAATACCATACAGAACTGTGATAAACTATTTTTTTTTTTTTTAATTTACTTTGCCAGGCCTATCAACCGCATCTCTCACCTCTCCCAACAATAACTTAAGAAATAATCGCACGCACTAACGACCAATGTAATCAACAAAAATGTGCTATTCCCTTTCTATACGACACATTCTACTATATCGTGATCTAAGAACTTGATAATTCTCGGATACATACTATATTTATCGAGTATATTTGAAAAAAATAAACTAGTACGCTTTTAGTATATTTAACAACAAAAATTACGTTTAAGATTTTCACATTAAAATTACATATTTTTACAAGAAATGTGGCTATACATTTGCCAGAAGCGAACGCTTGAAGATTAACAAATAATTTTAGGAAACGCGTTATATCCCATGAATCACAGACAGAAGGATATATAGCTTATATGTATTTTACAAGTCATTTTAGATTATTTTACTTTGAAACAACCCCGAGTAATACTTTTTAATTGAACAGAATCTAGCGAATTCTAGTATCTTCTTGGGGCAAATAATATTAACTGCCAAACAATTACTCAAACTTTTAAAATCTGTAATACAGAATGTGAACTTTCTATTATTTGTTTTACATACGCTACCACACAGATATTGATTACTGAACTCTTAAACAAACGAGTATCTTCAAATTATAGATAGCCGTAATTTGTGATAAAGGCAAATTCAATTATGTTTACCGAAAATTAGATATGTAGCTTGGATTACAAACGAGAAAAATTATGGAGAGGACGGCCAGCATTACGCATGTGCTTCTGCAATATGGGAAGCGTAAGTCACCTTTCTGCTTTGTACTGTTTATACAAGGCATTCGGGCAAAAATACCTTCTCAAAACCCAATTTTCATTGGATTGTATCTCCTTTAATATTTCGTTTAGGTATATGATGCCCTGTCTATTTTCGACTTTATTTTTAATAAGGAATCACATCCTGCAGTTTGGGCGTTTAGTTTCCGAACAACTTGTATGTATAAAAAGACACAAATAAAAACATGCCAGGTCTAAACGTTGTCGACAAATACGAAAATAGCTGTCAGACGGTTCCGCTAAGTCAAGAACCACCAAAGAAACTAGGCAAAAATACTAGAACGACACAATGAAGACAGCTCAGAGAAACACTAACGAAAAAAAATAAAAAATAAAAAAACCTGTATACGCATAATATTTGTGTAACAAAACGAAGGAAACAAACTAAATATGTATTCTACGACGTTCCGGGAACTGGAATGTACCCATTAGCACCTACATACGCATCTTTGAAGTAATGGTACATTCACTAACACCCATTGCTAAAATGATTCAAAGAACAATTAAAAGAGTAGTAGGGGTATGGGGATCCTAGATACAAGGGGTTGGCGACTATTTTGAATGACCTAATTAATTTGATATCACATTCATATCAAAGGGTTAATTACATCGATTGAAAGGATTGATAAAAAATGGTTAACCGAATTGAAAGGGTTAAATATTATAAAAGGGTTAAATTTAACGAAAGGTTTAAATGCATTGAAAGGGTTAAGTGTATTGAAAGGGTTAATTTAATTTTTCTTGATTTGTACTTCTTTCTTTCTTTTTGGGAGGGGGCAGCAGGAGCTCTGTACGATGATGATGATGCTGTAGTGTCCTGGAGGCGACTGACCAAAGTGGTGGGTTGCAATGTGTTATATAAGTGTTGAGTTGAGTGCAAGGTTGTGCTCAGGGTCATTTTTCTTATTTTTTATAATTTTGATGTGTTTGTAGGGATGTTGGTGGTAGATAGGCGATTTTTATAAATATATTTAACACACGAGAGAATTTCAGAGTGGCCTAAGTGTAAATTTTTTGTTTTTTTGGGGATATTGCTTAGAGGCGGTGGTGGGAGATAGGCGACTATAAAATATGCGATTTACATGTTAGTAATGACAAACGATTAAATAGACGACTGTTTCCGAATGCAATTAAACGTTAGAGAATTTCAGAGTGTAATACATATGAGTAAATTACACGCATCGAATCACAAATTTCAAATGACTACATGAACAATAAGTGCAATTACTCCAGTATGGAATTAAATGTAACGTGATTTTACTACCCCGAACTTAGAAATATATTCTACACGAGAACGAAGTATAACACAGTTAAATGAGTATGGAATAAATGATCTACAACAAAATGCCCCTATAAATTAAACAAAATATAGATGACGCCTCTCGCACATACCTTACATGTCTGTCTACCTGTGAGACTGGCAATGAGGAACGTAATCCACACATAAAAACATATTAATTGATTAACATGCATAATAAAATTTGCAACTCTCCCAAAACACGTCTGTCCAGCTGCGAGCTCAGTGAAGCAATGAGTAGATCTTACGCCGGGAGCCTGACAATATATACGTGGAGTGCATTTGGAGGCTGACAAGCGATTAAGGTAACAGCTACTCGGAAATTTATGTAAGTACAATTTACGTGACGAATGGATAAAAATTATGCATATGACGCACATACTAATATATAAATTAGACTAGTTGAATTTTAAACAGATACAATAAAAAAACGTAATGAAATGGCATCAGGAGCTCCCCGACAACACATCCATCCATCCCAGAGGTGACTCGATGAATGAGTGTATTGTATAAGGTGGGCCTGCTTATATATGTGTAGTGTGGTCAGCATCTTTAAGGCAAACAAGTAGAAATTTACAACTGACAGAAATTCTATCAAGCTACTATTAACGATTCGAATCGTCCTACAAGTACTGGAATGTATATAAATGAACTATTTAAAAAATAACGTATGTACCACAATTTTTTTTCCATAAAGTCTGGTAAATAGAGCGCACTTGTTAACACAAGCACGAGTTGAAAATCATACCAAGTTTTGTCTACCAAACACAGAAACAGGGTTTACACAATAAACACACTATCGCACCAAAATATATTTATTTTCCTAGTAAATAAAAAAAGTTCCCAAAAAAATAGTTTTATATTAAAATGTATTATAAAAAATTTATCGTGGCTACCACACTCTGAAGCCCGGTGAAGTCGACAGATCCACTGTTGTGTCTATGCAGTATGAGGATTGACAAAGTACTAAGATGGTGGAAGCCCTCGAGAAAGCTCCGCATCGCTCTGCCCAAGACCAACCTCCCTACACTCCCACCTTCACCCCTCACCAGAGCGCGTTTGCAGAGAAATGCTCAGTCCACACACCCCAGCCCTTGTCAATGACCGTGTCTTCGGCGATCTATCCCCTCCCCTTCACAATTAAATGCTGAGTTCATTTCCAAAGCTCTGCGACACACACCCTGGTGTCGATCCAACACTGCAAGAATCTGTTTAGCTGCAAACAAACCCCTCTGCCCACACCATCCAAGAACGGTCCCTTCCAACGCAGTGCTTATACCCACTCTCCTCAAGGTCAGAAAGTGTTTTTTCGTTGACTGCCTCTGTCCATGGAGGGTGCTATCGATTCAAAGTCACGAAATACCGCCTCCCTTACAGCACTCAAGTGATGGGTTTTTGGGATATCTTGGTAACTGGTTATTCCCCATCCCTTCCCCCAGAGTGCTGCCTTAGCTATGAATGGAGGCTTGCTTCAATGTAAAAATGATGGTTTCCCTAGGGAGACAGTAGCGGATTTTGAACTGACTTGGGCTATTTCCCCTCTCCCCAACAAACTGTTATTTTCGCTCCGACACTGAAGCTTCCGCCTATATTTCGGAAAGCAAGAGCCTGTTGCATTCCCAGTTAAATAAAAGTTCACAACTACTTCCGATAAAACTTTATTTTCCTCATAATTAAGAAGTACGTTCGAAATGTCTTCAACACACAATAACTTCAAATTAAAATTTAAACCGTTTTCCAGCAAACTTTATTCCCAATTTCTAGCAAACTTACAAAGACATTTTTAACTTTATTCCCATTTTCCAATAAACTTACAAGACATTTTAAACGTTATTCCCGTTTTCCAGCAAACTTATTTAACTTATCAAAGATGTATAAGACATATTTTTCACACTCTAAAATTTTATAAGTAATGAAAAACATACATCTTTATTCAAGTTCTAACTATTACAATGTAAGCAATACTCAAGTTAATTTTTTTTTTTCAAACATTAAAAACTTATGTGAAACAAACTTCTTCGAAAAGTTGTTCTAGTTTCTATCTGTTTATATTAAAAATATTTATTCGTCCAGCAAACAAAAATACGTATTTCACATATAGTTTTTTCTAGCCCAGAATTTTTAGATAGTACTATAATATAGGAAAATATAATATAATCTTGGTAATGTTTAATATTCTATGTTAAATGACAATAACTTAAAAATTTATTTGGGAAAGGCAGTCAACTACAGCGTGTTTTTACAAAAGATACAGGGACGAGTCATTCTAAAGTCTCATTTACAAAACCAGTTAGCAGACGGTCGAGAATTTAGTGTGTGGGGAGCGAGCAAATCTTAGGTCTCAAGAGCCGATGAGGGTGACCCATGCATGGTGTTGGAGCAGAATATGCTGCAAACGAAAGTTTAGAATGCACAAGGTGAGAGTTGGGTCGTGCATGGATGGGAGATGTATATGACACGGAGCAGGTGAGGGAATGAGAGAATGGTTGATAAAAATGCTGCAGCCCATGCCACGCACCCGTCCTCTTCCATCCACCTGACAACCTCCTCTTCATGTGCAGAGCCTGGTGGTCTTCTCCACTCATGCGCTACAGCAGGAGGGAGGCTTAACACTTCCCCTCCTTCCCGCCTTGCCAACAACTTCAATCCCCGACACAGGTTCCTGGCCTGCAGTTCGTCGACACTCCACAAAATAATTTTCTTGGAATGCCTCTTCTCGCCTGTCTTTCACAAGTTTTACTGTGTTTACAACATTCCATTAAATTTTAAACCCAGTTAAGGCGTTAATTTTTTTTGAGAGAAAAACTTTACAATCTAAAATAGGCTTTTTTTTTTTTACATTTTTGAATCTTACACCATCAAAGTAATGAACACAGTAAAAATTGTTTAAACATTAAAAAAAATAATAACGATTTTCGTTTAACAAGTTTTTAACATGGGGAATAGCACTTTGCTCTCTTAAAACTAACCAATTTTAAAGAACTGTATCGTTACAAGCAAAGAAACATAACCGACCACAAACAATTATGAAACACAAAAAAGTATTCTGATAAACTAACAATGAATTACATTACAATTAAATAAAAAAACAGGAAATACCATATAAATCTAAACCAAGAAACAAATTCCGGGAAACAATATCCAAATTCCAAGAAATATATCACATTACAAATACATTCTAAATATCATTAAAACTGAATCACATCCGAAATCCCTTCAAGTTGAAACATTCCGCAAATTTCTTTTTAATTCCAGGAAATTACAACAACGAATTAAACATATCACTTATTAAATGTATTTAATCTGCAGAATTGCACGAAATTTTATCCTATTTCCAAGAAATGTAACATTAAAAGCATCTAAAGAACACAAGATACAAATTTCAAATGAATAACAAATTAAATGCAACTATTTAAGACATAACCATGATGAATCACAATACATATCAAACATAACAAATTAACACCTAAATGCGAATTTCCAATTAAATGATTCCATCACAGTTACCGATGGAATTAAATATCAAATGTAATAGATTATCACCTAACTGTGAATGATGTTACAATTAAAAGGATTTAATCACACTGGATTATCGCTCAAATGCTAATCATTGTTTTAATTATAATATATTATTTTGCTGTAGTTTAAGTGTTCATGATAAAATACGAGTACTGTTAACACTTACAATTACAAACGTCATATTAATCATGAATTATGTTATAAATCATAGTAAACTGTTCGTTCCGTTCTTATGTGAAAGGAAATGGACAGGAATTAATTGTTCAATAATGGATAAATATATATTAGACGCACGACGGTCTACAAATGAACGCAATGTTTACAGTTTGGGGTTGTTATCTACTACATAGGTGACTGTTCGTATAAATTATCAGTACGTTCAAAATGTCGATTCGAGTGTCATTAAGGCTGTGTCCGACCTAGGAATGCACTTATTTATGTAAGCATACTCCACTCGGCTCGATACGTGATACATACTGATACATACTTATTTGCATCCTTCGCAGCAACTAGTTATCCGCTGAGATTCTGAACAAGCATTTTGACGGAAAACACATACTGAAAATGTACTGGAACGTAGGCGCATAACTTTAGAATTACCAATCCATTAGGAGCTGTAGCTTGAAAGCTCATGACAATGAAACTGTTCCTATTAACCAATCATAGACTTTCTACAAGAAAGGGATTAATATATATGAGTCAGTAAACACAGTTATTGATAGTGAATAATTAAAACTGGTAACAACTAGAGGCAAATTTCCTTTTAGCATTAGGATTGTTATTAATAAAAATTAAATGTCGGATATTGATATAACGTTTGCACTCGTGCATACCTTGCCTTGTAAAAATATTGGCAGTGTTCTCACTGTTCTGCTTATGAACTATAAATTCCATGTCACGCCCGGTTTATAACAAATCACAAAGAAAACTGGTTATGTTTATCCCGGCTCTTCTAGATCATTAAAGGTTTACGAGTATACATTGTTAAGAACTTTGCTTAGTGGTGTTTCTCAAAAGTTAATACCTCCATTCCACTCTTTACAGAAAGAAATATTAGGAATAACAATTATGAACTGCATATAAATCGATTTTCAAAATAGTGACTTATGGGCTGTAAGGACGCGAGACGTACACACATTCGTTTCCCCGTGTACGTGCGTATGTCATGTCACGAAACATGTTAAACATTTACGTACGTATACAAATGCGAACGCTGTATGAGCGTGGATCTCATTAGGCAGAAAATCTTTTGCACACTGCGGGAAAAGGACATTAATGATAACGTTTAAGGCTCAACTCTAACATATGTTTGTTTTAAAGCGGCAATACAACAGCCGTTTCTGTAAGATCCACGTTTACAATAATGATGTGCATTAGTAAACATTGTCTGAAAAGTTGGCAGCTGTGTGTGTGTATATTTACACGAATGTGACACAGCACACCATTGTATACTGTACACTAAAACTTGGGACTCAACAATGCGAAAAACGATGACAATGAAGTGTTAACAGTAACGTTAAAACAAACAAACGCATGGGAACTAGGCATAAGAAAGAGAGTCGCAATATTATACTTCAGACCATGTACATTACAAAATATAACTATTTCTGCACAAAACATCAGTTGAATGCAATGACTCGGTGCCAATCACTAATAGTCAAGCCAAGGCCGTGTCCGTAAGGACACAATTAGTTATTTTGTCATTTGTAATGTTGTAGGTTTCAATCCGGGTGTTGTCGACAGTCACTTATTTAGCACTCGTGGCTACACATTCTTACATTAACAGTGAAAATATGTTTTATATAAATTAAATGTTTAAAATGGACGTAATATTTCTACGATCATTACTGGAATGCTGCAACTATGTTAATGGACAATATAATATCCAATAACGACTTAAAATAAAACATGTGTTGTGAAATATATACACAAATCACGACACTTACTTGCTTTTTAAAACATGTCTAGTGTATTTTATGAACAGTTATTCGTTTTAAAAAAAAACGTTTTTTCCATTAATGTTTTAATTCTTAATTCCAGCTAATGGAAACAGGCAGCAAGCCTGTCATGTTTACTTTTGTTCCTAACAACACCTCGTAAACAATAACCATATTGAAGCACATCATACTTCAAAGCTGACATTTGCTATCAGAGAAGCTTATTATTTCTGAACAAACATAATCGTCAACATGTGCACATACACGCCTTTGTCATATTGTTTTATACTTACATTACTGTAAATAACAGTTTCTCGCCAACAACACCGAACGCTCTGTACTGATTGGTCGTAGTCTCAAAATGTTTTCTAAAGATATAGAATATAAGTATTTATTTCAATGCTTAAGGAAATCCCACCAACGCACACGACCTGATAAGATTCCACTGGGAACCAAAACACAAGAGAACACACATTCGTTTCTTCTGCACACATCTTAACGCATAACATAATGCTTAACTATTTCTATTGTAAATCCAGCTTTACTTCAGACGTCGCAGCTTACGCTGCATTACGGTGTGCAGGTGTGTATAAACGCAGTCGAATCAATACATTGCTCTGTTCAGAGTGTAACAATTGTTAACAAGAATAACAGAAATATTATTAAATATATTTACTGCGTCAAAAGTTTTTCGTGTATTCTGGAATGTTTGTCGTCTCCTAGCCTACAAATGGATAATTTTTCGTTAACGGCCACTCATTTTGTTTGCACGATTATACTATACTAACGAAATATTGTTATAACATGTATTGTCATCATCTTAACAAGGAGTGTTAATTCATACAGCAAGTGTAGATTAGATTCGTTTATCGTGGGTATTTTCTCCTGTTTACTAGCATTCCCCTACCACTTAACAATGTTAATTGTAATATGTTAGTATAATACAAGATGTACGTAGTGCATCATATTTTCAAAACAGTTTTTCTTCCGATATTTAAAAACGATTTAAGAAGTTTCTGGTGCCTAAATTCTGCGAGAGGCGTGAGTCGTATAAGCCGGCCTTACACGATACCCAAATTATGCTACTTTCTGTTATGCTCATGGGCACAACAGAAGGCATACAAGTTTATATAGCAGAAGGGAAGAAAGAACGCATCCGTTCATACCAACACGTTATCTAAAGTGCTAATAGAAACTTGTGAATGGAAATGCAACTAAATGTTATATGTAGGTGCTTTGTGGTGCATCCAGAACGTACGACAATTGTTTCTTTTCCCCCTGAAGACTGCATTGGTTTACGTTTTAACGTACGAGTACTATTAATGTATGGAAATGATATGAGTAACGGCACTGCTTATGTATGGAAAACAAGGTACTTTATTCACATCTATATACGACGGACATTTATGACACTCATTAACACATTGGCATATTATTTAAGCAAGGGCGTAGCTAGGGATGTACTCTAGTAAGGGGGAAAAAGGGGGGAGAGATTTCATATTTATATTTCTGAACAAAATACAAAACCTGTATTATTAAAAATGTATAGTTACGTAATTATTTATAATCAATGGCTTCATGTACACATATGGAACCACAGAATGCTATAAACATTCTTCATGTTCAAGGAAGATCACATATTCCTTGAATTAATATAAAAAAACTTGTCAATTTTGTTTCAAATTAAATATTCATTTCGATTGTGGGGGGGAGGGGTGATATGTCCCACTATATCACCCCCCATTACGGCTACGCCCCTGTTTTTAAATGTGTATCTTTAATGAGTATAGTAATCAATCTTGTGCTCTCCGTAATTAAACACGCTTTTACGGCCAAAAGAAGACATAACTGTTACAATATTAAAATTAAAGCCTTCATGTGTGCATGTTAACATTATCACACTGTACAGCTCAAATCATCTGCTTTAGAAAACAATCTATGAGATTAGCAAACAATCACTGCTCGTCGACTGTACTGTGCTGGTACTTGCGTATTGTTACTTTTAGACAAAGATATTTTATCGTTAGAAAATGTTTATTTCCAGAATAAGTTATAAACAACCATAATGTGTCACATAGAAATACTCTATACTCATCGGAGATTTGAACTCTAAAACCTACAATTACGTATCACAGACCAGCGCACTAACTCACTGAGCTACACAAACCACTTACAGTGCTCACGTGTGGTAAGATATATATAGAACATAACTCCACAGTTATCGCGTATTTTATAAAGTGGTGTTTATTCTTTTATTATGACCGTGTGAGTAATTTGCAACGTTTCCCGTTACTTATGCATACGTTATGTTCAATTTTGTTCATACATATGTTTTACAGAACTTGTAATCTTTTCGTAAACGGATATATACTACGTGAGAAAGGAACTTGGGTATCCGCCATATTGTCTGTCCCAGCGTGTGCGTATAGCAGACATGCAGAACACTTTCTACTGTTGCGGAGTTGGGGCGGGGAGTGACAGAGATGGAGTATGAGTGTGAGAGAGAGAGGGTAGATGTCAATGTAGCAACGCCGCTGACATTCCCCACGCTCACGCCACGAAAATGGACTAGCGTGACATGGAGTTCGTCCCTCGAACTACAGCTGGAGTGGTCTTTTAACCTGGGGAAGTCCACTCTATATATATCTTTACTCAATGTCGTAACAAATCCTATTCACATTGAGAGTTATTAAAGAGAACTGGAAACAGCTAATGTTTGTGGTTTACAAAGCAATATTTCTGTCTACAAAAAAGTTCGAGGTTAGCTAATTCTCTACTATACTGCGTCTCACGTTTAAATTGCAGTAAACAGTATACACGGCGTGCTCTGGTGCCAGATGGCTAGCGATAATAAACATTCAATGAGTTACGCTGTTAAAAGAATAGGCACATGCATAAAGTACGTGACAATTTTTGTCACATAATATAGTGGTGTATAAATATATAATGATTCGTTTAGCTATCCGCCATAATCTAAGAGTGAGATGCACTATAGTATGATACGGATTTATCGTGAGGAAAAAATTAAATAGTTTACATTCTAATTAATATTGCCAACAGCAACTTATTTGTGATGAGTTTGTTCCTTTATATATAACTGATTACCAAATTATTTCCATATACCAGAAAACTGCGAAGTTCCTACGTAACCGTCAGCGAGAAAGCCAAAAAATAATGTGTGTGTGTGTGTGTGTGTGTGTGAGAAGAGAGAGAGAGAGAGAGAGAGAGAGAGAGAGAGAGAGAGAGAGAGAGAGAGAGAGAGAGAGAGAGAGAGAGAGAGAGAGAGAGAGAGAGAGAGCTCAAGCATCATTTCAAGGAAAAACTATTTTTTTCAGATCTTAAATTTTTTAGTTTCAGAAAAAAAATCCGGTGAATGCCAGTAGACCTCCTAAATGCAAGTACCCTTGAAAGTTTAGTTTAAGCAGATGTTCTTTTTTTTTTTTTTTTTTGCTAGTAACGCACCCAGAAGGAACGATAAATGTCCCAGTTTCTGGGTACTGCATTATTGAACGATGAAGTATAAAGCACGAAAATATGGGTTCCAACACCAACCCATATTCATGAAAAGGGAGGGGTTGGCACAATATTTGCGCAAATAAAAATGTAACTGCCACTTCGTTTGTTGTTTTCCGTGGATTTTCAATCTACCGTACATGGTGAACAAACATCCGCCTTGTGTTTTTAAGCTAAATGCCGCCGTTTTCGAGAAACTAATTCATGTCGATAAAGGTTACGTGTGGTGGAGATAGAGCAATGCCGAAAAACATGGTGGTGAAACAGGCGTGTCCTGGCCTCTGCCCTGTATTTTTTTTTTTTTGTATTTATGAACGGGCAAATATTTTTTCTATAATATAGAATATATTTCACGGCAAGAGACTATAATACTTTGATTCCAAATGGTATATATGTAAATCAGCAATTCTAGCACAGGTCACATTTATACCCGTTTCATTTTATTGAACACAGTACGTGGAATCGCTCACGATATAGCCAGTTATAAACATGATATATTTTCGTTTAGTGAATTTTAAGTGTGCTGTTAGTAAAAATGTTATTATTTTATATTTGTACGAAATACCGTTCAACTTTAGACATCAATTGTAAGTTTTCTTTCTACGCATAAAAATGATTACACAGCATAGTTTTTCATCATGGCATAACAGTACACTGCTTTGTTTTTGGAGACTTCCATAAACGAAAAGCTTTTTATTTTCTTCAGAAAACTTTACAGTGACGTCTGAAAGGTCATGTGTTAATTCATTTTAAGATATGCCTAGCAAAATTTAATTTTTAAAATATCACAGACTGATACAAATAAAAAATAAGCCCACACTTTTTTTAGTTTCACAAATTAAAAAATTGGGAAAATATTTAACAGCGTGATTTAAAACATTTCTTTAAGTATCTCGTGGTATCTTATTTCGAAGTGAATTATCTTTTTTTTTTCGGTGAGTTAGAAAATACCTATTTGTACATATCCCAAAAACCCAAAAATTGCGATGACATGCAAAAAAAAAAAAAAAAAAAAAAAAAAAAAAAAAAAAAAAAAAAACCTCCCTACAATTTTTATACGAAGAAATATTACTTTTAAGTAATGACGTCAATTCGGGCAGTATTTCGCACAAATTAAGAATGATGATTTGCTGGTTACCAGCACCCTGTAAAGGCGATAAGACATCCTATTCTAAACCGCCATCGCTCGTGGCTTATGTAAGAATCGTGTCAGCGTAGCCTATCAGCGCAATGTGAAGAGAAGAGGAGAGGAGAGGAGAGGATCGGCCGGTCCAGCGATAACAAACAGCGCCTGCTCATTCCCGCCGCTCGCCAGATGACGGGCGTTCCAAGGCGCCGCGCCGACCAGGAAAAAACCGGGTCTGGACTGAAGAGCCAAGGCTCGAGGCCCATGACCGCGTCGCCTGTCCTTCTGCGCCTCGCTGAAACACTCCCCCCCCCCCCCTTCCCCCCGGGATCAACCTTCCCTCGTGCTCGAGGGGCCCCACTCACCACTCCTCCCCTTCTACTAGCATCCTTCCCAACCTCATCACGCGTCTGTTTCCTGGCTCACGAACCAATTATCTCGCCCTCCCCCCACCACCTTTACAAAGGTTTTCCTTCGACGTCCTCTTCGGGCCGTTTATTTACTTTTCTCTCACCCGCCTCGCAGGCGCGTTCCATTTTAAACGCGTGCCTGCGAATCGCGGGAACTCTTGATAAAGACAACTTGCACTGTATGTATACCTCGTGCCATGTGAATACGCACCCCACCCCCCTCCTCACTCCTCATCATTCATACACAATTTTCCCCTGGTGTATAAATTGCGTATGCAATCCTTTTGAAATAGTTGATTTTGGAGAAAACTACTGCGAGTATCCAAAATCCGTTTTCACATTTAAAAAAATCGTTTCAGACTAGCCCGGAATACAACCCAAAGCAAGCAACATGTTGAAGCTTTCCGTCACGGCCATAAACGGCAATTCCAAACTTCAATATTTTAAGCCTTTCAGCTACAGTGTCCTATATGCGTGACTTTGCACAGGAAGAATGGGTTTTATATCTACAGTGTATACGCAAGCTGTAAACAGCTTCAAATAAGAGAAAAAGTCCTTCACATGGTAGGATACATCACTTGTTGAGACTGTACTGCAGTGTCGTATCGTAAATAACAGCTGCCAATATCATCAACACTCAATTTTATTGCTCCCGATTTATTACAAAGCGTTATATTGATACTTGAACAGTTCCAAACAAAAAGTATTTTGGTTGCAAATGCTTAAAGTTAATGATTGGACGGGTTAAAATATATTGCAGGTATACCAACGAAACATGTAAAGGAGACACTGCTACAAACATTCCACTAATGAAATTATAAGGCCGCCGTTTAAATTTCAGTAGTTCGCTCAGGATGACGAAAAGCCGGCCCGTCAGTTCAGTGCTTTGCGAATGTGTCGATGGGGAACTAGATGCACTTACAGTGTCGCCCTACTTATTACAGCAAATTAAACGTCAGAGCGCAAAATTCCTCCAGGAGGGTGGTTGTGTCCTTGCCACTTTGTTTTTATTTATAGCTCTTACTTTTAAGATTTAACATAATTACAAAACGACATCATTACATGTGGTTCCTGACACTCCAGGATGTACATGCACTTCCGGATACTTTCCAGGATGCACCACCCTCAGGTCCTTGACCGAGGGATGCACTTCCGGAGCAATTAAATGCAACATGTACCATTTTTAATAAATTAGATCGCAGGAGGATTCCGTCCGTTCTACTCACGTTAAGTTTTCAAATTAAATTTATTTCTGATTTTTTTTTTTTTTTTTTTTTTTTTTTTTTTTTTTTTTTTTTTTTTTTTTTTTTTTTTTTTTTTTAGAGATCATTAGCTGGCTACGCACGTTCGACACTGCGAGTTTCTGCAGCTAACAGTACACTAGTTCCACTACCAATTCCTTGATATCCCGTTCCATTTCGTCTCCTTGTACGTCAAATACGCGTATTTTATTCGAAGTAGATTTTTCTAACAACTTAAATAGGCTAAGTGGCAACATAAGTTATTGAACCTGAACTTGGACGAAATCCACTGATATAATGTTTACTGTTTTATATTGTAGAACAGCTGTCGTGTTTGACATGGTTTTCGAGGCCGTCGGAACAGAAAAAAAACGAAACCGACAAGTACAAGGCGGAAATAATACAGGGAAACTGCACAGCGCTGGGAAAACTGTGATAAATAATCCCGGGGCAAGTGTGCTCCCGACGTGCCCTGCGTGACGCGTGCGTGCGTGCGCAGTTCGGGCAAAATGGAACCATCATTTTCAGGAGCACGCACATATTTCTTCTTTATTGGGGGATTTGGTGATGGGGATTTGGGGGGGGGGGGGGGGAAGAGCCAAACATAGGCTCTGTGCCAACCGTGCCACGAGCGTATCCGTAAAAACCCACCCTGCACACAAAAAAAATACTTCTCAGCCTTCAAAAACTTAGGCGCGGGATTTTGATATAAATTGTAAATCATTATAGGTAAAAATAACTAAACTTCCAGAACGACGTGGGGCTAGCATCAGTATACACTTCGAGGAACTGTGGCGAATGAAATAGCAATACCAACGTAGGAGAAATAGCAATACCAACGTAGGAAAAATAAGTATTTTGTAGATACTTTGTACACTAATAAATTTGGCAGGCGGATACACCCTTCGAGGCCATATTTTCCATACACGCATAGATGTATGTGTGTCTATATATACATAATGCTGTGACCTGTCCTGAGGATGAATCTGGCCACGCAAGGAAGGGGGATAGTCGTAACTAGACAATAGAGCACTCGATATACAAAATACTATATTTATTAACTCGCAACTTATACACAATATCATATATGAATTGCACTCGGCTTTATTTTACAATTACTCAATATCTCTGCTCCGCAGTTACCAAATATAGCTAAGAGATCCTACTGACCCATTACGACAACTATAATTAAGGTGCTCGTGACTCAGGGGTAGTCTTAAGGAATTATACGAAGATCCTAACTCTGCACGACCTAGGCTGTTCATGACAAAGTGAAAACTTTTCAAATCAACCGTAGAAGAACACTGTTTTCCTATCTGCCTGCATATATTCTAACGGGCGCACTGAGGGCCATGCACCCAGTAAAGTTTGTAACGATGGAGAGAAAGTAGGTCCACGTCTTAATATCGAATTAAAAGTGCTAGGTAAACATTCGCAAAAACTTACGATGATTTCTTTCACTTCGTTTTTTTTTTTGTGTATCTAAGTGTAATAATGAGCAGGTTTGTAAAATATTTACTTTTCAAATAATTTCACATTTTTACTTTACTGGCGCATAAATCAAGTGATAATGCACATGGCAGTGTTAATTTTATAATGGCGAAAGAATAAACAGCGTGTATACAAGTAGATTTTAAGAAGGGCTTTCAAAAGTGCTTTATTTACCGTGAACAGCCTATAGACATTAATGGGAGTCACTTTTGTTTTAAAGAACATTTAAGACGCCTCAAAATTGATCAAGTACGTAAACATGAAAGAGGGGGAATTCATAACCATCACCGCACGGAACTTTACAATATTGTTGTAAAAATGACTTAATTACATATTCTTCTGGTTCTACAGACATTACATATTAACATCTACACGCAATTCATACCGTAAGGAAAATTTCGACGAAGAGCCGACATTGCCATGAATTAAACTTAGTTTAAAACTAAAATCGCTGGACTAAACTATGAAATTTTAAGCTAACCACAGAAAAAAATCAATCCATTTCTATAATATACGCCACAACCAAATATTCTCAACACGGTCGTACTGCTTTATAATGCAAAAAGACGCGGCGCTCATAAAGTTCATGGCGACTCAAAAATAAACCAAAGCAAAAGAAAATAAAAGGTATCACGTATTCCTTAGAAAATATGCATTAATTTTTACCTGCACATGACTGCGCAAAATAAATATGAAACGTGGTCACTAAATTATATAACACACTTGTTTCTCTCCTATAAAAAGGGCAAGCAGTGCGGAGCGCATCAGTAATGATCGACATCATAAAATAACGGCCTAAGAGTTTATTCTCGCTTGGTTTGGTATTTATACTTCACCTGAAATTCTGTAACGCTTTGAAAATCTAATTCGAGTCGTAAACAGAGACAAGCGCTTATTTTTATAATAAAAACTATTATCTTGGCCTATTTTACAGAATGAGCGAAAAGAAACCAGAATGTTTAGAACAATGAAAGCAGTTTCCAGAATGAAACAGAGCATTTTTGACTGACTCATAAGGTCGCGGGTTCGATGTCAATTAAGAGCAGTTTCCCCTGTGCAAATGTCCACCTCCATACAGGAAAAAGTCCATTCAATCCCGTAATATACACCTTCAAGTCTCTACGCTTATATTTAATGAATGTTTTGTTTGTGGATGAACTCGCTAAAAACAATCGTTAGTAGAAAAGCCCAATTCCCCAAAGAAAATGTTTCAACGTCAGCGTACTGAATCATACATTCTTGTCTTAAAGATGAATCGGGTCCGCAGATCAACGAAATTTAAAGGTAATAAGTTTGCACCGGGCAAGCGTCACCGGTGTTAAACTCTGATTAGGGAAAAATAACACAGTTCGAAGGAAAAAACACATCAGAAAGGTTTACATAAAACTCCACGCTACAGTTAATTCAGACGGAAATCACCATAAAGAGAATTAACACAGCAGAATACTGGATATTTATTAACACCTAGATTTTTGACGTTATTCGCTATGTTAAAATCCTCTGTCTTTACGAAGAAGGCAAACATTATTTTTCATAAGTTGCTTTGTCCTTTTAACTTTAACTCCTCTGTTTAACGGACGACTTACAAGTCAAAAATGTCACAAACATAGGTCACGATGAACTTAAATTTAAGAAACCTCCCGATTATCGGGCAGACAGCTTGGTTATACTCCACAATTACCGCTATTATTTTTAGGTCACGATTTTCAAGTAAAAAAATATATAAATTATAACAAAGATTGCTTTCCCGAAAAATTCATGCATCGTAAATTTTGCATTTGAACACATTAAAAATAAAACAAGTAAGTTTAATTTGCATCCTCTTATTTTAATGAACACTATTCATAGACGGCAGTATAAAACTGTTGACATTACTTGTGTCGGATCAAATACAAAGACACAACAAATAAAATCTGAATACAGCACGTCAAAATTTAATTTAGTAGATGAAATCGTGCTGAAATATCAGTGTAATCACCAAAAACTAGGTACCTACGATTTAATACTTTCCAGTAAAAAAAACTATGATTTCTACTATTATCACTAAAATGTGAAATATACAACCAATTTCCTCTCAACTTGGTCGTAGACATAATGCCGTTCTCTAATTTTCAGAAAGCTAAGAGATGTGTGCAATTTATCATGCCTCCACCTGAAATAAAGAAATACGTTTTCAAGCGGATTAACATTAAGAAGACCTCGCTAGTCCGTATTTTAAACAAGAACTAAGCCGCTTATGGAAATCGTTACCTCTACTACTGCACCTCCTTGTACTGGATTATAGCTACGGCAAGCTGGCTTGCTAAGTAAGACAACGCGACTATTTACTCACATTATGTACAACATGTAATATGCACATGCATATAACATGCACATGCTATGTCAAATACTAGCAAAAATTCAACGTCATTAAAAATTTGACTAAAAATTAATTAATTAAATTTATGATAACATAAAATAGATGGGACGCCTTTTGAGGCAATATCACATTTGACATTAATTTGTAAATAAACAATAAGTTACCGAGAACACTAATGTATAGCCTGCTCACAGTAAAATGAACACTTTTGAAAGCCCTGCTTGAGATCTACTTGTATGAGAGTTGTGAATTCTTCCACCTTATGTAAAATTAAAATGACTTGGGCCCCACCAATTTAGTTATGCGTCGGTCAGGCGAAACTGTGAAATTATTATAAAAGAAAATATTTTACAGATATGCTCATTTTTACACACCGATGCATATAAGAAAAAACAGAAAGCGAAAGAAGTAATTGTAGTAGTCACAAATAGTTGCCTAACACTTTTTATACGACGTTAACATATGGAACCACATTATATCCACCGTTACCAACTTTACTAGGCGCATGTTACTAAGTAATCCCGTTAAAATATACGCAGGTAGGGCCAGTGACTTTTTCTAAGGTTGATTTTAAAGTGCTCACTTTATCGTGAACAGCCTTTACTAAATTTCCTCTACATGGATGCAAATAATTTGATCAAAATTCTTAAAAGGTTAGATGGAATGCGAGGCCTTGACGTCTCGTTGAAAGCGATGCTATTAGAGGTGCAACCAGAGACAAATGCAATACTAGTGAGACAAATACAAATACACACGCGCCTTACCCTGGACTTGAACCCAAAACACCTCATATCGTAAGATGGCGTGCAACCAAACGTATTACGGAGATAGGACTCGCAGTACCAACTTCAGTTAAATTAAAATCAGTCTAATGTTTTAGTACATTGTGTTTACCAACCGGACATATTTCCGAAAAATAATCTTTAAAATAAGTCTGCGAGTCACTTAAATAATCTAAGTTTACATTGCCTAAACTAACACTATGCGTGTAGCTTTAGCGGAACCAAGTAGACTGGTTCCCGAGATACGACATTAAAAGCTTTATTTTCTCATTGGGCGCTATTATATTAAAATTAATAAAAAGAAGTTTTTTTAATGCATATATGATGTTTCGAATGGATACTGTCAGTATACAAAGTTTAGCTGAATTTGTTTATATTGTTTAATATATATATGATAAACTTCTATAAATAATTAACATTGTCGCCATTGTGAAAAAAAGCCTGACCCACTTGAAATATGTAAGTTTACATGAATTACTTTAACACAACTTGTGTATAAAATTGGGCGGGAATCGGTTGATTATGTCCCGAGATATGGCATAAAAGTTACATTTTCGCACCAGGCACTTTTTTTTTACATAAAGGCGGCCAGAAGGAGATCTCTATAAGCATATTCGCCGCTTCTAATGGATGCTGCTAACCTGCAAAGTGTAGTTTCATTTGGTTAAATTGTTATGGCATACTTACCTAGATTGTTTATATGGCAGTCATATATTAAATAATGCCAGACACACTTAAACCACGTAAGTCGACGTAACCTAATGTGACACTACCTGTGTACAAAATTTGGTGGGAGCCGGTTGTTTGGTCCCCAACATATAGAATAAAAGATCCATTTTCTCATGTGGTGCTGTATTCATTAATGGCGGGAAAAATATTAAGTATTGATACATTCAATGTTTGTCGTAGATGCTGCTGGAATATTAAATTCGGTTGAAACTGTTTGGAACTTGCGATACTAACCTAAAATATTTACATGACTGTCATTCTGAAAAGATGTGACTACCTCTTCAGGTCGTATAGATTTCGATGTACTACAAACTTGTAGTCTTAGTTTGTAGCCTTAATTTGGTGGGCACCTTTGCTTCCCAAGATAAAACACAAAAGCTTAAATTTTATGCAGTTATATGCTATATTCCAAAATGTAGAACAAATGAGTTTATGTATTTGCTTATTTGATGTTTGCAAACATACTGCCGGAATACAAAATTAAGTTGAAATTGCGTTACATGGTTCCGAAAATATAGCGTATTGATCTAAAATGTTTGTATAACCACCATATTGAAAATTAGTGTCGACTTAATTAAAACCCGTTGGTTTACTTGACCTACTGTAGTTCTACTTGAACGCCAAATTTGGTATGAATTGGTTATTTCTTTCCCGAAATATGACAAACACTATTTTTTCACGTGGCACGTTCTTAGAAAAATACCGAAAAAAGCGACAATGAACGGGCATATTTGATAGTTGCCATAGAAAATTCAACATACGATATATTTAAAAGGCCTGCAATAGTATTACCTACATGCCAAATTTGGCAGTAATCGTTTTGAGTTGTTCGAGATGACATTAAAGCTTAATTTATTCATATTTTGCATTCTTCCAAAATGGCCAATAAATAATATTATTAATTTCTAAACTCTATGATTACATTACAGACTGCCAAAGTACCAAGTTTGGTTTAAAGCGGTTTAATGTTCACGGGATACAAAAACAGCACCATATAATTTAAAATTGCTGCCATTTTGAAAATAAGCAACCGGAGTGATATAAAACTATAAAATACGGATGGTGTTAGCTAAGTTCTGAGTTCGGTCAAATTCGGTACACGGATTCGGAGGTTTTTAGGGAGAAACAAACACACCTACACACACAAACGAACACAAACAGGAAAGTCATCTCGTAAGCCTACCTTGCCACACACACAATTATAACAGAGCTTCAGATCAAAATTTGTACTTCGTATGAAACAATGGATTGATGTAACATAAGTAGATATTTTAGATTTCAATTCAGTACTTTTATACGAGACTAAAATATGAGAGCACAGCGGGGTTGTAAGAACGTTGTCACGACGGGAAGTGGAGAGGTTTAGGCGCTTCTTAACAACGAAGCCCTGAGAACCGATGAGGGTGAAGCGAGGTGAGTATGGAGCAGCGTCGGAATGCGAGGGCGGTGGTAACGGGAGATCCCCGAGGAAACCCGCCGACCAGCGGCATCGCCTGGTACGACTTCCACACGCGAAAATCCGGGAGTAAACCCGCCGGTAATCGAACCCGGTTCGCCTAGGTGAGAGGCGAGTAGTCTAACCACTACTCCACCGCGACCCCCAATTAAAAAGAAGGGAAGGAGGATTAGTACCCCAGGTTACCGTGATGGCTGCTGTAAAATCACACTCAGACCAAAATTCCAAGCATCATTTAAGAGTAGAGGAAAATGAAATGGAATTCCACGTTTTGAAAGGTCGTGTGACTTTACAGCGATTGTCACAATATCAGATCAAAAAAGACAGTAGAGTTTTAAGTATGAGCATTACGCTAATCTCACGACAGTAAGATGTAACACCCTTTCGGGCCCGGATATAGGCGTCGATCCGGTTCTGGAGGATTCGTACATCCGTTATATCCTATCTTGATTGAGGACAGTTCGCCCACAGCTGTTATAACTCCCTACATTTACTGCTATCAGGACCAAGACGGAGTTGACGTCCAATAGGAGGCATTGCTGTCCACGAGAGTACCTCAATATGACACAGACACTTACGGACACATGTGCCATATTTGGAAGAGCGTTGTCTTGATGAAGACGATATTATTGTGTGTTGTCTCATGAGGGGTAACAACACGAGAACGCACGATATGGCGCCGACGTAAATTGTACAAGAGACCCCAGAAACAATACCAAAGGTCATCTGAAGTTACACTCTACGGCTTCCCATACCGTGATGCCAACAGTAATGCCGTTCTGTCCACTCAGCGTCACCATATTTGCACACGACGATCATCCGTGGTAATGCACAGCTGGAATTCATCGCTGAATTTGATGCGATGTTACTTATCATCCTCTGCTTCCTAGTTGCGGCATCACTCCACAAGCCGCTGCCTCTGCTCTGGTATTCACGGCACCCTGGACATGGGAAGGTAATGCAGCTGATGCAAGTCGCCCAGACACACATTGCGGCTCCTATCAAACTCCGCCAAGTGATGGTGATGCTGTCTAATGCATCTACGAGGCATACTCTGTGCTCGGTGACATCTCCTGACTGTGTTGACTGACTATCTGACTATCCGCAAATGTCATTTGACACTATCGCTCATGGTGGACCGACTAAAACACTCGTGACAATTTTAGACGTTGCTGAGCATTAAAACTCTAATAAGTTCCACATCTAACCATGGCATGCACAAGAGTAACAAATGTCGTCCAATTTGGACCATCTCTTCCAAGTGCTTCAATTCTTTGGTCGCCCAGTGTAAATATAAATTTGAATGCTATTGTAAACATTGGCGCATCACTGTAAAATCACGTAAACGTGAAATTGTAGATTTATATATATATATATATATATATATATATATATATATATATATATATATATATATATATATATAAAAGGAAAGTCCATTGAAGGAATCATACAGGAAGATTCGCTACTTTGCGGGTGGTGGTCTGTTATGGCTGAAACCATTCTGCATCACGTAGACACAGGCAGCTGGGAATTTCAGTGCTAAAAGGGCACCCGTTGGCTGAACGCGGGTGTGGTGGGTGTGTGTTGCGGCCTGAAGCCGAACAGGCAGAACGCGTGATGGGGTCTGTCCATAAATGATTTATAGATCCGCAACCACTTAATTAAACGAGAGTCATCTGCATACTCCACCGAGAGGTTACCCGGAACTAAGGTAACCGGTTTGAACTAGCGAGTCGCGACACATACTGCGCTGAGTTTGCCGCTAAGGCTAAGAACTGGCTCGCGTGTAGTGAATTTTCGACAAATAACAAAATCCAATCACCGGGTTGTCTCAGTTATAGCACTGAAGTGGAACCGGAATTATGCAGCCTCGTAGCCAGCAGCAGCGAACCTTCGCGAATTGTTCCAAGGAAGTGCCGATTATTTGTTCCGGTCACTAATCAGTTATAGGCTGTTCACGGTAAACTGAGCACTTTCGAAAGCCCTGCTTAGTATCTACTTGCATGCACGTTGTGTATTCTTCCGTCTTATGTAAAGTTCACACTGCAAAGGGCTTCATCACTTTATTCATGCGTCGGTCAGGTGAAAATATGAAAATTATTGGAAAAGTACCTAAATATTTTACAAATTTTCTAATTGAGAAAAAAGAGAGAGAGAGAGAGAGAGAGAGAGAGAGAGAGAGAGAGAGAGAGAGAGAGATAGTTTAAGTTATCACAAATATGTAGGTCTATCTTACACTTTTAATTCGACGTTAAGGCATAGAATTAATTCCCCTTTATCGCTACCAACTTTACAGGGCGCAAGCCACTGAGTGCGCCCGTTAAAACATAGGAGCAGTGACTTTTTTCTAAAGTTCATTTCAAAAGTGCTCACTTTATCGTGAACAGCCTTTATACCCGTATTCACGTGTCACAATACCTGTGGCAGTACAGGTTCTGTAAAATAAACATATGACATTTGAATTATCACCAAAACTAGTTACATTTTGCTTCCGACTATCAATCAATCATTGACTTACCAAAAAGTAATTAATAAAACCAACGTCGCAGAGCGATAGGCCCATGAAGTACATATTTGTCCCGTCGATGGAGTAACCACGCACATCCTTTCTTTATACGCGTTCATTACGGAGACTTTTTTTCTTTTCAAAATCGATCAGGGAGCAGAAATCGCTATAATATCACAAAATAATTCTTTTCCAGTTGCATTTTTTGTTAATCCACGCCTTATTTTTCCATTCGTTTTTGAAAAAAAAAAACTTTCAGAGTTAGCATACTTTACATGATACACCTTCGGTATATAACTTTACACAGTGTAGCGTATAACTCAATAACAAAGTATACTAACAGGATGGATACTGGACACGAAGAAAAATCCATTATCAATATTTCTGCAAAAATATGTACACGTCTTGGAACAGCTGAACGTGTTAAACCCAGTGACTATAGCACTCGTAGAGCTTAGCTGGCTGGTAAATTCCATTCGGAGACCAGCTGGAACAGTTTCTTTCCGACCGCAAAAACCGCCTGATATTTACACTTCATGCGATACGCGGAAACGCCAACAGACTGCGAATATGACTGCCGTCAGAACAATCCACGTCTTCTTTTATTAGGAGAATGCAACTCGTTTCGGCGTCGCGCTTCTAGAGTTACAGCTCCATTCGCGTTAACAGCTGGCCAGACGTATCCAGGAACTGAAGGCGCGGGGAATTCGCGGTTTGCTTTGTGGATAAATTCAGCAGAAGAAAGTGTGACGTCATTACTCTTCGATAAGCGTGCGCTTACGATGAACACACTCCGTACAAAAAAACAGTGATCACCACAGTCGAATACGTAGTGTGTAACGGTGACTCGTTCGTCATCGCCGCTTATTTGTTTGTTCGTAATCAGGTGGCACGCAAATCGTCCCGATTCTGGAAGCGGATAAGAAGGGATAGGATTTCAACACAAATTCCCTGCCATTCGTATCCAATAATGAATCGACCGCCAGTAAATAGCCACCAATAATGACCTTGAATGAAGCTGCAAGTTTTTGCGTTCAGCAATCAAGAAGAAATTTACTATACACGCATCTAAATTTTCAAGGGCACATTGTGTCGAACACAAATTAAAACAGTAAAATTTCAAGCGCACAGAATCGTCCGAAGAAGTAAGGGCAGACAAAGGCACTTGTGGTCCACAAGCGCCTTATTTGTTTACTACATGAAGGATGTCTCTTATAGCCTACTTTTTTTTTCTGAGATTGTGATGTGTGTCACAACTACCACCGGGTGTAAGCGCCTATCATTCTTCGCCGTATTTGCTGCAGGTATCTACGTGAGCTACGTGGGAAATGCCGATGTGGACTTGGCTTACCTGTGTCTGACTACTACTACCACTGCTGGGTGCCGGCTTGACAGCTAGCGATATACTAGCACGCGGGCCGCTCGTCTACTTTCTCGACGCCTCGTCGTGCCTTACCCCTTCCCCTGCGCGACTCCTGAACAGACGACGTGGGCCAACTTGTGACGTCACCAGAGGGCGCTCTATGTTACTTTAACATCTGAAATCCTTCTAGAAAGGGGGGCAAATTTAATATAAGGCTCTTGTCCTCTTTTGGAGGAGATAGGGCCAGGGACTTAAACAGACCGGAACTCTGTTCCAGTACTGGTGAGAAGAGGGTGAAAAAAAAAAGGGGGGGGGGATTCCGCTTTAAATTATTTCAAAAACTTGAAATTGTACTTTTCGTGATAAGTTGTTTTTGTACCTGAGGGAATAATATTTGGAATAGTATGCTTGTAACAAGCTAGGGTAATTTTTTGTAATTATTTTTGGGGATTAAAAAAAGATCTATACTTTGAATTTTTCTTAAGATCATGTGTACCCGTTTTTGGAAAATTTTCAACAAAATATATTTTGTAACAGGAAACCCCTCACCTTTATCTCTGTGCAAACCTGAAATGAAATGAAAATAACTTTTTGTGCCACACTACGGATAGGACTGTGGGAGGGGGGGGGGGGGGAGCTATTTCGTTGGGAAAGAACAAACCAGCTTACGGATCTGCCGTTTGCATGTGTCGGCTAGAAACCGTTACAAGATATTTAAACATTTTTGGGCTGTATTTTTATTTTTACTTGATGCGTTTTATTTTTCCACGAATTTTCATTAGGAAAGTGTGGCTATTATAAGCATATTCCGCAGTTGATCGTGCTATGTGGAGCGTGCAGTAATTTATCAATCCCGAACATTTATCGTTGCCTACTATCAAACTAGTATCTTCACGCTACAAATGCCTTGTCATTTTGACGGGCAGTGCAGATAATCTATGTATAAATAAATGCACGAATCTACGGCTTCGTGACTAAAGAAAGAAACGATCGACTAGATGATACCAATATATTTCTAACGAGCATGGATGCCTTGGTGTCTGGAAAAAATTTTCACCCAGGAGCGGTGTACGCTCTTTGAAAATAAACTGCTGCCAACATCTGCCGTTGCTGTTGCGATATCCACTTATCAGATTGAGAGGTTCAAGAAAGTCTGCACACGAGCATTTTCTATGTAGTAGCTGCCAGCGTATTAAGTCGGATAATTAAAGGTTGTTCGCGATAAAGGGAGCGCTTTTAAAATCAACCTTTGAAAATTCACACTGCCCCTGTCTGCATGCATTTAACGAACATACTAACTGGCATTCGCCCTCTAAAGTTGGTAAGGACGAAGAGAAAGAAGTTTCATGTCTTAAAGCTAAATTAAAAGTGCCAGGAAAACATTTGAGAATACTGAAATTATTTGTTCTACTTTCTGTATTTTTTATGCATATAAGTATATGAATTAGAAAAATAGAAAAATATTTACGTTTATAATAATTTCACAGTTTTACTTGACCGACACATGAATAAAGTGGCCAGGCCCATGTCAAGGTTGATGTTACATATGGCGGAAGTATACGGAGTGTACAAACAAGTAGATATTAAGCAGGGCTTTCAAAAATTCTCAGTTTACCGTGAACAGCCTATAGTTAGAAATACTATAAAGGAAATTAAACGCGGTAATGCCTTACTTTTGCCAGATATGAATCTACGGCACTTTTAAAATTTGATGTCAGCTATATAAATACGACGCTGTACGGTCCAAACATTCTGATTTCGGTTTTTCATGTTTTTCTTTTCGAAACAAATCCAGACGAATGCTGAGAAGGTTCCATGCTACAGAACACGGCCGAGTATTTCCCGCTGTTGTTTTTCTCAGCTGATTGCCGCGTCACTAATGACTTAGATGTCGAAGAGACGTTAAAACATACTTACATACATCCCCACCTAAAACTGATATCTAGTGCGCGTGCATGCATATATATTCAGAGCCAATAAATGCGTGGACTGGCGCCTAGAGAGTAGGCAGCCACGCACAACCACTCCGGTTTATGACACAGGTGTTTCATTTGCAATTTCATACTCTCTCTCCTGATTTCTGTAACTTGTCTGTAATATTGTGACAATGCAACATATGTTTCAAACAATAGCATTTACTAAACGTTTCCTGCCCGATTTGACCTCTGTACAAACTAACTTCAGCTGACCAGCAGGTCGATTAAGGGCGGGCCCCACAGCGGCGATCTGCGCGTGCCTTAGTACACATTTGTCAAGCGCTTTTACTGCAATTTCCCGACCCTACGGACCACAAGTGTCCTGCATCAAACTGCTGTGTACAGTTGTAAACACTTGTCGTTTACACCGTGTATATCTATATCACGTCCACAACTCCAGGATTCTATTAGGGAAATATATATATTTAAATTTTTTTTCATTTGTCCTACGGTCGTTTCTCTCGACCCCGTTCTATGTAGGACCATTCATCTGCCTCGCCTCTCCGCGGCGTATCGCGCCGAGCTCGTCCCAGACCTCCCAGCTGTCTACGTGGTCCATCTACATCTGGAGCTGGCACGACTCCACTGCGCGCCGTGGCAGCGCACCAAAGTCGGCGACTAGCCCCCCCCCCCCCCCCCCCCCCCCCCCGTCACACCAACTATCCCGCCGTGCGGCACACGGCATTCTTAACTAGTCAGTTGCATCGTGAACTAAAGATGAGGTGGACACGACTGGCCCGTCGCATGTAGGCTTACAACTGTCAAAGTCACGTGGTTAAGGTTTGTTCTATTCCGCTTGGGAATATCAGTGCTAATTGTTTGCCAACTAAAATTTTCGCCTCCAGGTAGCATTGATGTTGCGTGTGTGTCGGATTTTCTTCGTTTTGCATATATAAACAAATGGGATAATTGCCATTTTCATAGTATAAATAGCTATAATTTAATTTTAAGTCTTTTTATTTGTATTTTGTCAGAACTGACGTAAATAGAAAACTTCGCCTTTTGCACTAGATTGGAAAATTAACGAAATATGTCCACATTTTGTTTAATATTACGTTTTAAAACTTATTTAGCAAAACGCATTTCATTATTACTCTAATTAACTGGAACAACAGGATTGAAAAATTATTTTCTATAACAGCTATATTTATTTCACTGATAAATGAACTTTCGCGATAAAGGAAGTATTTTCACAAAAGCTGAATATTTCTAAATAATACTAACGAAAAAAATTGGACGACTCCGAGATTTGAACTCAAGCACTTTTTGTTACTAACCTAATGCCCTGCATCTCACAATCACTTTTTCTTTTCGCGTTTGGATGATTGTTGATAGGCATGTTATTTAAGGTATAGGATGTTCACGGTAAAATGAGCACTTTTGAAAGCCCTGCTTAAAATCTACTGGTGTGCACGTTGTGTATTCTTCTACCTTACGTAAAAATAATATTGTCATGGGCCTTATCATTTTATTCATGCGTCGGTCAAGTGAAATGGTGAAATTTGAAAAGTAAACATTTTATAAATTTGCTCGTTTTTATACGTCAATGCATAAAGAACAGAACACGAAAGAAATAATTTAAGTTATCACAAATGGTTACCTAAAACCTTTTATTCGACGTTAAGATATGGAACTATTTTCCAACCATCGTTATCGACGTTATTGGGCGCATGTCGCTCAGTGTGCCCGTTTAAATATATGTAGGTAGGGGCTGTGACTTTTTTCTAAGGTTGATTTCAAAAGTTTTCACTTTATTGTCAACAGCCTTTAGTAACATGGGTCAGAATACAATGCCACCTCTAGGAAAGAATTGAGTTTAATGGTATGGAGAATCACCGAACTTCAGAATGACGTTAAACTTCTAGAGGAGGACTATAAATTTTTGTCAGCTGCAGTTTCGTAAATTTAATGGTTTGTAAACTTTATTGGGCACACGCCAGTCAATGTGCCTGTTAAAATACACGCAGACAGCGGAAGTGAAATTTTTGGGAGATTAAATTAAAAAGTGCTCAAACAACAGTGACAAGATTATACTTGATATTTTGGTACGGACGAATGTATATCACAATTCGAACCTAGCACAGACTTCCACAAACAAATATATCGAATATATCTATTTACCGCCAACTTAATAGCTACCACTCTAGAACATCAGCGCTCCTTGCGGGGAACATTTTTCCTGTGCCAGACTCTCCCGTAAGGAATCTCGTTTCATTCATAACTACATATATATATATAAAATCAACCTTGCACATTATCTACAGTGATGAACGTGTTATTTTTACGTTCGAATTTTACGTTCATTTATATTTCAATTCGAGTGATTTTAAAGCATATCATACTTGCATTAAAATAAGATTAGAGAAAGTGTACAAACATATCAGAGTTCATAACATAAACAGTATTCAAGCATCAAATCCATTTTCTACGTTGTTTCTGATAAGGCATGTTCACGATAAAGTGAGCGCTTTAGAAATGAACCATAGGAAAAAGTCACTTTCCCTGCATGCATATATTTTAATGGGCGCACTGAGTGACATTAATCCAGTAAAGTTGGTAAAGGTTGAGGGAAAGTAGTTCCATATCTTAACGTCGAATAAAAAGTGGTAGGTAACCATGTGTGAAAACTTAAATTATTTCTATCGTTTTCTTTTTTTTCATGCATCGAAGTGTAAAAATTAGCAGATTTTTTACTCTCTTGATTTCACAGTTTCACTTGACCGACGTATGGATAAAGTGATGAGACCCATGGCAATGTCAAGTTTACATAAGGTGGAAGAATACACAACGTGTAGGCCTATACAAGCAGATCTTCAGCAACAATCTTGAGCAAAGTGCTCATTTTACCGTGAACAGCGTATAGTCGTACTGGTAGAAAACCCTTCCAACATTGGATCACGCAGAGTGGCTACTGTGCAGCTCGCATACGCATTCTGCCTCGTTTTCCTTCTGCGAGTCCTATCATTGCCGCCATGACAAATAGCAGTGCTGTCAGTCATCTGTGGAATTCCCTAAAAGCAATAATACGTATGCAGGTTTCTCCCGTTGAAGAAAAATGGCATGAGATTGCGTATGTCAGAGGTGACACGTAGTGAGACTGAAGATGGAGCTGTGACGGAATGCGAAGTCGGAAGAAACAGGAACTCTCCGAGAAAACGCGCCGGCCACGGACAACGATCACCACGTTTCCCACATACTGAAATCCAGAGTGACGCAGCGGGTAAACGAACCATAATAGAACATATTAAAATGGTACCAGTACCCAGCTTAAGGCCTTAACTGGTCTTAGTTACTTAAATTTAAAATAAATCTGGAAAAAAAGCCGAAACACAAAATTTGTCGCGTTATAAAAAATTAAAAACAGGTTAATCTTTAAAATTACAGAAGCTTCAAATTATATTTTGTTATAGTCTGAAAGAAAAGGTTACGTTATAATTTTAAAATGTCAAAAGTTAAAATTCCTCTGCCTCCACAATCGAACCCTCGCCCCGCCATCCTCTCCGGAGACAGAGGGCCCGACGGCTGTGGTTGTCGTTTCGTAAGGTGTCCGTCGTGTGTTTGATGTCTGTGTTGGTGTTGTGATGGTGTCAGTGTAATGTTGTTTGTGTAGGTGTTGTACCTTTAATTTATTTGTTCCTGTGTGTATCTGTATTACTGATGTCTTTGTGGGTAAGAAGACAATATACTAGATTATGTTATTGTTTATAATGATATGTGATGTATTATTAGTGAGGGCTCAAGAGGAACATTTATTAATTTAGTTTCCAAAATTATACTAATAATTATTACTATTCACACTCTACCCAAGTGAACATTGCTAGAGAACAGAATAACAATTTTGAAGGCTTACTACGGTGGGTAAACGAACCAGGATCGCCGTGGCGCGAGGCCAGTGAGCTTGCCACACTGTCACCGGAGGAGGTTCCAAGTCCTCCAGTTCGCCAGTGAAAAATTATTTAATTTCGCAGGCATAAAGTGAGTAAAAAAATTGTGGCCTGCCCCTTCCGAGTCCGAAAATTTTGTTCAGTGGTTAACGTGCGTAACTAGTGCGTCAGGGGACCCAGATTCGATTCCCGGCCGATACTGCAGAAGGCAGTGGTACCCAACGACACATCATACAGCCTAGTGTATCTTATGGGTGGCGTAGTTACTATTGCCACGACGTTATCTACGATGTTTCACAACAGGGTTGCCACCTTTTAGCCACTGGAAAATTCCCTGACATTTCCTTAATTTCCACACAAAAAGAATCTTTTCCCCCCTGACATTTTTCTAACTTTTTTTTTCTGTAAGGATTGGCACATTTTTATTATAACATACTTTTGCACCAAAATACTTCCCTGATCTTACAAAATCGCTCCCTACATAAATTACAAAGAAAATTGAATAAGCATTTTGTCCACAATCTTAAAACAATTTTATATGATTCTGGCAGTGGTGCACGGTTTATGACAGAATTGCCAAACATAGCAAGCATATCACAATTGTCTGACAATTTAGCTAACTTGCTTGAAATACCATGTCCTTTCCCTTATTTCCTTGACAGTTTTCAAGTTCCCTGGCATTTCCTTGTTTTCCAGACCTGTTGCAACCATGAATAACTAATCATCGTACACGGAACGTTTGTTTTGATTTATTAAATTTACCGGCAGAAGCGTTGTATACGAACAAGACTGGGTAGTGGCCATCATCACCTCTTAATTTACCTGGAATGTTATACTCTTACCGGAAGTGTGTATCTAGGGAACATACGAGGAAAATGTTAATTAGCGGCCGACTCGCACGACGTAGTTGCTTTCGCCTTCTTTTGAAGTGCGGGATCCTCGGTTCTAATCCCGTGCACCTGGGTTTATCTCTGCCACTTTACGGAGTATTCCAGCCGCTTCCAGGCTAATCGAAATGCGTGCAACTTAAACTCTGTCAGGAGCAAATAAGTTTACAATTATATGTCATTTACTCTTGGTTGTCAGTTTAAGATGACAACGTTACGTACGAAAAAATTCGAACCGAAGCGACGGTTCAGCTCCTCCCGCCAGCCTCCGTGATATATAGCTTGGCTCTGCACGCCTTACGACAACGAATAGATGAATCATAGTATAGACTATTCGCGCTTTCTTTACACTTTTTGAATAAGACATTTGAAAAATTGCTCCAAGTGTGACGTGTTTGGTTGTTCCCTCAACATACAATGCATACAAGCATTTTATATTTGTATTACACAAAAGTGCCTTATTTTATATTAAGCTGAACCTTCACGTTTACTCTATACATCATAATATTTGTATTTACAATGAATATAAATAAAGCAGGGAGAATACAGGTGTTGACAATGCCTAGTAAGAAATAATTCGCTATGCGCGAATGCGGTGCGTTGTCCCTCTGGTGTAGTTTTACAGACTTAAGCTTTGTTTGCATGAGGCGGAAGAATATCCTGAAAGTAGAACTTTAGTAGGGCTTCGGGGAAGTTGGAAGTAACCATGAATGAACTATATAGCAATTGCAGAAAATCCCTTGCATATTGAAGGATTTGATCATTTAATGTATTTTCGTCAAAGAAGCGTAGACTAGCATAGATTTACTTGATGTACACATATTCTTTCTACTTAATAAATTGGTGGACAACTTAAACTAATATTATTTCTTCTGGTAAAAAACATTTACTTATGCAAAAAAAAATTTGTGTTTACTTTCAAGATATTTTTGACATTGGTGACACATATTTTACTGCATTATTCACGTTATCAAACAAAAATCCATAGGTTTCGAATCGGTTTCAAACTCACGCGTAATACAGCGGGCATACTTTAGTATCGTGTACAGAAAATTTAAACTCCTTCGCCTACATGGGTCGTGCATGAAATGAAGTACTTGCCGGGGCTCACATGTTACATTACTGGCGGTGTGAACGTAAGGAAAGCTTAGCTTCACTTGTACAGACGCTATCATTTACGTCAGAAATAATATATTTGTTGCATACACCTTTTCAACCCTGAATATGCCTGCTGAAATGTTCAGCTAAAAGTCATTCTAATCTACCACTTGGTGGCTCATGTTCGAAAAACTAGACTACGAACCCTTATCGGGTGAAAGCCTAAGTTCAAATCTATTTTACATTGCTTAAATAATTCATTTTTATTTATTCATAAAATAATAATACCTGGGCTCGTTTTAAAGTCACCTTTTATTTATAATTTTACCGTTTCAAATAAAAATTTAGTACAGTAATATACAGTATTTGATACACGGCAGGCAGCATTGGAAGTCTATAGGATTCTCGATCGGACGGACTGGTGTTAATACAGGCGCACAAACGCCCCTCCACTTTTACACACACACTAGAATGACTTATTTCTGCCCAGAGTCCACAGAGAGGCCCGAAATGAAATATCACGATGCTCGAGATAACGTTGAAATAAGCGACACGCCGATTTCGCTAACACAAATTACAGCGTTGACTGACAGTCCACTTGGCTGCTTTCCAAAAGGCTTCGGATTTAATTCCTCCTGCGTTCTTGTAATTTAGCATTACTGAATTAAGTTCCCCGAGTAAATCAAAGCAGCTTAATGACATTGATGGGAAGACAAAAATGTAGATAAGTAATCCATTACGCCTAAAGGTTTATTGAAAAAAAAAAATTCTGGATTGTCAATTTCGTTCACATACATGCACTCTAAATTGCAATCGGTTAATATCTACTGATTGCCAATTAAAACTGTTCCATCCGGAATCACTAGAAAAGAAAGATATTAATCTCTTCAGTTAAAGTAAATTCTCCTAATTCATACAATATAAAATCAGTTATTTCCAGTTGATTAATAAACAAGCACCAGGATTAAGAAAAAAGTTTATTGCGGTGTGAAATAAATTAAGTAGAACTATTTTGCCACAAAAAAAATATTGCTTAACCAAAAAATAATGCAACAGACATTCTAGGTAATGTTTATGATACGTCGTCTTACCAACTCCGCTGCTTTGTCACTATAACGATCGATCTAGTATTTTGCATAGTAACAGTAACATACAATGGCAAACTGTTCTACGTTTCGTAATGTAAAAGTATTTCATGCTGTTGAAATATACACATACTCTGGCACCTACATGTATTTGCAAGGTTCGAAAATCGATCTAAGTTACGTTAAGTTCAGATCCTGTGCTTTATATAACACACGCACGCACGCACGCACGCGCACACACAAGCACGCGCGCACACACACACACTGGTTTCAATTAACGAGGTTGTTGCTGTTATCTTGTATCCGCCATTTTAGAACGGATCGAGATTTTACGGAATGAAACTGTTATTTTGAAGTGACAGATTGATATTAATAACTGTGCTAATTCTACAGTGGAGTACTATAATCAATTTAATATTTCATCAAATTTGTAGTTTTGTCATCATTTTATCAGTCAACTTGCAGAAAACAAACACTTTTGTAGGTGAAAATCCGCGTATCTAATTAAATCATCTCACTCGTATAATACACACGATCTGATGTGATTCTGTACCCCCTTAGAGCTTGCGTTTATTAGTAATTTCTATCGGAATTAGTAGACTCTTACACATCAAAAATTAGTTTCACGAAGCCACTGGCGAGTCACAGTAGAAATTATATTTTGGCGGTTAGTTAAGATCCGGAGTCACCTGCTTAACGTGGCGGGAGTGTGATTCAGAAAAATAATAGTGATATAAGTTTGCAATCACATGCGATAACGTCAGGGAACTGCATTATATACAGCACCGCAACTAAGAATAAGCTCTCGCGCATGCAACGACATTCAGCGAAGCCAGACCATCTCCAGCAACTTTTTTGGACAAATGGAGCCGTCGGCTACCTTTTCCTAGGGACGTGAAACAACAATTAATTCTTGTCATTTGACAAATTTATAGACCATTACCTGAGTTTTTGAGTTTAGAGTGAGCTCCCAACGTTGTAAAAACAACTAACTTAACGGACAAGTAACGAAAGAGTCACTTTAGCGCAACGCTTACGCGTCAGAATTTGACTTGTTTGCATCCTTACTTGCAACATACACAGTCACAGAACCATATCGAGATTTGTGTCATTTTTTCTTAGAGATTCTCAGTTTTACGAAAAGCTCTTCCCGACCCAACGGTTGCATTCTGGATACAGCGTGTTATAGTTCTGGACAGCGCACGAGATTGACGCTCAGTGTAGGCCGTCACGAAACATTTTCGTTAACTTATCATATTTTAAACAATCTGCGTGTGTTACGCGTTTGTACGCCAAACGTGGTCACACGCTAATATTTATATGTAGATGAATACCAGACTGGAGACGGAGAGGAACTTCTTGTTCCAACAGGAGTGTTCGTTATGAAAGAAAATCGTGAACGGCAGGAACACACGCAGAGGAAAAGCTGGAAGTAACAGCTGAAAGTATGATGCAGCAGTGGGAAAGTTTAAAAAGAAACAAAGGAAACTGGTTTTTGCTGGCGTTTCTTTAACGAAAACAAAGCACATGATATAAGCAGAAACCCACATGTATAACGGCAGTGATGAGTGAAAGCAAGAGATAAGGAAGACATGACGAACTGCGACCACTATAGAGGCATGCATTAGGAAACGTATCGGAAACATTACACACGTCATGGAATGCAGGAGCTGTAGAAAACTGAATTATCATAATAAACCAGTTTTGCAAAATAAAATTATTGAAAAAAAATATGTTTTTGTTACAATGTCTACCAAAGCATGTACATACGACTAACAAATTCCGTTTTGATCAGAAACTTTATATTGGACCATATTCGAAGCGGAAGATGAACCGCTGATCTCTTGTTAGATACGATGGCATTTCTGCGCCCATCTCATTGGCAAAAATGTTACACAGCAATTTTTTAAAAATCCAGAAATATACACGGTCCTTTTATTTTTATCTCGTGTATTATATATTTGTAAGTTTTGAAAATAATCGGGCATCTTTCGTGCGTGGATGTGAAGTATATACCACGATAGCTGTTCGCACAACAGAAATCGGTGAAAAATTACTGAACTTGGAGTGGCGTCTAAGTGGAAGCTTCGATAGCAATATGGCATACCAATACGTTAACGAGCTATTAATTATTCCGAGGAAAAATAAAGAGCTACTCGTAAATTTCCAGTTACGTCGCAACAGAAATGGATGTCGCTTCTCTTGTAGTGTCGAGGTTCTTTATGGACTGGTGAAACGGCCCAATGAAAGCGAGCGTTCTCTAGATCTTCTGTGCTAAGTCTGTGGAGCGTGCTCTTCCCTCTTCCCTTCAAATATTTTCCTGTAACACAAAAAAAAAAAAAGGCTGGTACTCTCCCATTATACTGCCTCGTTGAAGGGACTGTTCCGTCGTCTCGTTTCTGCCAGTCAATTAAGCTTATCTGGGCGCGCTGTCGCACGAGACGATATTCTTTTGTCAACTACTAATACGTCACCATGACTGCGGGGAAAATAATTGATAGGGTTAACTAATGCTATGCTGCGCATCATTGAAGGGGGCAAATGAAAAAGGAGGAAAAAAAAAAAAAAACATAAAAGTAGGGTGAGGGGCAGCTCTTCTTTTCGAATGCCCAACGTCATGTGCAGCTGAATACGTGCAGGGTTGCGTGAAGGAAAAACCAGCATGTCTAAAAGCTTTACTCATACGCACTTCCACGTAAGTTTGCATCGCTCTGGCAAACTTCGTTGACTTCATAGTGTTTTTCTACAGCATCTAGTGCACAGGTTTCCGAAGTTGCCAGCTTCAATGAACGAGACAGAGGAACACTTGTGTAGTCACTACGAAATATTTTCATTCTTGCATCACCAAAACTTTTGTAAAGGCCATTCACATTAAAGTGAGTAATTTTGAATTCAACCATTCAAAAATATCACCGCTCTTACCTGCATATATATTAACGGGCGCACTGAGTGAAATGCGCCTAATAAAGTTGGTAATGACGGAGGCGAAATAACGTTGAATTAAAAGTGTTGAGTAAACATTTGAGAATACTAAAATTACTTATTTTGTTTCCTGTGTTTTTAATGAGTATTATGCGTAAGAATTGCCAAATATGTAAAATATTTACTTCTATAATAATTCCACAGTTTCACTTGATCGACGCATGAATAAAGTGATGAGGCCCATGGCAATGCCAATTTTACAAAATGAGGAAGAATACACAATGTTCATACACGTAGATCTAAAACACGGCTTTCAAAAGTTCTCAGTTTACCGTGAACAGCCTTTACGGAAATCGACTGTCCTGCTCGCCGAAATGTGTGTTTTGAATGCTGATCAACTCCTTTTGGTTACTGTAATTTTTTTTTTGCGAGGTAATATGTCAAAGTAGTTTTTGTAAAGGGATATTTTGATAAATTAAGGTGCAGTAGTGATGTTCCCAGATTGTCATCGCTAAATCACAAGACATTTAATATTTCACAAGAATTCCTAATAACACTACGTGGTAGTATAAGAAATGTGCAATACATTTGTGGCGAAAATTGCGTATGTGATTTCAGCTGCAAGTTATGTCAGATTTCTAATTAACATGTTTACATATTTTTTAATTATATATATTTTTTATATTTTGCTCATAACGCCAGTGTCTTCAAGAACTAGACGTAGAAGGCACAGAATCAAGTGCAAAGGTGCGTAAATTTTTACTGCAATAAATTACTGTCAAAATCGCGCCAGGCTACAATCCCCGTACCGTTTAGTTTAAGTTCTACCAACTCCTGTAAACTGGCAGCAGTTATTTTTAACGGTTAAGAAAGTAGATTATGGTCAACTCTTTGCGAAGGGTTATTTCCTATGCTGAGCACAATATGCAATGTAAGAATAGTAGAGAAATATCGACGTTTTCTTATCACGTCGGAAAAGCTGCTTTTTGGTGGCTTACATGGCTTACGCTGACTAAACCATGAGAGATACACGAAATTAATGAACTACAGAATTGTAGATCTCAAAAAGGTCTACAAAAATGTCCGCGACAGTATATGTTTGTCTTTCAAGTATGACCCACAATAACAATTTTTGTCCTTCTTTAAAATTCACTTACGAAGACTTTGTGAACAACATAGTATTAATCCCATGTTAGAAACCTTAAGCATTTAGTGTATATACTTGCTGTAAACATAAACAACGTCATATTTGTAAATCGTACCCGAGCGAGGCCGGGGCGGTTCGCTAGTCACAAATAAATCAGTTAAATTCAGCCACCATTTTAATTAGTTATCCGGCAATGATTACCGGTAGCCAACTTTCACCGTTTTCACAGATTCGACTCAATTCTCACTGTTACAGATTTAGTGTTCAGATGCCTCATTGGTTCTATTCGCCGCGAACTGAATTTGTATGCAGTCCGGTCGGTAACTCGCCTCCAAGGATCCTTTAATAGTAATCCTATAATTCTGTGTATAGTCCATTCAGGGTTACTTCCAACTTTTCTGAAGTCCTGCTGAAGTTTTACTTCTAGGATATTCCTCCGCCTCATGCAAATCAAGCTTAACGAAGTCTGGAAAATTTCAACTAGGCACACTACAGACCGCACACTTGCGCGCTCAGAGTAACACTATTTTGCACAATAATTATTTATTACTAGGCATTACCAACATGACCAGCATTCTCACTGTTTTTATTCATATTAATTATATATTTTCTAAAATATTTTTATAGATAAAATATAAGTTTAAAATTTTAACTGAATTACAAAACAGAAGTACAAAACCCTTGTGATACACGTCATATTTAGAGAATAACCAGATGCGTCATATATGGAGTGATTATGGTTAGATTCAAAAAGTGTGTAGAAACCGCGAACAGGCTATAATAATAATTATTATTATAAAGGTATTTTACATTTCTTTGTACGAGAATTAAGAATATGCACACGCATTTTCTGAACTAAAATGTTTATAAAAACACCCGTTTTTACATACTGGCATGGCTGTCTACATACACACTAAGATATTATTCGGAAATTTACCATATCAGTGTATACGCTTATTGAGAACCGGGAATGGTAATTTTTCCCCTATACATTCTTTGTAGCGTTCCTACATTTTCGCAGGAAACAGTCAAATACGTAGGGAAATTCCGAACTGTATATAGTAGAGACGTTAAATATTCCTAAGTTATAAATACATCTTGATGTGTTGTACTATTTCCATACAATGTATATGTTAAAAACTTCCATTACAGTTTAGGAGGAAGTTTACCACAAATTGTTTCCGTGTGCTTGTAGCGTTCTTTTTACTTCAACTTCAATTGTTTGTTCGTGCAAACAGACATCACTCAGCAATTCCGAAATGTTTTTTTTTTTTTCTTTTTTACTTGAGATCTGCGCCATATTTGGTGGACTAAGCATAGAGTCACTTCAGCTGTATTTGTTTTCCCTCGACTGCTTCAGCCGAAACGTGGACAAAACTTGGGTATTTCTTCCCATCTCGTCGTACGGCGAGTGTCCACAAAGGCAGCTGCGCATGAAACGCGAAGCCGCGCATCTACCTTCGGAAAAGTTCTTTATTTGCAAACTCCGTGACGAGAAACCACCGCGGAGACAATGGCGGGAGCGAGGAACCAAGTCGCAGCATCCGGAGGATCACGGTGATCACCTAGTCTGTTTGGTTCACGGTTACTTCGAACTTTTCTGAAGCCCTGCTAAAGTTATACTTACCAGAATATTCCTCCGCCTCATGCAACACAAGCTTGACCAAGTGAAGGTTAATTCTACTCAAGTTAGGGTGAGTGAAGTGAGTGAAGAGATTTGGACGGCTCTTAACATCGAGGTCTTCAGAGCCGATGAGGGTGATTGAGGTGGGTATAGAGCAGCGCCGGAATGAAGGAGCGGGGGAAACGGGAGATCCCCTAGAAAACCCGCCGACCAACGGCATCGTCCGGCACGATTCCCACATGCGAAAATCCGGAGTGACCCGACCGGATCGCCTTAGTGGTACTTAGGTTAGGAACAAAAAGAGTTTTCTTATGGAAGAGTTTTGTATAGGGAAAAGTTCCACCGCTAGGTGCGCAATCTTCCAAAGAGGTAATTTTTAATTAAAATTTTAAGCTACGTATATAATAAAAGAGAAAGATTTTACTTAATTCCGAAGTTATTTTATATTTTATTTATGATTATTACAATTATCCTGTATTTTAACGTAGATTATAAGGAAAAATCTAGTACATATGCGACACTAGCGGCGAAAATTTTTTGTTGCTAAACATTTAACATTGATCTTGCCAAACTCCAGTAGAAGTAACCGTCGCCAAGTCTAGAGAATTACACGAGAGGGGCAACGCACCGTATTAGTGCGCACTCAGTTTGATAAAATTTTCCATGAGAACTATTTATTACTTGGTATTATCAACATAACTATTTTCTGTCTATTTCATATTAATTATACATGAAATATTATAATTCATACATAAAAGTTCAATTTAAAGGCTGTTAACGATAAAGTGAGCACTTTTGAAATCAAACTTAGAAAAAAGTCACTGCTGCTACCTGCGTAATATTTTAACGGGCGCACTGAGTGACATGCACCTAGTAAAGTTGGTAACGATGGATAGAAAGTAGTTCCATAAGCTAACGTCGTATAAAAAGTGTTAAGTAACTATTTGTGACTACTAAAATTATTTCTTTCGCTTTCAGTTTTTTTTATATGCATCGGAGTGTAAAAATGAGCATATTTGTAAAATATTTACTTTTATAATAATTTCACCGTTTCGCTTGACCGACGCGTGAATACAAAGATGAGGCTCATGAAAATGTTAACTTTACATAAGGCGCAAGACTACGCAACGTGCATACAAGTAGATCTAAGCACGGCTTTCAAAAGTGCTAATTTTGCCGTGAACAGCCTATAGCTTAAAATAGCATACTTGTATGTTAACACAAATATAAAACTCTTGCGATACCCTGCTTATTTAGGTAACGACCGAACACGTTATACATGGGGTGATATTTCAAAGGTTTGATTCAAAAAATGAGAAGAAACCGCGAACAGTCTATAACGACGAATGCATAACTAAAAAGTACTCGCAGTGCAGCGACGCGATTCATTGCGGCACGCCCGACAGTCGACGACAAAACTTCATTCTTGGTTTCACGACTAAGCGACAGTCTGTCGGCGGCAGACACCGTCTTGCAACCTTGCTGCCATCTGTTATCTTGGAAGCTTCATACACCAAGAAGTCTGAGAAAAAAAAAACACTCACGAAATAGTCTGGTGAAGGAGTTAGCAAAATGACGTGACAAACATGGTTAAAGGCTTTCTGTAGTGTTGCGATAAATCTGAGACGTGATTTACAAGCTTCTAGTGAACAACTTTTAGTATGTTTTGATCTGTGTCACGTCTCGGCACAGCCTTAAACACATTCACACACAAATTAAAACCTAGCACGGCTGATACTATCATCAGGAAAAGTATTGTTAACTTAAGGTTTTCAAGTTAAGTTTACTTTTTTTTAGTGAAACAATTGTGGCAAAACGAACTTTCACCGGATATGCAGATTTATTCATATTAATTTTTTGTTTGTTTCGAAAACCTACGAATTTACAAATGTCGATATAACGTCAAATAATTTAAATTGCGCATATCTTCACGTACATCATCACTTAAGCCACAGTACTTCCGGCAGTCTTGCATAACTGGCAGCGTTTATGTTCCCAATCATCGTCGTTCAACGCCAGCGCTTCCTGAAAATCACTTGCCGCTTGTTGCCGACCGACCAGCCGCTGACTCAGCGGCGTAACCAGAAATTTCCCAAGGGAGGTGTCACACTACTGACTAAAATGAAGAGATGGAGATTATACCGACATTAGCGCTGCTGACACAAATGTCAATAAAGAAAAACACTAAGAGGACGCTTACTTCGCTATATAATAAAATGTACCATAATTTACAGCAATTTCATACTTTATTGTAATTGAGAGCTTATTAATAATTTTAATACTAACTATACACTTGTGCACAGACCTACTCTGACAATTCTGCAAAATGATTTCCTTTTAAATATTGGCGTAAATTTTAGAGCAAAAAAAATAGTTATTTACAGATTTATAAGTGTTAACGACATTGCTTAATCAAGCAGCACAAATGGCATAATCCCATGTAGCATTACATTCATGTAAGAAATACGTTACCGCAAAATCAGTCAGGACTGCGGCATGCAACTATATTAACAAATAAAAATAAAATATTAATTATTTTGTACAATGCGCAGTAACTGAGTGTTCCAACAGTGGGGTGCTTTTTCCCCCCCACAGCACTATCAATAAAAACAGCGTGGAGTGGATTTGACGTTAGAACACTGCTTGCAGTAAAAAAAGTCCCTACTTTGAGATGTTAGTGTACCTCTGATTGAATATTTACGCAGCTACATTATGTTCAAGTTAAGGTAAATATATCATTGTATAAAATAACTCTCTGATTGAAAGTTAAATTTAAACAAACGCCCTCGTCGCTGTTTCAGCACGTGATTCTGACAACTCTGCTGAAGTTAGGCCAGTTAATGTTAGCCACACGGAAGACGAAAAACAGCCTACATCGTCTAAGAGCTGCGGTTACAAGCAGCCCCCTTAATTGGCGCTCTTCTTACTGCGATTCATCTACCATTAATAGAAATATTGCTGTATTTATAGGAAGAATGTCAACAATTGTCTTTACTGGCGCAATCGCTACTATATGAAACTTTCCACTAAATTCCTTAAATGCAATGAAAATTTTTCACCTATATAGTACGGAACATTTTTCATACGACCGGCTTCAAATATACAAATAATGTTATACCAAGTTGAGAACTTTACTAAGCATTTAGCTCCTTTTCCCTGGCAAACGAAGGGAAACTATAATGTATTATGGAGGAGAACATGATGAGAAAAAAAAAGGGGGGGGGGGGGTTAGTAATAATGCTTTTTCAACACGCGTATACAACGACATGGTAAATACTAGATCGATTTATTCACGTGTACTACTATACTAAATGATGTACAAACGTGACATATTCATCTTAGGCCTACAGATTTTTGTTGCAAATGCCTTTATTAAAGTTGTCACTTAACTTTCCGTTTCGGCCATAAATTTATAAAACTGTGCAGGACGACCGAAGAGAAAAATATTTAGTTTATTTGGGGGGAGGGGAGGGAGGCAGTTAGTGCAGTTTATAGCATTTCTTAGCCTTCCGAATCGCTCCTGCAGACCTCTGAATGAAGCCTATAAATAGTTTTCCAGGATCGTCGAAGACGCACCGCCATCACTTCGTCGGGAAAACACCCTGCCATATTTATATCACTCCCGTCAGAAGAAAACATATTTCTCGTCTGTCAGTTTCTTCAACTCCCAACCAACCCCCACGCCGCACAACCCACTCAATTCTTGAGCGATGCGAGGGCCCTCGCCAAATGGCATGAATAAACCTCTCCCCCCCCCCCCCACACACACACTTTTTTCCCTTCATTCCTTCCTTCCTTCTGCATCGTGCCCAGACGAGAGTCACCGACAGCTGATACGGTTGACAGCAAGAGGCGAGGAGTTGACACACTTGGAGGGCCCATCACAACTGGGTGGAGGGTGGAAGTGGTAGACAAGCAATGTCACAGACAGCAGCGCCCAGCCAAAGGGAAGGCAGCAAGAAGTCCTTCGGGACCGATTCCTCTCAGCCCGGGTTTACACGTCTTCCAGAAATCAAATAACGTCTTCACGAACACATTACTCGATCGCAGATGAGTCGTTACATGAGAGGTCTTGTTGTGATGGCAAATTCCTTCCTTCAGCATTTATTATAATTAATACGTGTTCAACTTAAAATTGTGCTATCGAGAAATGTATCTGTAAGAATCCATTGTACGCTGTCCATACAACTTACAAAATTAATCATTGTGGCAATCTTGCATGCAAGTTCCCTGGGAAAGTGTTAGCTCTCATCTTAAACCAAATATAAATAGTTTATATAAGTTAGGATGCACCCCATTCATGTCTGCCTTCGAAGTTATTAAGTGAATTTGTGTTTTTGTAGAAACCAAGCAAGTTCGAAATTAAACTTACAATTTGAATACAGTGAACGTAGATGAAGATACCTTCTCTAATTACAACTACCTTAAAAGATTTATACAGGTTCGTTATGAGACGGAGGTCTTAATTAAATAAACGTGTTAATTATGATTTCCTAATCTTATTTACAATAACTACAAATAAATTTCTCTCGACTCAATATCTCACAATAAATTGATATAACTTGCTATTAGCAACTAATTACTTCAATCAATAAAGTTTACAATTATCTCAAAGAAATTAACGTAATTAAATAACTAAAAACCAGTCATAATAGACAGTGTATCAAACCCTATTCAATTATTTTACAAATTATATGTTCATATTTGACAGTTCTGATATCACATGTTATTCAGCCCCACCTCAGTTTAGTCCTGGTCCCACCAGTCCGCAATGCCGTACAGTTCTCCGAGCGCCCTCACGCACAGTAGCATTCACTCGTCGGGATTCACGCCCTCTCGCCCATTTACAACACAAGCACCTCGTCCGCCGTCGCCTCGCAATATCCCATCGCCGTACGCCCCCTGCACGTTGCTCGACTACCGCACTTATCTGCCAAGACTGCCGACAGTCCAACTGTGGCTTGTATTTATAGGGTCGTAGGTCATCGCCCAGAAATTTCTCTAAGTGCCGCGTTGCGCCGAGGGTCCTACTTCCCAGAATATTCTTACGCATCCTCTACACTTGTTGTCATCTCCAGCAGGAGGGAAGAGGGGCTGTGATGTGAGACAGGTCATCGCTGTCAATCATTCCCCGGGTGCCCGGTATGGCAGGAGGGAAGATGGCGACGAGGCAGCGAGCGGGTATATATTAGAGGGGAGATTCGAGTTGCCCCCCCCCCCCCCAAAAAAAAAAGGCGGACCACGTATAACAGCAGCTTGCGGCCGGTGCGAGCTGCAGCGCGTAACTTTACGTTATTTTAGTACTCACCTACACTCATAGAGCATGCCAAATCATACATAATGTGTGCCTTAAAGACATATTATCATTTGTAAAATTTTACTTTGCGCATGCATTCAAGTTCGTTTAATACTATATGTTAACTTAACTTTTTAAACAAAAAATTGAGAGTTTATTCGTAACGTGGTTATTTTTCCTCGTATTAATACATATTTTTAAGTAGACAATTGTGCCTATTTTGAGACCACAGCAACATGTTAATAAGGTACGAGAGTGACTAAGCAGGCTGAATTCCGCAAAATACGACAAATTACTGTCTTGTATTTTTCGGGATGGTAAAATACTGGTTTATAGATTAACCATTAATTGGTATGGCATGGGTCAGTTCCTCACACATCTCATTTGTTTTTGTGGTTAATTTCCCATGTTTCAAGTTGAATATACACTTACAAAAATATATTTTGGATCTCTTGTACAACTATGCGGATGTAGAAAAAAGGTGTAAAAATAACATGATCATTCTGACTTGTACCACGCCAGTTATGTGACAACTCAATCATACCAGTTAACAGTTAATTAGAAGTATAAGTCCGAAGTACTAATGCTTATTTAACGACAATTATTTATCCAATATGTCCCAGAAAATGTTATGTTAGTAATGAAAAGTTATCTTAAGTAATATATAATCAGTTATGTGACGTGAACCTCACACGATATCAGGAATTATATTCTGAATATGTTAAGAAATTTAAGGCCATATTTCAGCACCAACGATGAACGTCTTGCAGAGTTACGTTATTTTTTTCCCATGACACGTGGATTGGGGGTGAGTTGTGAGCTTCCTGCACTCAGCTTAATTTTAAAAGTAGATTTCCGGCGGGACTTCCCTGAGGTGTCGTGAGCGGCGCGTCCTCACCTTAGAGATTCTAAAACGCTTCCCGTGTCGATGCGGGTACATGCATGATAAAAGGGGGGGGGGGGGGGAGAGAGAGAGAGAACACGCCGGAAATGAAATATGTCCCCCGGGGGATATTTACGTCGAGGGCAGCGCGGCGGGGAGGTCGCTGGCAGCCGCCGAGGTGGCGACGGGCGTCGCGCGTGGCCAAGTCGAGCCCTCGTTCACACCGCAGCAAACAGACGCGAACACGTGGGGTTCACTCTCGCGCATGTTCGCGACCGCCATTCGCTCCTGTTTGACTCGGAGCTGATCGCCCCGGTGTAAACGACGGGAACTGCGGACACGCATATCTTTTGACGTTCTCGATGAAAGACCGACAACGAGCGGAACATCAGCGAACGCGCACCGAACCTGCACGAACACGGACGAAGAGCGAGGACGATCGGGATGTTCTTCAGTACGTGTTCGCTTCCGTTTGCTGCGGTGTAAACGCGGCTTTAAAGAGTGCGACGCGACGCCGAGCGCGCGTTGTGTGTGCGCTCGCCGCTCGAGATTAATTATCGCGCGGGAGAAGTGTTTGGACTCGGGATCGTTCATCCATCACAAGCGCGCCGAGCTCAATTGGTACAACCCCTGCATTGTTGTCGCGGCGACAGGAGACAGGCAAGCCCCCCCCCACCCCCTCTCCTATCCTCCTCCGACCATTCAACCAACACCTTTCACTCTTTATTGTCGTCAGTTCTATTGATAGCGCTCGCAAGAGACGGGACGTCCCGGTTACAAAACGCCTAGCCTATATTCGTCCATTGTGGAGGATTTGATTCCGTGTTTCCTCCAGCTGAACGCGTTAGGGTCGAATGATTAATAATCGAGGCTCTGCAGACAAAAATTAAAATCACCGCCTGGCTCGTATTATTATTATTATTATTATTATTATTATTATTATTTTGTCGTTGTTTAAAAACATATTCATTTGAAATCATACTTACGTAAATTTTTATTTATTTACTTAGTTATTTACCTGTATAACCATGTATGAACTTCTATATGTTTATAAGAGCTATTAACAAAGTATTTCTTATTGATTTTTTTTACGTATCGTCCCGAATGGCTTCACTCATTCTGATTCAGTGTAACAGACAGAAAGTTCATTTTGGCCGGTTCTGCACACTGCGAGGCTCAATGCCCAATTAACTACAATGCTGTTAGTTAATTCGTAAACCGCCTTATTGTTCTTTGTAACATATGGTTCATATTACTAACTCTGAACACAAGTCTTTAAGCTTATTTACGATAGCGAAACAAGTGATCTTTCCGCTTAAGTACAAAGTAGAGATTTTTGTACTTCATAAAAGCAGTTCTTTGTAAACTATTTGTGAAGGATTTTCTTGCAACTCTAAAGCTGAAATATTGTATCTTTACAACACGTTATTTCAGAAAACGTACAAAATTGTTTATGTAGTTCAATGTTTGTGAAGTCTACAGAAATTGTATGCTAAAGTTTTACATATTCCACACTACGGTTTTGTGAAATCCATTCCAATTTATTTGCAGTGTTACAAAAACAACTTCGGCAGGTAGTTTCCAAATAGTTCCTTATACACATACAGAAAAAGTTTACAACGTAGAACACGGATCAATACGTTTCTTATTTGCAACACGTGAAACGATAAACCAATGTGGGTCTGGAAGGGTTAAAAGTATAATCGGTAAGTTTACATACACTTATTTGTCAACCTGTCAGCCAGTTAAATTCATCTAGCCGCCCGTGAAAGTATTTACTTTAGCAATAATGGGAACCCGCGATTGCACTTTCACCAAGGTAAACTAAGTTTTCGAGTGAAGTGTCTCCAGCTTACTACATTCCACGAATTTCAGACCAATTATTAACCGAAGTACTTGTGCGTCTCTACGAGTCCAACTCGCCATTTTGTCATCAACATACCAAGTGAGTACAAGGAATTCTTTGGGAACTAGCTGCCAAAGATATTTTTGTAACAATACAAATAAATAAGAATACAGGTCACAAAACCATAGTGTGGAATGTGTAAAACTACTGTTTAATTTTAACAAACTAGTGCTGCAGACTTCAAGTTTATCACGTACATCGAACTACATACACGATTATGCATGTTTTATCAAACAATGTGTTTTTAATATACAATATTTCAGCTGTATAGTTACAATAAAATCTCTGGCAACTAGTTTACATTGTTCAAAGTACAGAAAAGTGTCTAATACTTCTGACTCCGGAATTTGTGTTAGTTTTACACACTTGTTCCCTCCTAAATTGTCTGCAGGAGAATGCGACATTCTGTACTTTTATAGTTCTACTCTTGACTTCTATATAAATTGTAAGATTTTCCAACCGTCCAGACGTGATGTGCGACTCTGTCGCACGTTATCCGTGAAAACTGTTTGCCGTAAGCATCATAAAGTCAAACATTACTGACGAATATTATAATGCAATATTAGTTTCCTAATATAGTTTCGAGTCTGTTACTTTATTTGGTAGACTCCCAAAGAAAAATCACCGTGTTGACTGCAGAACTAATAGTCGTGTACTTGAAGAACAAGTATCGACTGTGCGTCATTTTAAGCCTGCTGACGGTTCAGGATACACAAGCTATTTTTGAATTGATAACAACTTTAACCTGCAGGTTTACGAAAGATGAAAAAAACCTCGTGTGGCATGTTTAAACTACTATGGCTGATGTTTAAACTAAGGCTATTTTAATCACTCACTAGGATTATCTACTTTTCTTTGTTGTGAAAATTTTTGTAAAATGATTTCGGAAACAATAACAAAATATATTTTTTAAATTCTGATTTTAAAAAACACAATTTTACGAATTCCTATTTGAAAACTCACAATATTTCAATCAAAAACTGTGAAGATTGCAGTCCCATAGTTTTTTTCCCGTTACAAGGCCATCATTACCAATAAATAAGAATACTTGACGTTTTAATGCTTGTAGGCAAACTTGCATCATGGTTTCTGGGCGGAAACACAGTGGTCGGAGGAAGAACACATAATTATAAAATGATTATATCCAAAGGGAAGAGAAAACTTACAGGAGGAAGTGGTGTTCGAACATGCATAGCTGCGACACATGTACAAGTGGAAAGGAAGCTAACGAGGGCTGGAACTGCTGCGATCCGGGTCCGGAATGTTTGCTTGTGAGAAATACGGCGGATGTTGGCAATGGCCTGCGAGTATTCTCGAGTATAGGCAGTTCACGATTACATTAGCACTTTTGAAAGCCCTGCTAATGATCTTCTTCTATGCAGATTGTGTATTATTCCGCCATATGTAAAATTAACATTGCCGTGAGTCTCATCACTTTATCCACCCGTCGATTAAGTGAAACTGTCAAATTATTGCGAAAGTAAATATTTTATAAATCTTCTCGTTTTTAAATTTCGGTGAATTAAAATAAAGCGAAATAAATCATTTCAGTTATCACAAATGGTTACCTAACGCGTTTTATTCGAAGTTAAGATACGGAACTGCTTTCCATCCATCGTTACCAATTTTGGTCTATTACGTAACAGCTGGAGACCTCGAAGGTTCGCATTAAAAGTTTTCAGAAGTTGAAAATAATAATCAACGTATTTAGCATATTATTTTTTGTATTCGTTAGGAAACACGATAACAGTCTGAAAAAAAGTATGACTATGGTGGAAAGCAACATTTTCAAAACGAATAAAGAAAATTTAAAATTGCTATAATATTTTAATTATCGTAAATCACAACTGAACAACACTAATACGTTAGGTTACAGCTCAAAATAACAGTCAATGACGTCAAAATGCCACGACGAACATTTTCTTTCATTTGGTCGTGTGGGTCGGCCGTATTTCAATTCTAACTTTTGAAATAAAATTTTAAGTCCTAATATCCCTAAGTTGAACCCTTAGCGCAGGCGAACGAAAAGTCTGCTTTCTAAGAAATAGAAATTTGGTACTTCTGCAACTTCAACAAATACTTCAGCCCCCGAAGTTGAGCCGCTCAAACAAACTTCTTCACTTCGGATAAAACCAGACTGTGTTAAAATATATCTTTTAAACGTCTACGAAACAAAACTTCTTTGGCGAAATTCGAATATTTACGCAAAAAAAAAAAAAAACCAACACCACCACCACCACCACATGATGTATGTTTTTTATCCAAACCATTTTGTATTTTAATAAAGTTATCGCTAATAACTCACCACGAAATCAAAAGAAAGTATCAAATTATTTAAAAAAAAAAAAAAAAAACTTCAAAGTTTTCAGGCGACTTCTAACAGAAAATTTTAAATTCTAATGTTTACGTCCGATCGTCAAAAAATGCGGTGAACTTCTAGGACTTCGACATGCACTAGCATAGCTGGATCCTTCACAAACAAGATCTGCAACAGTAAAATGTCGATACAGTTGAGGGAAGTTAACTGACTTGACTGTAGATGACACTGTGTACTTTTAATTTGCTTTCCTAGCAAATTGTTATGGTCAAGTCCCGTCGTTTTTCTATTATTTTATATGTTTCTTTTACATTGTTAATTATTAATAGATTTAGTCACTTGTCAACTACTGTTAGATAAAAAAAAATTTTATGTATGATTTGTAATATATGATGAGGCTTCTCTGTTTGTGTTCGCAATTGTAAAAATGCTGGAACGTATCTATATTTTGAAATATATATTATGTTATTTGCGGGAAAATTTTAAGATGATAGTTCGGATTTCATGTCTGTACTGTCCTACAGAAACATTTTTTTAAATTTTACTTCAAAAACACTCAAATCTGCAGGAAATAAAATAATCAGATTTAGTGGATGACGCCGAGCCAACTGGGAGTACATTTGTCAGTGGTTTAGTTATCTAAAGTAAGAGGCAGATTTTTTTAAGTGTTTGTTTTTTAAAGTGCAGAATCGTCTGCGATGGAGCTGCGGTAGTGAAATGAGGCGGTGGCTATAAACAGTTTAGTGGCGACGTGCAGCGAGCTCTGTTGCCGAGCGGAGAAACTTGTGCCCGCAGGCTGTGCAAGATCTGCCCTCAGCCGGTTGTCGCCGATTCCAAAGGAAGATCTGCCCTCAGCCGGTGGTCGCCGATTCCAAAGGAAACCTCTACGTACCTCGGCGGTGCAACGCCCTGCAATTACGTCCGTTGCTATAGTAATTACCTCTGCATATTGTGGATGGCTATCTGCGTATGAAATATTGGCACGGGTAATTTGCTTGCAGTTTCCCTGCCTCAGGGATCCGGGGTCTAAAAACTGATTTAAGGGTGGGGGGGGGGAATAATATGCAATTCGTCTGCTGTTCTTTGTGGACCGTCAGTCACTGCCACAAACGAACAAAAGAGGACAGCTTTTCAAATGATGCAGTTAACTTCCATACTAGGTGCTGTTGCGTTACGAGAAAGAAAAAGCACATTCCTGTAAACCTCGGCCTCAGTCCAATAAACGATTGGTTCTACAAATAGTCTCAATCATGACTATCATATACACATGTTAGTCTGCTCTTCTTTGCTTCCAATTTGCTTGTTTAATAATTTAATGTATATTACTACAAGCCTCTAGCTGTTCCTTCTCGACATTTCCGTGTATTAGACTGACTTTGCTATACACTTCTGGCTGCTAAATAACAATTTTTCAAACATTTAATAGTGCAGAAAACCTCTAAAAAGCCGTAACACGGTCTGAAACCATCATGGTTAACAGAACTTAACAAGAAAAATAAATAGTTCACGCATTTGACTTATGATGAATTATTTGTTGAAGTACCTAGAATAAGCTAATAAAAAATTAGTCACCTCGGTATGACGATTTTATTGAAAACTAGCTGTGTTAAAATACGCTTAAGTATAACGTAATATTTACGGAGTCCGTATTCATCAGTTAACATTTAATGTTTATTTATAAGTGCATAATAATAATAGTTAATAACTAAAGTGGTATCGATTTCTACATCAATTTATATGTGCCGTTGTTCATCTTGAAAAATATACGAGTAGTAAAATTCATACACTTTAGATTTCCAATAGTTTGCCTGATTCTCATTTAATGTTCTACCCAAGAACAGGTTATGAATGTAAGGTATGTGTGCTTAAAATATTTTCTTCTCCAAATTTATTTTTTAATGTAATATCTCACGCCAGAATGGTCTCGTAGCCCGACCCGTCGGGCAAGAGTTATGCTGTTCCTCGGTTTAGGTTAATTTTCTAAGATAACTGGTTCAACGAGGCTAGAGTATGTTAGTCCTTACGCGGTCTCCTTAGTGCATTTCATTGTATCCACGAGACCCCAAGAGCATCCACCCTCCCTAGGTGTATAATTAGTTTTGCACCTTTCACCGGTAAAAGGGATCCCATACAATATGAAAGAGTAATCTTGGGGTTATGAATACATTCAGCATGTAGAAGTAATTAGGCTAGTAGCACTTCTATACTGTATGCTGAGTGATATGTGGGAAGTAATAGTTGCCTTCAATTTGAGCTAAACACCATTCAATATTATTGAAAGTAAGGAAGAAGGGCCCGAGAACACTGAAATTAATGTGTGTTTCTAGTTACTCGCTATAGACCTAGCTATCAATGAGAGGTGCTGAAATACGCTCTAGCACAGGCTTGGGCTGGAGTAAGACCTAGGGAAAGATTATTAAAAAAAAAAAACGCTCAGAAACCACTTCCACTGAGAAGTTGGGAGATCATTAGGATAAAGATGCATATGTCACTTCCACTGAGTCAACATTAGGCCCAGTATACCAGTGATATAAAGCTCGTTAATAGGCTCTAGTTTCAACACCGTTGTTATTATGGATTTTTTTTTCTCAGAGAAATTATTGTTCATCTCAAAATTGTATATTCTTGTAAAGGCCTTTTTAACGTCCCCCGGTTTTATGCTTGAAAATTTAGCAGGGGGGACGACTTACAGACTAACTTAAAACCTAACTTAAATAAACACCCATGCCTAATCCGGGATTCGAACCCAGCGCCTACCGCACCCCAGATCGGTGGCGCACCAACCGACTGCGCCACGGGAGGTCAGCTTCGTCTCAACATATTTTCTTTCGCATACGGCTAACAACATATGTAGACTCCTACGTGGTTTTATGATTCGAATATCAGGAAAGTCATGAATTTGTGTACGTGTGTCTTTTTATATTTAATTCTAGCTTGACTCAGCATTGAAAATTCCCTTATCCCTCCCTCCCACACACATACAAAACCAGCTTACCCCAGAGCTTAAAGAAGGAAAGGAACGCAGTAAAAAAAACTGCCCAAAGTCGATTCAAATAATATTTTTGTTTTACGGTAGCGAATTCTGTACTTCAAATGCATGTTTTATTATACCATCAATTTCCTTGCTCTTGAAAAAACCAATTATGCTGTGAATGCTACTTCACATTAACTTAACATTTACGTAGTAACAAATAGGTACTCTGTCGGCTCTATGAACACATTTTCGTTCTCGATTTTTGATGACTGGTACGTTAATTTTCAAAACATGAACTGGGCATGGTCACGTATGTGAAACGTATCAATGACTCCGTGAAAAGAACTCTTGGATTTAACATTTTTTCAGCGAGGAGACAGCAACGTACCGAGGAAACAGCCAAACACTGAAACACTGTTGGTGGTTCTACAGTCAGGCATTACATCGATACTTGCATTAAGATCGCGGTTCCGCGTGGCAACATCAACAGTCGATGTAACTGAATCTTTAGTACACGCAGTTTAAGATTATAAATTAGCGGACTTTATCATTTCTGAGGCCTTCGTTTTGCATAAATAATCCCAGGGTAAACAACTCGAAAGGCTTCGTCCGTGGACAAATGTTTACCGTGTTTAATTAGTAATGTTGTGGACTTGGTTTTAAATTTCTGAAAAGTCTTGTTTTAAAATTGCGGTGCTTCAGATGATACCTCGTCTCGTTGGTTGCAGCTCACGGCATTGTCCTAACGCCACAGGCGCATGAAACTACGTCCACAATTTTCCTATTAATTATAAAGAAAGGACTTCGAGAGATCACATACAGAGCTACGTCACCTTGATATTTCTATTTTTCAAAATTTACGTTCATCATTAGCAACATTTGACAGTGCTCTCAGTTAATTATTTATTTATAAACTGTTCCGACAAAATGCAATTGTACGTCTTGACAGGACTCTGGGTAGCTTCGGAATTCCACTCTTCCAACAAAGAGTCTATTCCCAACTATCCGGTTAATTATAGGCTGTTACAGGTAAAGTGAGCGCTTTTGAGGCCCTAGTTACTTTTGCCTTTCAACATATTTTCTTGTCCTTTATCCATCTTTTTAACTAAATATCGCCATGTAAGTAATAAACATAGTGTGTATATTCTACCGCAATCGGTAGTTAACGTCTACGGCTAAAATAAAATAAATTTATTGACAATTATTTCAAATGAGAGGACTTTCAAAAGTGCACACTTTACCGTGAACAGCATATGCATGTGTGTCTTGACGCACATGATGACTTAGGTGTAGGTAGGCTCGCTCAGAGGTGGGAACGCAGAATGCTGCATGTCGCATTTAATGAGTCGTGCTATTGTATTTTAAAAATGTGACATTTGCGGCAAACCTAAATAACTGCAACAGCACTGAGAGCAGTCTTAAAAATAGCAGTGGTTTATAAATTTTATTCTTGTTTACAAATTTAAAAAATCAGTGTAGAATTGAATTATTGTGTAAACGCCGTTGTTTGTCCGAGAAATATGCGAATCTAAATATGCCGGAAACATTTTTTTTCTTTCCCACCATTACAGCATGTTTAGTAGGATTGCCGACTTTATGATTTGCATAGTTTCGCTATTAACTATCAGTACTGATTTCCAAACACATTTGCAGAGCAATTGGTTGATTACGTTTTTAAGAAAAATGGAAGTCCTCGGAGATACACCCTTTTGTCTTCCATAACGTTAGCGGTAAAGCTATTACGGGGTTTTCACGATATTCTGGGTACTTTTAAAAGCCCTGCTTAGGATCTACTTACATGCACATCGTGTACTCTTCTACCACATGCAAAATCAACATTACCACCATAAGCCTAGTCACTTTAATTTTGCGCCGGTCTAGCGAAACTGCTAAATTATTAGAAAAGTTAATAGTTTACAAATTTGCTCATTTTTGCACTTACGCGCATTAAAAAACACAAAGCGAAATAGATAATTTCAGTATTGACACATGTTTACCTGACACTTTCAATTCACCGTTTAGACATTAAACTACTTTTTCTTCGTAGATACCAACTTTACCAATAATTATACGCACGCGTTAAAATAGATGCAGGTGGGGGCAGTGACATTTTTTAAAGGTTGTTTTCAAAAGCGCTCACAATTAGCCGTGAACAGCTTATGAGTCGGTAAGAACGTCTTTTAAGCAGACATTAATCAGCGAGAACAACAACAGTTTTGTCTTCAAGCTTTAAATGAACACTTACGTATCGCGCGTCCCGTCATCAACATTTATGACCGACACAACCTTCGATGCCGCGTGCTAGGTCCTAAATCGCTTCTCCTGCCGGCCTTGCCATGCAGTCATAATAAAGTGCCCGCTACTAAAAGTTCTTTCAGAGCACAGACTGAATGCGCAGCACTGTTGGGAGACTGGTACAAAAATATCCAGAGTGATCCTTCAGCCGTCAACAGACCGCCTTGTTCCTGTTTGGGAGCCTCAAATTCTTTCTGTACACTCTCCAGGACCTACTAGTAGTCAGTTGTTTGCATTTAAATTTAAAGAGCAACGTTTACTATTAAACATTTAGACGCAAATAAGTGAAAACTCTTCTACCAGAATCACTTACAGCTTAGTTATTTCTTCAGTGACTGAAGTTTACTGGATTACGTTTTATAACACCGACTCGCAGTAGGCATAAATTACTCTGTTCCAAGGATCCGATAACCACCGTGTTGTAGAAATACAAAGGCCGTGGCTACACGTGAAACATCTACAGCGATTCAAACAGGTTTTAAGCTCTTTACACGGTTACACTGGCTCCGAACTTGTTCTGATAGCAGTCGCATCTTGTTCACAGTAAACCGGTTGCATAAGTACGCAAGGGTGAGAATTAAACTTGTTGGGGGTAGAAGGGGGAGGGGAGGCTTTTTTTTGTAGTGAACTCGAGAATTTTGGAGAATCGCGTTTTCCAGCAAAGTAACAGTAATCTGGTGGCAGAAGGTGCATCTTATAACTAGGTTATGAAGAAACTGCAGTCTTATATACCTACAATCTGTGACTAGTGTGAAATAAGTACACCAAGCGCGACAAGAAATGTTGCGCTACACCGAAAAAATGAGAGCCACGGTGGCTGAGCAGTTAACCTGCTCGCATCCCATCAAGGCGTTCCGAGTTCAATCTTCGGCCGGGTCACTCCGGATATTCGCATGTGGGAATCGTGCCGGACACGATGCCGTTGGTCGGCGGGTTTTCTTGGGAACTTCCCGTTTCCCCCCGCCCTTTCATTTCGGCGCTGCTGCATACTCACCTCTATCACCCTCATCGGCTCTTAAGACCTCTATGTTAAGAGCCGTCCACATCTCTTCACTTCACCGAATATCTGAGTGATGACAGTCGATATCTCTCAGTAGTTTGTGGCCTCGTGCGTTTTACTACCAGTACTTTACATCTTAAGTATAGGATGTTCACGGTAGAGTGAGCACTTTTCAAGACCTTTCTAAAATTTTCCTTTCCCCAATTTCTATCTTCCTGCTGCTTTTTAGTATGAACCTTGCAAGGTGACCAATAAACACAGTATATGCATTTCAATGCTCTCAGAATTTAACACCTAAGGCTGGAATAAGATACATTTATTAGTGGCTAATGCCTGTTGGGAGGGCCTTAAAGAGTGCTCACTTTACCGTGAATAGCCTATAGGCTTGAAGTGTCGTTAAAATTTGTACGTGGGAACGATTTTTCTCATCAAGCATTGTTGCTCTTAAGGAATTAAAATCACTTTCGCTGGCAGGTAAATAATTTTGCATACATGAACCAGCGGAAAATTATGACATGGGAAACTTCCTGGTATTCCCATTGATTCGCGCAGAGTACTCTTCTCAGTGTTGCCTGGCTTACCAGAATTCTGGTATTTGTACCAGACTTTTTATCTTGGTAGCACGTACCAGATTTTTCTCATTATGGTACGCATATATACTAGATTTTGGTTGGCCCCAACATTTTTTTTTTTTTTTTAATTTACTGATATAGCCAAAGTATGTGTTAATTTAAATAATTTTGTAAATTATAAAAACATTATTTTAAATCACAACTGCTTAAAATTATTTTACGTTATATTGCACTTCCAGTTTGTAGCAATACATAGTGTTTAATCGAATTATGTGGCCATCTATCTAAATGTGCTAAAAAATGAACTAAAATTTGAATTTTGTACATTGAATGCCGGTAAGTAATCTCCGAGCACCCTGAAAATAATGCATATATAAAACAATAATAATCCAATCCCATAAAAAAACTGTTGTTTTAAAATTACGTTAATTTTGTTTGAGACTTAAAATTACTGTAATGTAATCGCGATAACTGTTTTCCGGAGGGGAAGGGGGTGTGGTTCCTTTCTATTAGAGTACCAAAATTTTATGGAAATTACTGGAATTTTACGGTGCATGGTACCAGCCATAATTAATTTTCCCTATCTCATCACTGCTTCTGTGTTGTGCTCTGACAAGTGGCTATGAAATATGTACAGTGTTGATTGATGAAATTTACGAATTTTTTACATTTATTGCACTAAATAAAAATAGTTCAGATAGCAATACACTTAGTACTGTTACAACCATAGTACGGTAAATTGTAATAAACAAATAACTAACGTTTAAAAGCTGTTGGAAGTGATTATAAATAATATAACTTGTTTTTGAGGTTATGATTTCCTTTATTTAGCATTTAGATACAAAGACTAACCGTGCGGACATATTCGCTTTGGAAAATATTTAGTTGAACGCGTTCCAATATGGCACCCTAACGTTTTCACATTCAAAAGTTCAAGTTTTAGTGTAACCGCTACCAAAGTCAGGTTTTAATAGGTTCGGTTATGCTGAAAGGCTAAACATGCCGGGGGTTTCCTGATTCTAGTGGGTGCAAACCACTAGCATACTGACTTGATACTCATAAATGTTGCGAGTCACGCTGGCAGTTGGGTTCCAACAGTTGCCGGTCCGGTCTTCCCGGCACACGAACATGACGCCATAGCAGTCACGACCACAGATAACCCGAGTTACGATCGCCATAAACTGAGCTATCGGGTGGCAGATGTTCGCAATTTGAGGTCGTCGACTCGACTTTTGACCACAGTATAGGGTTTTCCAATTGCATTCACTCAAAAAGTTCAACATCCCTTCTTGAAAGCCTTACTTAGCTGGATAAACACATGAGCTTAATTTTAAGAATCTGCCACTGTGACACTATCTTAATGGCGCATCTACATATACAGTACCGGTCAAAAGTTTAAGGCCACAGTGAAAAATCATGGAATTGCACGTAGAACCTAAACTTTTGCCGCAACAAACGTTTCAATTTTTTTTCCTACCTCTTAGAAATATAAGAACATATTTCCTCCAATCTCAAAGGGTTAAGCTATGTAGTTTAGATGTTATGAATTTTGCAATGTTGTAATGTAACACCAGAATACCTACCCTTTCGAACATAAAAAAAATTGTGTGTGACAAGTTGTTGCAAATATTATCACAAATATTTTTTGGTAAATGTAGTAATATATGTCATTTTGGAACTATAATGAAAATGCCTCAAAAATGATGTAATGTTTTGTTGCACGTTTTACCCGTTCCATAAAATCCGTGAAAGAAAGGCTACATTTCATTGTTCTTCAAAAATATTTTACTAGACAATCGAATGAGATATTGAAGCCGGCGTTATCCATAGAGGCAGGTCGTCTACTCCGATATAGTACGTTACAGATGACAAATTATTTGAGAGGGTTGCTGTGGCGGCACCACAGTATCGCTTGCTTGATGGTTTGCTGCGGGCTGAAGACAACGCCCTCCCTATAGACCGCCAATGACGCAATGGCATCGTAGGGTACAGCTATACCAGACAACATCGTGGAGAAAAAATAATCTATTTTGGTGGTCAAAGTAAGGAGATTTATAACATTTTATGCGATATTAAATAAAGTTGTGAAACAAGTTAACTTAATCATACGTGAGTCAAATCCAGGTTCTATCTTAATAGTATTAACGAAGGTCTGCTCGTTTTTCGCTGTCTTTTATTGGGTCAGCTAAGAGAATAGGTGTCCCAGAATTCCTAAAAGTACCAGGCCTCGAAATATCTGTCGCCGGCGCTGATCCTAGCTAACGTCGTGTTTTCTTTCATATATTTCTATGGAGTTTCGTGGTATGTTATCATATACGTACTCTGAAATTCATAACGCTGACAGCTGTGTCACAGTTTCGCCAGTCTTGGTCGTTTATCTTCCGAGAAAGACGTGTGGAAGCACCACTGCTGCGATCTTGCTTATTACGACTGCTTTCTTGGAAACCAGTCCGCAAACGTGTGACGTAAAAGTGTCAACCAGAGGTCTTTCTTGAAAGGGGTAGGTTGCAAACGGGGAAGCTTATACGAGACACATCACGAAATGATGATGTTTTGGCCAAAACTGAACTAAGAGTTACGGTGATAAGCAATCGTTGAATTAAAAAATAAATTCAAAAAGACAGCTCTTTACTTAGTAGTGAGCGAAATTATACTCTACTGTAATATCCATTTCTAAGCGAAACTATTAGCTGTACTTTAATTTGAGCGTGTTACTATTCTGAGTATTTCTAAAAGTAATATTCTGTTTTTGTAGTTCCTGCATGCAGAGATAATGTACGAATTTTTGTGTACTACTTAAAAGGGTGCAATTATAAAGTAATTATTTGATTATTCGTGTTAAAAAACAAAATGATGCTCGACGGAACAGATGGGTAACAAGTTAATGGTTGGCTTCTGGAACTAGGGTAGAAACTGACACAGTAAAAATTTCTAATGCAGATGGATAGCCTGTGCCTTCTACCCGGACGTGGGTACATAATCTGTATCTGGAGTCTGAAATTGATACGTATTTGAACGACATTACAGTTGGGATCATAAGCTTCCGATCACTTCTTTTCCTTTCGGCGAAGAGTAGCTTCGTCATGATATTTCAAACCTAACGACTTACAGAAAGGGAGACCTTCCTCTCGTCTGAGCTGATTGTTAATCTCGCGGCGAGCGACCAGCATCGGGAATGTAGAGACGGCACTCTTTACCAGAGAAGAGAAGATGTTCCGGGGGAAGAGTTTCGTTTTTGACCTCTCGCGCGGCGTTGTTATTCTGACCACTCCCCCATCACCCTTCTCCACGTCGTGTCCTGCTAAAGAGAATACGACGAGTTTGTCATTCAAGACTCGGTTTGATGTATGTTGTCCGGGTTTTATTGAGGGCGTGTGACGCGAATTCCAAATGGACTTTCCGCCCAGAATGCAGCGGTCCGATGGGCGAGGCAGAGTTTACATCAGTTTGACGGCAGAATGGAACATCAGGAGAGAATGATGAAGGAGCAATCACTAAGAATTCTGTCGCCACCGTTTCATGTGCATCATTTATCCGAAAATCAATTACCTCACTTTTTAAGGTCACGATCGACGAGGAAACACTCACTAAGTCATCCTAGAAGACGATGATACAGGATAATCTCGTAGTTATTAGCGCTAATAGTTATTATTTACAAATTATATTTTAATGTAGACTTTTTTTATCGGTACAAAGTTATTCGTTGTGAAGAGAAGTGGAAAAAATGTTTAACTGACCGTGGACGTATATCTGTGGTGTCAGCGGTTGGATCTACTGTGCCCAGGATTCGAGCAAGAAAAACGTCAGTATCCAAAAGAGTTTCCAATCGTTGACACGCCTACTTGTTACTGTCCATATAATAAAACCAGTTCTGGTGGACGTGTTATTCATAACGACTTGAAAACTAATTATATAAGACATAAAAAAAATCTTGTGATATTCATTTGTCTAAAAATACGATCTGTTGCTCAAGAAAAAGCTGGAACAGATCTGCGAAAGAAAAATAGAGTTGCTATTGCGTGATGTAGTAGTTATTTCAATTTACATGCGACGATAAAACATGTACTGTTTCCTTTCATGTGTGTAGTACAAATGGCTGGCGATTAACTAAGCACTTTATTCTTCATTCAATTCATTGCGAAATTTTCCGTCGCTTATAAAAATTAAGACTGTCATGGACTTAAGTTACAAGAAGCCATGCGCCAATCAAGCGACAGAGTGAAATTGTTAAAAACAAAAATAAAACATGTATTTAAGTTAGATTCAGAAATAAGATTAATTTCTCAATTACTACATGAGAGAAAAAAAAAAAAAAAAACAAATATAACCAAGGAAAACATGCAGTATTATAGGAGAGCTGATTCAAGAGTCATGGCTATTATTGTTTATCTCCCAAAAATTATCCAACACAGGAAATGTACTATGTACAGTTCAAAGTGTACGACAAGTACGTTTTAAAGGTGACGCCCCACGGGGTATGTATAGATGCAGGAATGTCCGGAAAGGAACAAAGACAAACTTGGCTGCTTGAAATCACCGTTTAATGGATTTATTCTCGTACACCCTGTATCATTTGAACGGGTACGTATCATACGTGTACGAGTTGTTTTAACAGTCTTCAAAGTAGTCTCCGAGGTTGTCCACGGTTCGTCAAAGTGTGCTACCACACGTCGAACTGCTGTTTCCGTCAGATGGGATACGAGTGCATCCGTCCGGCCGTGAGCACGTTCCCTATGTCAGTTGTCGGATGACAGCGGTGCGAAATGGACGTAACCAAAGTCGACCAGCGTGTGTACATCAAGATAGCCCTACGCCGCGGCCGCAATGCATGCGAATGTAGTGCAGATCTTCGTCCGTGTGACTACAATCGTATTCCCAAAGTGAAGAGGCCATTGAGTGGTGAACGCTTTGCCAATAAACAATACATGATCACAGCATTTCGACAAGAGGTAGTGCACATTGACGGATCTCATGCAGCCGACAGTATTTCCCGTCCGCCTCGTCGCTGGCAACGAACCGTGGACAACTTTGGAGACTACTTTGAAGGATGTTAAACAGCTCGTATACGTACAATACGTACCCGTTCACATGAGAGTATACAGGCTGTACGAGAATAAAACAATTAAATTATGATTTCGAGCAGCCATGTAGGTCTTGTTCCTTGCCGGACATTCCTGCATCCATGGCCCATGTGGTATCACTTTTACAACGTACTTGTACTATTTCAAATGTAGATACATAGTAAATTTCCCGAGTTCGATAATTTTCGGAAGATAAACAATAGTTGCCATGACTTCTGAATGAGCCCTCGTACATATACAAAAAGGAATCACCAAATATCAAACAAAATAAATACGCTAAATTTAATAAAAATTGAACAATTATACAAAAAACGAAGACAGAAATATCCTGAAAAAAAAAACCTTTTAAAGAAGACAACACAATATATAAGATGACATTGACAGAAATCTCAATAGTTATCTCGAAACGAATAATCCAACTGTAAAAACTCGTAAACTGTACGTCGTTTCTGGGGCTGACTTCTGCACCTGCCTTCAGACAATGCATGACTGTATTACTACATATTAATTTTGTTACGCTTCTCGCAATTGGTTCGGAAATGGAGAAAGTAGAATGCATTTCTGACTTACTTAACTTGACCATCTGGTAAGGGTTTCGGATAAATCTCTTTATAGTAGGTACAACTTAAAAGAGCTAAGAGTGAAAATTGGAGCTAAATTATTTTCATTAACCCTCTTTCTGTGGAATGCTGTCGTTTATGGTGTTACATTTTGTAATAATCGTTAACAAAAACAATTTTGTCTGAAAAATCATCCCTCCGTGAAATTTCACATTATTTAAGTTAAACTCGAAGGCACTTACTATGCGGTCGAAATAGACATATTTTCTTGCCCCAGTTGGCATTTCTGAAATATAGCTAAAGTAAACATACACAAGCGTAATAAAAATCTGTTACTCATTGTTTCAAGTATTGCAAATACGGAATAAGTTTTAGTGAAATTTGGTAGGAACTGTATAGATTAATCTTTCCACTGTACAAGAATGTGAGTAGGCTACATTATTTCAATATACACCCCTCACAGTGAATTAAGTGAAAACGATAATTGTTATGAAGGGTGGAATTGCTAGCATTTTTCTAAAGCTGCTTGTGCTTTACTTGTCGCACTTACCTTCTCCGTTATCAACGCTGTTATTTTACAGCTTGCACAGAGTTGGCATCGGCTAAATAAATAACGTGTATCTAAACCTCAGTACTTTACCTTGGACTCGAGCACAAATCATTCACGCTATAACCGGCCACGCAGTCGCCTGCGTCACGGAAGTTGACATCAGCGTACTGAATGGACCAAAAGGGTACAGATTGTAGATTAGGAAGACTGTCGCTGTATGTACTCGCCATGCACATACCGCAATCCTTCGCCACTTCAGGGAAGGAGTGGGAGGAGAGACAGAAGCGGAAGTACGTGATCTCGAAGTGAACCACGCGCACTCGTCACCTGCTTGCGTCAGAGACGATTGACGTTTAAACACGTTTTCAATCATTCACCGTGCCAGTCGTCATAGTTCATAAGCAACTGTGCCACATTTTGTGACACGCTATTTTTGTTTTGTTTTCTTCGTAACTTTTGCTATTTGTGTTCCTTTTCTAGGAATATTTTAGTAATTTTCGGCAAAACCCGTGTCCGGTTCGGCTGTTTAATCTTGCTTAGTTTTTTCGTGACGAAATGTAATCATTTTGTTTCACTGTTAACTTTGATAGTCACTGTTCCTGTGACCCAGTGTGTTACTCTAGTATTTCTTTGGCGATTAAGATACGGTGTTTGTGTTAAAATTTTGTTTCAATCAACATAAATTTGTCATTTTAACAAAAGATCGTGTGTCAATGGTTATTGGCAATAATTTGTATTGGCAAAAGAAACAATTTAATTAGAAATTTACTTCCATAAAATATTTTGCTTATGTTTACAATAATATTGTTGGATTACTATACTATGTGAGTTTGTTTTAACAGATATTCTTTCGTATACTTTTAAGACAAATTATCGCACCATGTTGTATACCGATTATTACTCTAACTTCCTGAATCGATATCTCGGCTACGGCCACTTCCGGGTGCAACGACTTCCTTCTTGTTCACCTAAACATGTCGTAATATTACTTACTTTCACTGGTATTAAGCAAACCTCCATGATTACTCGCTCAAGTCTTTGATTCGCCGCATTTGGTAAGTTTAATTTGTAGCCCCGTTTACGAGCCTCATTTTGTTATTTGTATTTCCTACGGCACGTCTTATTTTTCCCTTTAAAATTCTGTTTTTAGCGGCCGCCGTTTTGAGGCATTAAAGACGTAAGGCGTGGTGAGCCACATCATCGTATCCATCCTCTTGCGCCGCGATGGATATGTAGTCATCCTACTTGCCAGGAGCGCCCAATGCTACGGGCGTGTTCCTGCTTCGTTCAGGCCGTTTCTTAATCTTTTTTTAGCATGGACTTACTAACCTGAAATTATGTGACAAAGAGAAGTACAAACTGTCTCAGCCGTTTTTCTCAACCCTGTGAAAATTCGATTTGCTACATTATTCTTTTTATTATTCGATTCAGGAAGATAAGTATAAAATATTAAATGACAATTTTTCGGTTAAAACAAAAACTAAACATGTAACACTTTATGATTTAGTGCTTTTTTTTTAAGTGGCTTGTTGCCAAAGCCAATATGGTTTCTTGCATAACTTATAAATTGGCATGTTGCCAATTGTTAAAATAATTTTTTGCATAACTTGACCTCGGGATCCCGAATTTAGATAAATACTTGAGTTTAAATACAAGAAAAGCATGATATTTTTTGTTGTTGAGAAAAGGATTGATATTTACAAAGTAGATATGCAATATATATTTTTTATGCACGTATCTATTTTGAAACCAGTAAAGAAATAAGTTGTCACTCCGACACATGTTTTTTTATTTCTGAAAGTAATGATCCCATTTAATTAATTTACTAGTTATTAAAAGTTTAATAACATTTTCCTTTATTTAAGTTACAAACAAGTTACATATGTTTTGCTATGACTGATGCCTACTAGGGTGTTGTAAAAGCAGCCTTTACAATTTGCCGAGCTGGCCCAGTGATCGGCCTTCCTTGTATGCTACTAACCCTGGTAAGCTCCCACTTAACACAACCGATCCACTGTGTTGTCATGTGCGCATGGGGGTCGTCTGAGGTATGTTTCGTCTGAGGGGTTTCACCTTTTAGTGTTAGGCCTCCGATTCTCCCATGTGCACCACAACTTCCTTCTTCCCTTTTCCACTGCCTGTATCTAAACACATCCTCCTCTATTTCCAGTTTAAACCTCCCGAAAATACTTAAGAGGACTGATTTAATAATGATTTCTTCTAAACAAATGGTATTCGCATTTTTAATTTTAAGACGATTCTAATAATTACATAAATTGTTATCAATGAAATAGATAACAACCTAACATTTCAGTTGTTTGTACCTTACTGTGTTGCAGCAATCCACTGTGGCAGAAGCACAGATTTGAGCACAACTTGAATGAAATTATGGCAATACAGTAAAATCCCGACTCTCAAACCTACAATGCATGGAGCTACAGCAAAATTATTTGACAGTAGTAGATGGCTTTACTCGTCATACATGGTAACGACATACATGACATACATGGTAACGAAATAGAAAGAGCTATACATACAAAGCAATATATATTGCTCAGAGAACATTTATATTTACTAAGATAACAGGAGAACTTAAAAACATTATAACTTACCAGTTTTCAAACTCGTTGAAGCAAAGGATAAGTACTGCCTGGATTTCCTCAAGCGCAAGTTCCACACAAAAAAAAAATCACTACACACAATCTTATACAAGATAATATTTCACATGGCACATCAATCAGAAGGAACAGGCAGCTGATTTAAGTTGCACAAAGGAAATAAGTGAAAAAAATAATGCAACCACTCTATGTAACCCACAATCAAATATTCAATCCTATTATTACTACAGTGGAAAATATCAAAGGTATGTATCAATAACAAGTTACACAAAATTTAACCATAACACATGCATACAATACAAAAAAATTGGCATATCGTATGAAGTCAACAAAAAAATGACAGAAAGCATTGAATATATTCAATGCTAAGAGTTGGGTAAACCTAGCTTACCCAATTACTCACATATAAAAAGCAAAGTGTTAGACAAATGCTCCTTTTAAAAGCAAAGTAACTACCCCTATAAATTATCTGTGAGAGTATTAACAAAAACCGTGTCAACCCAAGTTTTCATAAAAAAAAATCAACCAGATATATAAAAAATACCGTTAAATTATAAATTAACAGAATATATTCGATCAGTAGGTTAAACAATGTACAGTTATAGGCGGCTACAAAAATAATACTGAAAAGCTTCCTATTTATATTAAACTATATCTGCCCATTCAGTAGGCATAACTACCCACTCAAAACGTAATTGCCACTAAACAGATTAAGTACGTGGGTAACAAACATTCACACTGTCTTTCCACAGATCCTTTATAGGCGAATTCCTAGTCTATCAGCATAATGTATTTACCTAACACAAGTACACAATGGTGAATAATTCTTAATTTTTTTAATAACTAAATTCTATTTGCCTAGCATTCAATCACACTAAAAGGTTAATACATATATAAGCTATAGTTTTCAGCTGGCTATTAACGCAGGTACAACGTAAGAAACTGTGTGAATTTCAATTAATCTAAATTCGCAAAATTCACCATAAAGACCGTGTTACGAAGACTCAAACAGGTAAAACTTCTCTCTCAGCAGTAAATAACTCCGAGAAACTGCAGTAAAGCATTGGACTTTTTCAACATATGTCTTGGCATTTGCCATCCCTCACAAAATATTGAAATAATCATAGCTTGAGCACTCACACCAACAGACGCAAAATGCCTTTAAGCATGAGACAATATTTGAGAACATTTACAACAAAGTGCGCTGTGAAACAACATAGTTGAAAGGAAGAATAACTTGCTTCTTGGGAATCCGCAATTAGCCATAGCAGACCCTCACAGGAAAGTCTTCCCGAACTCCGACGGCACCGCCATTGGATAGCAAGCTCGTAGCATAGGCGCTCGACGAAATCCGCCCGCAAAATAACGTAAACTGATGGTAGTGGTAAAATCTGATTGACGCAATGGTGCACCAACATCAAATATTATGCAGCATCCATACGCATAATTCCCCATTATCCTATAAGCCAACGTAATATTCCACAAAACTATGCGACACATGTGTCACGTCGATTTAGATCTGCAAGAAACTCGAGCTACACATGTATACAAGGACTCCCATGGTGTTCATTCTTTACTCGATTCCTTCAGCTCTTCGACGCTCAAACGACTCTGCCTTCTTGGCTTCAAACTGCCCAAGCCAGAGGCAAAGCACGAACCTGCCGCTATTTGCGGAAGTCGTGGTAATCAAGTCTACAAAATATAGAACACGCCAGGATAAAAAAAATAACTTACGCATCCCAAAACCTGATGCCTGCGAGATGACTCATTAAGAATACGTGTCACTTCAGAGTCAAACTTTTGATTCAATGCCGATAAAAGTTACAAAACCGAGCTTAGCAGTACATCAGCTATTCACGTTCGCCTGCAGCACAAAGTAAACAATTTATGTATATCTTAAGTTGAGTCAATGTATAACTTCGCACACAAAGAATTCAAGATGAGACCTCGTAGATTATGGCGGCCTACGAACCATTTGTTTACGAGCTCGGCGCTCGTTGTTTGAATCTTGCTAGATACTGAGCGTAAACTATGACCTGCATGACCTAGTACAAAGATCGTGACGGGTTGGCAACAGACAGCCGAGGACCTCGTATGTACCAAATTATTCAATTTACAATTACAGATTATGTTAAATGTTTTAATTACAGCTTACTAACACCTTGCCTTATTTTATGCGGAAAGGCGTACGCTAGAAAGAGCAACCTCCGTACTTAAATATAAGCTTACGTCTAAAAAATACATATATATGGCTGACTCGAGATAAAAAAGCGGAAATCCATGACTATTTTATTTAAAAAAATAATTGTCGTACAAAATTTGTTTTGACAGAGTAATTACATTTGGAATAGAGAATGAATTTATTGGCAGTTACTCATTAGTTAAAAGTTATCACGCCACCAAAATTTACCTGTTCGTTATGAAATGTATCGTCTGCAACAGAGACTAAAGATGAGGTAGACTGCTCATTCGTCTTCTGCGTATGTCCCGACATTGACCTACCCCAATCCTACACAACTGCCAAAGCCACATGGTCAACAGTGATGAACGTGTTTGTTTATATCTTAATTTCTAAATGGCAACCACTATTATATTAAGAAAATACGTTTACCAGTTGAAATTTAATCAAACTGCATTACGAATTGGCTAGAGCAAGTATACAAACATTACAAAGCTCTTGTTTACTAAACAGTGTTCTAACCCAAAAACCAATCCACGCAATCTTTACTAGACGTGTAGGCAGAAAAGCAGTTCAGTGATGGGACATGGAGACTGGTTGTGCGCAGCCAGCGAGATCGGTCTACCTCATCTTTAGGCTATGGTCTGCAGTCCACGAAGTGGCACAGGTCCTGCAGTTGTCCCAGCTTCCGCGCACACGACTGTACCAGGGGGAGAGCTCGGTTTCTACGTCCACGAGTGTACGCCAACAATTGAAAGCGAAGCACGAGCGGAAGGGGATGGTCGCAGCTCAGCTGTTGGCAGTCAACGTGTCAGCGAGAGAAATATTCGCCAGCTGCGACGCGCCCTTGTGAAGTGAGAATGGGGAGAGTGGGGTCAGGAACCAGCTAGGAGGACTCGAAGTAGGGGTGGTTGAGGGGGAATGTCCCCTCCCCCCTTCGACAAATTTGGCACGCATCTGTCGCGCTTTGCCGCATATTGCAGGGCGCTTTTTATTCTTTAATCCGGGTTCCGTTTCGTGCAGTTGTAACGCTTCGCTTGGTCGGTGCATTATTTTTCAAGATTATCGTTGTTGTCAGATTCCGTGACGTAGTCAGGTTTCTTTTTTAAGCCCTTAGACTAATATTCTTATTGTGCGGTTTTAGTGAGATCCTATCGATGTTGGTAAACCACAAAGGCACATTGCTACTGTTTAATTCTATACTGCGTTCACAATCAACTGGCAGCTCAGAACCATAAACCAGGCTAGGACCGCGGTCACAAGAGTGTTTTGTAAATTCGTTCGGCAGCCATGTTTGATCACGTCTGCGAACGGAATTAGTCTCAGTGGTTAAGCCTCTATAACTGAATGGAAACAAAAAGAAATCGCGCTCCCGTAATTACGCATAATCGCTTCCAGCACTTAATGAGATTGGAGTATTTTTTAGTTTTGTATACAGCTCAGATTATTTTGATGGTAACAGTATAACTAGTATTGTTTTTGGACTTTTTATTTGTTTCAACTAATGGCGAAATTAAAGATAACTACGGTCACTTTAATCACAATGCCAAAGGGAATGCAACGCTGAAGAAAACACGTTTCAAGGTATATAGGCCGTTCACGGTAAAGTGAGCACTCTTTGGAGCTGTTTCATCATACATAATAACCAATAAAAATATTTCATTGCGGCCTCGGACATTTGGTTTTCGGTATGGTGGATGTATACACTGTGTTTATCACTCACATGGCAGGGTTTACATTGACAAGTGGTGAATGTGGTTGCGATAAGAACAAGTTCGCGGCCAGTGTGTTACTGTGTGCACAGCTGAACGTGCTTGAAGTAGTGTGTACTATATGACCACGTACCAGCACAACCACAATTAAATACATTTATTTATCAATTTAAAAAAAGGTTCGAAGATAATAAACTACATTCCTGAATAATTTTTAAAGCATTGAACAGGAAATTGTCCCGTGATCTTTTTTAATCTAACAAAAAAAAAAATATTTCCGCAATAATATCACCTCTACATCTACAACAATCATGAATCAAAGACACGTTACAACTGGCAACATCCATGAAGAAAACTATTAAAAAAAATTTAATTTAGGATAATTCGTGGAGCAGCTGGGAAAGGTTGAACGAAATATACAATGGAACGATTTGTGTCGTGGGGTAACGCGCCCACCCTCGCGTTTGGGAAATCGTTGGCTCGATTCCAGCTGCGTCAAGTCGTATTACATTCACATTCCAGGCGAATGTGAACCTCCCAGAAACAATGAGTTACGTTATTATTATGGATCATGTTGCAGCCAGTGGCGGCGACTAGGTGCCAATGGGAGGACAAGGATCTCATTCTACGTCTTTCTTTATTTTCCTTGTCCCTAACGCTGACAATTGAACAAGCAGTCGAACTAGGGATGCGAAAATTCGCTCAAATTTCATAGGAAAATACGAAAATTATTTCTCTGCGAAAATTGCGAGATTACTGGAAACACCACATTGAAATGAAATAAGCCAATTTTATATGTATAGTGTTAATAAAAAATAATGTGTTATGGAAAAGTTTAAATTACGGAATATATGTCATCGGCTAAATATTAGGTTGCTACTGTTATTTTACGTTCTTAGGTTTGTGATGTAGGTATTTGCAAAGTTTACATTTTATGGCTTGAAATAACGCATCGACCCGATGCATGATAGTGTGGCCTACACTTGGAGGTTTCTTTAAATAAATACGTGCAAGAAATGTTTACATAATAATTTAAAAAAAAACGGCTCACTTCTTAATAGCTTAACCAACATGTTTCATTCAGAAGTGTGAAGAAAGGTAGGTGGAAAAAAAAAAGGGGGGGGATTGCTACCCTTCTCTACTGTTGTGCATGAATTCAGAAACGAGTTGCTAGATAATTTCATAACAAAATAGGAATATAAGGAATTATAATTCTTGTCTGTTGTTCAGTAGGTAGGCCCACTTCACTGAAATAAACTTCCATCTGATTGATGAATAAGGGAAGGCTTTAGTAACAACTAGTACTTCAAAGTGGAGAGAATTGGGCGTCTTTTAACATCGATGGTCTTGAAAGCCGATGAGGATGAAGTGAGGTGGACGGAGCAGCGTCGGAATGCAATGGCGGGGGAAACGGGAGATCCCCGGATTCCCACATGCAAAAATCCGCGAACGACCCCACCGGGAATCGAACCCGGTACGCTTAGGGGGGAGATGAGTAGCGTGACCACTAAACCACCGCGGTCCCCTAGTTCTTCAAAGTAGTGGAGTTCACGAATTAGAGTTAACGGCTTAATCGGACATTTTTAGTCTCCGAAATAATTAGCAAAACCTCACCGATTTCATTGCAGACTTATCAGTGCTTTACATTTAGTTTTCACTTATGTTAAAGCATTCCTGGCTTCTTTAAATGCACAAGCCACCTACACACAACTCTATCGATACTACCTAAACTTGATACATCCACAAAGAGAAATTGACACTAACAGTTTAATTTAAGATGTGCAAGCGACACTACAAAAATATTGATCCACCTTGCGTTTTGATTTACGCTAGCAGTGGGAAGTAATAAGCGATTTACTACTCAAGTACGGTCGGAATCAGTGATATGATGGATGCTTTCCAGCAAGTTTATCAAGGCAATATTGTCGTTCTGACAAGACTGGCCCAAATACCTCTACACAGTACTTTATGGGTTGTTTTCAAAGCTCACGATTGTTTGAGCGGCGCCATCTTGCAAAGGAGAAGCTGCAAAACTATTAAACATACAACAACTATCGCCAAGAAATAGAGTTCTTAGTCACGCGATGAGAAACAAGTGCTCTCGACATCATCCTGGGAGCTGTAATGGCTGGGCTATTCCCTTCCTCATTGGGACGAATGAACCTGAGAGGGCCTCAACACCTTCTAACGTTTGCGCTGTCCACCATACATCAGGCACACTGAAACTTAGCGTTATTTGAGTAGTCAATAAGTAGAAGGGAAGAAAAATAAATTTTTCTTTTTAGATCTAAGCTTATGTAGGCCTATCTCCTAATGGATAATTAGAGACGGATTATCTAGAAAATATCTGAGTTCTTTTGTTGATCGCCACCGTACGTGTAAAAAGCTAGTTCCCCTTTCGACTCGCTCGAAGTTTTCTGTTAACCAGCTGCTGAAAGCCTGTAATTCACGTGTAAACAATCTATATTGCGTCAAATGTGCGTCATTTATTTAAAAAAAATTAAGGACGAAAACATAGAAATCTGAAGATCGTCTTGATGCGAAACAAAATAACCTGTAAAAAAAAACTGTATTTTACCACACTTACTGAAGTTCTAATGCTGAAAAGGAGATTTTGTACTATGTTGGAGTCAACAATTTATAAACACGCTGACTGCTTGTGTTCCAGTTCAGATGTATCTGGTCCTGATGGATCCCACATATGGGCTATCGCGGGAACGGAGCCAGTGCAGTTTCTGTAATGCTATCTACACAGTTCAACGTACTGAGCTGTTTCGCACACTTGGCAGCGGCAAGAGAGCTGTTGGAGATTCAGACCGGCGCGGCGGAATGGGGCAGGTCAATTACAACCCGAAATAAAAGAACCGCAACACAATAAATCTATTTATTTAGCCAATGGGTGAGCAGGTTGTTCGGTCCGGGGGGGGGGGGGTTGGGAAGCGGGGGTTTAAGGTGTAATTATGTCCGACACTGAAGATAAAAACCACAGCTCCCGTACAACAGCAGTATTTCCAAGCGGCATGCCAGCCGCCTGTTAGCAGTATCCTCAATTACTTCCAGCTGCGCGGGCCAAGAATATCTTCCGCCATTTAAAAAAAGAAAAAAAAAATGGAACCAGAACAAAATTTTGCCAACTTTTTTGCGACGAATCTGGGACACTACGTTTCTTAGATTTTTTGTACGCATTTTAACATCTCGCACGACGTGAAAGACTGGCTAAAATTTAGCAGGTGGAAAATTTCTAGGGACAAGCGATCGTAGAAAAAATTGCCTTTTTATTAAGAACAATTTTTAAAATACTGTAATGTATCTCCGTGGGAATTGACTAAACGCTGTAAACCACCGACTATTTGCAACTTTGTAATTTTGTCAAAAGCGTACACATAATTTTAAATAAAATTTGGTGCATTTTGCTAAAGTGGCGAATAAATTGAGGGGGTTGATTACAAAAACCCGACCAGTCAAATATAGTCTAAAATCAGTAAATGGTGCCAACTGTTTGTTGGGCGGGGTAGCCACTTTGCTGCATGTCAGTTCCTGTCAAAACCCCGACACGTCATGTGCATTGATGGCAAGAACACGTCTAGTCCTCTGCTTCCCGCACATATTGTAGAGGACTCTGCTTCATCATTGTGACTCTCAGTCAAGTCGACAGTGTGTGTATTGTCCCTCGTTGAGTTTGTGTGTTATTACGGGTCAAAATGTTGCGAATGACCAAGTAAAGGGCCAGAAAAGGTAAAAAAAAAAAAAAAAAGAAAACGTTTTCAGGGACCCGAAAGTTGCTGGCAAGGAACATGTAAACCATGTGGGTAGGAAGGTAGTCCCACAGCGTGCAACGGGAGAAGACTGCAGGTAAGATAGTTTTCCTTTTGCGGCTTAAATCCAGATTTCTAAGCGACTTCACTTTGCATACCTTTTAAAAAAATTAAGTCCGGGCGTATTTACACGTTCAAGAAAATCTACACACCGACAGATTTAATGTAGATTATTTCCCCCATATAACACGAGCAAACAAATAACTTCTCTACAGGATTAATAACGATGGTCCAAAAATATCTGTGAATTTCTGACAGTAAGTTAATTATGATATAAAAACTCTTAAGAAACAAAGTTTTAAATAACACACTATGAATGTGTACTTGTTTTACTAAAAGTTGTACGTCACTTCGAATATAAAATAATATAAGTTACGCAGGTTTGTATAACACACGAGTGTGGAGGTTTGATCAATAAAATTGAAACACCTCCATCGTATTTGAATGCAGAATACCTTGCTGGCACAGGTGCATTTGTTGTTTAGGATCCCGAACATCTTGTTTCGGCAGAACTGGGCGGAATGCGGGAGATAGTGCTGTCTTACAACTAGGTGCTGGGATCAGAAGAGAGGAAGATCTAAAGCAGTTGATAAGTTGTTTCGTAGAGGGTGGGAGACTGTACTGACACTTGGAATTTATTGATACTAAACCGAGACGCAGTGTTACAGCTTTTTAAAATATGGCGCAATATATAATTTTTTAAAGTGGATGTTACTAAATGATTAAATCTCCGTTTCATTTCTTCTCCCGCTAAGTTACGCAAAGTCCAGATAATAATACACTTAGAGTAAATAATTAAAATAAAACACCACAAATACAAGATAACATTAACTTTGAAGTATATACATTATTTTATGGGTCCAGTCAAGACACCCAGAAAGTCTGGTATAAATAGAATTTGATCATAAATTGAAGAAGTGTGGCACGCAAATAATGTTTTAATCCGGTTATACGTGATAATCTGAGAGGATATTACTTTCCTACAGCCCCCTTCAAGGTCGCCGTAATGTTAATCGAAAATATCCTACATAAAAGGTATGTATATGGCTGCAACTACTTGAGACAGTCAGGCTCGAGAGCATAGAACTGCCAAGGAGCTCGGCAAAATACATATATACACATATACATATATACACATACACATATACATATATACACATATACATATATACACATACACATATACATATATATGTATATATAAACACCCATATACATATATATAAACACCCATATATATTTATATTTATGTGTGTGTGTTCGTGGGTGTGTGTAAAATGTACGCACATCGTTAACACTTCATATGGTAATAATCCGAGACTTCGCGGAAATGTTAGCGACAATTGTACAGAATGACTGAAATAATCTCCCGTGACAGAATTTTTTGGGCAATGTTTCTCATATGGGCCAGTTTCGCTCAGAATTGTTGTCTGTCAAGTATTCTTGCTGAGTTTAGACGTTTACTTGGCAATGCACAAAATTTAGGCGACCACACTCTACCGCAATAAAAATTTCAATAGTTTTTTTTTTGTAGCATTTTGAGCCCTTTAATCTGCAGTGTGCAAGTACAAATAGTTTTTATAAACTTTTACTAAACGCGTTTGGTCGTGCCATAGCGAGCTAGAGACTGTGTTCGAATGAGTTCGTTTGTACACCACGATTGTGTTGATACCAGAATAATGTGAAAAAATATCTGAAAATCCAAACCCCGGAGTTCTTATAGTAAACATAGTTTAACATTTCATGCCATTAACAATAAACTTACGAAGATAATGAGAATTGTAAGTTTTAATGCTACCAAGTAAAAGTAATGGTCTAGAAAGAAGTCTACCTGAAAATACATTTTTAGAACGACCCTCAGTGTTTTAAAGATTTTTAAAGAGAATGTTCTATTGCAGTATTATTCTTACATAAAATAATTATATTCAAAATGTTATCAGCAGTACTAAAGGCATGTTTTGTGCCAAGTAAATAGCCCATATACGGACGGGCTTGATAGTGTAATATGTTTTGTAATGTATTATTATGAATGCTTTTTCAAATACATAGTTTTGCTTAACTACTCATAGTTTTCTGTGTAATATTTGTAAACAAAAGCATCAAAATTTCTAACTCCGTTGAAGTACCACTTGTAAGTTTATTTTTATCCACAGCTACTCTTGCTTCCTTCTTTTAAACTGTCCATATACGGGCGATCGGCAAGGCCTGCCATGTAGAGGTGAAACAGCATGCTGACATTTCAGGAAGAACTTCATTTTTATTTGTTGCTGTAGCCCATAATCCTGCCAATATAAATATAAATGTGTATGTAAACCATACTACCTCCACGCATTTTTTTTTTAACCATTTAGTATTTAAATGCAATAAGTTATTCAATTTTTTAGCTAGCGGCCACGTTGTCAGGCCTATGGATAGCTTATATTTTCCAAGTAAAGGAATATATTTTCTTCACTAATCTCTACGAGCTCTATCAGCGTTATCCGCAGTCTTTAAGGACGCATTTTTTTTTTCACCCACGCAGCCGAAACTTTTGAACCGTGCAGTTACACACATAACTTATTTGAGAGCTAGATTATTTCCACAAAAACACACTATATTTCGTTAAAACTTAATACTTCCGCTAACTACGTTGGGCGAGATGATTTTTTTTTACTAAAATTGAAGTTAATTTTTAAATAATATATACTGCTTGGATCACCTTATGAATGCAAGTATGCCGAGTTTGCCATTCTTTCTCGGAAATTTCCATGTAATATATTGTCGCATTAAAACTTGTGGCACAATGGTGGTGGCATTACAAAATATATTTTCTGGCGTTTTTACAGCTGTATTTTGGATTTAGATTTTTAGGAGATAAAATTCTAACACTACACAGGTGGTAGCAGTGACAGCAGGCAAACATTTAAGAACCAAAAAATAACAATAAGGGTTAATATTCGCTCGTTTTAACAAGCCAGCTATTTTAATATAAATTTGTGGAATAAAAATTATGGCGAAGATTTAATACATTGCAAATAGCATCAGCCTGTACCACGTCACCATATAATGTGTGGGCCGGGATAATATACTATGTAGGAACCTCTTGGAGGGGCTTTATCAGGCATCGTGAAAGACGTGTAAATATATAGCTAATTCCATGTTGTTTATGAATAACATAATTCACGGTACTGAGCGAGCGTGAATGTAGTATAATATGCCTGATTCGCATTCGAAATATCCGCGGCCTTTATCCCCACTGGCTACGCTGGATTCTGTTTTTTCTACTAGGTTCCCCATTCTTATTCTGGGAGAAAATTAAATACGTTTTCTTTACCAGTAATCACTTATATCACATGTATAATTGGCAAGTTGATGTACTTGTAACTATAATTAGTAAAAACCTATAAGTAGCTAATCAAAATCAAAATCCACTCGTATTACCACACATGTCAAATTTATTTCGACGAAACTAAACAAACATTTGTTTCCAGTTATTGGTTTTCCCTTAGCGTGTCCGTGTTAGTACGTGGTTTGTGAAAATGAGAACTGCAACTTCTCCAGTAATTCTCCTGTATCCATCACAACTGCTTACCAACAAGATGTTTAGATAAAAACAAAACAAGGGAAAATTATGTTTAACAAGTCGGTCAGCTTAAACAAGGGGAAAAAAAAAGCACTTCGCAAAAAGTTTCAGTTTGAAAGTGAAATCCTATTGGCCGACAATCGAAAACATCCGGTTTTTATTACGTAAATTGTAGCAGAGGAATTTTGTTATGTTGCTGTAAGCTATATGTTATGGATATGGTTAGGGTAATGGTTATTTCGATTGTAGCACGGAATTAAATCTGGACCTCTCGGCCTGGTTGTAGTACCTCGGTCACGGAAGTCTACTACAAATATTTGAAGGCAGTTCAGGATGAAGTGAGCACTTTTGAAATCAACTTTTGGAAAAAGTCACTGTCCCTACATGCATACTGGCGCCCTGAGTGACATGCGCCCAGTAAGGTTGGTAATGATGGATGGGAAGTAGTTCCGTACCTTAACGTCGTCTGAAAGGTGTTACGTAACCATTTCTGGTAACTTAAACTATCTCTTTCGCTTTCTGTCTTTTTTTTTTTGTAATGCATCAAAGTGTAAAAATGAACAGATTTGTTAAATATTTACCTTTTTAATAATTTTAGTTTCACCTGACCGACGCACGAATAATGGCAATGCTATCTTATATAGAGCGGAAGAACACACTACGTGAATATAAGTAGGTCCTAAGGAGGCCTGTATAACGTGCTAATTTTACCGTCAATAGCTTATAACTGGGTTGTCAAACATTTGCATTAGAATAAGAAAAAAAAATGTTTATGGTAGTACATGCACGCGAAAAAACATTGTATAATGTCCGGATTATTAGTCCAGTTGAGGTTGTTAAAAAAACTCCAGAGGTAAAATTTTAACTGTAGGCCTATACCGACATCTTATCAATGGACTGATGATAGCTCGATACAATACTCACATGGGCCTCAGAATACACCGAGGATAATAGCTCACATTGTGAAGCATCGTTTTATTATTAGCTGCATAATCGCATTCTGATGAATTTCGCACGCCTCATCTGTGCAGTGAGAAGCTGCAGCAACCAAACCCATTTCTCATTCCATGACGAGCAAGGCTTAGTTCGAAGACGCTTCGACAAAACTAGTTCCCAGGTTTTCGGGCGCCTTGATGTTCCAAGTCGTCAGCGATAGTAGTAAAAAAAATCGCCGTGAAGAGAGAAAACCCCAGATTTATTGACTATATCTCGGGAAGCATTTTATATTTTATTTTTTCAGAGCACCGGAGCTCAACGTGAAACTATCCTAATTGGCGGATTAACCTCTGCGTTTTCTCGACCGCTTAGCTGGCGAGAATAAATATCGAGGAGATCGTATATTCTCAAGACTTCCTTCAGCCGCAGGCCGTCTGAATGGTAAACAAGTAGGCCGACATTACAAACATTTAATACTGGGATTAGGCTGTATAATAAACTTCCAAATAGTATAACATTTTTTAATAATCTTAAACTCTTTAAAAACAGTTATTTAATTCCCTATTAAACTGTTCTTTCTACGGTGTATGAGAATACATGGCAGCTTGACTTATCCTAGGTAGGCCTGATTGTGTTTTTGTGTGTGTTTGCATGTTTTATATGTAATGTTTTTTTGTTCATGATGTATGTTTACTTTATTGTAATTTGAGTGTACTTTGTTGAAAATACCTATATCCACTTATCTTATTGTTGTATATGTGTTTTTACTGTCTCTCTCTCTCTCTCTTTGTACATGTTATAATAATTACGAGTTCTATAGCACGTAACACTGCTCTTTGAACAATAATACTGAACTCAACCTTCTCAGCTGTCACGGGCGTGAAAGTATTTCTGCAAGATGCTAAATGCTGTAGCTCGGACAAGCACCCCTACGTTTACCGAGGGAATCAGGAGTGTGAAGTTGGTACTGCACACGCGCTTTTGAAGTAAAGTTAATTTTTTCAATAAAAATGTTTTCACGTACCTACTACATTAGAAAACAGATTAAACAGGTAACGCCATTATTCCCCTTATGTCATAGGTTAAGGTTACATTACACCCGGGCTTTTGGCCAGGATTCTGCTTGAAGCACTTATTTATTCATTTGCCCACCATTTTCGTTACACCCAAATGACTCACACCAGCCGTTGTCCTTTAGGTGAATTTACGCCTTTTGGTCTCGCGTATTATTATTTTTTAAAGACAGTGCGAATAATGTTGTAAATATTGCATTTATGCTTCATATTAGTCGTTTTATTGTGCTATGAGCATGGATTATGTTTTACTGATTTACTGTCACATTTCAATTATTGTTTTTCTTTTGTATTAGCTACTTTTCTGGGAAGAAGATTTACCATCTGACAACAGATGAGCTGACACAATGGCTGGAATGTTGAACAATTCGTATACTGTAGTCAGCTGTAAAACCTTGCTGTTAAGAGCCGCCCAAATCTCTTCACGCCGGTTGGCGCGCCACCGATCTGGGGTGCGGGAGGCTCTGGGTTCGAATCCCAGGTAAAGCATGGGTGTTAAATCAAGTTAGGTTATAAGTTAGTCTGTAAACCGTCTCCTGCTAAGCTTTCTAGCATTAAACCGGGGGAAGTTAAAAAGCCATATACATTACAATACAAGAAAGTCTCTTCACTCACTCACTCGTATACTATATACTGTTTATTCGTGTATTTCATTGTACGTGTATTACTTAAGCACGATCAGTAAACAAATTTATCAATCTACAAATCAATAAATAACTTAAAAGAAAAACTGCTATCCTTTATTAGTCTAGGGGATCCTTTTAGCTTAGAATACTACTTTGTGGTTAGGGGGCCACGGTGGCTGAGTGGTTAGACTTTTGTTTTTATTATCCCTACTTAGCAGTACAGCCATCCAGGGTGTTCAATTCTATAATGACTACTACAATTTAACAAACAGTATATATGTTATATAAATCCACTTTCTTTGTGGAACGATGGCTGTTCGTCTGGGCGCCCGTAATTTAAGCAACAAATTGAGTGGTTAGACTGCTCGCCTCCTACCAAGGCGAACCGGGTTCACTCCCCGTCCAGCTCACTCCGAATTTTCGCAAATGGGAATCGTACCGGACGATGCCGTTGGTCGGCGGGTTTTCTCAGAGATCTCCCGATTCCCCCCACCCTTTTATTCCGACGCTGCTCCATACTTATCCTCGTTCACCCCCATCGGCTCTCAAGACCTCGATGCTAAGAGCCGCCCAAATCTCTGCACTCACTTCACTCTATATGGTTAGGACTGTATAATTAGTATTCAAGGATTATTAAAAAAAACCTTGTGGATAATCTGGGTTGAGAAACACGTGGTTTGCGCATGCGTACAAACAAATAATTTCCACACTTCTCATGAACTGTAAGCCCTCGCGATGCTTCTTCGGACAATCTTAACTCAGCAGTCTGCAACGTGCCATTTCCATTCTAGGGCCACTCGCCGTTTCACGAACAATTGGACTGTGGCATCTATCTTCGCTTCTTGCTTCTTAATTCCATAACAAGCGTTATTATGTCGTAATCATGATCAGAAAATTACCTCTTCGACGCATTTACTGTGGGAGCTGGAGCTAATCGCCGCGACTTAAAAATGAGTGAAGATTCTCAGAATGCATCATGCGGGTGTGGTAAAAATTACACGAACCATAAAATTTAGGCCTTGTTAAGAAATCTGAAAATCTGCATCACCAGTCGAGTAGTCAGCAACAAGGAAAAGCGGAAATACTTTTTAAAAAAAAGTTCTAAGTTACAGAAAATTTAACGAACTTAACTGAGCCGTTCATGGATGCTCCAAATTAACAAAACCGATAACACGCGTGCGTGTGCTTTCACACATACGCACACGTGCCTTGTGTTTGTGCGCGAGTTTCCATGGCAAACCGAATTGTTTGATGTTTGGAGTTTGGTGATGTATGTATAGGCTATTCACGGTAAAGTGAGCACTTTTGAGTCCCTAGTTACTTTTTCCTTTCAGTCATTTGTTGTTCTTTAAACACCTTTTTAAATAAATACCACCATGTAAGTAATAAATACAGTGTGTCTATTCCACCACACTTGGAAGTTAACTTCTAAGGCTAAAATAAAATTTACGTATCGAATATTATTCCAAATGAGAGAACTTCCAAAAGTGCTCACTTTACCGTGAATAGCCTATAAGCGGTTGTCCTCAAGTTCATGGTGGGAGAGACAGTTATTTATTTTCGCATAAACACTCCGTAAAAGACATCCGTGGCCGTCGCCAAAGTGTTGGGTTGCAGGTTCGAATAACGGTTTGGAAATTTGTTATTATATACAAGTTAATGTTAGTTCATCCCCCCTACGATCAGCCTACCGGCAAAGAAATTGGTTCCGTAATAATCTAGTCACAACGCCCTAATTTAGAGCAACTAGTTTTCTGAGGGATTACGAAAACTCTTTACTGGCAATATGGATATACATTTATTTGGAGGTTTCTGATTTCAAATTCGGTGGTGTTCTCTTTGCCAAATTTCCTGCCGACATTTGTTTCAAAGCTGCTCGCCGCAGTGTCATTCGTTCCTACTTCTCCCACTTGTAGAGCGCCTGACGCCCTGACTCTTCATATACGGTGCCATGTCACGCCGATCAGTGGATTGTTAACACCTCTCCCAATCTTATACGGCTATGGTAGACCATAAAAACCTCGCTGTCGCACGTGTCATAAATTAAATGTAAAAACACAACAGTTTCTATGAATTGGGATATTTAGGTGGCTACGCACCACGGCTGGTTAAAGGCGTGGGCCACGGAAATTATTATTTTATAATTGTACCACACATTCAACTTGTAGATAATATCTGTGACTAGCTTTTCCTCAGGTAAAATTTTGTTAGATCACGTGGTTTCTGCAAAATGACGTACCAAAGTCAAAATTTTACAGTTTTTGTAATGTACAAATAAATAAGCAAAACTATTTGCAGAAAATTTAGAAGGGCACCTAAAATGATTTGTCTTAATTCAATTTAAGGTACGTTTAGTTAAAGTTAAGGGGCAGTCACAAACAAAAATTATGAAAAATTTCCTTACTTTCGGCCATCTTATTTCAGTGTGAATTATCTCATCTCTGTACGTAAGGTGGTTTTCATTATTTGTACATTCCTGAAAGAGTTAAATTATGATTTTGAAATGTATTTATACAAGAACTATGCGCTCAATTTTTTCTCGCGGAGAAAGAGTAATTACTGATAATTTCTATAAAAGTTTAACAGTACGCGATACAAATTTAATTAACACTTTTCTTCATGGTCATGGACTTAAATACGTTAATCTCGATCTACGGGTATACATGAACCACAGGAATATAATACTTAAGCACATGCTCTAATCTTAATTTATTTGAACATCTATCGTGGTTCTGAAAGACCATCTAAAGACTGTTTACGATAAAGTGAGCACTTTCGAAATCAACCTTAGAAAAAAGTCACTGCTCCTACCTGCATATATTTTAATGGGCGCACTGAGTGGCATGCGCCCAGTAAAGTTGGTAACGATGGAGGAAAAGCAGTTCTCATATCTTAAGGTCGAAATAAAAAGTGTTAGGTAACCGTTTGTTATAACTTATATTATTGCTTTCGCTTTGTGTTCCATTAATGCGTCGTAATGTAAAAATGAGCAGATTTTAAAAATAATTACTTTTCTAATAATTTCACAGTTTCATTTGACCGACTCACGAATAAAGGGATGAAGCCCGTGGCAATGTTAATTTTATATAAGGCGGAAGTATACACAACGTGCATACACGTAAGTAGTAGGGCCGGGGGGAGGGGTGTTTCTAGGCCCCTTGGATTATTTGGAATTAATTGATGGATTATCGATTTGATTGAAAGGGTTAATCCTTAATCCGATCAGAAATTGAAATGGTGTTAAATTTATCGAAAGCGTTAAATGTTTTGAAAGGGTTACTTTTTATTTTTTTCATTTGATTTTGTTGTTGTGCCTCTTTATTTGGGGGGGGGGGGGGGGAACAGGAGCTCTGTACGATGTTGACGGTGTGGTGCCCTACAGGCGCTGACCAGAGAAGTGGGTTGCAATGTGTTATATGTATTGAGTTGAGTGCAAGAGTGGGGTAAGTATAATTCTTTTTTTTTGTTTGGAATAGGATATTGTTCGTAGATGGTAGATATCGTTACGAATATATTTAAAACGCGAGAGAAATTCAGAATGTTTAAACGATTTCTACGTATGAATAAATACCACAAGAGAGAGAGAGAGAGAGAAGTATAACTACCTGGTCTCACAAAGAAACGAGTGCAAATACATGACTCTCCAGTGTGGAATTAAAAGTAACGTGTTTTTACTACCCCGAGCTGTATGCTAGTAATATAATTTACAACAGAGAGAAGTATAACGAACGAACACAATTACATGAGTGTGGAATTAACGATCTACAACAAAATGTCCCTATAAATTAAACAAACACAAGATATATATGACACCTCTTGCACATACCTTACACGTCCGTCTGCCTGTGAGACTAGCGAGGAGGAACTTCAGAAACGTAATCCACATGTAAAAAGAAATTAATTGATTAACATGCATAATAAAATTGCACCTCTCTCAAAACACGTCTGTCCGGCTGTGAGGTTGCTGAAGGAATGACGTTAGTATATGATTTGCAGAGACTTATAAGCACCATTAGATACGTGGAGCGCAGCCGACATCTGTCCGGCTGGAAGGTTACTTGATGAATGAGTGTATCGTATGATGTATGCCTGCTTATATATGTGTAGTGCGGCCGGCATCTTAAAGGCAGCTGAGTTGAAACTACTGCAAAACTCTGAATACGGCCTACGATTTAAAGGAGACAATAGTGTACGTCTATTCTGATAAGTAAAATATATAACGATCTACAAGAAAGTAATTAATAGAAAATCTTACCCCAAATGATTTGTTTTGAAATAATCAACTTGCGTCGAAGCGTAGAGCTTAATCCCACATCACGTTGTATATAACGGGAAAAAATGCACAAACAAACTAAGAGAAAATTATTTTAAAAATAACCCACATACTACAAATTTCTGTAAAGTCTGGTAAATAGAGTGCACTTGTTAACACAAAACGTGAGTTTAAAATGGTACGAAGTTTCATATACAGAGCTCATAAACGATTTGAAAATCCTAAAAAACCTTCGCAATATTGATTTATCACATTAAAAAATAGTTTCCCGATGAAATAGTTTTATATTAAAATGCGTATATTATAAAACGTTAATCGAGGCTATCACACTCCGAAGACCCGTGTATATGAAGGCGCTATTGAGGTATACATCTGTCTAGTCCAAACTTCTATGAGCAAATGAAGATGGTGACAACTGGATACAATGGTGCAGATAGCTCTTGACCTCCCCCACCCCTCGCCAGAGCACGCTACTCTGTCCTTGAGGTTACTCATTCCTCTGCCATCGATTCTCAATTTTTTCGGGACTGAGAAAAGATCGCGACGAATAGCTAGATACAGCCACATCGGTCCCGAACTCCCTACACCCCACCCCCACCTGTACCATCACCTGAGAAACGTGTCCTGGAGTCATTCACCCATCTTCCCCGATTGTCAATTTTTCGCCACTGGGGCAAGATGGTGACAACTGGCTAGAAAGATTCACATCAGCCCCGCTCGCCTGTAGGCATCCCCTACCCTCCACTCCTCGCAAGAACGACATGGCCCGAGGTCAAGAACCCAGAACATCCCTCCCACCTCTACTCCAGAAGCTGTCTTCGCACGAAAAGTCAGGTTTTTCTCCAAGGCCAAGCATCCCCAGCCCAGAACACATTTTTTCGAATATCTCGAAAGCTGGCCTGTCGACACAGCCCGCCCTCACTGCCGATCCAAGGTCATGCAAGAGCCTAGCATATTCCCAGCGAATTAAAAATTTCACAACTACAGCCAATGAAATTTTATATCCCTGAAATAAAGTTTCTTTAATCCCGAGATAATTACCAGATTTGACATTCCAACGATTGTATATTTAAATCAAGCAAACTATGATTTAAAACATCACACACAAATGCAAGACATGTTTGATTCACTCGTAAAAGTGTTTTTTACAAGTATTGAAACAAGACATATATTTATTCGTCTGGCAGACAAAAATACGTATTTCACGTGTAGTTTTTCCTAGCCTAGAATGTCGACTCTACTATCGTATACAAAAATATAACAATCTCGTTGAAGATTAATATTTTCTGTTAAGTAATAATTAGTTCCTAATTTATTTGGGAAAGGCAGTCGACTACAGCGACATATTTTTTTCAAAAGATACGGGTACGAGTCATTTTAAAGCCTTGTGTACAAAGCCAGGTAGCGGATAGCCGAAAATTGAGTGTGAATGGGGAGCGCGCGAAATTTAGGTCTCGAGAGCTGATGAAGGTGAAGCGGTATGGAGCAACGCCGACCGGACCGCACGTGCGAGTAGGGAAACGAGAGAGATCTCTGATAAAACCCTTGTATAAAAGGCAACGTCTAACACGACTTCCACCCATTGCGAAAAAATTTTTTATCGTGTGACCAGCCTGGGGAGGTGAGCGTGATAACCGTTCAACCAACGCGACCCCTTTCTTTACGTATAAGCAAAAACTTTCCAACAGAAAAATGTATTCCATCTAACATGAAATGTATATATTTGACTTTATTTAGTATTTCAACAGTTTCCGACGTAAGTTTAACAAAACAGTATGTAAAAAGGCGGAAATCATTGGTTTTCTGGAGTTGTAATATAGCGATTTTCAACGTTATTCTTACTTTTATACTAAAAGGTCCAAATTCTTGTAAATTTACGGGAAAAGGGCGGTTATGTTGAATCCTTACAGTATAAGTAGGCCTAAATGAATTTTTTCTCAGTCTTAACTCAACTACCCAGTGCACATCGAAGGCATGCGTGTGCATTGCAGTAGCAGAGAGAACGACACCAGGCGTCCATTGCAACAGCAGGCATCTCCACCAATGGGAATCTTCGACATCAACAGCAAGCATTGATAATGTGAACGACGATAGGCGTCCACTGCAACAGCAGACGTCTAAAAACGACAGGTGTCCACACCGAGAACGACGTCAAACATCTACAAGAACATCAAGCGTCCACACTGAGAACGACGCCAGATGTCTACAACATCTACTACAACTTCGCTACATCTAGATCAGCATCAACTCAGAATCTACAGGGGATTTCCTCTCTGCATCAGCTCGTAACAGGTACAATGCATCATCAAGGTCACTGCTGTGACAATTGTGACTCTGAATGCTTTGAAACTTTCAGTGCTATTTTAGCTTATGGGAAGGCGAAAACCTTATGAGTTTAGAGTGATCACAACTGCGAGTGTTGCCGAAAAAATTTATAATTTTATTTTGCTGGCCACGAAATAAAATTAATGTATCCGTTCCTAGCTGAACATTTACAAGCTGATGAGGATATCTTATCCTATTTGCCATGTAATGACTGTCCTTATGGCATGCCTGCCTTTGCTAATTATGGGAACATGCAACATATGCAGAGGGATTGTATGTCGCACATGCTGGAACAGCCACATGAAGATAGAATCATTCCTGATAATGTAATGGACGATTCAGGAGTCGAAGTATACTACGAGGCAAGCACTGTCATCTTATAAAATTTATACAAAATAGAGAGAGACTGTTTGTAAATAGTGTATAAAAATAACATATAAAAAAGATGTGCTACGCTCAGGGTTTCAAAAACTACCAAGACAACTCCTTTGTAATTAAGGAGCTCGCTATTTCTTATGCAACTGATGCTAATGACTCGAAATCGTTTAAACACACTGAATTTCTCTCGTGTGTTAAATATATTCGTAAAAATCGCCTATCTACCGTCTACGAGCAATATCCCACTCCAAACCCAAAAACATAAAAAGATTTACACTTAGCCCACTCTTGCTCTCAACTCAACACCTATACAACACATTGCAACCCACCATTCTGGTCAGTCGCCTCCAGAACACCACACCGTCAATATCGTACAGACGTCCTGCCACTCCTTCCCCAAAAACAAAGTAAGAAGTACAACAACAAGATCAAGAAAAAATCTTGTTCTCGTGGATCACCTTCTCATTGTAAGCAGTTGTGTCTATTCTAATTTTTAGATTTTTTTTTGGAATATTTCAGTGTAAATCTTTTTTCTGGACAGAAATAAAAGTACGTATTTTGTTGTCAATTTATAAATGTTATCGAAACATAAATATGATCGTCGAAAAGTCGATAAATAAGCAAAAACAGCTGTAGGTAACCCCTCCCCCGCCCCAAGCTTACGATATTCCTTCTTTTGTAAAACAGTGTTTTAAACTATAGCGACAATGCTGTATCTTTTCTGAACAGATTACCGTATTAAAACCCTGTTAGTCAACGCTTAAAATCCTGAAGAAACCGAACATATGCGAGGCTGGTTTATGCTATTCTATATGCTGTTCACGGTAAAATGAGCACTTTTGAAAGCCCTTCTTAAGACCTACCTGTATACACGTTGTGCATTCCTCCGCCTTATGTAAAATTCACATTGCTCTGGACCTCGTCACTTTATTCATGCGTCGGTCAAATGAGACTGTGAAATTATTAGGAAAGTAAATACTTTACAAATCTGCTCATTTTTAAACTTCGAAGGATAAAAATTAATTTTAAGTTATGACAAATGGTTACGTAACACTTTTTATTAGACATTAAGATGTGGAACTACTTCCCATCCATCGTTGTCAACTTTACTGGGAGAATGTCACTCAGTGCGCCCATTGAAATATAAGCATGCAGGGGCAATGACTTTCTTCTAAAGTTCATTTCTAAAGTGCTCATATTATCGTGAACAGCCTTTATCACCGTCGCAATGATTCCTTACAGCCGGTACGACGAGACCTTCAGGGGTTCAAAACATTTTACTAGGCAGACCCCGTAAGTCAACTGGTTGTCATTGCTCCTAGTGTCGAATAGAAAATGTCACATTTTTAATATTAGTACTTGACGAAAAATTTAACCAAAGACTTTTGTAGGAGCTTTGTATTTTTCAGGAAATGTTGACTAAAATTATGGCATAATTATAATTGCTGTAGTTGCTTAAATATTTTAATAGGTTTCTTCCCGAGGAAAAAAACGAGAAGAAACTAGACAACGCAGTTTATATATTAATTTGATAGTGTTCTGGTGTTGTAGTAGTTTCAGATTCTTGTGCATTTCTGGAGGCGAAAGGAGAATCAGACATGCTGTGGAATGTAGCTGGGGAGTGGATATGTGGGTCAGACTAGCTAGTGAGAGTGAACAGGTTTGATTTAGCTCGTGTTACTAGCTCCTCTATGACGTTAATTTAGTTCTAATATATGCTGCAAAGAGCATACTTCTTTCTCACAAACAGCGATTATTTTTCTTATTTTCTTTATTTCATATGTGAAACGCATAAAATATACAAAAGTAAAATGGTTTAGCATTTACAATATAAATTAAGAATACAGTTTTTAACATAGTTTTTCAGACACACGCAGAGAAATGTGCATGTGAATACATGCGTATAAGTATAAAAACATGAACATATTTTGCACTAGGAATTTAGTCCAGTACATAGGTATTGCAGGAATAAACTGTAATTACTGAGGTTTTCCAAGGAGGAATTATGTACAACCTAAAACCAAATCCGCCAAAATCAGCAGTCAGTACATAACACCTACCAATTAAGTTAACACATGAAAACGTTTTCACTTTGGTGGTTAACAAAATCAAACAACTCTGCCACAAAATACCTGGGAATCACACCAGACACCACAAATAATTATAAAGTAAAAATGTGAGAAATTTAATGGTAACAATAAAGTCAACATTGTAACATTTCTCATGTATGCTTTGCTACAGAGTGTGTGAGTGAGTGAGTGAAAAAATTTTGGCGGCTCTTAACATCGAGGTCTTGAGAGTTGATGTGGATGAAGCGAGGTGAGAAGTGAGTATGGAGCAGCGCCGGAATGAGGGGCGGGGAAAACGGGAGATTACTGAGAAAACAAGCCGACCAGCGGTATCGTCCGGCACGATTCCCACAAGCGAAAATCCGGAGTGACCCGGCCGGGGATTGAACCCGGTTCGTCTTGGTGGGAGGCGAGCAAGCTAACCGTTCAGCAATCGTGGCCCCTGGTTGTAGAGAGGATTCTCCAGCTAACCAAGGAAAGAATCTGGAAAAGCGCGACACAAGGGCACATGTGAACCTTGCCTCGGTGTTTGGGCTATGCGTTCGCGAGTCCATGCGGTCTTTATTAGCATACACTATTAATTGTGAAAATTGCAACCACCAGAAAGAATGGCCTGAATTAATCCAAAATCTAAGGATGTGTAGAACAGTGTACCAACAATTAGTGATTACGATTGCAGAGAGATGGCGTGCGCGTAGGCCCAGCAGCGCCCTTTCGTGTGTGACCGAAAAGGTCCGTATTACGCCAAGCTCAGTCAGTGAAGAGCCGTCAACCGAAGTGAAAACAAGTGCCAATACGCCTCTTCCGCCTCAAAGGGTACCGTATCAGCAAGTGAGATCGACCAGGGCAGAATTATCGGTCTCCGATAAACTAGCTTGTCTTACAGTGACATTTCGGCTCATACAGGGCATGCTGGTACGACAGCGATGTGTGTGTGGAACCAGTGGATAAAAGAGGGTCGTACGCAGCGACGAGCAGGTTCTGGACCACGTAATGTGACCACAGTACGGGATGACAGCTATCATGTCCGCATGGCCGTAACGGACCAGCTTCGTCCGCAGTGTTGGCTCGACACTGGAGCACTGCAACGGGTGTGAACCAGTCTGCGTCGACGGTTCGACGCCGTCTGCTGCGGGCTGGACTGGTGGCACGCATGCCATTGCGTCAGCTCCCATTGTCCAGAAACCACAAGCACCTCAGACTTCAATGGGCACGTGAACGCCGTCTCTGGCGTGCTGCGTGGCAAAATTTAGTGTTTTCGGATGAGTCACGCTTCAATCTGTCCTACAGTGACGGCCGCACACGTGTTAGACGCTACCGTGGTGACCACAATCTGGCAGCCTGCATTGTGGGGCGGATAGCGGACAAACGCAAAGTGAGATGGTTTAGGGCGCCATTGGATACAACATGCCATCTCAACTCCTACATGTTGAGCGGAATCTGAACAGAAAACGCTACATCAGAGAGGTTTTAGAGCCCGAGGTACTGCCTCTCCTTCAGGCAACACATGCCATATTTCAGCAGGACAACGCCCAGACACATATGGCGAGGAATGTGCAACCCTTCTTCAATCAACGATGGTTTCCACTGCTTCCCTGGCCTGCACGTTTGCCTGATATATGGCCCATCGAATATGTCTGGGATATGCTTGTCCAGCCACTTGTTCGTCACGGACCTCCAGCAACCACTGTTGATGCTTTATGGACTCGCATACAGACCGCATGGAGGGAGATTCCCCAGGAACTTATCCAGATCCTCTGTTTCCATGCCACAACGTTTAGGGACCCTGATTGCAGCACCAGAGGGCTTCACATCCTACTGAATTCTCAAGGACAGAACTAATGTACAGTTCTGTAATCATAATCAATGTGTATAGTCATACACCTAATGTGTTATAAAGCTCATTTCAATCAAATGTATCCTTGTTGTATTTTTTACAAACTTTGGTATATTTGCAAACTAACTTCATATAGATTTCTAATTTTATTTTACTCGTCGCCGCTCTCGGTGCTCAGGTATTGCATAACGTGGTAGTAATATTATCGAGAATACTAGTCGCTTATATAATTTTCAATCAATGGCCAATGGGTTCCGCGTCATAGAGCAGTAACGGAAAATAGCTCTATCGCATGACATGGTAATGTGTAAGGCGGTAGATAGGGCTGTGAAAAAAAAAAAAACATTTTTTTGAGTGCACTACTAAGTAATTTATGAGTAAACCTAATTAACACCTGACCATCAAATTTTCAGGAAAAACCATAACATTAGGAAAACGGAGAATAAATTAAACTTGTTTTTTTCAAGGGTAAAATTTTTAAAGTTACAGCAGTCGCCGGCACCTAAACAAAGTGGGGAAATACTGTTAACTTCTTCAAGAACATTTGAAATTTTTGTATTCAGCATACTGTTCCTTTAGTTTACCTAGCACTAAAAAATTTAAATATGCTGGAGGCATGTCTGGACTTCAGTTTCTGCCGAAATATTTTAGGCTAATCAACCCATTTTTTAAATCCTAAGATCACCCGGCAAGTACAATAATTTCTTCACATCCGAATGTGGTTACGAGAGACAATCGCCTCCGCTGGACCTTGAATCCGTGCAAGTTGGCTAAGCTGGCGCATTTACCCCTCCCCCACGCACACGCGCCCACTCGCACGCACACCACTACATCCAGCACCACAGCTGCCCCCCAGCTCGCATGGTGTAATACCTCCGTAGGATATGCGGCATCGATATATCTCGATGCGCAGCACAATAGGACCCCAATCGGCGTCACGCCTAGCTTGAGAGATGGCCGCTGTGAGGTCGGTCGGTATTCGAGGTGGCGCGCGAGATTGCATCTATCAGCGTGTTTATGTTCGCGTGCGTGCGTCCGTTGAGGTCGATTGCCTACCGCCACCGCTTGCCAGCTCGCTCGGCCATGAAGATGCCAATCGGTTCGCCTTATCTCCACCTGGGGGCAGCAGCGTCTACTAGGCTCGTCTCCTCCTCCTCCCTCCTTCGCCCATTCAAGTCTCCATCTATATTGTGTTATATACAATGTTAGGCCAGATTCACACACTCCCTGTGCCTGCCGTCATGCATTTGCAATGTGCTCATCGACGTATCACAGAACACGGATGTGAGCACGGAAACCCGAAGATTAAAATCTCTCTTTTTTTCGACGCAGTGCTAAGAACACAATACCCACCTAAGCGGTAGTTAGGGCGTCGTTTGGCGGAAGGTATTTTTTTTTTGCGGGTGCACGGCCTAGAAGCGTGCACACGCTAAGGGCGACCTAGGTACGCGCATCGAATGTCCCGTCGCCTTTATGCGCATGGCCCTTAACTAACATGCCTTTTTTTTTCTCGTCGTCCCGTTAGGACTTTCAGTGGTGACTATCGTTTTATGGTATAATTTTAAAGACAAGTGTATAATATATGTCCTTATTTTATGTTAGGAACTGGAAGTTTCGTACCAAAAATAGATCACGAAACTCTCGTTATCAGCCTTTTTTGCACTTTCAAGAAATTATTAATAGAAGGAAAAAAAAAAAAAAAAAAAAAAAAAAAAAAAAAAAAAAAAGAGCATTCGGACAAAAAAAATACATATAGTCCATTTCCCACTGGAAGCAACTTTCTCGGAGCCCTGCTACATATCTACTTGCAGGTCCATTTTGTATCCTTCCGCCAAATGTAAACAAACATTGCCATGTGACACTACCATGTAGCATCTGTCAAAATCAATGTTTACATACCATTGTGTGCGTACATGTGTTCGTGTACTTTCGCTACACGTAAACATAAACACTGAAATGTGACTTCCACTTTTATACCTGTCAAATGTGTTGTTTACTGTTTAAAGCTTTTCAAATAATACTGTCATATTCCAAAAAAACCATTCCGTACGAATATTCACAGTTTGGCCTCTGACATTATTTAGGATAGCTTTATGACGTTTTAAAAATGCTTGAATTGACGACAGTTCTTACGGTTATTTTACATTAACATATTTATTTTTCCACGACTGTGTTTAACACTGTTACAACTGCGAGGTACAGGGCTGTACTAATTATCCTTTTGTTATTGATGTGTGTTGGGTTATTTCTTTAAAAGGACGGCCTCAGTTGGAATAAATATTAAAACGAAGGAACAACCAGACAAACGAAAAAGGGCACATAAAATTCTAGCACGCAACTCGTGTTGCTCATTTTTGTCATACAAACTTAAAAGATAGCGGTGAACATGCACACATATAAACCTACCGTAACTTTTATCCCGCTCGTATTTCTATGTATTGCTACTTACTGTTTATTAAGTTTATTGAAATCTATCGGGCTGGGCTTAGTATTTTTCTTCTGCGATTGTGGCAAATTACGTAACACGACTGGGTTTCAAACCCCTTAGGGCAAAGTTACAACGTTGTGATAAATAAACAGACGTGGATGTAAATAATTAACTTCGTCATAAAAACAGTTCACAGTTAAAACGTAAAAATAGTGATAATCAAATATTTGAAATTACGCACACACACGGCCAGCCTATCGACCACGATGCACAAAGGCACGCCATTTCACAGACGCAATGATTAACGAAACACACGTCACAGTAAATTTATTACTGCCGCGTATACACAGATTTATCACAACATCGTAAATTGCCTAGGTAGGTTTAAAAAAACGCAGCGTCTACAAACGTGATGTGGTAATTTGAAATATTTTTCGGAGTAAGAATAATTTACGCTTCGTTTGACAAAAAGTAACACGCCATGTCATGGCTCGCCACATCTGCCAACTTCACTTGGTATCTGCCTCGCCATCATATCTAACTGTATTAAATATAAGTATTCAAACATTAAAATCAATTTTCGGTTGTAAATTACAAATTTAAAAAATCATTATTTTCCTGTAATAAGTATGAAATATGCTACAATTGAAAACATGTATAATTTCTATACTTACTAGCGAAGTGAAACTTCCCGAGTGTGAAAGAGGCTGAGACAGAGCGACAAGCCTCGCTCAGCAGACAGTTGCTTCAAAGTTGCTCTCGCTCGATAAAACACCGTACCATTACGGCCTATTCACGATATTTTCCGCTGTTATTTTAAACTGTAAAAATGAGATGTTGCCATCGGGGCTAACTAAATATTTCAATAGGCACCGTTTAATTTACAAATAGTATACTAAAAAACTAGGTTAAAATAATATTTTGACTGTTAACTATTTCTTACCGGCCGTTGCCAACACTTCGCTGCTATTGCTGTTGTTAATTCACATTTTAAAAAAAATATTACAAGTTATAGAAGATATTGATGTAAAGTTTCATTTATTCAATAATACAGTACTCTAAAGCTTACCACAGTGTTATATATTTGTGGAGTACAGGTTATTGAAAAAACAGGTTGACATATTATGCCTGGAGTGTTTTTTTAAAGGTTGATTTTCATAAGTCGCTTCCGTTCGGGAATGGACTAAATTAAATGTCATTCATAAGCCGAGATATACCGCTAAGAATATTGAACGCTGGGAAAAAAAAACTATATAACTGAATTTCTGCGCGCTGTTTTGGGGATTTGGGCAGACGGCGCCCTTAAACGTTCACGTAATGCATGCATATACGTATAGGCCATTCACGGTAAAGTGAGCACTTCTGAAAGCCCTCTCATTTGGAATAATAGTCAATAGATATGTTTTATTTTAACCTTAGAATTTAAGTGCCGAGTGTGGTGGAATATACACACTGTGTCTATTGCTTACATGGCAATATTTATTCAAAATGTTCGTTGGTTGATACGAAATAAGCTGAAAGGAAGAAGTAACTAGGGCCTAAAAAATGCTCACTTTACCATGAACAACAGCCTATACAAATTAGTTCCGATTTCCTGTTGTGAAAATAACTTAGGCTAAAATAGTAACTACTTATTTGTGAATGTGTGTTCGTTACATAAAGTTTCACTTCAACCGTGTGCATGTGGGCATTTACAGTGAACACTGTGAATCTGTTTTTAGAAGCAGGGATAAAATAATTGTCACTGTTACTGGGAGGCCTATAGATTCGGAATATGGAGCTGTTGTAACTATGTGCGCAGCAGCTTTGAAAGATTAACCGATTTCAATTTATTTTAAGTAGTGACGGCTGTGCTTTAAAACGTGTTCGCACCTTTAACAATAATATTAAACTGCCCAGGACCAAATGTGTGAGCCCGACTAGCTTTATCCGGAAGCGATACTTGGAGTGCAATACTTTCTGGCTATTCTGTACTCCTTGAGCAGACTCGAGGCGCACTCGCTTGTACAACTTGCAAGGCCAGCTTATTTTTCGCTAATACCAAGTTTAAAATTTAAACCTGATTACTAGAAGCTACATAGGTCTGTGACTCATGCTTCCTCAGTCTGTTTGGATAGTTTCCATTTTAAAAAATTTTTTCTCCCTCTCGTATCAGCTATTCTTACAGTGCCATAGCGACTTACCCCCTCTTCCTGGGAAATAGTTTATTTGTTCCTAAAAATTACACTTTTGTTTCAAAATGAATTTTTCCCACAATTAAATTTGTCCATTTACCTACCCAAATGTATTTTCACAATTACACTTTTATTTCAAAAACAATTTTTTTTACACGAAACTTTTGTTTCGTGGTCTTTTGCACATTGCCATAGACAAAGTTATTGGCGACATAATAACGGCGAAGAATTGGGATGGTAATTTTTGTGTGTGTGGGTGTACAAATATAGTATCAAATTTTGCTGTTAATATTGGGCCTGCTAATGATTTGCCCGGCTATAGTGATACTAATAATTATGTGTCGGAGGTATCCTAAAGGAGAATAAATGGCTCGACTCAATGTGAATGATTGAACTGTTTATTGAAGACATTGGTGGTTACCGTTACATCCCTTATTTTTCAAGAGAAGTCATGTGGTGTTCGTGCATGAGAGATACAGATCGTGTTTGTGTGGCTGCTTTTTTTTTTGGTAATAGTTTTAATATTTATACATGTCATAACTCACTGCTAATTTTCAATGACCGTTACAGAGCAAACCCTCACAAGCACAGAAAGATGGATGATTTCTTCACATATTGGGGGGCTGAAGGTAAATTGTGTTAAAACAGGAGGGAAAAGTATAGGTAATACAATATTGGTACCATGGGGATACCATGTTAGCTCACCACCTTTGGCCAGGTAGCATGATTTCAGCAAATGGAATAGGAACAGAATGCTGCAAAATTGCTTGCAACTATCACACACACGTCTATATACACAATATACATACTGAAATAAGAAAATTGTTACATGGTGACGGAATTATTTTTACTATATATGGATTTACGACATGTTTTAAGTAGATAATAGAAAGGGAAAAGATGGTCACCTTTATAAGTGGTAGTGACATACTGTAGTTCACAGAACCACACCACGGTACTACCCCCATCCGCAGGACTTACAACAGTCCGTCGCGTCCGTCCCTCATCCGTTCGTCCGTCTCCCAGCTGAGCGATTTACAACCAAACTTCGTACGTCCGTCGTACGTTGATTGCTGCTAACTTATAAAAACAAAACTGTTTACAAATAGGAAAAAATTCTCCATAAAAAGCGGATTAAGGATCAATGAAAAAATTTTCATCGGATTAAAATCGGATATTGTGTTTCTAAGTTCCCCAAACAACCATGTACGTATGTAACGGAAATTAATCGCTGTAAACATTTTTTTTTTATTAGCATATAAAGCATAATATTATTATTTCCAAAACGAGCTTGTGTTTCCAAACGTAATTGTCATTCAGTCTGCAGGAAAAATGTAACAATTTCATTTTACAGTTACATAAACAAACACATGAAAACAAAACACAGTCAAAACAAAACACTACACACATACATACACAGCCTTGCAAAGAACTCGGGATGAACGAATAGCAAAACGTGCAAGTTTAGAAGGCTGTAATTTCATCCGTTCGTCCGCCAAAAGTTAAAGCTTGGCAAGGTTTTGACGGACGGATAGAATTAATGGCCACCTCTGATTGGCTGTTGGTCACGTGATTGACGGACGGATGAAGGACGGACGGACTGACTCGACGGGTCGTTATAAATCCTGCCATAGTGATATACAGACACTCTACTCAGAATGTAATATTTACCAAAAAATATTCTGTACTGAAACTAGTTTTTAAATTACTGTGAAAATCAAACATATTTCGTAGTATATTTGTACTCTTCTGTTGTAGAATAAAAAAACCAACAACAAGCTTTTGTGCTTTACAATCGGTCTGTAAGTTAAGAATCTAGCTACATGCCGTCACAGCTTCACGTTTCTGACATTATACGAGCTCTCGTGAGCCTCATCCTTTGCCCTCCTTCCCTCCCTCCGCATTGGTTGCAGCCAGGCCGTTACTTCACCGCGTGACCACCGGCACAATTCTAATGGACGTCTCACCGTTGTGTGGCGGAATGGAGAAAGCAAAAAAATTATTAATACGTCATTGTTTTTTACCGCAGCTCCCTCCGGACCGCTCGCTCTTTGCTTTGTAAGAGACGCGACGGCCATCGCCAGTAGCCGGGCGCGCTTCTCATGTCAGTGACCTTGAGAGACCGCGGTTTGGGAGCCGCCGGCGATTCGTGATTCGTTGCGCGATCCTCTCGATTTTCGGGACGCGGGACGCGAGTTTACATACCTGATGTGTTCACTTTATTGCTATTCATTTGTATTTAAGTAGATAAATATTTTATTTGGACATTGTTTGGATTTTATTTTTGACGCATGAGTGCTGTGATGGCACGCCGTACCATAATTTGCAATGCTTACAATTAAAGACTATTATTCCGCCAAAACCCTCAGCAAATTTTTTTACGAGTTCTGTGAATAATTTATCATGACCATACCTGAGAGGTATTGTAATTTCTTTTTAATGCGTCCTAATTATTTAGCACTTCAGTAACTTAACATACAGAAGCCAATTCAATTTCACGAAGGACATAAGTATAAGTTTATGACTTCTTAGCCCATACGGTTTGTGTGCACTCAAACAGCTTACCAAAAGCTGTTCACGGTAAAGTGAGCACTTTTGAAGCCGTAGTTACTTTTTTGTTTCGGCTATTTTTTATCCTTTAGCCACTTTTTAAAAATAAATATTGTCATGTAAGTAATAAACACAGTGTGCATACTCCACCTTATTCGGAAGTTAACGTCTAAGGCTAAAATAAAATATATTTATGGACTGTTATTCCGAATGTGAGGGCTTTCAAAAGTGCTCACTTTACACTGAATAGCCTATATACTTTAGTTCATAGTTAATGGCTGTGATTACGAATAAAAAAAATATATCGAGCATGGCAGACATGGCCTACTGTTATTATACTATCATTATTTTATTTTTACTTTTATTTGCTCCCACTTTCTCCCCGTGTAAAACATTCACTAAATATACTTCAACTGTAGACCATTCACGATTATTTTCAATTTTTCTGAAGCCCTGTTAAATTTCTACTTCCAGGATATTCCTCCGTCTCATGCAAACAAAGCTTAAGTAAGTGTAGGAAGTTACAAAGAGACTACGCACCACGTTCGTGCGCAGTCACTTTAATTTTATTTTGCATACGAACTATTTCGTACAAGGTGTTACCAACACACCCATTTTCTGCGTTTTTGTTCACGTTGATTAAAAATCAAATATTGTAGTGTATAGATAAAATATAACAGATAATTAATTTTAAACAAAAATAAGGCAATTTTAAATGATTTCATGTTAACACAAGTTTAAGACGCCTGTGACACACAACATGAATAGAAACCAGGCAAACACGTCATACATGGGGTAATTTTTCAAAAGTTTGATTCAAAAAGTGTGAAGAAACCGCGAACAGGCTATACAGAATGTTTTGTTAAAATATAGCTCTTAATGTTTTGTCGCAAAAACAAACTTATTTCGTGACTACTTGAAACTTCTTAGTGATTACGAAATAAGGATTCTTTACTGTAATGAGTGGCCTTTGTCCCTCAAGGGCTCAGGCACCTCAAGTCTACCTCACTTGCGGTTACCCCCTCGGAAAAATTATAACATATCAAGGGACAAGCAGCGCTCGTCTTCAACAAAACCCCTTGTGTCTTTTCATTCCTATGAATATATTTAAATTAAATATATATACTTTAAGGCAGTTGTACTCTGGTAAAAATAAGTTCATTACTTTGTGAAATGTTTTTTTTAATAAAGTATGTGCAGGATCAGCGACACTACTAATTGATAATTTGTGCAAGTAAAGTTTGGGTTTATTTCCAATCACTGGAAAAATTGTTTCTACAGAACTTTGAGTTCGTTTGAATACATGGTGAATATTAGCCTTAATCTTGAAGTTGATATATGGCACCGTAACGAAAATATACGAATCACACACAGGTGCTAAAAGCCAAAATTCGACATTGAAATGGTTATAAAAGACACAGTTTGCACACACAAAAAGTGGCCACCGTTGTAGAGCGCGCGAGTGAGGCATGGTAGTCTAAATCGGGAAACTTTCCATCGTAGCCACCCGTGATGTTATCGGGCAAAATTATCGAGGACACAGTACCTTATTTTCTGTTGTGTGGCGAAACCGTGTATGTAAACTCCCGGCATACAAGAAGAATGCACGTCGTTCTTAACAGCCGCAGTCCCGACAGGCTAGAAAGCCTGCTGTCCAATTCCACCCAAATGGGCCATCTCCTTGGCTGATGTCGCCCGCAAGCCGCCAGGCATAGCGAGAGATATTTTCCAACAAATAGGCACGCTTGTTCAGAAACACAATTTACGTGAATTCGTCGCAACAGTCCACTTACGCACATGTGAAAAATACGATCGTGACGTGGCGGATCAGGAAATGTATTGTAACCAACATTGCAAAAAAAGCACACAAAAGTTACTGCGAATTTCGCGGAGACTATCCTATCGATGCAAAAGCTTAGCAAATTCATGTTCAATCAACATGCCGACGTCTTTAGCATCGTACAAATATTTGTAACCGCCGAAGCCTTGTTACGCGACAGGCAAATTTTACCGTTGCCATTCTCTCGATCGCGCTCAGCATAAAAACTGAGGTCGGGAGCACACACTTCGTGGTACCATATGTCTAGACAGCCGGCGGACACATACTTTGACCTACCGCAAGGGGAAAACGCCGTCACCCGCGCACCACTAACGGCGACCATGCGAACCATAGGCTAAAAGCAAAGAGTTTCAACGGTCACGCTCAGCTGATAGAGCATAATTGCAAATGCAAACGTTAATGTAAAAACTTAAAAAGCAGCTGAGAAATAAAAGCAATAAAACATTACGTTACCATGATCTAAAATTTAATCCCTAAAAAACATATATAAATTCTATAATATTAATGATCAATATAAAAATTACAATTAAAAAATGCAAAGAGCTTAGTGCGAACCGTTCGCGCACACAGGGCTACCAACTTTTGAGGCATGCCACTAAAAACAAACTAGTGACGATGCAATCGTCACAGTAATTAATACGAAACAATTTTGTTGAATGCCCAACCACAAAATCGTTTTGTACCAGCAATAAGGTTTCGACGGAGAGTACTTTAAGTGTAATATTATCAATTATCACCGTTATCTGTCCTTTAATTTCTTTCTAAGAGTATGCATACGATCGTAATATTTTAGAGTAGGTATTTCTATTCTGAAGTCGACGCAAGCATTTATACACATTAAGAATAAATTGTTCAAGTCATAATTTAAACCTTCTCTGGCCGAGGCAATACCAGCTTTACTTGTCTCACTGTAGCCTGTTATCTGAGCTTAAATAATGTTAACTTTCTTAAATTTTTTTTCGGTATACCCTGCGCTGTAGGCGAATCTGGAAAATTTCGCTTGTGGTTTTGTATGCGCTTTACGAACTCGGAAAATAAAAAGAAAATAAAAAGAAAAACTGATACATTATTGCTACGGCAAAAAAAATAAGTGTTTAACATGTAACTACCTTAATGTATGTGTATATAATCTTGTCTAACAGAAAATTTTACATTCAAATCACACTCCTAAATAAAAACATACGTACCTCCTACTCGATCCGTTCAAAAGTGTAGCAACATACATTTCACTTTTAAAATACCAGTGTCATTCTTGTGAAAGCACTTCCGCAGAATTTAAGTAATTTCTGGGCACCAGTGCACCGATTTTGAACGAACGAAAAGTACAGATATATCATGAAAGTAGCATTTTTTTATAAATGGCATTTTTCAACGCCTTATTACGAGATGGCAACCACTAAAATCCAAGAAATTGTCAATCTCTGGGACAAAAGTTGTTATCTAAACGAAAAAAAATTGCAATGCACGCATTTTTATTTAAACAGTTGTGACTAGATATCACTGAATTTAATGAGAGAAATTCTCGCCAAAACATTATAAAGTATTTTTTTATGGTAACTTTTACTTCGCACTGGCTCGAAACAACTCGAGTTTGAAATACCTTAAAATTATGTAGAAATATTTTTAAGAATCCTACGACAATTCTGCAAACTCGTCGAATTAAAGCAAAGCATGTATGAGGCATAGTGAGCACTAGATCGAACGGGTAAGATGGGAGAACGAAACTAAATAAACACGCACCATTCAAGCTGCATTTCATTTCAAACGCCTACGCATTACTATTTTAACCTAAATTAAATTTTGTTACAGAAATAACAGCTGTTTGGTAACCTCTAATGAAAGTCGCTATCCTATCGTCACTATAGCCGTTTTACGGAGTAGTTACACTGCAGTTCGTGTTGGGGAAATAAGATGACAAACGGCTGGATGAAATCTTGCGTAAAATTCGACGAAAGTCCAAACTTTGTGATGGACGAAATTAAACTGCCGAGTCACAACCGACCCCGGGGTTTTGTACATTAAGCGAGGGTGTGCGAGCTCGAATCATCACCGCTTCGGACTGCGCGGCCAAGTGAGCACAAAGCTACTGCAAGCTTTCTTCTCATTTTTGGAGCTAGTTACCTGGTCTGACGAAAGATAGCTCTGTGATCACTGCCACGTGTTTATAGAGCAATTTAGTGAGAATAAAAGTACATAGTTAAGCCCCTGTCACACTGTCAAAATTTTGCCTTCAACTACACTGGACAATGAAATTTTAGGACAAAAGAAGGCCATCAAATTTTTCCTTCAAACAAGTTTTGTCAAATAATCTTGACTGTGTTTGAAAATGTGTCAACTATCAAATTTTTTTATTGGGAGGATCTAATTTGAAATATTATTTAAAAATTATTTTCATTGTGAGGTTTTTTTTACCGTGCGGTCCATTAAAGGAAGAAATATAAGTGGTTTGTAATTTATTTTGGTTTCTTTACTAAATTTAAATTTCATTTATAAGATATGCTTCATGCACAACGAAATTCAGTACCTCTGAGTTCGTAATATTATGCGCGATATTCACTTAAAATAACACTCATGGTCAGACAGCTTCTATATAAGCTAATAATCTTCATAAATTACTTCGTTTCCACCAATTGTTCGTTATTTTAAGTTTCTTAACGTCCATTTTCGTCATGCACGATTCTGATTGGCTGAGACCGTCAAACATCAAATAAATTTTACAACAGGTCCAATTTTCAAATGTTTGATGTAAACTAAAGCCATCCAACTTTTTCAGACACATATGGCGGCGTTTATGACGTTTCGATGACGCCATAACTGTCCAACTTTATTAGACCAAAGTAATTGGAAGCAGTTAGACGGAAAAATTTGACAGTGTGATAAGTGCTTTACAGCAAGCTGTCGCTGCTCCTATTTCTTAAGGCACGCGCATAACAGGAACACGTAATAATTCACCAAGCGTAACGTAACAAAAGTGCTTACGGCTTCAGTGCAGGTCAGTTCCGGCTGACGTCGATATGTCGTGTCGTGCACAGTTGAAGGGGTTAGTTGTGTATTCTTCTGGAGTTTCAACGAGGCTAACAAGTATGAATCACTGTGCGCTTCTCTGCTTGCACAATGTTCAGTAAATAAAGAAACGCAGTCGTCATAGCGAAAAGTGATGCTGAACTCCATAAATACGAAATATAAAAAGTCTCCGTATTTCCTATAGCTTTTCGGGTTTCGAGACTACACGAAGCTTTCTTCGTTACTATAACTAGACAATTGTAGTTTCTGATGCAGTTAGTGAGTGAAGAGATTTGGGTGGCTCTTAACAGCGAGGTCTTGAGAGCCGACGAGATTGATTGAGGTGAGTATGGAGGAGCGCCAGAATGAAAGGGCGGGGGAAACGGGAGATCCCCGAGAAAACCCGCTGACTAACGGGATCGTCCGGCACGATTCCCACATGAAAAAGTCCGATGACACGGCCTTGGTGGGAGGCGAGCTGTCTAACCGCTCAGCCAGCGCGGCAGTTAGTTTAAAATAAAATATATTATTATTATTCCAAAAGAGAGGGCTTTCACTTTACCGTGAATAGCCTATACAAGTATTTCGTAGGTAAGTGGTTGAGAGACATAGAAGACTTTCAAATATTTTACTCGAGTTCTTATCTCGCTCGGGTGAGAAATAATTAAATTTTTTCTTATCTTTTCTGTGCACAGATGAACTCCACCTAACGAAAATTAAGAATTTATTTGCTCGTTTTTTTTAAATTGAAAATACGGTACAAGCGTTTGGAATAGATATGCCAAGCATCTACTCAACAGTCTGCTGGCCCTAAGATACAGTTAAATAAATAGATATAAATATACAAAGTCATACTGAGAAACAATGTTTTCTAAACTTGCTAGCAAAAGTTCTTTTATCTGATCTCCGTCAGCTTGTCATTATTTTTCACATCTTCGATTAGAAACCACCTATTAACAGTGCAGAAAAATGTGGAGCCAAAGAACTTTATAACCAAACTCCAGTATTACATTCTTTGGGATTTCCTACTGCTAAAATGTTCTTGTTGGTTTACATTAAGAGAATTCTTACACACTGAACAGCAGTGGCGAAGGGCGGATTCCAAAGTAGGGGAACGCTAGTTGGTAAAAGAAAAATATCTGTGAATTTTTCATCATCCAAAATCTCAACTTGTTAATTCATTGTCTTTTTTGGCAGATATGCTATTTTATCTTGGATTAATATTATTTGTATCACAAGCAAAAACAATTATAATTTTTTAATTACAAATATATTTCGGCAGTCTTTGCATTATATAATAGCACTAACCAAAGAACTATAAAATTACCAAACATAATAGCCGTATAATTAAAAATGCTGGCACTGCCAAAAACGATTGGCAGGTTTCGTGCATCAACAATTTTATAACTGGGTTTACAGACACTCCAGTCATATATTATTTTTAATGGATAAAGTCGACTGAATCATAAGCATATACAACCCCTTACATGGATGCCACGATGTTATTAATTTATCAGAAAATTTTCGTATACGTTCATAATGCATAAAACTAAACATTTAACCAAGAAATAAATCAAACATTTTCATTAAGTAATTATAGAGAATTCTTATGTCTCCTTGGTTATTTGATTTATAACATACAAATTGAGAATAAGTCTTACTACACACGCGGTAAAAATATTAACAATAGACATGAAAAAAATTTCAATCAAAGTAAATAAATAATGCTCACCAGCCTTCTTCAGTTTGACATGATTACTTTTAGTCCATTCTAATCGCCTTGTCTTACGTACAAAAATGTCAATGACATCACTGTAGAAGGACTTCCTTTGGTTTCAAAGTAAGTACGAATTTTTTTTCGATTGAAAATAGTCCAAGATTTGATAGTCTGTCTTGTTTCTGGGAGTTTCTACTGTAAGTCTTGATTCTCTTCAGTAAAGAAAGACAATGCTCAACATATAAACTTGTTGCCGGAATGGTAGCTATTAAAGAGCACAATTTGTATAACTCAGGAAAGCCATCTACGTTCAAATCTGATTGTTTCAGGAATTCCATTATCTGGAATAATAATTTTGACCTGAACTCTGACAAATTAAATTTTGCAACTCTTAAGACGAGGTATATCAAAGTAATTGCCGTAAGAAGATTTTAATGATGCAAAAGCCTCCTCTGGGAAAGTTTTAGCGTTTTGTTCGTTTTTGTTTGGGTCCATGAGAGCGAGAAACTAAGTTTTCCAGTGAACTGAATCTAGTACGAAGCTGCATCAAAATGTTGTCAATTATTTCAAAATGCATCTTTCTGTAGCTACATTCTGGATTAATTTCCTCTGACTTTCTTTGTTTTTCACTGGGAGGTTCTTCCTGAAACACAGACCAAATAATATGAAATAAGTATCTTATTTGCAATAATATAAACTGCTTCCTTCGATTTTTGGATGCAACAGCTAATGTCTAAAGTCTTTGTTTGAATGATTTGAAATAATGAATCTGTAATTGAAAATATACCGGAAAAAGCATGTAACAGGAAATTAAAACTGAACTCTTTCAGTGCAGCTAGGAAACCACGTGCTGTAATGTGTGTTTCATTGTCCCATTCATCAGGATTTTCTTTTATGCTGTCAAAAAAATTGATTAGAGCTTTTTTGTTTTCGAAAACAGTGTGGAACACACGGGAACTGTGATTCCACCTTGTTGGGCAGACTTTAGGAAAACGTTTGCTCACAAATTTATCTTCGTAGAGTGGGAAAAAAATGAGGCAAATCCACTTAATGTTTTAAAAAAATCTTGCAATCACTAATACTGTTGAGTGACTGCGAAAGTACAAGATTGAGTCTATGCGCGCAGCAGTGTACGAATATAGCACTGATGAACTTTTCCCTTACTCTCATCTGTAGCCCATTTAAATAGCTGGCCACAACAGCAGCTCCATCATATGTCTGGGACACCAGTTTGTCGCCGCAGGCGTACTCGCCTACTAATTTGAAAACATGATCTGCCAGTGACTCTTCCGATCTGCCGATACTTACGTCAGTAAAACCGAGAAATATTTCTTCAGTGCTTCCTTCATTTGCCACATAGTGCAGCATAGAAGAAAGTTGTGCCATATTCGCAATATCTGTCGTTTAATCTTTGATTAACGCCACGAAAAGAGTCACCCTAATTTGCGCTTCAATTTCTGTCACGATCAACTCGGCATCACTTTCTATAATGTCATTTTGTATATTACTGGACAAACCTGTAAAAACTTTGGAGATTTCCAAATGAGAGGGCAGGACTGAATCGTAGCTACTCAACAGATTCACTAATTCCACATAATTACCCCGGTTGGAAGACCCCTCTCTTTCATCGTGGCCCCGGAATGCAAGTTCTTCTCGCCCAAAAAAAAAAAAACTGTCACATCTATAAGACGTTTCGAAACTTCCCATTTTCTGTCTACAGTTTCGATGTGTTTTTGGCACATCAGCGCGAAGCTGCTCGTTTAGGTCCAAATCAGCCCACCTGAACCCAAACATCTTAAGATTACATACAGCTGACAAATGCGTTTGAGAGAGTTCGTATCTGTGAGCAGCTTTATGAAAATTATTCATGTCATTAAACCACTTTTATTCCACACCCCTTTCTCTGATGCGAACATTAAACATGGCGAAGAAAATAATTTAACTTTTGTTTATATCCTGTAAGCCATTTGTGGGAGCTGTAAAAATTTGATTAAATATGTCTTTTGCACTGCACACCACATGATTTCGCGTTTGTCGCAATATACATATCTAGAGTCGCCCTACCATGTAAGATTAAATCTCGTTTTTGTTCTAAAGTCTTGCCATTGAAAGGAGAAGTGAGTAATTCTTCTACCACGCAGTTATAGACCGTTCATGGTAAAGCGAGCACTTTCTGAAGCTGTTTCATCAGACATAATAATCAATAAGTACATTTCACTGTGGCCTCGGACTTTTAGTTTTAGGTACGGTGAATGTATACACTGTGTTTATTACTCACATGGCAGGGTTCACAATAACAAATGGCGGAAGGATATAAATTGGCCGAAAGAAAAAATTAAGTAGGACTTCAAAAGTGCTCACTTTATCATGAACAGTCTAGACATGTGTGCGATTATCTGTTTTTGTCTGCTACATTTCTCCTATCCCCACCGATCTTCTCGCTGCCACCTCTTCTTCCAGTGCCCCTCCAGGTCCCATCCCTCGCGGCCACCTCTTCTCTCCGGCCCCTCCAGGTCCCATCCCTCGCGGCCCCATCTCTGCCGCCCTCTTCTTCCCCTGTGCCCCTTCCCCGAGGTCCCATCCATCCCTCGCGGCCATCTCTTCTTCCTGCGCCCCTCCTGAGGTCCCCTCCATCGCTGCCACTCCTTCCCATGCCCTTCCTGAGGTCGCCTCCATCGCTGCCACTCCTTCCCATGCCCTTCCTGAGATCGCCTCCATCGCTGCCACCCCCTCTTCCCGCACCATTCCTGAGGTCCCTTCCATCGCTGCCACCCCTTCTTCTCGCACCATTCCGGAGGTCCCCTCCGTCGCTGCCACCCCTTCTTCACGCACCATTCCTGAGGTCCCCTCCATCGCTGCCACCCCTTCTTCCTCCACCCTTCCTGAGGTCCCCTCCATCGCTGCCACCCCCTCTTACCGCGCCCTCCTGAGTTCCCCTCCATAGCTGCCAACCCTTTTTCGTCCCGCTCCCCTCGATCAAGTCTGCCCACAACGCCCGCAGAAGTCTCTCTTGGTTCTCTTGGCCAACCAACAATGTACAGCTCACCTGTCTACACTTTACAATAATTTACCATTGTCCTCTGTCACCAAAAGACTTGAAGCGGGCTAAAAATAATCACTTCACTAAGCTAACTTTGTAAAATCTACTCTTAATTTTACGTGATAACTCGCATAAACATTTATTCCCATAATCTCCAGGGAATCGCACGACTGGCTTGGTTCCCTAGCTTCGCTGCCCCGAGTGCTCGCGGAAATACCCGAAAGCAGACGGGGTGGCGGTCCGAAGTTCGTTGATGGCCTCATAAGAGGGAAGGGTAGGGGAGGGGAAGGCAGTGGCAGGAAATGGCACAGAGCAAGCGGGAAGGGATATAAGCCAAATCCAAGCTGCTAAGTCTCAGAGAGACTATTAATAGACGTACAACCGCAATAGACATTTAATGGTAACGTTATTTACTAAAAGATTGATAATATTTGTCTGGTCTATCAGAGTAGGGATCTAATGGTTCCATTGGTTCCATGGAATATTCGCCCCTGGAACAAAGCATGTCACAGTGTATAAACATAGCTGAGTTAACATTTTTATTAAAGTACCGTAAAATTTTATTGATTTAAAATTGTTAAGTGTACTTCGCTAATAAGTAGAAAGTTACTTTGATCATTAACTCTAGAGAGTCAATTCAGACATTAATAAACATATAAACAGTAACCACTCTAAAAAAATATATAGGCAGCTCGGAGCACCTACCCAGCAGAATATTTAATCATCTTATTACCAACTAGGCGTAATTGTTAAGCTGCAGTTCCATCAGAAATGTACGTAATCCACATCTACGTAGGAGTTCGGAACACAATCCTGACTAATATTCATACTGAACCGTTATTCCACAGGTTGCAAGATATTTCGTTTAGCGTAGGACATAAAGTAAAAAGTTTCGACACACTCCAAAAAGTTTCGACACACTCCAAAAACAAAATCGCTCGATCACTCTAAAAATGGTTTTTAGATGCTTGTAAAAGCAATATCCTTTTATTTTGTAGTTATTTTGTCATAGTGGTACCTAAGTTGAAGTATATTTTATCAAAAATTACAGGCACTGAGAGCACCTAGTCTGTGCAGCCCAAATGTCATTTCGCTGGAACTTCCAGTGTGTCAAATAGCAAAATTCGATAAGGAAATCTAAATTCAGCTATTAATGCAGACGAATCTTCCTTACGACGAAATAAACAGATGTATTAGTTTTCGAGCTTATGTTCAATCAGCACGTGTGGTCCAAGGAGGATAAGAATATGCTCCGATTGTTATTGTTCCAATCTAAGGTCAGTGGGCTCAAAATATTGTTGCAGACGTAAATGTGTGTTCGATCGTCGATTACACATTTAACACACAGTTAAGTTCCACATCCTGGCAACTGTTATTACAAAATATAAAATATTTTGAGTTTAATAACCTATAGTTAAATTTCACTACCCTACATAATCTATGACATGAGTTTATTTACCGTAGCCTCAAGAAGACATATTGTTGGTAACTGGGTATCATATTCAATTCTTCTTTCGTTGAAGGATTATTATTCGTTTATGAGTAATTTATGGCGTATAACACATCTTGGCTCGGATGCATAAATATACTTCAGATATTCTCCAAAGAAATCCTCGTTTTTTTTGGTCTGTAATGAATACATCTTGTACAAACGTACGAAAGAAGTCAATCTTATATGTCGAAGGCCTGAGCAGGTGCAGTCGCAGAGTAGATGCGATGCGTGGAGACGAAATGTGTGGTGGTTCCTTCGATGTAGGCGTGCCCCTTCTTTGATTGGCTGCGCGCGACTCTGGGAACGAGCCTTGAGTCCGATTGGCTACTGCATGATGCGGAAGGTTCTCTATTGGTTGGGCCCTGACGCCATTTTAATGGAGTGTGTGACTGTGGAGTTCGCTGTATACTAAGCGGCTGTATTTTCAAGTACAGGCTGTTCAAGGTAAAATGAGCACTTTTGAAAGCCCTGCTTAAGATCTACTTGTACGCATGTTGTGTATTCATCGACCTTATGTAAAATTAACACTGACATGGGCCTCGTCACTTTATTCATGCGTCAGTCAGGCGAAGCTGTGGAATTATTAGAAAAGTAAATGTTTTACAAATATGTTATTTTTACACTTCGACGCATTAAAAAAAAAAAAACAGAAAGCTAAATAAATAATTTAAGTTATCGCAAAGGGTTACCGTAACACTTTTTATTAGACGTGAATATGAGGGAACTATTTTCTCTCCATCGTTACCAACTTTACTGGGCGAATATCACTCGGTGCGCCCGTTAAAATATATGCAGGTAGGGGCAGTGACATTTTTCTAATGTTGATTTCAAATGTGCTCACTTTATCGTGAACAGCCTTTGCTTTGTGGTGCACAGCTTCCGTTCTGTGACGTCATGCTGTGGTGTTTTCTGCCAAGCTGTCGCGACACGGTATTTCCGAAAACTCTAGCCAGGGGCGCTGGCGTCGCCGCGGCACTGTAGCCAGGCGGCGCAATTAACGCACCTGTTTCCGTCAACAAGTGCTAACGACATTACGCGGTGACGCAAAAAGGTAAAAAAGAGCAAAATCACTAGCCGGAGAATTGTAGAAGGGGGGAGGGGCTTCTTAGAAGAAGTGCGACAGCCGGAGAATTATCCTTCATTAACAATAAGGGGCTGGACAAACAAATCCACCAAGATTGGGGGGGGGGGGGGTGGTTTGTTCGCGTGTCCAACAACCTTACGACAGAATTACACTAACACGAAGTTCGCTACTCGGAAACCACCACTGAAAAATAGAATTAACTTGTTAGTGTACTGTTAATTTCCGAAGAGTCGTTACGCTCTTCTTGCCTACTATGACTATTCACGGAAAAGGTGAACACTTTTTGAAAGCCCTCTCATTTGGATTAAAAGTCAATAAATATATATTTTGTCGCCTTAGACGTTAACTTCCGTGTGCTGTGGAACACGCACGTACACGCGCGCGCAGGCAGGCAGGCAGGCAGGCAGGCAGGCACGCACGCACGCACCCATCCATCCCCACAACACACACTGTGTTCATTACTTATGCGGCAATATTTATTTGAAAAGGTGGGCTAAAGGATTTAAATCGCTGAAAGGAAAAAGTAACTAAGGCCTCAAAAGTTCTCACTTTACCATGAACGGCCTATAGTCCTCATAATGGGACAGCTCACTGGCGAAACTCATCCATATGAAATTTTACGCCGATTCCTTATACCGGATTCCAGTCAATGACCTCCCATGTCTTTGCACCGCAACACTGAGGTCGCTCATATCAAGTCACAACATGTGGTCGCGTACACTCGACTCTTGAGTGAATTTCATGAGAAAGAGAGAGTGAGCTACGGAGGGAGGGAGGGAGGAAGATGTGATGGAGGGAGAGAGGAAGGGAGTGGGAGGGAGGGAGGGAGGAGAGATGGGACGCGTGGGAGGGAGTGGGGGAGGGAGAAAGGGAGAGAGACAGAGAGGAGGAGAGAGTGAGGGAAAGTTGTCTACGTTATTCAAGTGTCACCTTAATATGTTGTCATTATTTTCTTTGCATTCAAATTGGTCCGCTAGTTAACTGTATACGAGCAATTAAAAAATTTGTTCTTATTTTGCTGCCGCAAATTGTAAGATTAGGTTGATGCAACTAAAAACGTGTATGGCTTTACGTACATTGAACAGTCATAGTTATTGTAAAAAGAAGTGGAAGCACGGCCGAGTTTCTAACCCGAACCATTTGCGCTCGAACGCCACTCTCTAGTAATGTCAGCTTAAGCGACTACTGACACAGGTGGGGTTGTTTTTTACACATACAATTCGAATACAAGGCAACGTAAGCAAATAATTTTTTTAAAGTTTAACAGCATTAATTTTTACTTTCCGGTTGAACATGTTTTACTGGGATTTTTATACCATTACTAGCAGTACCTTTACCCGATTCGCTTGGCATCTATTTATTATTCTATACTAGGGGACCCAGCCCGTGGCCTTTTTTTTTTTTTGTATTTTCACGGGGTTAGAACAGTTACCATGATAAAAAATTTGGTTATCATACAAAGACTGAAAAAAAATATTGCATATATATGTAGGTAATAATTAAATGATGTGAAATTAACTCAACTTTGAAGCGACTACGGTCCCATTTAATACTTATCTATCCACTAAGCCACTGCGGCTCCACTTAACATAGTTCTATCCACGGAGCCACTAAGGCCCCACTTAGAATCGCTCTATCCACTGAACCACTAAGGCCCCACTTGACATTGAAGCGAGACATTTAAAATATACACAAATTGTATTACATTACCTTCATATCTCTATGCAATATTCTCTATGCATTAATACAAAACTTTTCATAGGGAAAAGTAATTTAAAAATGAGTTTTTAGGGTAAAAGGTAATGAATGATTGCGTAATCTGATCTTGCTGAAATTCGAACTTGACCTGTATTTTACCCTGAGGATTCGCTCTGCAAAATTTGAAGAGCTTCTGTTGAGTTTCAAGAGACTTAGAGGTATTAAAGACAGACGGACAAACAGACAGAGATCGTCTACCTATTATACAGGATACGTAATTAATAATAGCATTAATAACTTTCTTAGCATTTTTTTCATAGGCTCTGTTTAATTTACATTAACAGTACAGGGGAGTATAATCCTCAAATTAACCTCGTTTTCGTAAATAGGAAATTGTAGTGTGCGATCGGCGTGAATTATTAATTTTAAATTATCCAAAGTTAAATTATCCAAAGTAAAATTATTCTCTAGATTATATTTAAAACTGCGAATGTATACACCGCAAAGAAAGTTGATCGACATCAGAAATGAACTAAATTTGTAAAAATTGTGGACTTTGGCCTGATGATGGAAGTAAACTGCCAATCAGATGGTATATGCGTCCTATCTTAAAAGTAGGCATAAAGTTGTTTTCTCATATTTATTTTGAGCCGAATGACGTCATCTCAAATAGCGTATTATACCTTCCTATATTATTCAAAAAATGTGTAGATATCGGATGAATTCTTGTCATTAGACATCTTATTGTTTGAGGGGGGGGGGGGGTGGTCCTGAATTTCGGGAAGAACAACTTTTTTCGCAGCACAGCACATGCCACTGAATTCATCGCTCCATTTTTTTGCGAAACATTTGGTGCATGTTTCATTCATTTGCCCAATTAGTATATTTCTCTGCCGAGCATAATTAAAATTCGGATCATAACGGAAAGCCGATCAATTACCATGGACTAAAATTCGATTATGCAATCTAGATGTGGCTGCGCGTTATCTCTGCGCAGTAAGCCGCTGGGACCGTTCGGTGTTAGATTCCCTAGCGCGAGCCTGCAAGGTTCTTATATTTTGGCTGGCAAGCCGCTGGGAGCGTTCCGCGATAGACTCTCTAATTCGACGTATTTTAGCCACCCTCGCCATGGATGTATTTATAGAAAGTTGCGATTTTCTTTTATGCACGATGTCGTTTTTACATACTATTTGATCCTTAATAGCAACCACACACATTCAATAATATAACTTTTTTTTAATTGGCTATTTAACTAAATCAACATTGGTATTATCTATGGTAAACAACCAAATAAAAAGTAAAATAATTCATTTGTGATCTAGATAAATTTTAAAAAAATTATTTGTAAATTAAATTACCTTTTCCAGTCAGAATTTTCAAAAAAAAAAAAATCCATTATTAGGTCTATTTAGTATGTCTTAAAAACAGTTACTTGTTAAGCTAATGCTCAAACAAACAATAGAAGATCTCTTGTTTACAAAATAAACACTTTAAAAAAAACCAAAATCATTAATAAAACCATTCGCTGAGCGTTGATTAATTTTTTTTAAAATATGTTTTTAATAGAAACATTTAAATTTATATTTGAAATTAAGTGGAAAACATTAACAATTCTTGCTAAACTAATACAGATATGGCAAACATATAATTTAGTAGCTAGTTAAATTAATGCACTAACAAACATTATTATTATCCCAATTGTTTAAAAAAAAAAATCTCTCTCTCTTGAGCAGTATTTTCTACAAGAAGTCAATAAAGTGAGTGACGAAGCAGATACATATAGTTGATCAAACTATGTTGTTGGCAGTCTCTTTTTTTTGTTTTTGGTCGAACACAGTTTTGTTTATTCAAGCGCGTATTTTGTTAGATGAACAAAATAAATTTTGTCGTTTTTCAAGTTTTGCTTATTATACGTACAAGTATTTTGTCTGCTGGAAACAAACCTTTCTCTCAGTGCAGAGGTAACTTTCCACAGGAAGATTATGTACATTTTCCAAACATAACAGTTCCTCTAAGGATTTTTTTTTAATACCGAAACTTCAAACACGCGAAAAATGCCAAAACCCAATAATTTAATTTCCTTACTTTAAAAATAATATTGTGATTTATAAGAGCAAGAGTGAAATTAGGTAGTTACATATAACATTGTTACGCGCTCGCTTAACGCCACCTTTGCCGCGCGAGCGAGCGGAACAGAAGGGTATAGGCTGTTCACGGAAAAATGATCACTTTTGAATGCCCTGCTTAAGATCTACTTGGTATGCACGTTGTGTGTGCGTCCGCCTTATGTAAAATCCACGTTGCTATGGGCCTGATCAATTTATTATCCGTCAGTCAAGTGAAATTGTGAATTTATTAGGAAAGGAAAACTTCATAGATCTCATTTTTACAATTCGACGCATTAGAAAAAAAAAAACAGAAAGCGAAAGAAATAATTTAAGTAATTATAAATGGTTAGCTAAAATATTTTATTCGGCGTTAAGATATGGAACTACTTTCCCTCCATCGTTACCAATTTTACTGGGCACATGCCACTCAGTGCGCACGTTAAAATAAATGCAGAAATGGGCAGTGGCATTTTTCTACGGTTGATTTCAAAAGTGCTTACTTTATCGTGAACAGCCTTAAGAAAGTCGGCAAGTCAATGGAATGTTTTGAATGGGAGGCGGGCGATAAACCAAGAGGCGCGCATCAGTTACATAAAAGCATCCCACCGCGCGTTCATGAATTTGGTTGTGTCGAGTTTCTCAGTTTATCTTAAGAATGCTCTGCATTACTTACCTCGTTTCTCTCAGCGTGACTCGTGGTGCGTTCAACCTTTCAGACGGTCAGGGCGACTGATGTATAAGTGCGGGGGAGTTTATGAGGGGCAAGAGTCTGGGCCATTGCGCGACGAAGAGCGACGAGTAGCGCTGGAAGTGACCAGCGGAAGGAAATCTGCGACTGCGAACATCAGAGCAGTGAAGAGTGCGACTGCAGACTGGACTATTGGACTGGACGCAAGAGTGAAAGACACTGCAAATCAGGACAACAGATGGACTTAACGTGTGTTAGTGATGAGTGGAGATATATAATTGAATTATGTAAATAATAGCTGTGTGAATAAATTAAAGATACAGTTTAGTTCTTTTATTTATACTAGGACCTCCATACTCACGAACTCTGATACACCATACAGGCGCCTTGTAACAATATGTTGTCGTTTTCCTTGACACAAGATACTTTGTCAAAAAGTCCTAATGACAGATAAATTCTATGTCATTGTTTCATGTGGAGAACTATAACACTATAAAACGAAAGCTTGCACATCTCAATGCCGAAAATAGGGTTTATTTCTTTCTTGTTCGATTTAGAATCACGCACTCTAGTCATAATGAAATATCTTGTTAAATCTCGCTGCAGATTTACTACTGACGAGGCATGTGTAAAACAGTTACACTGAACGTTTAAGCATGGCCTACAGCACGTGATAGCAAACTGAGTGTATTCCAGTATTAAAGAGATTAGACATGTTCACTGGCGAGCAGGGGCGTAAATGACTGTAGAGATTTGGGCGGCTCTTAACATCGGCGTCTTGAAAGCCGAAGCAGGTGAAGCGAGATGAGTATGGATCAGCATCGGAATGATATGGCGGGAGAAACGGGAGATCCCCAAGAAAACCCGCCGACCAGCGGCATCGTCCAGCACGATTCCCACATGCGAAAATCAGAGAGCGACGTTGCCGGGAATAGAAACCGGTTAGCCTTGGTGGGAGGAGAATAAGTGTTCGGAATCATTCTCGCCAAGTAGCGGGATATAAATTTTTTATAACTAATAAATTGCTTATTAGCGACGGAATTCTAAATGCAAATCCCTTCTGGAAGGCGCGACAGAGTAGTGCCTCTTTTGCCATTATCTTAGTTTGATAATATTGCTTGTACTTCGTATTCAATATTTTATCGTAAATTGTTAAAGATACATTTGTTTTCACGTGACACGTCAAGGAAGTTTGTTGAATTTATTTTGCGTGAATTACAGTTGCAAATCTCGCACTTCTCTGAAGTCAAATTATTCTGATTCCTGTGCCCCCAGTTGGTAAAAAAAACTTTGTGGCGCCCATGCTGGCGAGGCCGTGGGAGAGTTACCGTTGGTTCCCGCAGTAATTGGTCCACGGCGTCTTGAGACTGTCGAGAATTTTTCGCGATGTACGTCCCCCCTCCCACGACCCGACTCACGAGGAGGACGCAGCGAGGGGGCCGGCCCATACACGTCATAGGCCGCATACTGATGGCTCCATTAGCGGGCGGCGCTCCGCGGAACCTGCCCTCAGGTAATTGGGAGCGCTGTTAACTTCTTTTGCCCCATCCCCACCCCCTAAACATAACCTTTGTCCATGTCGCAATTTGTGCGCGGCCAGGCAAGGTCGTTACCCGACACGTGATGTGAAACCCGGTTCGACTACCGGGGCTCGATAGTCATCATCTCATCCATACGGCGACTTTCTTCCTCAACTTTATGTCCGTTCTTTCGGCGGAAAGAATAAAAAGAGCTCACAGTTTCAAAGTCTTCAGGCCCGCGGAGGCGATCCTATAGATGACGATGCTTGCTCGAAGCGATGAGACACACTAGCAAGTTTGCTCATGATGTAACCCCATACTTAACATTGTAACGTCTAGTTCGTCGCGCATGTTATTTGCTTATATTAACACGTCAAGTTGTATGCAAATTCATTTTATGCACTTGTTTATGTATTGACGTAATGCTAATGTTGTGATGTGTTACACGTATAGGTTAATTATTCAGCCGTTTTATTTTATTTTACATGTGTGTTATGGTACACGCAGCAGCTAAGGTTTTGTGATCCACATATTTAATTTTATTTATTTTATATTGTTACGTTTTGAGCCATATGTTAATCCAAAAAGTTGGCAACGTCAAGTGACGTCACTGGTATTATAGCCATAAGGAATACACCTCACAGGTAAACCCTATACTGCACAGGTTAATTTGAATATTGTAACCGCCCCGATTATGGATGGCGATAGGATCATCTCATCTCAATCTTGTTCTCGAAGGGTCCTACAGGTAGCCAGTCAGGGAGGCTGAGGCTCCACCGATAATCGGCGTAATCTGTGTTTTAATTGTTGCATCAACCTTGAAAATCATGCTAGGAAGGAGCATAACAGCCGACGGAATATGTGTAAGCCGTCTGAAGAGAGCCAATTCGCATGATACCTGCAATATCATCAAATATATGTGTAAGATATTTCCACCGCCCATCCTTTAGTGGCCGTTGGTCCAGCGATGAAGTGTCCTAGCTACACGTAAGCTGTTGCACTATTACACAGCATCTTCTAGTTAGTCACGAGACGCTTGGGAACTCTTAAATTGCTCTACCGTATTTATTGTATTGCTAACCAGGAGATTTCTTTATTTTAAGTGCAATGACACTTAAATTGTGTGTGAGAATATATTTGGAACACTAGCTGACTGATTATTTTACATTGCAGAACATTTTATTTGTTTTTTACAATTAAAGGCACAGTGAAAGACTTTGCTGCAGGTTACCTAATAGATGATGCATAATTCGCATTTTTAACAGACATAAGAAGGTGAACATTTTTACTATAAAGCTGCTGCGTGCTGTTTGTCTCACATTTTAATTCAGTTCATTAAGGTGAAAGTCTAGTTTGAATCTGGCTAAACATTCTTCAGCATTAAATATTTCACTTCACCAATGGAGGTTTTTCATTGACTATATATGTACGCAGTTAACCGTCTACTTTTGCTTGCTTACTAGTTTTTTTTTTTTTTTTTTTATCAACTGCACATATGTGTTGGAGCTGGAGTAATGAGGGAATGGTATCCATTGTGTGAATGAACTACTGCAGTGCTGTTTTTAATTGGCTGGTATGTGAATTGGTATTTAGTCATCCATATGCCATACTGTGTCCTTACATAGTGTGTATCATTTTGCAATGTTGATGTATCGTATGCAAATCTGCCTTCATTTAAATATTATTTCTCCTGCGTTTCAAGTGTTCCCGGAAAATAATTATAACCCGATAATATTATTGATGCGATATTCATTCCTGATATCATTATGGTAGGTACTAAGGGCAATAGTAATGCGATTTCAATATCGAAAATTAAAGAGATTACGACTAGTAGAATATGGAATTTATGTAGGCATATATCGAAACGGCATTGATAGGTGGCTGTAGTACAGACCTAATGACTGGCATGTGGCGATGTTATGAGTTCGATTTCCACCTGTTGCGCTGGAGGGTATTCTCCAAAGACGGTTACATCATCATTAAAGTAGGTGAATGAAACGCAGTTCCTTACTGATAATCTCCATAACCATAAGGTTTATATATCGGTTAACATATATGTTTTAATATAGCTAGCATGTTCGTGCATGTTGTCGGCATAAGGGAATTTTGAAAAAGTTCTGCAACACAGCCATGACAAACAGTTTTGCGGACACTTCAATTAGAATCATTTTTTTCTCGTGAATTACTTTGGAATGTTTTTGCCGCCCAACTAAAATCATTAATTCCTCGGGGGCCACAAACAGCTAGGAATTAAACATAGCTAATTATTCATTTTCTAAAAACTCACTGAATATCTCCAAGCTTTAGGCGATACAGAAACGAAAACACAGTGCGCATAGATGAAAAACAAAAATTGTCATCTCTTGGGCACAAAATGGAACAACCAAAAATTAACAACAAATCATCACAATAGACAGATTCGGATAATGGATTACTGAGAAGCGTGTTCGAAAATTTCACCTCAGGATGCGTGATTGTAATGGATAACGGTGCATATCACGGAATGATACTGAAAATATTCGGAATCTGTAGTAACAAATATTAAAATTGAATAATGGCTACAAAAACAGAACACAACTAACAAGTTGAAACCAAAATTATACGTTTTTGCTCTTTAACATATTATAACGAGTATACTCGTTCACGTTTGAAATGTTGCAGGATAGGCAGAATCGTGGTAGCTACTGTACGCGTCCAGAAGGTAGCGCTAACGCTGACATTGCCTTTGGGTAGGCTATTGGCTGTTGCTGACACTTAATTATTTTATAATTGGTTGTTTATTGTGCCATGGAGCTACTGAAATCCTTTCCATTTGTTCCGAAGTACTAGGTATTGTATGGAATTTGTAAGTACTTCTCATGCCGAACATTTCTTCTTTTACAACATCTGAAAGGAAAAATTAATATATACGTTACGGCGTTAATGCAACACAAGCACTGTTCCGTAAAGTATCGAGTAAGAATGGGTACACAAAACTGCATGCTACTGTGCGAGCATACAAAGATACCAGTCTAAGATTATGATTGATATTAATATTCTAAAGTTATTATGCATTAAATAACAGTGTATTAGTGTAATGTAGACGGTGAAAATATAGATGGTAGTGGTATACGCTCATCGGCAGAATCGGATGGCTTTGACAATCTTATGGGTACGGGCGAAAAGTGATCACCATGGTCAATGTGTTCTGTTTTCTTTACATGATGTGTTAGTCTCTTATATCCTTGGTTAAACCTCTCACACCACCCATCGCTCACTATGAATGAAATCAGGAATCGCTAATGCCGTCCCTACGTCCCTCCTCCCCCCCCCCCCCACACCACACACACAAGTGATTGTGACGTTGCTCAAGTTCGCAGATATGTGGCGTCCCGTCCCTCTCGAAAATATTTCCTGCAATATTTTATCAGTATTTTGATGCTTAGCTTAACATGCAATTTTTGTGGCGAATTTAGACTATGCGAGAAAAAAGTGTTCCAAAAGTTAAAACATATTAAGAAAACAGTTTTACTAATTATTTTTAATAACAAGGAGATTTGTAACAGTCTAGCGAGTATGTAGGCATTCATTAAGGGCGTTACCTAATAAGCCTGCAGCCACACAGAGTTCCAATGAGGCACCAATGTTTAAGAAATTCCTTCTTTCTCATTGCATCAATTTTTAAGATAACCGTTTTAAAAAAAAGTACTCTACTTGATATTTATAATTAAATGCTGGCACGCTAAGAAATCTGGCCGATTGATATGCTATATATATATGTATATATATATATATAACATACAAATTTACATCTTACCTAAAAAAAATTAGTGAGTATATATATTTATAGTTAATTAACGTGGCAGTAATCTCTGAGAAAGTTGTGTTGAATATTTTTTTTTGTTTCCAACAGCTATTTTTAAAATGTATGCAGCATTGAGATGAATGTCATTAACCACAGATTTCCCATTTAAACTCCGCGGCTGCAGGCTTGCGTCAGAATCAGCTCAGTAGCTCGGTTGTTTAGGGAGAGACGTTTGACGGTACGCCACATGCAGAGGCAGGAGGGCTGGGGTTCTCCAGGGTTGGTTCCCTGTGAATCTTGGTGGACGAGGGCTGGTCCAGCTCGTGGGCGGAGGCTGCCAGCCGACGTGATGTCACCGCGAGGTGATCGCCGCCTCCTCGCACGACGGGGAGCCGGGCCGCATTGTCGGGCGGCAGGGCGGGGCAATCTCACACGGGCCCACTCGAGACCAGCGACACCTCCGCCCTTTCCTACCCGACATCCGCACCGTCACCTCCGACAAGGGCTGAGCCCAGAAAAAATAATAAGTGCCGAGTGTGGGTAGCGGGGGTGGGACACCTTCGGCTCGGCTCGGCTCGGCTCGGCTCGGCTCGGCTCGGTTTACACCCACCTCGTAACGTGCTTCTGATGTGGGACCCGTAGGCTCTCGCCATATCTGAGAAGATTATGATTATGGTGGTGATGATATTGGTAATTGGTAATGATGATGGTGGTGATGATGGTTATGATACTGGTGATGATGATGATATTGGTAATGATGATTATGGTGATGGAGGTGATGGTGGTGATGATAGGCTAGTTGTGATGATGATGGTAGTAGTGGTGATGATGATAGGCTAGTTGTGATAGTTGTGGTGATGATGATGATAGTGATGATAGGCTAGTTGTGATGATAGTGGTGATGCTGATTATGGTAGTGGTGAGGATGGTATATTCCCTTAGCCGCTTACATTGCCCAGCCTTGCAGGATGATCGTGTGCCCGCTGTTCTCTATTTACATATGGCCTTTTGCACCATCACTTCAATCACGCCGTTGCCATAAAGCAGCGTCTACACGATGCAAGACTGTACGCTCGTTACCACACAATCACAAGGCTTATGGGCAAGCATGAAGCAGCGCTCAAATCTTGCATGATCGATGCCGATTAGAAATTATATACACGATATAACTGAATTATATGCTCGGCTCTTGTGCACATGTCTCAGTCAGTTGCTGCTATTTCTAATGTCAGTGTTTGTCCCTTCTTCACATGGCTGTAGTCATCGCTCAAATTTAAGGTGACGAGTTACGCCATAAGCGAGACTCCTTTTTCACTGCAATTGTTGATCAATTTTTTAATCCACAACCTAGGTTTCTTATTATGCAGGGAACTGGAAGTAAGAGATCCTTCTGTGTCCCAGAGGACCGGCTCACCTTCGCAACAATTGAATTCCATATCTGTAGGTGCGACCCTTCCACCGCCGAGCCATTATTTTATAAATCCTACAAAAAACATTACGTAATGGCACTTTGCAACGTGCTCTGAGCAAGAAATATCAAACACACATAGATTCTGTATACCCGCGCACGACACCCGATCCGCAGCAAGCATCACACACAAATTGCACTCTATGTGTGCTAATGAGCACGCTCTGCCACTTACACGCTTTCTTTCACCGTGTAAACGCCCCTTAATGTAACCTCTCTGGGCTGTTGTAGTACCATACAATCAAACTGAATCACGTTGTAAGTCCCCATGCACACATCTCGCAGTTTTCAGCTGCTGACAGAGTGTGAGAAAACCTCTTTACTGCACATAGGACATAATTTAATGTTTTAAATGTTAACTTTATTTTACAATTTAAGTAAAGCCACTGTATAAAACTAAAGAAACTGCATTCATCCATTGTACGTTTTACTAACTCTATGTCCAAATATATTACATAATAATGTATTTCTGCCGAGATATGTCTTACGCCGTTAATTTTTATATCTAGTTGCGATGCAAGATATTATGCAAAATAGATGTATCAGTGCAGCAAAATATTGTCCACAAAGTTGGCAGAAGCAGTTATCTATGATTACTCTCTCAATTTTCCTGTGTTGGCTTTCAAAAATTTGTATATTTCAATTACGTATTTATAGTTAATTTATATATCATGCCTTCTGCACATACCGACGTTGGCGAGCCCGTTGTACTAGTTAAAGCCCGTGTGTCACGATGAAAGTTTTCTTGGAAGATTGTGTAAATTTGCACAGTAGCTGGTATGTATTGTTCTATGGGAGATTTAGCAGACTGCTGGCCGTTTTCATGGACGTCTTCGTAATTGATCGTGTGTAATTTTCAATAGAAGGTTTCCTACGAAATTGAAATTTTAGCCGATAAGAAAGAGGATGGCCAAGCGTATTATTGTTAATAGTCGTAATCTTTTTTTTTCTAAGAAACAGCGATAAGGCCATTAGAAAACAGTGCAGAAATGGCAAATATAAAAAAAACGTGAAAAATGGTTTACTGATGCTATATGAATAAATTATGGCAAACATTTGTGTTTATTTAACACAGAAATTTTCAGTTAAAACAATTAGGCTCTTTGTATCAACGAATATTACAGAAGTTGTGAGCGAAGTCCGTCCTAAAATAAAAGTTAAAAAAAAAAAAAGAACACGCGCGTTTATTTATGTGCAAGCAGCAAGCATCGTGTGACAGGTTGTTCCATTAAAACCTCCATACCTGCTTGCATGCAGACTCGGATAGCAGATCTTGTAGAAGCTCCCACCGCAGCAAGTACGAACACTGTATCATGACACGCGGGCTTAAATCTCCACGGCCGTCATCCCTAACGGGCTGCTGACATAACTTAGAAACCCATAAACTAGAATTTACTAAGTCATTCCTGTTCTAAGCTATGTGGTTCTAACTTGTGAACTTTCTAAGTTATGTGTTTATAACTTATGATAGTTCAAAGTTGTGATCGTTTTAAGTTATGATTTTCTAAGTTGTGTGATTCTAAGTTGTGTGATTCTAAGTTATAATAGTTCTAAGTTATGTGTTTCTAAGTTATGATAGTTATAAGTTGTGTGTTTCTACGTTATTATAGTTATAAGTTGTGTGTTTCTAAGTTATGATAGTTATAAGTTGTGTCTTTCTAAGTTGTGATCGTTCTAAGTTATGTGTGGTTCCCATCCCTGACAGATGGCACAGAATGATGGAGCGGGAGAAACGGGAGGTCCTTGAGAAGTAATCGGCCAACAGCAACGTTAAAGTTCCCTGGGCCTGAAGTAGCAAGGAATCGAACCTATTTCGCCCAGTCAAAGGCCGGCACGCTAGTCTCACCACCACTGCAGTCACAGAGCGGTGGGTATAGAAAATAGTACACAGAAGATATGCCCAGAGAAAGAAAATAAGTAATCAAGCTTGTCATTAGATTCAGTGAATCATTTCCAACTGAAAAATGGGTTTGGTCCATCTTTGAACATAAGACGTATGTGCCTCCCCCCCCCCCCCTCCACCCAACCACAGAAAAATTATACGTACACAAACAAACTGTAGCCTCAATGTATTCTCAGACTTGGGATAGTGGGAATTTGAAAGCATGAATATGTGTCTACAGTAGCAACGGCATCGAACCTGTAAAGTGATGGCATGATTTTTCTATGTAAGGTAAACTGATTTTCCTGTCCTGCTTATGCTCTCCGAGCATCAAGTCGCAATTATGTGATCAGAGAAGGGCGGGTTTGTTTACATTTGATTTATAAAATAACTATGCTTTTTGAAAGAAAAAAATCTTTATTTGAAGGCTTATCTGTTGCAATGCAACTCTGACAGAGGAAGAGTACTAAAATATAGATGAATGTATTAATGGAAACCGTTCAACGTTCGAACTCGGAGATTGGTCACTACAGAACTGACATACGCTCTCTGCTATAATTACGAGTTCCGTCACTTTCAATCACTCAGTGTAACCTTGCGGCACGACGACAGAACATTAACTTCTTCGTCTACACAATTGCGCAAATAATCAACTACTTAAACTATAAAAAAACTAAGCACAAAATTTTGTGACAAAATTACAATAGTGGATATAGACAATCACAGTTTACTTACAAGTTTCGCTGCAGAAATGAGAACGCTCTATTTGTGACGTTGGTAACAGAAATGAAACGCGGCAAAACGTCCGAAGTTCCCCAACACTAATAAAAATAATAACGAAGCGTTTTAGTAGAAAACTAAACAAAGTAGATATGCACTATCACATTTTTTGTGAACTGCTGCCACCATCAAAATTTGTTTACCAACCACTGTTCAAATTGTAATTTACACGAAAAAAAAAATTTGAAACCACTGTTTTTGCATACTGTAGTTGCGTGTAAAAATTATTCTTAACAGTTGTTTGACTTCACAAATAAATTGCCAGAAACAATTTGCGCGAAATGGAACGAGTTATGACAAAAGAAGTTGTTTTACAAAAATTCAAGGACAGTCACAGGAAACATTATGTACTTATCGAAGTATATAGGTTATGGTTTATTCATTGTAAATTATTTCATTCCCGCTATTGCGTTACGAGATCCGCCTGGCTAGGCCAACGAATTGTACATAGAGCTAAAAAAAAAAAACTTCTTACTCAAAAACTGTTTGCAATGAATTTAAAATGTATATTTCACAACCAACAAGTTTCAGTTTTCTACTCCCGTTTCTATTGTGCATTATTTTGAAAGTTAAATTACAATCACTTTTAGGTATGAAAACACCTGTGAGCGATACTAAAAATTACCGCGTGACTTACACCACACTTTTCTCTTTAATTGTTTCACCATAAAACTATAGCGCCACACCTGAGAATCCCAATAAGCGAGTTGCCAATGTGAATATTGCACGCCAGATCAGTACTTCGCACGTGGAAAGAGACCGGCATGAGATGGGCGCACTTGGGCTGATAGTAGACATTCCGCTGTTGGAACCACAACAAAAACAGAAAACTAGTGTTTCTCAAATTAAAATATTCCACAACAAAGCGATCTATTTTGATTATTTTCTCAGTACATATTGCATTACGTGTCTACAAAAAGAACAGCGTTTGGTATAAAAATATAATAATGAACTGCATTATTTCTGCCCAATCTACATATATTAAACTTAGAAAAAAAAAGCGTAGAACATATCAGTTGTCTAGCTCGTGCCGCCATTGTGCGACTTGTGTGCCTCCCTCGCAGTTATATTCACCCCTTCCCCTCTCCCAACATGCGAAGCACCATGTCATGGGGATAAATATTTTCCTGTTATTGCAGTCGCGAACTTATCTAGGTAGGTTACAGAGTTGTGGTATAAATGCCTTTTCAATGTACGCGGTGACTGGTTAACACGAAGAGGTGCTTATGTAATGCTCGTCGGCCTTGACGTTTGTTTAATGTTGTGTATTACCGGCTGCTGGCTGTGCGTTGTTCACGTTTCTTGCCGAACACTTATTTTATGACTTCCGTTGTTTTAATTTTGTGTCACGTGCTACAACTGTGTAAATTTTGTTTAAAGTTTTTCCACACATTACACATTCTGTCCTCAGTTTGAATATTTATCCCAGTACCAGCGACAAGTAGTTGAAAAAAACCACCTGTTCAGCCGGGGAAAAAAAAAAGGGGGGGGGGGATTGCCACGTTGTAATAACTATCTCAGGCGAACGGTTGTTGAGAAAACAGACAAAGTTTATATAAGCTGTTGACGGTAAAGTGATCACTTTTTAAGGCCCTCTCAACAGACATTAACCACTAATATAGGCTATTCACGGTAAAGTGAGCATTTTTAAAGGCGTCGTTTGGAATAATAGTCAATAAATATTTCTTATTTTTGCCTTACACATTAACTCCCGAATACGGTGGAATCTACACACTGTGTTTATTACTTACGTGGCAATATATATTTAATAAGGTGGTTAAAGGATGGAAGCTGGCTGAGAGGAAAAAGTAACTAGGCCCTCAAAAGTGCTCACTTTACTGTGAACAGCATATAAATGTATTTTATTGTAACCTGAGGCGTTTACTTTTGATAGTGGTAAAAAATACACACCCTGTTTGTTAGTCTCAAAACAATTTTTATATTTTAAAAAAAAGCTGGAAAGATAAGAATTAGCTGAAAGTAAAAAATTTAGCAGGGTCTTGAAAAGTGCTTACTTTACCGTGAATAGCCTATACCAATGCAGCTGGTTGCCTGGCAGGTACCGTTACAAACTATGTTTACTCCACAACCGTCCGTCCACCTGGGAGAGTTACGCCAAGGCAACGTTTTTTGTACATTAATTTTCACATGATTATGACGTCATTATAAGCGATTAGCACCCAAGTCTAACATTCGTTTGATAGTAATATGGCATCCCCTATTTTTTGAAAGAATGAGGAAAATATTACCCGACAATCATTCGCAAATTTCAGATTTCGAATCAAGACAACAGTATTCACGTAATTGTTCTCACGTCTTAAGTACGTTTTATTATTTAGAATTACAACCATTTGAAATATCGATCCCTCAAGGTCGCCTAGTTTTCTTACGAGTTACTGTAGGATATACAGTACGTCGTATAATATTTTTTTATCTCATTTTGCATAGGGAATCACCACACAGCTTTTGTACCAATAATACAGGATAAGATTTTACATACACTATCTGATCAAAAGTATCCGGACACCCCTCTCTGTAAACATAAGCACACGCCTATATGACACTAATGCCCGGTTGCACCATCGTGGTTCGAAACTTGATGCCAGATCGGATCTAAGTTCGACACAGAAAACTGTTGCACCATTCGAGTTCAGAGCTGGATTGGAGATTGAGATGAAGTTTATTTCGAACTGTCGAAATTGGTGATTCGAAATCTCGATCCGAGATCAGCAGCCATCGTCGACAGTTGTAGTTTGAAAATACGCCAACACGTAGAACTACTTTTGATTGTTTTGTTGAGAAATTAAAACAACATTATACGCACTTGAATATAATTCAGTAAAATTCGTACAACAATAGTTCACTTTAAAAAGATAAAACATCGCACATCTAGTTCTATCTATAGTGAAAAATACTTCTACTTCCATGATGTCATATATTACGAACCAATAGCAAAATTCGTCTCATAATTAATCTCGATCTCTCACTTTGGAACAAAGATCGATGAATCGGAGATCCAGAATCATGAAATTTCGTTGGTGCAACACTTTAACATTGGAACCACGATCAAATTTGATCCTGGTTCGGAACTAGGATATTCGATCTCGGATCGGGGAAGACGTTGGTGCAACCGGGCCTAAGACCGCCACTGCCGTTCTAAAAGGAGACAGAGGGCTTGATGTTGGTTAGCATGGGTGGAGCAAAAGAGCCCCGTGATTTCGACCGTGGTGTAGTTATTGGTTGCCTCATCGGTGAGTAATCCAATACTTCTCAAGTTTCCCCAAGTCGACCGTCGGAGGTGTAGTTATGAATAGAAACGGGAAGGAACAGCCGCAACAGAACCACGGCCGGGTAGGCCACGTGTGGTGAGCGGCAGGGACCGTCGAGCATTAAAGAAGGTGATATAGGAACATCGCATGTCACCATTACCCGTGGATTCCGCAATGTCCCAAAAAGCCCTTACACAATTAAAAAATTTAACATTTGACTTTACCATTAGACTTTACGTTTGCTTTCCGACATGTTTCTTATGGAGCTTGACACAATGGAACAGTCAAAGGTAAAGTCGAGCACTCTTGAATTTACAATTTCGAAAAGTTGAAATTTAAAGTCAAAGTCAAGCAGCCATTTTGCCAAGAATCTAACCGAGGTTATGGTGAAAGTGCTTTATTTTACTGTAGGGCGATTTTAACCTCGGTATATTAAACAAAGCTCGTCTTAAATTAAATAAATGGCAAACAAATATAATGTGAAGAGGAAATATATGAATTGACATATTTTAATAAAGTAAAATAATTTTCTTGTTTGGAAATATACTTTTAATATAAAATTTAAGCTTATATTTTTAAAAAAAAAGTACGTATAATGCATTTCTGGATATTATCATAAATATTTACATAACAAGAGACATATTTACGAAGCTCTTAGAACCAATGTTCAATTGTCTGAACTCTTGACTTTACAATTGTATTGCGTATTGGTGGTTTCGTCAGAGGAAAGGAAACGTAAAGTCAAACGGTAAAGTTTTCTATTGTTTTTATTGTCTTAAATGTGCAGCTAGCACCATGCCAGTGTGCCGGGAGTTACGACGACTGGGGTTCAAAGATACTGGACAGTGAATCTGAAGGATACTCTTAGAAAAGTTTCATGTGGGTGTCCGGATACTTTTGTTCAGATAGTTTACACAGTAAAAAAAAACCGTACAGTGAGGTGCAGCCTATCTAGGGACAGGCGCCTGTAAGTGTTACGGATACAGGCAGCGTTTCAAAATACGTGAGATGTGAGCTATAACTTGTTCACAGTTGGACATGAACACTTTTGAAGACAGCTTTGGATAAACCTCTCTGCCTGTTAGGTGCAAGTATTTTAACGCGAATAATAACGGAAGTACTAAAAGTGCTGTCTGAAACAAATAAGGAAAAGTTGCACGTCAGAAGACGTGTAGTATTAACAGTTGTTGGCCACACTGAAATCTTCCTTTTTGTTTTGCAGGCACTCGAATTTGCGTAAGAGCCGAAAGCTGATGATTCTAACTACAGCACATAAATGTACAATTTTACTATCTCTGAGCATTAAGATAGTCCTTTCACGGTAAAGCGAGTACTTCTGAAATGAATAGGTGAAAAAAAAAATACTGAACATCAATTGGATATATGCCACAGTCTCATTATACTTCTAGTCTATTCGCTGTTTCTTCACACTTTTTGAATGAAACCTTCAAAAAACCACCCCATGAATGACGTGTTTAGTTGTTTGCTAAATACGTCGTCTATCACAAGCGTCTCATACTTCCGTTAACATAAAAATATTAATTAAAACAAGGAGAAAACAAACGTGTTGGTAAAACCAAGTAAAAAATAGTTCCAATGCGAATTATAGTGCGTGCGCACGAGTGCGGTACGATGTCCCGTTGGTGTAACTTTCTATAAATAGTTAAGCTTTGTTAGCATGGGGCTTCAGAAAGGACTTCAGAAAGTTGCAAGTAACCGTGAATGGATAACATACATAATGGGAATGCTAATTGTCACAAAGTCTGTAGCAAGTAAAGAGGAAACAGGGCAAGACATCCGGAAGTGGTGAAGTGAAGGCAAAGCAGCTGTGACGTGCTGTACTGCGAGGTTGCCAGCTGCGAGTCATCCTGTGATCCGTACACGGGCGCCATTCATCAGCTCCTCGTGTCTCGAGGTTGTCGGCGAGCCAGAAGAAGCAGAGGAAGAGAGGTGCGCGCAGAAGACGGACAGAGGCGGAGGTTGAATGAAACCTCCGGCCAACATGAAAAAGCGTCCTGGAATATAAAAATAATTATATAAAAAAATGAACTCTGCGCCACACTCGCCGACCCTGCAGCTCCAGGTATGTAGCACGACCCTGAGATGCTACGGCCCCTGGCGCCCGCTTTCATACAGCTCCAGACACACAAGCTGGGCGCCACAGGAGTGTGTGTGGCACGTTCATCAAGCACCACATCGCCTCTATAGACTGTTCACGATAAAGTGAGCACTTTAGAAATGAGCCTTATAAAAAAAGTCACTTCGCCTGCCTGCATATATTTTAATGGGCGCACAGAGTGACATTCGTCCAGTAAAGATGGTAACGACGGATGGAAAGTAGTTCTATATCTTAACGTCGAATGAAAAGTGTTGGGTAAGAATATGACAACATAAATTATTTCTTTTGCCCTATCTCTATTTTTAATGCACCGAAGTGTAAAAATTAGCAGATTTATAAATTATTTAATTTCCTAATAATTTTGCAGTTGCACTTGACCGACGTATGAATAAACTTATGAGGCCCATGGCAATGTTAATTTTACATGAGGCGAAAGAATACACAACGTGCATGCAAGTAGATCTTAAGCAGGGCTCTCAGAAATTCTCAGTTTACCGTGAACAGCGTATACGTGCGAAGCATTGCACTGGCGTGCGTGCAGTCCTTTCGTCGTTTTGCGCGCAGCTGTATAACGGCATGCCGATATCACGCCGTAAGGCCCATACACTAAAGATGAGGTAGACCGCTCACTCGTATTCTGCGCATGTACCCAACACTGACCTACCCCAAACAAACACAACTTTCAAAGTCAGATGGTCAACAACGACGAACATATTTATTCATACCTTAATTTAAAAAATAATAATAACAAGCACTTCTATATGATTAAAATACTTTCACCAAAATTCATTTAATCAAACTGCATTACAAAATTGGTTAGAGTAGGCATAAAACATTTTAAAGCACCTGTTTACTAAACAGTGTTCTAACCGCAGATCTTACCGCGCCGTTTTTGCAAGACGTATTGGCAGAGAAGCAGTTCAATGTTGGTACATACATGGAGACGGGTAGCGCGCCACACGAGATAGGTCTACCTCATCTTTAATCTACGTTAGGGTAACGTACATCTTAAGTTTGTAGGCCGACCAAGGTAGGCAGGGGATGCGCTCTCGGAGATAAGTGTCCCCCTTCCGGGAATGTCATATTTTTGTGTGTCTTCTTTTCTTTATAGAACACACTAGTTATAGGTTCAGTTTTGCACATGTCTCAACCTTTTCTCTTAACGCTACTGTGTACGAGTTTTCTCGGGATCGTTGCTGTTCTTCAACCGCGATACGGTACAGCTGGTATATAGAAGATTCATCAAGAAAGAAGAGAATAACCTAAGTTTCTACCGCGCACGGGTGTGCCTGACATGAGTATAGCTTGTTTATTCGGTCATCCCATTTATATCCGCATTTGCGCCGGGACACCCATTTTATCGTCCGATTTAATGTAGTTCAGGACAAATAATTGATGAGTGAATTATTTTTTGCCACGGGGCTCAAGCGTTATCTAAGTTGACACCTGCATATTTTCATGCTGTCGCCTGTCTTAACTCAAGAGGTCCGAACTACATATGCGATGTTAAGCTGTGACCGTGTAATTATATAACCGGAGAGTTTGTAGCAAAGTTCAGTATAATACCTATATAAGATTGGCAGATATCCGCGACGTAACAATATGAAAATGACGCACTTCCTCATGTCGAAGAGCTTCAAGATATATTATAAAAATGCCTACTCTTCTGAAGTGTGATTTCTTTCCATAGAGCAACATGTGTAGATACAGCTCATCGAAAAACTTTAAAGGAACAAGGACTTCCAAATCATTTAACATATAATTGAGGCTGCAAATGATAAACTCATTTAATATCCTCTTTGAAGAAAACTATTCTTTATCTGCCACTTAAATATGTTTAGTAGATAGGTTTCTTTAGTTTTCAACCAATAAATTAATAATGAACATAAGCACAACCGAATACGACATTTACAATTACTCCGGGAATAAAGAGTTGTGGTCATCGTTTCAGAATGTGATATATGTACGTTACCCGCAAGGAATCATAATAAATATAGGGGATTACTCCTTCCTGTGTTATACAAGCTGAATACTAGTATTTTCAGAATAACAGCTCCATCAATAATTAGCAGGTTGGCATTGCATTTTGGGTGGACCACTTTACCTACACTAGGATATATCGTATAACGTACATGAATTTTGAATGTAATTACTGTAAGGAGTAACACTTTACTTGTAATAAGGCAACAAACATCAGTGATAAGAATGTTAGTATAAACTGTAGTTCTGCAAGCAGGGAAAAAATGTGTTTCAACCCCCCCCCCCCCCTTCTCCCCACGATTATTCCAAGTGCCATTATTATTTTAAGTTACGAGCGTCAGTTAAAAAAAAAAACGCAGCATAATTGCTTGCAGCCACGAGACATTCCTGTCCCATGGTTCTAAACACGCTAGTGCCCTGAAACCACCGAATGAATTTATGACGATGCTCTCTTTTAAAACTGCTAGATTATGTTCTTTATCCTATGAAAAAATTAAATACTGACAATTTACTTTCAGTTTACTGGATGTGGATACAAGGCGACTTCGTCACGCCATAGTTATTTTCTCTCGAGAGGCTGTTAATAATTTAATTTTAATGACACAAACGTGGAAACGAAGAAGGCTATCTTACGCGTAAAGAAACGGCGGTACCAGACACATCAAAACAGGAATCTCGCGGGTTTTTTTTTTACGAAGCAATCAGCACGACCGTATTTCGGAACGTTTTATGTTCTGAAGCCGTTCCTCAACCTGGAGTGGATTTTGGCGTGGTTAACAGCCGCAAACCCTTCCTTCATCCCGTATGCCATCTCCTTCAGCTGATATCATCTTTGCCATTCCACGTCGGTTGTAGGAATGCCCGAGTCCACCTTCCGCTTAGTTCTATATTCACGTTGCATCCTTGAAGAGAGTTGTACTCAAGTCTCTCGGCTGTCCACCTTCAAGGCCGAGGTTACTAAGGTTCTTCGGGGCATGAGGTACAGTCCAGTCACTATTACTTCAGACTTTCCTGAAGACCTGCTGAAGTTCTACTTCCAGACTGTTCCTCCGCCTCATGCAAACAAAGTGTAAGAAATTATACCAAAGGGACGACGCACCGCAGTCGTGCGCACTCACACTGAAAAAAATATTTTGTGGCGGCTACAAAATTATTTTGTTGGTATTCACTCTGCCAAATTTTTTGTGGTGTACACAAAAAATTTTACAGCTGCCACAAAATAAATTTCTAGTGGCCACCAAACTTTTGTGGTCACTAAAAAAATTTGGCAGGGTGAATACCAACAAAATAATTTTGTGGCCACCACAATTTTTTTTTTTTCAGTACAGTTTTATAAAATTTTGTATACCAACTATTTTTTACTATTGCTATTACCAAAACACATATTTTATCCCTGTTTTATTCATATAAATAACGAATGAAATATCATTATTTATATATAAAATAGAAGTAGAAGTTTTATTTAATCCTAACGTGTTTTCGTGTCAACACGAGTATAAAACGCTTATCGTATACATGATATATTAAGGAAACAACCAAAAACTTAATACAAGGAGTGATATTTCAAAGGTTTGACTTTAAAAAGTGTAAATAAACCTCGAATAGACTACACTAAGTTTAGGGTCAAGGAGGTGTCTTCAGATTTGAGTTCAGCTAAGTAGATTATGTAAGTCGTCCTTTGATTAGCCTCCTGGTAAAAACCAACGACGTAGAAGTAGTGACTGGAAAGTAATAACAATAAAGTTACCTAATTTATTCCAGTATAGGGCAACGACCTGTAGAGTAGTGCAGTGAGAATGGAGTTGAACCACCCACCCATCCCTACTCTGTAAATGCAGTAAGTAACATGTACGGAGCTAAAATACACAAATATACAGGAAAGTACAGTTGCACAACAGTTTCGCTTATCGTTACATAGAGATCTATAATAAACTGAAGCGTGATAAGACTCATAACTTCGCCACCTATACCATGTCAGTTGATATACTCCCCCATCCCCCTTCAAGGTGAACTAGCAACTTGCTTCAACTGGATTATGGATTGTCAGCCACTTTTCCCTTCGAACGACACGACACAGCCAGATAAAAATTCAGAAACTCCTTTTTATACGTAAGCCGCGGTTAAAACCAGAAAAATATATGCATTTGCCTCTAACTTAATATACTTCAACGGACACACTGACTGGTGTGCTTCTTGTTTGTTTGGAATAGCAAACAATCTGAGAGGCGAATACCAAAAACAGTGGAAAGTTGAGCGAGAACAGTAGCGAAGAGCACCTTGACTCATTTTTCCTTCCCTTGCCGGCTCCAACCGATCGACCCACTAACAGGGTAGCGCAAGGCGGCACATTTAAAAAGACACGTGTCCGAAAATCATCACGGCTCATGCAATACAACAAAACACATGTATTTGCAACTCTACAATGGCCCCAATACTCCCATGGCGGCGATGTATGAAATATAATTCGATCTCTTAAGTAGTTTTAAAAGTGTAATGTTTCTATGTGTTGACAACGAATATAATTTAAGCTCGTTCACAAGTAGTAATTGGCATATTAATAAAATACATATGTTCGTAACAAATTCACAGTGTCACTTGCTTGACGCTTGAATAAAGTAATCGTGCCCACGCGAAATGTTAATTTCAGGGGTGGATAAAAAATGAACAGAAAATTAGGTCTTATAAGCAGACTTTCAAAAGTGCTATATTAACCACAAACAGGGTCCGGAATTTCGTTTTTATCGAACATCCGCCTGCCCCACTTGCAACGCATGGGGAAAAAAAAAAAAAAAAAACTAGTCTTGATCCCGAGGCGACAAACCGCTTCAACCTTCAATATAAAATCGCAGTTTTAAAAAAATTACTTCCACATTCGTCGCCTGGATGTAACCAGTGAAGTATTAATTCTTTGCGTGTTACTTTTATCTTACTGCACGCATTGCGGGGCTCAGATGTTTACCTTATCAACACTAGCCTTCGTTATGGAACACATCCAAACACTCTCTCGCCCCGCCGATCAAGGAAGTGAAGGCACTCTTTCAGCGAGAAGGGAATGTGGGTTCTATTTGTCACTTGGGGGGGGGGGATATTCTGGGTACCTCATCATCAATGGAGGTGCCACGGTGGCTGAGCGGTTAGACTGCTCGCCTCCCACTAAGGCGAACCGGGTTCAATACCCGACCGAGTTACTCCCGGATTTTCACAAGCTGGTGTCTTGCCGGACGATGCCACTGGTCCACGGATTTTCTCGGGGACATCCCTTTTCCCTCACCTTTGCATCCCGGCGCTACTACATCCTCACCTCATTTCACCCCCATCGGCTCTCTAGACCTCGTTGCTAAGAACAGCCAAAACCTCTAAACTCACCAATGGATGAAAGTTAGTCTACTATGCGTATTCCTGACAACCTGCTTCGTAACTACTACTACTACTCGACCAAGTGAAGTGTGCATTAGGAAAATGTGTACTACACAAGGTCATCCCGTTCTCTATCTTCAACCTTCTCCTACCCCTACCTTCTCTAGGATAAAATAAAAAGCTCGTCAGGTGTCGCAGTGACTTGGCACAGTGTTGACTAATTCGTGTTGTCGTGTCTGCACAAGTTTCTTAAATTAATGTTAAGAGGCATATACGCGCTTTCGCAGGCAGCTAACAGTATCGAATTTCCCGTACTCGCCGTTTCTCTTCCCCTCTCAACAGCTACACTAGCACTCGAGTCTCGCGCCTCCACTTGGCTTGGTCGAGTAGTTGTCGTGTGCCCTACTCGCCCTTTAACCTTTCATACCTCAGCAAACACGCTCTTCTATAAACCATTATGCCAGTAGCATCTGCGGAGACGAACGCAACTCGTGCACAACCACGCGACTGGTGTTCGCCCAGTGAACAGCGAGCACGCCGATAACATTTATGATGATATCAGGTAGTGAAGGTACCTCACAAAAGCAGAAGCGAGTAAATGTCGCACGAATATGCTCATAAATAAATAAAATAACAAATTATGCAATAACGACTTCAAAAAAATTTTGTTTCGAAAGATAAAAAAAAGCACAACGCTTACTTGCCTAGTGTATCTAATGAACAGGTATTTGTTTTCAAAAACCGTTTTAATTATGACTTCACATATTTCTTTTCAATATCAAATCCAACATGGCGCTGATTTTGTCATTTTGTATTTTTTGCTCCACTAGATACAAAATACGAAAAACCAAATTACCAAATACGTCACCATTCTTGTATACAAATTCGGGTCACGTGGTCATTTTGTCAACAAAATCTGCTATTTCGAACACGGCATTATATTTAATATATAATTTATATTTTTCAAGGCTGCATTAAGCTTTGTTTGCACGAAGAAGAGGAATATCCTCAAATTATAACTTTAGCAGGGCCTCTGAAATGTTGGAAGTAACCATAAGAGGACTATATAACAATCTGCACAGTATAGATACTGTAGCCAACTACCAGTCTGGATTTTAATAAATCCGTACCAGAAGCATTGCCAATATGCAAAGAATGCGCAACCATCTCCCTTGCCACGAAACAACTCTAGGCCCCAGCCAGTCTCAGTAATACAGGTGACGAAACAAAGTTGAGCTGAGCAGTTTAATGGAGGCGGAGGCAGGAAACGGGAATATCGAGATAATGCTTCCACTCACGGTGGTAAAATGACCATAAAATCTCCTAAATAAGGAATCTCAACCGAAATAGACGCGTAAAATGCCTAAAAGAAATGTAATGAACATCGAATACAAAATCGCCACATGCAGGCATATGTCTTATTGATTCAGATAGCGATACTTGTATGCCGGTACGTAATAAGAACACAACTGAAGATATGGAGTAAACGTTGGCTGACCATATCAAGCTATCAAGGCACGATGGTGGTGATGGTGAAGGAGGTGATGGTATGTGGTAATGGTTGTGGTGATGGTGGTGGTTGTGATGGTAATGATGATGGTGATAATGAGTGTTGAAAATGTTGCATATAATAAGTCAAAGAGAATTAATGTACACATACTGGTATTAGAGAACATCAAGGTAGCACCCACGCCTCTGGCAGGGATGCTGGTTGAAGAGCTCTCAACACAGATAGAGCGCAGGAGCAGATAGTGGCATTACAGTTGCGAGTGGCCGTCGTCGAAGCAAGAGGCAGGACGGCCCACCCATCATCCGGCGTCAGGCACGCAAGCTTGCAGATGACCGCAGCAGCGAGCAGCAGGTGGTGATTAGAGTGTCGGAGTGAGCGTATGTGGCGCCCAGGTAGGCACGCGCCTCATCGGCAGCGCTTCCTGCCCTGCGCCAGCTGCTGCCAAGAGCTAACTACCCGCCTGCCTTGCTGCGTGTTTTGGGCACTGTCCAACCTGGTCGGCAGCTGCACGCCGCTATATCACCGCCACTTCCTGCTGCCGGCCGAGCTGGCGACTTCGCCTGCCTGGCATCGGTCGCTAAGGGCCGGACCACACAGTACTTGACAATACATACAGTGACTCTCAGTGAAAGTGGTACACCCAGTACGAACTGACATTAGATTGGAAATGAATATTACCTCTAAATCAAAATTACTGGTAACCCAGTTTACTTAATGCATTGCATATCCAGCCTTTAGGGTATAAATTTTATTACAACAATGAAATATCATACGGACAGGTATACCACTGTTACTGTAAGTGACTGTAGGTGAAAAACAGCTTTTGCCGCCATCTCCAACCTCATATGCCAGTAAACGTGGCAGCACTGGCCATCAACATGCCAGAGTGCCGTTCGCCAATAAGCACCTGGCAAGCTTACAGTACTTAACCAAGCGGCAGCGCAGCCAATAAGGAATATTCCGCAGCAAGTAGTAGCCAATCAGACACAGGCCCGTTTTCAGAGCCTCACACATTCAATAAAAGAAACCGCCATGCCATTTCACTCACCATTTCTCTAACCAAAAATGTTGATATGACGAAAGTAAAGTGTGCGCATATATAACATTTGTCACGATTATTATTATTTACAGATTTTAATTTATATACATTTGGTAATTTAGTTTACGTGGAAAATCATATGTATTTTACTGCACGGCTTATCGTTCATTACATACTTTCTGTAGATCCACTATATTCATTATCTCAGCATATTGTTAACACGTACTTCTACTCTTTTAACTTAAGAAAAAAAAAAGCTGAATAAATATGTTTTGTTAAATCCCATTACACGAGTCTCGATATTTTCTCGATATTTATGTGACACTTTTTGTAAGTTTATGTGCTTTATTGTTAACTATGCTGCAGTATGGTTCATTACTTGTATGATTAAGAACACGTTCTATGCAGCGAATGTTTACTGTCCTGCTCGTACACGGCCGGCGCGCGAATGTTGTCGATTGATCTGTCTGTTCTGGACATCTCTCAAGACAGGACTGGGAGCTCGTGCACCATGATCAGGAGGGTGAAAGTTAAATGGACGGAACGCTTCCGAAGTTCGTTGGACGTAGTTCGTTTGCAGATAGCGATCCAGATGCTGTCTTGACTGCCGGAGTTTACATATTTATTGGAAAAAAGAAATAATTATAAACATGTAATTTAATTTAAAGTACTATTTTTACAAGAAGAAATTTATCGAGCTTTCTTTTTATATATTTCAAGTATTTCTAACGATGTACATATTAGGTTAAAAGGAAAAACCTAACTTCCGTGTTGCCATCTTGCCATCGTCATTCGTTCCCTGTACCACTTTCAGCATTTCGGAGAAGCTGCGTTAATTTCTGTAATGGTCATGTTCAGTGTATTTTATTGAATTTTGTTTGTGAAACTTTCGCTGGTGAGCTGCACAGTAATGTTTCTGACTTCGTCTATACTGTATTATAATTTGCGAAGTGCGTTTTATTGTAACTTAGTTGGCCTATACGACAGAAGCGAAATTTAGGTAGGAAATTTAGTTCGGCTAGCTTATGGAAACGTTGCATTATCACTGCAGTTTTTCTTTGAAAATAAACGTGCAAAATACAGAAAGGCATTTGAATAATTCCGTTACGTAATTCCCTTCACAATCCTTCAACAGGAAAATAAATTTTAAAACAATCGAAAAAAATAAAAAGAATCTAATATTGCAAAACTTTAATAACGATAACTTACACAATAATTGATTATTCTTGGAAGCTTCCTGTGGAATGTACGGAGAGAGCAGCACATTAGCGTTGGTTCTTGGGTACCAAATATTAGTCTTGACTTACAGGCCTTTCTCTTACATCGTCCTTGGCTCGGATAACCACCGGTCACTGTACACGAGACTTGGATTTTAAATTTCGAGACACGTTACGTTCACTGAACTGATTGTGACATCGGCTTCCGCTCATCGCCTTGGTATTCCCATTCACGAACTTGGATTGTGGTGGGTTATTTTGACTGCGACTAAAAGTCGAAACAAAGTTAAATCATATATCGTTACAATCAGAGTACCATTTATCGCTTACAATATCGGATTGTGGGGCAAACCAACGTTTACGCACCTACTGGTAAGAGCTGGACACTACTATACGGTCATTCTCTGGGTTAGGGAAAAAATGTACTTAATAAGGCAATCTATATTTGTAGTGATATAAGTTTCTGATTCAAAGAGAAGTATTTTTATAGTGCTTCAGTGTTTTGGAAATTCCACCTTTAGTGGTACGATTACCGGTATATTGAAGCCTGTCATTGCCACAGGAGTAGATTGTGGAATTAACTTATTAAAAGAAAGACTGCCTCTGAAGGCAAAAAAAAAAAAAACCATTATACTGTAAGTTGGTGTCATATTTATTATTCTCTTGGCATAGCAGTGAGACAAGTGACACTGAGTTTTAAATAATGCACTACTTTTTTTCAGAGAAATTGTAAAAAGTTTGCAAACATTTGCAGTCATACTGAACAAACAATTTGCACTGTTAATCACAGTCGTCACAGTTGATTTATGTGCCCTGTTGATGTTAAAACTCTTTCTTGAAAATAATTGAGACTGTCTAAACCTCTGAATTTTCCTGACACACAAAAGTTGTACGGACATCTGGGGTCAGCTGTAGAAGTAGGGTCGTAGTAGTTTCAGATAGAAAGGATGCCGCCTTTCGACTAATCGGATTATCGATTCAATACCAAATAAATTGAAAGGGTTAATAAAAAAAGTACTAATCCTTAATCCGATTCTAACCCGATCAAAGAATTCTTAATCCGACCTTAATCAGAAAAAATATTTCATAAACCGATATTTTTCTTGATTTTCTTTTATTCTTTCTTTTTGGGTTGGGGTAGAAGGAGATTTGTACAATGTTTACGGTGTGGTATGCTGGAGGCGACTGACCAGAGTGGTGGGTTGTAATGTCTTATATAAGTGTAGAGTTTAGTGCAATAGTGTGCTAAGATAATTTTTTTTCTAATTTTGAGGTGTTTGTTGGGATGTTGGTGGTAGAGAGTAGAATTCAATAAATATATTTAACACGCGAGGAAAATTCAGAGTGTTTAAACAATTTCTAAGAGTGGCGAAAGAGTAAATTTTATGTTTTTTTGGTGGATATTGCTTGTAGACGGCAGATAGGCGACTTTGAAAGATGCGATTTACGAGTGAAACATTCTGTTTTCGGAATGCAATTAAACTTTAGAGAATTTCACAGCATTCTACGTATGAATAAAGTACATGCTTCGAATCGGAAATTTCAAACGACTGCGTGAATGATAAGTGGAATTACGTGAGTCATAAATATAACACGAGTCTTGAGCTTATAAATACAATTAACACGAGAGGGAATTTTGACTACGTGAATAACATCTGATGTTGAAAAGTGCAAACTCAGTAAACAAAATCCAGCTATGAAATTACACAAGGCAAAATCTGTAAACGAATTCTACATATCAATGAATAACACAAGAGCCAAGTATAACGAACAACTACTGTCTTTAAACGAAATCCAGCTAGTTAGTATGAATAAATAACACATTAACGAAGTTTACATGTACAAATTACACATGCTTGACACGATCCAGTCTGGTGAAAGTTATCTTACGGTAAAAAAAAAAAGAACACCTGAATATGATTTAAATCAGACACAATAGGGTGCGTATATTCTGATAAGTAAAATATATAATGATAGAAAATCTAACCCCAAATTATATTAAAATAAGTCCCTTCGATGTATGAATGAGTAGCACTTACGTCGAGCTGTGAGTATATACATCTAGCGTGGTCAATAGACAACTGTGTTTAAATTACTGTAAAAACTCGTAAATGAGGGAAATGAAATTTTTTAATATTTATGAAATTCACTGCAATTGTTAACACAAAAAGCATTTTCGTAGACTGGACACAGAAATCAATTATCACAAACACAGTATATCGTTCCAAAAAGAAAAAGTTAACTCATGCAAATTTATATTTTTGTGATAAAGTACTTTTATATTAAACCCCAGGTAGCACTATAGAAATGAATGTAGGTGCGATGGTCACCGGTGCGTAGTTTTGAGCTACCCCCCAGGGTGGCCTCGTCGGCTGCCAAGTGCCTAGAGGTGTGGTGTTTAGCTGGTTCAGGGGATTTGATGAATAGCACTTCTGTCTCTAACAAGTATTCATGGGCGACTGAATATGGCACCGACTGCCTATAGAGGTGTAGATGGGGCCCTCTCCGGAGAGCATATGCAGAACCCTGAAGTCAAGAAACCTGCTTCCACCCCTTCCCCCCTTGCGAGGTCCAGGAGGTCGTTCACCCGAGTTGTCTGTGATAGTCATTTTTCGCAATTGAGTGAAGATGGCAGCGACTGGATACAGGAGTGTAGATGGCTCCCGACGTCCCTACACCCACCCTACCTCCCAACCCACCCCTTACCTGTTTGTGTGTCTTTTCCCGAGATGAACACTATCTGCCTGCCGAACTAACTCTCACCCCCTGTTGCAGCGAAGATTGGACACTTCCAAATGTGTTAACATGTCTTATTTACAGCGGAATAAAACTTCACAACTCCCGCCGATAAAAACTTATATCTCTGAAGATAAATATTACGCGAAATCTTAATCCCCAGATAAAATTCCAACAAATTATATAACTCAATCCAAGAAATTCATGTAAATTTAATTCCAGGTGTAATATTTTCATGTACTTTTGAGTTTATTTAGCAGAGTTGAGAGGAGAGGTATACCGCCAGTAAGTGCATCTTGTACTATATGGAATAGGGTCCATGGTAATAACATGCACCTACAGCCTCTCTTCACTGTTTAGATATTTGCAAAAGTATGTGAAAAGCATCTCGAATGTATGGCCCCGTACTCTGAGAAATTTTGGTTAGATAGTTGTATGACTGCGAATTTGAGAGAGAAAAAGATATATTTTTCAGGTATTTGTTACGTTTCAGAAAATTTTACTTCTAAAAATGCATGATTGTATATTTGTAAGAGTATTAACTTTGTTTGTATGTTTGATTGAATTATTGCATGTTTAGTTTTATAGTATAAAGTGTTTGGATTTTTATGTTACATGTTTAGTTTTATAGTGTAAAATGTTTGAATTTTTAAGTTTTTTTATGTTATGTTTATAGCGTAAAATATGTTTGAATTTTAGACAAGTCTTTTAAATACTTTGAGTGTAACAGAATATTACCTCTTGCTAAAACTTTCATATTAAAATTATTTTCGAAAAATTTATCAAATCCATCAAATATTTTCATGGTGTAAAACTACTTAAATGTTTTTGATGGTGTTTCACTACTTAAAAGTTTTGATGGTGTCTCCTAGGATGACATTTTTGACAGTGTAGAAGTTTGACAGTCACAGCTCTCGTTTCTGTCTTTCCCCAACAAACACAAAATTTTTAAAATTAAGAAAAATATTTTGTCTAGGATCCTACTAATAATAAAATTATTTTTTCACATATTGTGTATGTGAGTGTGTTATTAAGAGTTTTTTTTTTTCCTTTTTTCAGAACGAGATGTCACTTCAGTGTATTTATTGTGGAGTTAAAACTTTTATATCGGGGAAACTAAAAGTTTTAGTTAGACAAAAAGGGGTGAGCGTAAGCGATCCTGTAATGACATCTTGGTTGAAGTTCATTATGTATGTGATTCCGATTCGGAATCGCAAACGGAAAGACAAACAAGCTGTCGAGGCAATGTTCCTTGGCCTAAGCGGACACAAGTTAATATTTTTGGAGGATAATCTCTACTTAAGCGATTCTAGCACGGTTTCGCTTACGGAAATATTATCAAAACCAAAAGGTCAAAATGTGTCTACTTCCCCCACATCCACTCTTGAGACCAAAGTTTCGCCTGCACCCCAAACACACTCAATTATCGGCTATACGCTAAATGCCTTTCTCTACTAGCCTTTAAAAAGTCTCGCACCCATATCTTTTGTAAAAACATGTAACTATAGTAGACTGATTTTCCTAAATAAATTAAAGTTAATTTAAAAATAATCTTATTTATATAAAATAATACAGTGTTTTATGGTAGTAAGACATTTTAATTACAGGCTTGTGAATAAAGTGTGGTTATTTTTCTCTGTTTCCAGCACAATCTACGTATATTATGACATTAATTTTGCTGTTGTAGGAGAAAAACAATTAGATTTGCTTTCTGTATCATTATTGAAAAGACCGGTTTCAGACGTATTGAGTGATAAAACGAATAATTTAGTTAAATTAACATCCCTAGATATTAACTATTGCTCACGTTTGCAATTCCTAAAATTACCTATAAACTTTTAAAGGTAGTTTCATTATAAATTGGAATAGTATGGAAGGAATTATCGCTTTGCGGTGTGGCTTCTGCAGTAAAGAATTTAGAGTTTAGTCTAACTTACGACAACACGAAAGAAGTAGCTGTACGATGAAATCTTTAAAAAAAGCAGTTTCAGTGTGAATTCTGCCAGAAACAATTTACACGGAGTGATGCTTTAAAGAGTTACTATAAAATTTGCAGGAGTGATTCTATGCAAACAGGACCACCTTCTCGGTTAGCTCAACAATCTTACCCGCACTGCTCTGCAATCTGCTCCGCACTGCTCTACAATCTGCTCCACATCCTAAGGCAACACCAGAGTTAGCTCCACACTTAATATTTCCAGCTATAGCTACTGAATTACCTCCAAATATTCTATATGTTAATTAACGGATGAAAAGAAATTTGATTTCCAAGTCTCCAGCTTCATTGAAGCATTCATCATCTAGTCTCAAATACCAGATAGTGGCTAGCGTGTTTGCCAGCAGGTTAACACAAAGCACGGATAATTTTACGCGGATAGGGACACCCATATGTTTCAATACAGGCTATTCGCCACTGGTAGTAAGTAATCCAAGTTTCTTAGCGATAAGAAGACTGGCATTCAGACGCTGCTTCGTTACTCGCCTCACTTCACCCTCATCGGCTCTCAAGACCCCAGTTTCAAGAACCGCTAAAATCTCTTCACTCTCTCCGATATACAGATAAAAAAACTTTGCTACAAGGATTTAATACAATTAGAAACCCATAAATCAGATGATGTCTTACTAGAGACTATTAAATAATATATGTCTAGATATTTTTCCCCCTCGATACTGCAGTTGTCATAATATATTCTGCCTTGCCATCTAAAACACCACGACTGTCAATGACGATCATCTGCCGTCACCACACGGACCTCCTGTTCCATGTGCAATTTCACAGCTAACCATTATTGCCCACAATCATCATCGCAACTGACTACACCAACTACGAATTGTATCAACATTCAATGCTGCTGCTCCCTGTTTGCCTAACAAGATTATTATTATCTTTACCACTTCTCAAATAAGAATAAATTCACAGTGTGGGATTACACATTAATTAAAATCTATGAATACAAAGTGCTATGTGTGAGTGTGTTTTTTAGCCCAATCATTCGATATGTGTGTGTGTGTGTGTGTGGAAAATATTCTGGATGTGATGTACATAATTAATGTACATCCATAGTGATTAATTTACTTCTTAATATTTTAACCTTTTTGTGTAAAAATTTTTTATCTTGTAATCTGTCAGACAATTTTATAACAGTGGTCGAAGTGGAAATAGAAGTAGTAATAGTAGTAGTAGTAGTAAGTTTAAAATGTACATAACTTTGAGTAAATGTGGGATAGTTTAAATCATAAAACTGTCTTTATAAAATGGCTTTGAAAAATTTGCAGGGTAATTAATTTTGGAATATGATTCTTGCATATTGCAATCTCTTTAGTTAGGTGAAAATGGGCGAGAGTAAGCGATCCTGTATTGACATCTTGCTTGAAGATCTTTACGAAAGTGATTCCGATTTGGAATCACAGACGGAAAGACAAACAATCTGTCGTTAGTGTCCCTTTGCCTAAGCAGACAAAAAATGTTTGTGTAAATATTTGTTTAGTTGGTAAAACATAGTGTGATTAAAAATGTATTTTAATGTGTCTGTTTGTTTAAAAATAGTTGTAAATATTTTAGCTCTTAAGGATGAATTTTGAAAATAATATTTTATAATATAATGTTAAAAATTGATAGTGTGAGTTTTATTTATTAGTTTCAAAAATCCCCTGTGTCATTACTTTGTGTTTATTAATTAAACAAAATTAAAAAAAAATCTTGGTAAACATTAAACGACTTGGTGAGTATTAATGTTGCTTTGAATTCAAAGCCTGGTAACTGGAAAATAATAATTTTACAAGTTAATGATGTCAAGTTGTTGAGGGGAAAAAAACTAGCATTTCAATTTAAAAGTAATAAAACAAACATAGTCTGAAGAGCTGAGGAGAACTTGCAAAAATTATGGAGAGAAACTAACATAGCTGAATGAATGAAGTTTTGTAAAGGAATAAGGCAACACGTTAGTATGTTGAGAGAACTTAATTGTGCTGTTGGACAAGAACTCTAGAGAATTTAATGGAAGTTATAAAGAAAGACCTTTTCAGGGAGCAGGTAGAAAGATCTCTTAGCGACACACCACAATGTTTCTCCCGCTGCCCTAAAACTGGGAATGTTCAACCAAACTTTAAATTAAAAATATTTTTCGTTCACAGCACCCAGATTACAATTGTTGCAGAATCAACATACAGATGTCTGGTGGTGAAAAAAACACAGTCATACTTTACAGAAAATCAGAAAACATAATTGAAAAAAAAAAGTAAAATTCCACTGTTACTTATTCTTTATTGAGTTAATTACATAGCAGGAAAGTAAACTTTCGATGATAGATAGTGTTTGTTAAAATGAAAATTGAAACAGAGAATAATAAAGTTGAACAATATTGTATGATATATTTTCCTGAGCGATAGTGTAGCCGAAAATCTTAGGTTGGTAGTGCTGAAAGTTTTCTCAGTGGTAATGCTGTACAACAGTGAAACGGGAAATTTAAGTTTCTATTTTCCAGGCAGTTTTCACCTCGATTCCTTATCAAGTTCAAGAAATGTGTTACAATCTAATTTTACTATATATCTGTTCAATTTTCTTCATTCGTATAATAAGCATATTTACATTAAACACATACGGATATTTTCCTGAATGTGTCCGAACATGTTTCCAATTAGGTTAAAATTCTATTTTATAAGATATTTCCATCGAGTTTTTTGGTAAAGCTTAGTGTGCGAGGGGAAGTAAAAACATGTTTCGTAAATATTTGTTCATTTTTATACAAGTCTTGTATAATTCTTTAATTTCTATATGTTCTCCTTGATAATGTAGTTTGCAAAATGAATATTAATATTTATCAAGTACGAGACAAAATATTTTTGTTCGAGAGCTTTTAAACAGCTAGCAAGACATTTCGACCTTGATAGTTTCGACAGTTGACAAAATCGTTGACATGAAATGCCCTCCTCTCCAGGGACAGAGATGTCCTTGGTCGCTTCCTTCGTGAAAAGCTAGGCACCTTTCTTGTCGCCAGGGTATAATAAAACCAAAATGTGTTCTGTGGGGGGATTTGTTGGACTGAGACTGCCAACCTTTGAAATCTCAATTTCTGTAGTTAACTGTATTTAAATTTAACCTTGACTGAGCGGTTACACTGCTAATACCACAGATCTCTAAACATAACTGTATTTGAGATATTGGCACACACTATGATTCTAAAGATTTCGAAATGAGTATAAATTACAGAGTTAATAACGTTTAATCGGAAATATTCCACGCAATTCATTTAAGTTTAAACATCTATACAGTTGAACGTATCTATATTTTATTAATTACGTGATATGTTCATTAGTGCATAAAAGAATGTTATAGTGATACATAATATAACATACCAACTTAACATAACATATCGTAATGTATATTATGTATTGTATATTACATTTTAACACTTAGAAGGGAAACTAGATTACATTTGTACCTAACTCGACACTTGAACCCAGAATCTATGTATTACAATCATAGGTACCAAACACTGACAGTCAGACATGACCTAACCCAGACTCGAACCCAGTTTATATCAACCAAGCCTTATCAGGTATGGTATATTATATTGTTAGTTATAGAAAAGCAGTTAGAGTGCTTGCTTCCAGAACTTTTCCTCTGACTTTTTCAGCATAACAGTACTTCTTGTTAGTAAGAACATAGATTGTTTTTGATAGAACTAAATAGGCTTTTAATTTGTTGCAACATACTTTAATAGAAAATGCAAGAATCTCTCTCTGTTATGACATTTTAATTACTTTCCTCTATCTATCTATCTATCTCTATCTCTCTATCTCTCTACCGGAAAATATTTTTCTTGCCAAAACAAGTCTACTTTAGTAAGGACTAGGTTAAATAAATGTAAAAATTCATGTTAAAACATTTAATTTATTTCCAAAATTAGGAAACTAAAGGCTGTTACAAACGTACGAAATATTAGACAATTGTTTCAAAATATATAGAAATATAGGTTGATCCAAAAATTTATGTACAACATTTAACACAACCAAGTACAGGAGGTTACAAAAATCATAGAACCAGTAGTATAGGACAACTTCACAAACATAGATACCAAACATTTTAATACTGGTTATATGTTATAGGCTTTGTTAGTTTCTTATTCCTCAAATCATTCCTCGAAACATACTTTATTCCTCGAATAATGTTTTAGTACTCAAATAAGGTTTTTTATTCCTCAAATCGACTGTTTATTCACAATAATTATATACTCAAATCAACGACTTATTATTTGAGAAGACATAATTTTCAAATTGAAACATATTCTATCATGCAATGTTTACTTGAAATAATATCTTTTATAGTCAAATAATAGGTTACCAAAAATGTATATCATACTTTCGGTGTATTGCAGATATTACTTCATTCAATGTAACCCCATTCCTTAAGTGTTTTTTAAATTGCAATAAATATATAAGCTTATTAACAAGTTCATTAAGGTCTTCAGGAAATATTTAACGAGTATTGTTGACACCTTCCGCCTTCTTCACAGCATTTGTTGAAGGAATGTCTTGAACAGTATCACTGACATCCTCACTACTGTCTTCACCTGATGTTTCATCATAAATATCGACTTTACTTTGCTTAAAAAGACTACGTGTAGCGTCACCCACACTGGTCATAGCAGCTGGTTGCAGTAGGTTATGTCGAAAATCGTTACGTTCACATGTTATTGTATATTTCATACAATGCGATTCTATGTAATTTCTTGTAATTACATGATTTCCTACTCCTTCTGTGATATTATGTAGTGTAGAAGTTACAATTACTTTCTCAGGAGGAATCTTGACATGATGACTTAAGTTATCTGTTCGTGCGAACTGACAAAAACAGTATTCACAGTTAAGAATCGTACGAAATTAATTATTCAAACATTCCCTCCTCTCATGTCTGTGAACATTGTAGGCGAAAGTGTAAATTTTCCCACAGTATTTGCAGTGTAGTTTATTCGGTGATGTCTCCATTCTCATCAATGTAGATTTAATGAAAAATCTTTGGTGTGACGAGAGAGTTTACTTCCAAATAGATGTTCACCTCACTATGTCAGAATAACAACTAACATGTTTCTGTATAAATATACTGTTTTAAACAGTATCGGGTTTCATTCATGACGATAAAATGTAATCCGTTCTAATATTTGTATGTCAATTGCAATGGCACATGTACTAATTCACCATATGATTAAATCTATGTATGTTAGACGGAATAAGTCTTTACTTGGTATTCGATTAAAATGAGTAAATAATAATTTAATTTCAGGAATGTTCAAGGGAGAAATGGGCTTAGAAGTATTTTGTAGGGAATTTTTTAAGACTTTGTTTAATAAACGATTGTGTTAGTAGGAGGCTACTCTGTTGAATAAACCATTTTGAGCTGTGATTGTCCTAACGGTCTCTGTTTTTTTTTAAATGTGTGTATGTAATACGAATTCAGTTTTTCCCACTAACTTTTGTCTGATAATTCGTTACGCAGAGTCCTAAGTTGTAGGGAATAACGATATTTGTCTTGGATATCTCTTTGTGATGTAAACAATTTGTTGGTAGTCGGAATGTATTATAATAAAAGATGGGTTATACGATTACAAAATGGCCACCATTTTCCTTTTCATTTTGCTTAAATGTATTGAAACATCGTGGAAATTGATATATTCAAACTCCGATATAAGTCCTTTCAACCTTCATTTGTGCTATTTCTTTAATATTACGTTCAAATGTGTTTTCTAGGGAATTCGTTTTGTAAATAAGTTCGAGTATATACACATTTTATGGTAGATAGTGTATCTAAAAAAAACGATTGGGAAGCTTTTAAATAGAAACTTTGGTTATAAGTATATTTTAGTTTTCTAGACAAGTCTACTCATCAAATACATATTTTTCTCTGCTATAGACATATATTTAAAAACAGATTGAAAGTTTGAATATGTATGCATGTGTCGTGTCTTCCATCGCAATAGTTAAAACTTGAATAAAAATAGGTGTATGAAAGCTGGTTTTCTTTCAATGTTCAAAAAAAATATTAGCGAGTGGAAATATCTCTTGTACGAAAATATACTTAGTTTCTTGGAAATACTTTAATAATTTTGCCGGAAACAGGATGAAGTTTATTGGATTAACTTTAATTTCTTCGAATGAGTTATAAAATTTGTTGGAATTTTATCTGCGGATTAAGATTTCGTGTAATATTTATCTTCAGAGATATAAATTTTGATCGACAGGAGTTGTGAAATTTTATTCTGCTGTAAATAATACAGGTTAACACATTCGGACGTGTCCAAACTTCCCTGTATGAGGGGAGGGAGTTAGTTCGGCAAGCAGACAGTGTTCATCTCGGGAAAAGACACGCACTCTGGGGAGGGGTTGCGGTGGGAGGTGGGGTGGGGTGTAGGGACCCCTGTATCCAGTCGCCAAATCTCGACTCAGTTGCGAAAAATAACAATCGCAGACAGCTCGGGTGAACGACTTCCAGGACCTCGCAGACACGGCTTGTCGAGGAGGGGGGGGGGGGTGAAGGGTGGTTGGCAAACAGACGTGCTACTTGTCAGCTCCTCTGAACCAGCTGAACACCGCACCTCTAGACATTGGCGGCCGACGAGGCCACCCTGGGGGGTAGCTCAAACTACGCACCGGTGACCATCGCACCTACATTCATCTCTATAGTGCTACCTGCGATTTAATATAAAAGTACTTTATCACGAAAATATAAATTTGCATGAGTTAACTTTTTCTTTTTGGAACGATATACTGTGTTTGTGAAAAGTAATTGATTTCTGTGTCCAGTCTACGAAAATGCTTTTTGTGTTAACAATTGCAGTGAATTTCATAAATATTAAAAAATTTCATTTCCCTCATTTACGAGTTTTTACAGTAATTTAAACACAGTTGTCTATTGACCACACTAGATGTATACACTCACAGCTCGACGTAAGTGCTACTCATTCATACACCGAAGGGACTTATTTTAATATAATTTGGGGTTAGATTTTCTATCATTATATATTTTACTTATCAGAATATACGCACCCTATTGTGTCTGATTTAAATCATATTCAGAAGTTCTTTTTTTTTACCGTAAGATAACTTTCACCAGACTGGATCGTGTAATGCATGTGTAATTTGTACATGTAAACTTCGTTAATGTGTTATTTATTCATACTAACTAGCTGGATTTCGTTTAAAGACAGTAGTTGTTCGTTATACTTGTCTCTCGTGTTATTCATTGATATGTAGAATTCGTTTACAGATTTTGCCTTGTGTAATTTCATAGCTGGATTTTGTTTACTGAGTTTGCACTTTTCAACATTAGATGTTATTCACGTAGTCAAAATTCCCTCTCGTGTTAATTGTATTTATAAGCTCAAGACTCGTGTTATATTTATGACTCATGTAATTCCACTTATCATTCACGCAGTCGTTTGAAATTTCCGATTCGAAGCATGTACTTTATTCATACGTAGAATGCTGTGAAATTCTCTAAAGTTTAATTGCATTCCGAAAACAGAATGTTTCACTCGTAAATCGCATCTTTCAAAGTCGCCTATCTGCCGTCTACAAGCAATATCCACCAAAAAAACATAAAATTTACTCTTTCGCCACTCTTAGAAATTGTTTAAACACTCTGAATTTTCCTCGCGTGTTAAATATATTTATTGAATTCTACTATCTATCACCAACATCCCAACAAACACCTCAAAATTAGACAAATTAGAAAAAAAAATAGCCTTATCACACTCTTGCACTAAACTCTACACCTATATAAGACATTACAACCCACCACTCTGGTCAGTCGCGTTTAAACACCACACCGTCAACATTGTACAAATCTCCTACCCCGACTCAAGAAGAAAGAAAGAAAGAGAATCAAGAAAAATAATCAACCCTTTCAATACATTTAACCCTTTCCATTTTGATCATATTAAGATCGGATTAAGAAATTTCTAAACGGATTAAGAATTTTTTGTTCGGATTAAAGTCTGATTAAGGATCTATCTTTTTATTAACCATTTAAATTAATTTTATATCGAATCGATAATCCGATTAATCAAAAGGCGGCATCCTTTGCATCTGTAACCCCTACGCCTCTGCTACTAGCTGTGTGCGACAGGCTTCCCAGGTGTTTAAAATATCAATGCCTGAACGATGATGTTAATAAAATAGCCCCTAAAGCTAAAAGTTAATCGTGTAGGACATAAAGAGCACACTTGACAGCACGGGTGGTTTGAAAGCACCGCCATACCAAAGAAAATGGCCTACTTCAGGCGAATGCACGCCAATATATTCGTACAAGTTTCGCAACGCAAAAATAACGTGCCCAAATTACACTAGGACCAATTTTAACAGGGGAGTAGTTACAGTAACTACGCTGCCATTCAGTTGTTCTCGTAGGCAAATTAGAGTCAGCGTACACTCTTAACCAGCTCAATTGCAACACACTTCAATTACCGACACAGTGGTTTTCTAACGCATCAGCACGCAAAGTGACTTCAATAAGTGGTTCACTGAATCATAAACATAGATAATGATGTCTGTAGCTGAGGATAATACGCTATTTTGTACTATAGGTGGCAATGAACTAATTTTGAAGACATTGTTTTGGTAAATACATAATTTTCCTACTATATGGAGTAAATGAACTGAAATGATACATAGATTTATTACGAAGAATGAATATATACAAAATCAATAGATGTCAGAGTATTAGTATGTGCAAAGTCTTCAGAGAAAAACATTCCTATAGGCTGTTCACGATAAAGTGAGCACTTTTTATGGCCCTAACAACAGGCATTAACCGCTAATAAATGTATCTTATTGCAGCTTCAGGCATTAAATTTTGATGGTGGTGAAATGTATACACTGTGTTTATTGGACACATTGCAATTTTTATATTAAAAAGCAGCAGGAAGATGAAAATTGGACGAATGGAAAAATTTATAAGCGCCTTAAAAAGTGCTCACTTTACCGTGAACATCCTATAAGCAAAGTTAGAGAATTTTACTAAACCGAATTTACACAACTGACAGTCCTAAAACTGGCTATACACATAAGGGAGGTAACCAGAGGAAGGCAAGGATTCATTCAAAAATCCATATCCGGAAATGTAGGCTTTCGTCGTCAGAATACGCCTGAAATGCGCCGCGCAGCAACTGGCAACATGCAACCAGAGACATATCGACCACAGCTCTTGCGGCGGTACAGAAGCAATGCAGGTCTTGCTAGCGTGGTTCTGCTGCGAGAAGACAAGACTGCAGACGAGCTACAGTAGTCTGGAACAAACCACGGATATTTCAAATATTTCTTTCCGTGCAGCGTGGAATGCCTTTGCGTCCTTGTAATGAATCGCACCATATGAACTGAAGCGTCAGACATTACTAACGTACGAAACATATCGAGATGAATGTCGCGCTAAGTTACGCCAACTATCAGCCATAATTATCATGTTGCGAGAAAATTTTTCTCACTCCAATAGAAAAATTATCGTATTCAGGCTTACAAAAATTTCCGAAAAATAGATGTGTGGTACTGCGAAATTCACAGTCGCCGCCATCGTCCGGTTTCCATGCGTTTTATTTTACTTATAACTAAAAAAATTATGAATCTACCTTACAGCTAATCAAAGGTTGTTCACGGTAAACTGGGCACTTTAGAATGTCCTGCTTAAGAGCTACTTTTATGCACATTGGGTATTCTTCCACCGTATCTACAATTAACATTGTCATTTTTTTTTTTTCCCCCAAATTAGCTTATTGTTACACTTATATGGATTAACAAAACAGAAAGCAAAATAAATAATTTCAGTATTCACAAATATTTACCTAGAATGTTTAATACAAAGTTAAAAAATTGATCTACTTTCCCTGTAATGTTACCAACTTTACTGGACGCATGTCAGTTAAAATATATGCAGATAGGAGCAGTGACTTTTCCAAACGTTGATTTCAAAGGTACTCCGTTAGTCGTGAACAGCCTATAGGGAGAGAAATACACAAACAGAAAAATTATAACTGCAACTTATTCTTGAAAAAGAAGGAATTTCTTAGAAAATTTTAATTTTCATCCAGGACATGAGACGAATTTTCAGAAGCAATAACAACTAGGTCGGGAGTAGGCGCAGTAAGTGCTGAGTAAAACCGCAGTCTCTCGGTAAGTCACAGGGTATCTCTACGCCCGCGAGTGCCTCTTCCCACAGAGCGGGCAGGAGCCACAAACCCCGGCCTGTCCCAGCCGCGCTCCGCACACCCATTACAATTCCCCCGCCAGTCCTTCCTTCCAGAATCCGCCGCTCCCACCGCACCCATCCCTTGCGGTGATCGGACGTGCCCTAAACCCTTCATTACCTCTCCCTCCCCTCCACTCCTCTTCTCTTCTCTCCCGTGTAGCACACCCTGCGCAACAAGCTGCATTCTACTCAAATGCCTACGACTCAACTGCCTCCTCAACCCATTCACATCCAGTCCGTTTACGGCAACTACCAACTTTTATGAAACACTACTAAAGTTCTACTTTCATTATACTCCTCCGCCTCATGCAAACAAAGCTTAACCGAGTCTTTGCTAATTCTACTCAGGTTACGAACAAAACGTGTTTTCTTAAGGGAGTTCGGCAAAGGGAAAATTTCCGCCACTAGGTGCGCTGCTGTTCCAAAAGTTAACTTTTAATTAACTTTTTTAGTTACGGAGTTATTTTATGTTTGATTTATAATTATTGTAGATATCCTGTTTTTTTTTAAGTTGAAAGTATGGAAAATTTGGTACACATACGACACTAGCGCTTACCCAGTGGCGAAAATTTTCCCTTTGCCGAACTTTTAAAACTGATCTTCCTAACCTGTAGTAGAAGTAACCTTGACCGAGTCTAGAAAACTACACGAAGAGCGACAATGCACCGCATTCGTGCGCACCTTGTGTAATAATATTTTGCATAACAACTATTTCTTACTATAGTTGGAAGAAACAAAAGACCTTCTCTGTTTTTCTTCTGCGCAATGGCGGCCTTTCCCTACCTCGGCACGGCTGGAGGGGTGGAAAACCGCTTCTCGGCATTCGAGTCAGTATTACACGAGCAAATACGGAACTCTGGAATTTTATTTCATTACGAGTTCATCATCAGATGTTGAGACATGTTAGTTTTTTCAAACATAGCCAGCATATCTAAAATGGTTTTTCCTATACCTATAGTAGCAATAGAAAACTGAACAAGTGAAGGTATACATTAGTGTCTTGATTCGCTGTTTGTGCCACAAATCGGTATATAAACGTCTTTCAGATGAGCATAAAGATGTACAAGCACCTGTAATTTTATGTAACAAACCAATAATTTGTTCGAGACCAGTCTATGGGAAGCTAACAAAAACGAAAGCAGAAGTGTCGAGATTGTACTCTATGGCTTATGAACCTACTAAAATAGCAAAACCGCGGAGTTGAATAAAATTTTGTAAATAATCAGATTCTCGCCGCTCGTCGTAATTCTGCCACAACAAATAATAGACAAATATGAAGATACACTGTAAAACTTGGAACGTTTTCCTCGCCATGCAAGACTTGTGTATTTTCCTCTACACAGCACCGCATGTAAAATCGTCATCAATTAATTTCTTGTGCCGTTTTCTTATATTTAGGTATTGAAAAAAGTCAGATTGGTGTTCCTGTTTATCCTCTGCCAAATTCGTTTGACTATTGATTCTGAAATTCCTTTGGTGGCACTTGTTGCTTCAGTGACTTACGTCAATTTAAACTACTTTTTTTGTTGTTGTTCACTGAATTGCGCTGCAGCATTACATACGATCTCCCGTGGTTGTCGCTGCAATAAGGGCGTAGAAAGCTTATTTATATAGCAAGTGTTCGTCTTTGAAAGATGTTTATTTTTACCACAGCAACTCTGTTTCTAAGCCCACGGCCATTAAACAGAAAAGGCCTTGCTGGCCGAGCTTCCATTTCAAGTGTATTAAATTTGTTAGGACACAATATAATGTTATTGATTACGAAATAATAACATTAGACCACTGTTTATTTCCACAAAATCTATAGTTGATAACTGGGGTAGGTTAAACGTTATCGCCTCTACGCGTATGCCCCTTAACTAGTACGCAGTGAGTTCGTCGTGATTGAAAAATTTCAAGAATTTAAGCGGTGACCCTGTAATTTTATTGGACGCACCTCTGTAGCAAAGTCCAATGCATTCCTCTGCCGTAGCTTCCCATGTATCCGATTCGCATACTATAAGATACAGCAGTCTGAATAAGCAGTTTGTTAGCAATTTTGGATTGAACTAAAAATAATGTTTTCAATGTGGCTGATGTCGTGAATGTATTATTACGTCACCGTTTGAAATGTGCTTTCTTCCCATACGTAAACCTATTGGGGGCACGTTTAATAGTTCCGTCAAAATACACATTTTCGAAATACGCTACAACGGATTTCAAGCAGCAGGTCTATGGCCGCCTTAAATATGCATTTTTATTGAGTTACAATTTTTAAAGATGTTTTAGAAATGTCTTAGTCCAAAATCATGTACGCTAGTTAGCCACTTTTAATCACATTATTATTTCTAAGTGAAGCTAGAGATTTAACGAAATATTATATTGATCTTGCCAAATAAAATTTATAGGGCATTACTCTCAATTAAAAATAATAAACATATGTGTTGTATGGTCGTACAGCTACCATTTTTTGTTGTGATCGTGTTGATATACAAGAAATGTGTTTAACTTTCCATGGCAGTATAGGGTATACTCATACCCTACAGTGTCTTGTGATGCTTGCCACACACCGAATGCATACCTTACACCATGTCCGATAGTGAAGTAACAGAATAACGTGAACGGCAACAGTTATTTTTAGGAGATAGTCGAAAGGTTACAGTAAGTAATGACTTTCGGTATAAATATGATGCGGGCGTTCAAGGGACTCGTCGCAATCCCAGTTAAGGATCCTGATAACCGCAGGGGGTTCGGAACTGCACGTCCCTGCAGTGGTGTAAGGAACTTTATACGTCAGGTAGATGGCATGGAGGTAAGTCGTGCCATGTAACTCGGGCCGCCCGACAACCGTGCCGGACCGATCCCGCAGTGCCACGAGCTATTTACTGACTAATCCCCTCCACTATCTGGAGTACTGTCACGTGGCTGCCTGCTAACTCTGGAGACTGCGCAAGTTATTTTGTTCCTTGACCCACAATAAGCATTACCAAAGCATCTATTTTCTCTCTGATTTATTCATAGTGATTAAAAATGATATATTATAATTTATAAATAATATCTAAGTAGAAATTTAATTTAACCAAAAACAAGGTACTTTTGTGTAAACACAAGTACAAAACGCTTGTGAGAGAGAACATATTTTGGAAACAACCAAACATTTCATACGTAGGGTGATTTTTCAAAGGTCTAATACAAAAAGTGCGAAATAAAACGGCTAACAGAAGACTGTATACACAACGTTCACATGACTCAGGAAGGTATTTTCTTGGCCTGTAATGTACACATTTCAAAACTCAACGTACAATGATTTTCCCCGTGAGTCACCGATTCGTGGACTGTGCTACTGCCCTATCCTACGAACAGGGCGTACTACTGCAGACCCACACAAATCCCTTCATGGGTTGTGATAACGCCAAGAGCTGTGTATAGCACACACACACAAAATCGTCTTACTTGCAACAGTTGAAACACTAAATTAACGTCGGTCTGGAAAGATTAAACGAGACACAGGCTTACATAAATCTCTCACTTGTTCGTTTAAATCGTACAGGAAGGAAAATGATTTTATTGCATAGTTTCAATACATAAAAATTAGGCATGGAGAGAGTACTGGAATATCAAATTCATCCAATATTTTTCTCCTTCAACTGTTGCTTTAAATTTACTTTTAAACATTATCTGGGTAGTTACAAAACCTTGTGTGTTTTACTGGGTTGCTACTACCACATCTAAAGTCATCCTTTCTGTACAATCCGCCATTTATTCACGAATAAAATTGCTTCGCACACATATCACACTATTCACTTCGTGCAGTACAATGAATCACGTGGTCTTTTACAGATACAAATTTTTAGTAACAAATTTTAAGTACAGGTAATGAATCGTAATTGTTTGAATTCGATATGGCTTTCCTTGATAGGTTCTGACTGAGGGACCTTCTTGATTAGAAAACTGGCTCGCGCTAAACCCGCTTTAGTTTAGGTGATTTCTCACAAGCTAAGCAAGATTTCACTAAAGAAATTCTTGGCGCAAATTTAAAATCTGATAGTATATTATTTGGAAATTTTAAATGTTAACATTTCGCGTGGTGAGAATTTACGCACAGCCCTTTACTGCATTTCCTTACCTTCCCATAATTGTTAACTGCTAGTCTTGGCAGCATACACAGGGGCGATTTTCCAACTACTTTAAATACAGGCAATGCTATTGTGATTATTAGGGAGTGATACACATCTCTTACAGCACATAATACACGGCAAGTGCTGCTAGGACTGGCTCAGCGGATATCAGACGCAGTCTTCCCAATGAAACACACGCTGGTGGAAGCAGTATCACGTCGACAATTTGTGGCACGTACAGGTTCAATTCCCGTAACTTCATTGTGCTAAACTTTAAGTATGACCGCCAGTTGAGAGACTGCAGAGTCTTTATTGTTGAAGGTCTTTACGGCCATCCCTTGAATTACACAGCGACGAATAGCGTTTATTTACATGTATGTAGTACGTTTCGGAGTTATAAAAACGAAGGATTGCATATTGATAATCTGATCATCAAACTACGGTAAGTTCTGTAGCGTTGTTAATTCAGAAGAACATGTTACCGTGTATAAACTTAACAATGTTGTCTCAACTCTTGTATCTGTCTGAACATCGTGCCTTGGTCTTGTATATACTCAAATATCTTTAGGTGATTCCTACATGTGCATTGTTAAGTCTATCACCTACCAAGGCCGCTAAACGGTGAGCAGAGTTTCAGTAAACAGTTCTTATTTATTAAAAGTACTTATATTTTTGTATTATATTTGCACAGCATTTAGGAAACGTTTTTCTTCCCAAAACAAGTTTCCGTGTTGTATGTTCATCACCGATGAAGATATCAAGATGATTTTCCCACGAAAAGATTGTATGCAAGTTGTGTTTTGCACGTACAGGCGATGCAGTCAGATGCGCGTTTCCATGCCTCGAACACACACAACACGTCTTAGTCAGCGGCATCCTCACGGCGGAGTTCAAGTTGAACATCACTCAAGATACAAGCGTCATCCGGTAGCATTGTGTACAGCGAGAGAGAGAACTGAACACCCGTCACGTTAAAGCTCGGCGTCATCAACTACCTCATATAGGCTACTTTAATTTCCTTCTGATTTAATTTTTGCGAGATAAAATTTAAAAAAATTCTAGTGTAGATATTTGCGTATTTGCCTTACTCTCCAGTACAGACATAAAATCCGAACAATCAACTTAAATGTTGTCACGACTAGGAAAATATAAACTTTAAAATATCACCACTCTCTCGCCTATTTTACAACTTACAATTAACGCGTAGCAAACTGGAGCAAAAAATATTAACTCGTAAAATGCAAATTTTCTGCAGTCGCACATTCTCGGTAATTGGTGTGAAAATTACACGAAAACCAATTTCTGCATGAAAGGCGAATTCGAGCTATGAGTGTCCTATTTCTTTGATATAGGCCATTCGTGGTAAAGTGGGCACTTTTGAAAACCCTCTCATTTAGAATAATAGTCAATAAGTATATTATATTTTAACCTTAGAAGTTAACTTCCGAGTGTAGTGGAATATGCACAACGTGTTTATTACGTACAGGACAGTATTTGTTTAAAAATGAGGCTAAAACATAAATAATGGCTGAAAGAAAAAAGCAACTGAGGCCTCAAAAGTGGTCATACCGTGAACAGCCTATAACCGTGAGCGCTAAAGCATCGAATTCCGCATGGCGATGATTAAAAAATCCACTCAGAGTACGACCCAGAGTTTCCAAACCCAGCAATCATATTCGAGTTCCGTAAGGGGCCGCGGTTGCGCAGCGTATAGAGCACTCGCCTAAACGTCACGGCGAACCAGGCTCAATTCCCAGCGGGGATACTCCCAGCACGTGGAGGTCGTTCCGGTTGGTGTAGCTATTCTGTGGGCTTTCTCGGGGATCTGCCATTTCCCCCGCTCTTACATTCCGGCGCGGCGCCGCTATATACTCACCTCCCTCCACCACTCCACTAACCAAGTTCTGTATCCTTTCAGCGAGTGCATGGACATTCGTGCGACGTAAATCCCAGTGGAGCGGGATACCCGAGGCGCCTCTTGCAGTAGCAGCCTTGGCCGTCACGAGCCGCGATATAAACATCCCGCTGGCACGAACAAGCCTCGTGTCGGGAGGGGGCTTTATGAGAAAGCTGAGCAAGCGCCTTGCAAGCTCCACACAGGGCGGTTCGTGACAACATGACTCTTCATTTGTGAAAGTCGAGCGACGAGAAGTCGCGTGCTGGTTCTCGAACTTACAACCTCGCACGCAATCAGCTGCAGCTACTATCACGATGAACGATCGAGTACAATGAACAACGGCACCACTCAAATGTTTTACGTGCAATCTTTGTTTGTGCGAATATAGGCTGTTCACGGTAAAGTGAGCACTTGAGACCCTAATTATTTTTTCCTATCGGCCAATTTGTATCATTCCGCTACTGTTCAAAATAAATTAATAAACACAGTGTATAGGCCTATATTTCACCGGACTCGAAAGTTAACGTCTAAGGCTGTAACAGCATATATTTATTAACTATTATTCCAAATGAGAAGGTTTCATAAAGTGTTCACTTTACCGTGAATAGCCTATACGCGTATATCAGTAAATAAATGTTCTGGGAATAAGATATTTTTTTCACCAGAAAATGTAAAAATCAATAATGAAATGCTGTATAGTTATGACTATCATATTAAGTGTAACCAAAGAAATGATCATTTAAAAAAATTGCATATTTACGGATTTCCTGCGCAGTTTCCTCCAGAAATAGGAGAAAAGTACAACTATAAGAACGTAGATAGATCTGCGGGCTTTCATCGCGTGTAGTGGAGTCCTACTGTGCCAGATCTACTTTGCACAGTACAGCGCAACGACAGAAACATAGCACGCCATTTCAGCGTCTTTCTCTTAGGAGCGCTGAGGCGCTACGCACGCGTGTTAGTTTCGCCCTTATCGCTCCTTCGCTTCTAGCCTTCGAACGCGTAAAACAGCTTCTGATACATAGGAGCAACCTTATGGCCCTTGTTGCGTTGTGGCAATTACCACAGTTCGGAAGCTCTAATCATGTTACATGCATTTGAATGACTTGAGTATACAAATGTCTCATACAATCCAGGCGGTTTGAAGAAATTACACTTTCAATTCTATACACTTTCGAGTCTGTAGAGGTCAAAATATCGAATATTCTGTGCACCATAATTCCAACTAATAAATTTAAAAATTATAAAATACTAATTATGAAAATTGAAACGTACGAATAAATGTAATGTGCATCATTAGCGTCATTGCCGAAAAAAAATGTTGCATGCGCTCATGGCCTTAACTTGCTAAGGCTACAAGCATGTACGTACAAACCCCCACCCCCGCCCCTCAAACACACACACACATTCAAACAAGTGAGATTACAGTATTATAAAATTGTAATACGAAAACTAACCAAACCCTCTCATCACTATCGCTGTTGTAAATCGCTTGTGCGCCTTCAATATGCTTGTTCTGTGCAATTTCTTCACCCTGAGCAAGGCAATTGAAATCATACCGAAAGAGAATTGGTTATTCTTCCGCTCTTGATAATTTCACAGGCGTGCGAAATTTCGGGAAGCCATCAGTTACTCCATTTGTACAATCTGCGAAATCAGAAACTACACTAAAAAAAAACTGCCTAGTATTTCTAAACGTTACAATGTAATTAGATTTGCGTGTGTGTATTTCACCGACTTTGTCCAATTTGAAAAGTCACGCCACTTGAGAGCTGCAATCAGCCATCTGAACACTTATACAAGGAGTTATTAAAATTGGCACAGACTCGCTCTGAAACACGCTTCCTCATTTGCATTTGTTAGCGAATTTTCCTTCGCGAAATTAAGTTACTTAGATGTCTCCCGTGATCGAACACAGACAAACCGTTCATCTTCGTCCACCATCAACTGAGGACCAAAAACAAGCTGTTCATTACAAATTATTGTATAGAGTATGCAACCAAGTAACGCAGACAACCAGTGGCTACAGGTACATCACGAAAAATTTTGTTTAAAACAATAAATTATGACTGTATAGTGGCGAAGTGTTCATGAAAGCTAAGGAGGCAGCCCTTCCCTTGAAAAACTGAGCTATATATTATTATTTAATTTTAATTGCGTGTAAAAACAAAAATTCTCGTGTACTTATACAAACTAATTTTATTAATAGAGGACTGAACGCAAACTACAAAACAGTCAACATAACTTTTATTGACGAACATAAACGGCGGCCTCCAACAGACTGGGGCTTCATTCTACGGACAACTCAATTAACTTCAGTGAACTACACGCCACATACTGTTTTACTGTAGTTAAACGCACTTTCCCGTTTTAACCGCGCAAAAGACAACATTTAGACAGTATATTTATTCCTTGATAGGCAATAGAGTAAGTATTAATGTCGTATCTTAGAAAAGGAACTTAGAATTGTCTTGCTCTCCATTCCCGTGCGACGCAAGCCTGCGTAGTGTTCTGGATTGCAGAATGTATTCGGCTACGAAAACAGTCTCCACGTGAGAGCCGTCAGCTCCGGTGCTGTTTCACTTCCTGGATGTTCAAGTAACAATGTCGCAGCAATCCCGGAGTCTTCTTGTGTGAGCAACTGTGCGTGTATAATAGAAAAACTTAACATATTCATTTCAGTGTTCTTTGCTTTGAAGAAAAAATAAAATAATTGTTAGTTGCAGGTTTATTCCTCCCCTCGAATTCACAACCAAAACAACTTAAAGCCTTTACACGACATACACATTTGTGCAGATATCGCTTGGTTGTGTGGCCGCAAGAAATGTATGAAACTGTTTTGCTGGCCGTAAAGTTTGGCAAAAACACTTATTGAATTCACAGTTAACAGTAAATATTTGCTCGTCACTGAGAAACATAATGAGAAAATAAGGGAAAAGCAGGAGCATCGCGAGTCATTTCATAAGAGCGACATGTTTTTTTTTTTTTTTTTGCCAAACAACAAAGATAGTTTTCTTCGATGAACTAGCCGATTATGACACCGAGCTAAAAATTCAACTTCACAACTCGTACAGTCTTCACAGACTAGTCCACTGACATTGGAATGAAATTATACGCTATTTTCATTATCTGAGTTAATAAGTGAAATTAAAGAAGATATATCACAAGCCACTTTTGATTCACTCATAATAGAAGAGACAACAGACATAACAGTTAAATCACGGTTGTCTGTACTAATGCGCTACGTCTCAAGTGATACAAATTTCGACGAAAGGTTTTTGAAATTTATTGGCGTAAGTGGTGATCGAACGGCAAATAGTTTTTATCAACACATTGACTGCTTAAGAAGGAAATAGTGAAGACCTACGACGGAGCTGCGGTGATGTTTGGAGAACATGGTGGATTGCATTTTCATCGTTACGCTCACAAGTTCAATTTGAATTTTTCTCAGCCTGTGCGCAACTGCGAGCATCGCAAAACGTGTTTGTATAGACTCTTCCTCAGACAAGGAAACGAAAGTTATGTACGGGAGAGAGTGTCCTGAAATAACTGACATTAACTTTACATGTATGGCACATATTTTCTGGAATTTCAAAACTGTAACTTTTCAGCCTATTGGAGAGCAAACAATTTTGACAATACGCCTATAATTTACGATCAGAAGCTTCCGGTTTGGTTGTCCAGGTTTAAGAAGCGAGTTGCACGTTCTGTTCACAAAAAAAGTGACATGCACAAAATAGTGTAAGTCAACTTTACGAATAATTAAAAATATCAGTACCAAGTGACGCATTTCCAGTTAAATATATAATTATAGCGCTCATTATGTCAGCTCCAGCTACGAGAACGAATAAAGTCTTTATTGCGGAACAATCAGTAGCAGAACAAATTGTCAACTCTTGCCCTTCTCAACGTAGAAAAAAGATCTACTGCAGAAACTGTGTTGCAGATAACGTTTCAACGATTATAATTACATTTTTAGCCCTACTCCCCCCCCCCCCCCCCCAACACAGCAGAACCGAGCTGCCATACAAAAATTAAGTTAACTGTTGCTTCATGCACAAGTTCCTTATAGAATCGAGTGTTGCGTTGGCCATGTGAAGTCAGAGAGTACAGTGAGAATCACTGATACACGATCTTCCGTTTGGCAGAAAAATATCTGCAGCTGCCACGAGTCGTCCACTGCTCAGATTAATAAATGGGCAAGACTATTTCGTTTTGACAATTACTTCCATTATCGAATTTTTAAATACACAGGCAGATAGGAGGAAATCTGATCCTCTCTGAATGTAATATTCAAAACGGAAATCGGTGATTAAAATAGATGAACAATATATCCCATGTTTAGTTGAAGTTATTAGTATGGCAGGATATTTTCTGATTAATCTTGACACTATAAAACATCACAAATCTTGCACCTGGTTTGAAGTGTCTGTAAACCGTCCCCTGCTAAGCTTTCAAGCATAAAACCGGGGCACGTTAAAAAGTCCTTTAAAAACCAAAACAAAAAGTGACCAAAATATCTAGTATCTTTAAAAACTGAAGAAATATTTGGAAAAGGAAAAATAAATGGGGGGGGGGGGGATTACAGGATGTGTAGCATCCCTAACCAACAATGCCACACTTCGCTACTGACGACTTATGGTGGTAGGTAAGTTGCAAGTATGATTTAACGTATCAATGACAAATGGGTCATGAGGGATGAAACAAGTAGCTCCGAAAAGCAGCTTAACTTCGAATAAAAAGTGTTAGGCAACCATTTGTGATAACGTATATTAATTATTTCTTTTTCTGTTTTTTAATGCATCGAAGTGTAAAAATAAGCTAATTTGTAAAATAATTGCTGTTCTAATTATTTCACAGTTTTATTATAATCGACGCATAAATAAAGTGATGAGGCCCACGGCAATGTTAATTTTACATAAGGTGGAAGAATATACAACACGTACGTAAAAGTAGATACTAAGCAGGGATTTCAAAAGTGCTCAGTTTATAGTGTATAGCCTATATCAAGAAATAACCATTACAAGAAATCTAGTTGAAAGTATCGTAATATACCGCAACAACATGACAGTGAAATTATCCCAACAAGTTCCGCTTGAACAAGCGTATAGAAAACACTTCTGATATCAACTTGGATGTAAGTACCTTCATGCCAACATTCGTGAAGCAGTGTTGTCTAGATGTTGCCTATGAAGTAGGCGATGGAAAGTCGCTGGTCACTGTTGTGGTTTATGTGTGAACAGGACGACAAAATTATTTCCTTTTTCTAATGATATGAAAAAGTAGTCTTAAAAAAAAGTATGGCAATGGAGGATAATGAATTTACAGAAAATAAATTAAGCCAGTTATAGAAAATTAGTTTATGTATTTTTGTAAAATCTCAAAAAAAGTTGAGGGGATCGTGGAAAAAAAAAAAGGGGGGGGGTTGGGTTTATGAAAAGTTACGATAGAGCTTCATAATTGTTTATCTCATTAGAATGTCAAGTAGAACATTTTCTGGAGAATTCGTTATGATGTTCGCCCATGTTTAAATTTTAAATTTTGAGATAAAATATCCCGAAGTTAAACCCTTGCCGAAGATGAACCAAGAGTCTGATTTCAGAGAAACTAAAGCATGCTTTTCCCGTGAGTTTAAGAAAAAATTTAGCAGAAACCAAACTTCTTGTTAAAATAACACATACTTAAAGTTTTTTTCGAATTGATACAAGTTAGAATTATCATACTGCCACAAAAAAAACTACACATTGTTTAAAAAATGGGGTGTGGCAGTGTTGGGGACACAGCCGTTTGTTTTGCGTGAATACGTGTACGTTGACGCGCTCGGACGCCTTGATGATTTTTACGTTCCCGGCACCGCTTCACTGGATCATATCGGGTTATGAGTGTCAATGGATTGATTTCGAGATGCTCGTTTCCAACCTTATACGATTTCTGTATTTCGACTTGGCTTTTTTTACAAGTATAGGCCGACATTGTGTTAAGTTTTCTTAATTTTATACATTAAACTCTTATAATTTTACCATAACCACGCCACACAAATGTTTTATACACGCAATCGATTAATCTTGACGAGAGCTGTCCATTGAAACTTAAACAACGCCGTAGCTTCTCCTATTCAAATGTTATACTACGCGAAAATTATGAGACGCGGCGAAACGAACTCAAAATTGCCCCCCCCACCCTCCTCCCTTGGCGATGCTTCACAGTCCTCACTCAACGTAACAATTTCTTCTATCCTTCGGCAATCGAATGGTGTAATTGAAGTTTGAATTTAGGCGATAGATTCGGAGCTGCAATGCTAAACTGTATTCCCCGATGATGCTATCGTCGGATTTTCTGGATTGCCTCACATTATGGTTGCAAATTTAAAGACGCATTCACATCAAAAAATTGGTATTTGCATCAAGTTATGATCAACATACCGCCACGAAACCATAAAATATCCTCGACTTAGAAAAGAGTTTTCTCTAATGAACAGCCTTAAACAGTTCGCCGAAAGCTACCGAGTATGTACGTTGCGCAATACTCCCAGGGAATATTTTGTTGCTAAAATTGCGGCACTGCGTTGTGAAACCTGCAATTGAACGAGAAACAAATGAATGCGACCTGTCAAAGGCCACGTCATTGTGGCAGTGTATACATATGAAACTGGCCGACCTTTATCAACACAAAAAATATATACGACAGACAATAACGAGAAAAATACAATTCCAGATAATCAAAAAACGTTTGGGCCAACAGTAACACAATAGTGTGGCAATGCAGTGCCACCAAAGGGGAAAAAAATTAACATCCAAACGATATTTTAAGAACTCAACTTTCAGTGTGTGCGATAAAAACGTATTCAGCCAACAGAGCACTGATATCAAGGAAATCCAGCTATCAGTACAGAACAAAGTGGCATGGTCATAAAATAATAATTCAGGTCATTAACGAGCCTTACTTCCACAACTTGATTGATTAAACAAAACCTACGAGTTCAAGCTTAGAGCTGTTCCATAATGCAAGCTGGGTGTATCGAACGCGCAAGACTTCGTTAAATTGCACCACAAATGAGCATTCTTTAATGCGCATCAGACAATGTATCTGGACAACTGGATTATGACATGGTTGTACTGACGCAGCTAACTGTAAACAAGCTTCATGCAGAACGGTCAACATGGTAGAATTAAGGAGCACCGAGTTGCCCGACGTATCCAAGGGATAGGTCATGATATCTTAACATCATCTATAATGGACGGAATGGAATCTAGAAGAAGTGAAATAAATAAAATAGATGTAACACATGCCAGCTGCGCATACCACAACTTAGTTAACGTACTATGCACGCTTTGTAACTTGTATTACATCTCCTTTGAGAACTTTTTTATGTACATATTTATCTGCTGGACAACTATTCTAAACAAACACGTTGATCACGTGATTATGATTGTACCTTCTACTGGCAAATCATGAACCAGTATTGGGGAAATGTGCAGAATATTAAAATAAGTCTCACTTACTCTGCTTGCTGTTTATTATACTAGGGGCCCAGCCCGTGGCTTTTTTTATTGTCACGTGCCTAGAACAGTTACCATGTTAAAAATTTGGTTATCATACAAAGACTGAAAAAAATAGCATACATAACCACCTTTCCCCCCCCCCCCCAAACCATACATTTTGAGTAAACAATGCCACCCACCACAACCCCCCCTTTTTTTTAATTATACACTGGAAAAAAATTGCATAAAGACACAATTATTTTAATAAACTCAACTTATAAGCCATACATTTAGAGTAAACATTACCTTCATATCTCTATGCAATAATCTCTATGCATGAATACAAAACGTCCATAGGAAAAAATTATTAAAAATTAGTTTTAGGGTCAAAAGTCATGATTGGGTAAACTAATCTAGCTGAAATTCGAACCTGACCTGTATTTAGCCCTGAGGATTCACTCTGCAAAATTTGAAGAACTTCTGTTGAGTTTCAAGGGACTTAGAAGTATTAAAGACGGACAGAGATCGTCTACTTATTATATAGGAGAATGAAGCCACGGAGAGGAAACCAGAGTAATTTGGAAAAGACCGATCAACTCAAAAAGTGAAACAGTGAAATGTGTTCAATACAATGCAAATTTGAGAGAAGAGCAGCGGAAACCGCTCCACTGAAATCAAACTGGTAACTCCAGCAACAGAAACTCTCCAAATTAAAAGTGATTTCTGCACATACACAGGTGGGTAGGAACAGCTCAATGTTCCGGACAGCGGTTGTACTGCACATAGACTAAAGATGAGGTAGACCGATCTCGCTGGCTGCGCGCAACCATTCTCCGTGTCCCGACATTGAACTGCTTTTCTGCCTACACGTCTAGCAAAAATGGCCTGGATTGGGTTTGAGGTTAGAACACTGTTTAGTAAACAAGAGCTTTGTAATGTTTATATACTTGCTCTAGCAAATCCGTAATGCAAATTGATTAAATTGTAAGTGGCAAATGTATTTTCTTAATATAATAGTGGTTGCCACTTAAAAATTAAGATATAAACAAACACGTTCATTACTGTTGACCATGTGACATTGACAGTTGTGTAGGAATGGGGTAGGTCAATGTTGGGACATGCGCAGAAGACAAATAAGCGGTCTTCCTCATCTTTAGTCTGTGGTACTGCATGCCACTGATTTGCCTGTCTGTACCATCTTATTAACTTAATATGCGGGGAGTAGTATTTCACCAATCTGAATTGCCCATTCAACTGCAGCGTGTTCCGATAATTGTTACATCAGCAACTGGCATTACCCAATAAGCGACGAAACAATCTTCACATGTTTCGGGATGCAAAATAGTCATATCATCTTTATTTAGTTTTTGTGCGCGTAACTGTGAATCGAAAAAGCAGGGCTCATATTTTCCTAGAGCACGCTGAAATGAAAAGAGCGTCAGTATTTTGTTGAGGTAAACAAACTTTAAAAGAAATGAACACGATTGTGTCCATTTAACAAAATACACGCCGAAGTTAACAAAAAGTATTTATTGGGCCAAACAAAATTTGACTGTCAACAAAATATTTATTTGACTCAGCCATATTTGTTCGGTCATATACAAAATATGTATCGTCTGCTCAAACCGACCCTCCTCTCCGTACGGCGACCAGAACACAACGGGCAGGGGCCGCGGTAGTGTAGTGGTCAGACCGCTCGCCTCCCACCTATGCGAACCGGGTTCGATTCCCGGCGGGGTCGCTCCCGGATTTTCGCATATAGGATTCGTGCCGGACGCTGCCGTTGGTGAGAGGGTTTTCTAGGGGATTTCCCGTTTCCCCCCGCAATTGCATTCCGGCGCCGCTCCATACCATACTCACCTCACTTCACCCTCATCGGCTCTCACGATTCCGGTGTTAAGAGCCGCCAAATTCCCTCCACTGTCGACGACGGGCACGAGGTGGCGACGAGGATATGCGGGGTAGTGTCCCGCAGCGGCACGCGAGCCAGCCCCGCGCTCATCTGCATACAACAGTAAAGACGCGGGAGCCCACAGACTTGACAGGCACGAGTCGCGCGCCTCGGCACAGTAAAACAACTGACTGTCGTCTGCCTGCATGCCGCCGCTGGCGAATACAGATTAAAGGAAATGAAGGCAAGGCGGCGGCGTCGTTAGTATTCTCGTGAGCGTCTCTCGCTGGTTTCCCAAACGTTAAGCCGTAAATGGCATTGCACAGAGCAAAAACACTTCCTACCAAAACACAACACATCCACCCTCAAAGTCGTATCCCTAAATTCCTCTTCGGAGTTAATCCGCTTGCGTAAGTCTGTTTCCCAACCCACTCTTGACGTTCCCGAATAAACAAATTTTCGAATAGTGACTTTCTCCATCTGCATTCCTGAAATCCACTGGGGCTATAAAAGACAGGACGGAGAAATAAAAACATCCGCTGGAATAAAAATTCCGGACTTCAGCTAAAACACGTGTGTCTGATGTTACTGCACTGTTAACTTCTAACGCCATTTCCAAGATCCTTAAACTGTTCGGCTGTACTGTATTTCTCGAATATTAGGGATGTTGCTTTGGTTTAAAATGCACATGAGGAAGAAATACTTCACTGGCGCTTGAAAATACGGTTTTCAAATGTGCACAAATCATTCACCAGCGTTGGCTGAAAATAGAATAGAGAATTTCCTTTAAACCGAAGATGGACTTTCAAATTTAAGCTCACAGTAAAAGTGTTCAAAAAGTCCAAGGAATCTTAATAGCTCCTTTATCAGCTGCATTGAACCTTCCCAGCATTGGACCTCCTAGAGTCGTTCCCAGTACACTGCAGGCATAAAGAAAAATTCCAGGCGAAATAATTTAATCAAGAGCTAGTGTAAGTTTTGAATTTACTCTTGTTTTATAAAAATTTTAGGCATCATTTAAATTATGTAGGTAAGCGAAGTAGAGATGCTTCAGTCAACGACAAAGTAAAACTGCCTTAGACCCCAGAATATCTTTACACTATTTGTGCACTAAATAACAAGGAAAGATTATCTTTAAGGTACCGTCAACGCATATACCGCAGCAAGAAAATTTTCCTGGTGTCAAAAATGAACCGATGGAATATTCAGTATTTTCTACAAAAAATGGCCAATTCTATCGGTAACATGTAAAAGATGTAATAGTTTGGTCACCGTTAAGTGTTCTGCAAATAACAAGCTTCAGATCGTCAATCTAATTACTCGTGACGTGGCACTGCCGCTACTTTTAAATTTGTGAACAGGTAACTTAGCCAAGACATACACGAAAGTAGTCATAATACATCGCGGCACAATTTTCTGAATAAAGCTAGGTGGACATTTAGCAAAATACTTACAGATCATCAGCCATTTGCCTAAGAACGTGAATAATGAGTGATCCAAAACTTAACTCGTAAGGAGTGAACGTAGTTACTGCAGTTCTACAGACGGTAGAGGGCTTACAGTGATAGCTTTCATCAACAGGCATAAATGCTTGACCTAGAGTCGTTCTCAACTTTTCTGGTAATAGGGAATTTAAATATCGTTAGTGATTTAAATATTAAGTAAGAATTACTTAGATTCCTTGAAAAAAAAAAAAAACTTAAATAAATGCTTGGAAACGTGATTTTTGATGGTTAGACTCGTACATATTTCAGGTAAATTATTTTTTATCCTGTTTACTTTAACTCAATCGTGACATGAGAATGCTGACGAATCAGTCACAAACGGATCTCTTCCCACGTGTTTCCAACGCGCAGGTATAAGCATTTGGTTAAACTTTCAACACCCTCGTTTTCTAGAAGGGTAGATTGGCTATGTACGTGGTTCAAGTATGACGTCGCAGAAATACGCGCAATGACAGGGCTCTGTCTCGATGCCACGATCAAACTGTGACGTTCTGATACACTGGAACTCCTCAAAAGCGCACGTGACGAAAAAGAAAAAGAAAGTTCAGAAAAATTGCACTTTCCAAGAATTGCAATTTTCTGTACGTTTCTCTTTCACAATAGCTAACGATGCGATAACAACTAGACTCGCATTCGGAAGGACGCGGGTTCGATTCCCGGCACGGCCATTCTGATTTCGGTTTTAAAACGGTTTCCCAAAATTACTACAGGTAAATTGAAAATCATAAAATAACCGTTGTCTAGTGTGGCCCGCTGCTTTTATTGGCCAGAAAATTGTAGAAAAATTCATTAAATAAACTTCGTCTTTTGTGTGGCCTTCTGCTGCTTTGGTTGGCCAGAAAATTGTAGAAAAATTCATAATATCAACTTTGTATTTTGTGTGGCCTTCTGTTGCTTGATTGGCATGAAAATTGTAGTAAAAGTCATAAAATAAATATTGTGGTTCTAGAGACCATATTATTTATTTATCTAATATTCGTGAATAGCCTATAGGAAAATACACAGGTACTAACTGGTGAGGCGGTTTCTTTCACGTGGCTGTACTCATTTGCTGATTGGCTATGGAAACGGGCATTGCGGCCGATTGGCCGTGCTACGAAAGGTCCCCTATTGGCTGGGATGCCAGCTGGCAAGTAAGTTACCAAGCTCTTATTGGCAAACGGCACTGTAAAACATAATGGGAAAATTACCTGACAAGTGTAATGTAATATTCGCAAACTTGTGTGGGAAACATAGATTTAATAACTGGTAAGGTAAAATTACCGCATTCTGGAGCAAAATGCATGTACATGGGAGCGAAAAATCCCATACATGGATGGGAAAATTACCTAACGACGTGTGATTCTCCTCGTCCAATTGTAACTATTTGATATATATTTTACCTTAAAATTAATCTTTATTATTTAGTCATACAAGCTATACAATATGGCTTTTAATGTGTAAGGAATTATTACCGCACTCTGGAGTAAAATTCACGTACATAGCGGTGGAAAATCCAATGGATAGGAAAATTACGTGCATCTCTTCAGCATTGTCTCAGCAGTTAACGGAGGGAACGGGCGGAAGAAACAATAATTTAAGACGCTAATATTCACAAGTGCTGCCACGCTGTCGTCGTGGTGTATTGGCTGGCGCATCGGCCTATCGTGATGGAGGTCCATGGTTCGCGCCCGCCCACTAGCAAGTGTCGAGGATTTTTGTGTTGGATTTTAGTACAGTATATAGGTAATATTGACATTAATAGTACTAATACTCAAGCATATTTTTTATGTAATTTTATTATACAATATAGTTAATTTCCCCTTACGTGTATGGGATTTTCCCCCCACTTTTGTCTGGTACTTTTTACGTACGCTTAGGGAGTACTTTCCTTGTTATGTAAAATTACTCTAAATATAAGAGATAATTTTACCTTACACCTGGGGGTAATTAGCTTTCCTTACACGTAAGGGAATTTTACCCCAATTTTTTTTTTCCAGTGGCCGTTCTGCCATGTTTCTGGCTGGTGACGTCGATCTGTGTGCAGCTGCAGTGAAGAGATTTTGGCGGCTCTTACCAGCAGCGGGGTCTTACTTGAGGTGAATATGGAGCAGCGCCGGAATGAAAAGGGGGGGGGGGGGGGGGACGGGAGATCCCGAGAAAATCCGCCGACCAGCGGCATCGTGCGGCACGATTCCCGCATGCGAAAATCCGAGAGTGGCCCGGCCGAGGGTTGAACCCGGTTCGCATGGTGGGATGCGAGCAGGCTAACCGCTCAGCCACCGCGGCCCCTGTGCAGTTGGAGTCCGCCGAATAAGCGAGTGTTTCACCAGAGGATTCGTCACAGGTGCGGAAACTGTACACTGCAACATGTCTTACTGGGCAATTGGTAAGAATGTTTTGCTCAAAGATTATAATGAAAAGAATCAGGCCATTGTTGTGTTTAGACTGAATTCACTTGTAATCAAAATATTTTTGGGCTATAATAGGGAATTTTAATACAAATTTCAGCTGACTTTTTTTATTCGGTAAATTAGGAACATTGCTACAATCTTTCTCGCTTCATCCCTCGCGTACTTGCTGGAATCGCTGCGGAAAACGGCCAATACGAGGGCACTGCACACCTAATAGGAAAGTGCTGTGATGAAAGGTGTTTGAAGTGCGGGAGCAACATGAAGCGTGCATGGGGATGGAAAGGGGGGGGGGGGGAGGTGGAAGGCGATAGGTACTACGATGTTGCTGTTGACGGAGACATCTGCAGGCAGGTGCCGAGCACAAGAGCAGACATTTATCGCGTGTGATAATTCGTCTTAAGGAGAATGCCTAGTGAAAACCTTCAAACCCACTAAGACTATGTCTACGTCTGGTAAAAAATAAGCATTGCATAGCGACGGGCTCTCACCAATTAGATCTGTAGCAGTACCACATCCGGTGAGATGAGCACTTTTGAAAGCCCTGCTTAGGATCTGCTTGTATGCACGTTGCGTAACCTTCCGCTTTATGTAAAATTAACATTGCCATGGGCCTCACCACTTCATTCATGCGTCGGTCGAGTGAATCTGTGAAATTATTGGAAAACTAAATATTTTATAAATCTGCTCATTTACACTTCGATGCACAAAAAAAAAAAGAAAGCAAAATAAATAATTTATGTTAACACACATGGTTTCATAACACTTTTTATTCGACGTTAAGATATGGAACTACATTCCATCCATGTGTGTTATATATATATATATATATATATATATATATATATATATATATATATATATATATATATATATATAAAGGGGGGATCGTATTCACACACATTTTATTTCTGAAGTAGACGTCTACGCGCGACCTAGTGTTTCCCGTTAAGTAGGTACTGTGTGATGTCACTGAGGGAGGCGGGCCAACTAGTCAAGGTGTTCCAGCGAGTGTGAGTGTGGGTAGGGTGTGGTCCCACGCTGCGCTGGGGCAGCGGCCGCGGACACGAGATGTCCCGGGTTCAGCGCCCGCAACCGCCGTGATAATTAACGCGCCTTTGTGAGCGCTGGAAGAGGGGGAGGGGGTGGCAGTACTCAGGTGAACTGTGGAATGCAGTCTGCAGCTCCGGGCCTGGCCGGACCCTCCGGGCGGCAGCCGCCTGTCGGGGCAACTGTAGCGTGACGACGGCCCCCTTCGCCCCTCCTGCACCGGCCTCCCCCTCCTTCATATTCCGGAAAACGAACGTTGCAAATTATTACTATAGTCCATTCACGGTTTCTTCGACCTTTTTGAATCAAACCTTTGAAAACATCACCCCATGTATGGCGTGCTTGGTTGTTTCCTAAATATGCCATGAATCACAAGCGTTTTATACTTGTGTTCATTGAAGTTTCTTTTTTTCTGTTAAATTGCAATGTTATTCATATTTTATCTATAAATTATAATATTTCATTTATAAATAATTGGAATAAAAACAGTGAGAAAACACGTGTTGGTAGCGCCTAGTAAGAAATAGTTCTTATACAAAATACTGTTATAGAGCGCGCTCGAATCCGGCGCGTTGTCCCTCTGGTGTAATCTTCAGACTTAGTTAAGCTTAGTTTGCACGAGGCGGAGCAATATCCTGGAAGTAGAATTTTAGCAGTGCTTCAAAAAAGGATGAAGATACCGTGAATTAACTATATAGGCCCTAGCTACTTTTTCCTATCAGCCGTATTTTTTATCCCCGCACTAGGCCCCGCAGAAGTGAGCGACCCCTAGTGCTAGGCCCAGTAGCCTATATATACATAAATTCACTCCCTCTCCCAGCGCGACGCACACTTCCCCAGAAATGCGCGGCGCAGAGTTCATCGTTAGCGAAGGGGCGAAGCCAACTCGATGGATCAGCCTCGCAATTAATTTAGGACCAGCTCAAACTTTATCCACCGAATATACAACTCGTGGCGACGGCGGCAGCAGCGGTGACGACGACGACTGGGGCACCAGATTACACTGAGCGACAGAAAAATTTTCGCACCTTTATTGCTCAGCACCCAAAACTGTTCAGTTAAAGCGTACGCCACGTTAGAGCAATTTCGCTATGCAACTGGACTCTACTGTGCACCCATACTTATTTTTATAATATCCCCATTACTATAATTTGAGGAGTCTTTTGCAGATGACAACATAAAAGAGAAATCCTGTGGTTACAACAACTGTTATAAAGTAATTCCTTTCTGTTTTTTTAGGTTCGCTGAAATGGGAACAATTTAGATGCTTCATCTTGATATATATTTTTTAATACTTATCACTTCCTATACAATAAGTCTTATAATCAATATTCTTAGTTACCTCACAAAGAAATAAAATTAAAATATTACTCATTAAGACATAACCTATCATATTTCGTGGTTTTAGCAGTTTTCCTAAGGAGCCCAAAAACTCTTTTATAATAAATATCTTAGACATTAATGTTTCAGACATTGCCACGATCCATGAAGCAATTATTGTTACAAACAAAATAGACTCGAATCTAAACACGTAAAACAAACCATTAATAAAAACGATACACTAATTTTGTTGTAAACTTAATAGAATGATCTAAAACTGAATGAATCGAATGATAACTTATTTTTACCAATAAGTGACCTGATACGCGGATTGATAAAAATATTTCTCAGCGCTTACTTGTAGCTCTTTATTAACCGTGTTGGAATGTTATAGGCTGTTCACGATAAAGTGAGCACTTATTAAGGCTATTCCAAACGGCATTAACCTCTAATACATATATCTTGTTGCAGACTCAGGCATTAAATTTTGGTGGTGGTTAAATGTATACGCTGTGTTTATTGGTCACATTGCAATGGTTTATAATAAAAATCAGCAGGAAGATGGAAATTGCATTAAAGGAAAATTTTATAAGGTCCTTAAAAAGTGCTCACTTTACCGTGAACAGCCTATAAGCACCATGAGCCGAACATCAGTAGTTCTAGAGATTAATAAGTTTGACAGGTGGCAGGAGTATCAAGATTTATATTATTCAAATTGGCGGGAGAGAAGTACATATAATATCAGAAGTCCAATGTTGAATAAGTCTTCTACTACGATAGTGTTCACAATGGCACACTAAACAAGAAAATAACGAATTTATGTATGTATGTATAAAATTTACAAGTATTTTTGCGAACTAGTGTTTGCCTCGTAGACATCGACGTCATTTGAGACGAAACCACATGTTGGGGCAATAAGGGAAAGTAAGCGGTCGTATTGCGTGCGTTAAGGAACAATCCGGACACTCGCGTGGAGTGATTACGGAAAACAGTGTAAAACCCAAATAAGGATAGCTGAACCCGGAATCCAATTCATGTCCTCCCACGTCCGATTTACCATTGCACCATATCGCTCATATTGCACACACGTGATTATATATAATATATATATATATATATATATATATATATATATATATATATATATATATATACACACACACACACATACATACACACATATACATGTACACGTAATGTCTGCTTAGTGAGACGTATTGCTCATCTCAAATAGGTTAAAGTAACAACACGGTTGATTTTAGGAATATGTTAATTTTGGAAAAGTAAACTGACGGACGAAGCCGTTTAAAAACATAATATTTGGTATTGATACACTTTCTTCTACAAAATATTAAGAGTCGCATCATTTTAAACAATCATACGTCTAGGAGCCAGAGAACCTCCCAAGCTGTCTCACTCAAGTAACGAAAAGGCCGAACTGATAATTATTCAACAGGAGCTCGACATTTGGCATGGATGAATTGAAAAAGAAATGAGAAAGTCAAGTTGTCTGAATTGTGGTAAACTGAGACACACACACAAAGCCCAAGAATTTTTGGCGACTTTACTGCTGAATAAAAAACTGTTTATGTAATAAATCTGCGGGAACCTTACACTAAAATATCGGTTATTGAAACAATGTTCCTCTTTCTTCAGTAAGGAGTCAGGAATCTCATATACACTCTAATATTATTATTTTCAAATTTGCCATACCAGTGTATAGGCCCTACGTACAGTGACAAAGCACGAATAGTAAAATATTTTCGCATACATGCATGGTAATATTCCTACAGTTGCTTGGCAAATAGTCAAATGTATAGGGAACTTAAACAACCGTGTACAGTAACGATATTTAACATTTCCATGTTTTCAGCCTGATACGTAGTACCATTACCATGCATTGCATAGATCAAAAACTTCTATTACAATTTAGGAAGTTTGCCAGAAATTTTTTTTTTTGCTGTGTACGTACATAGCTTTAAAAAAAGTTGTAAATCGTTTGGAGAGTTTGATAACTCCACAAGCTTCTCGTGGAAGTGGAAGTTCAACTGCGGTCAAGTTTCAACAGGAAATTTGCCTGACGGGAGAACTCGGCAAGTAGACGGAAGAGGTGCGAGACTTCTCCAAACCGCGCCGCGCCGCGAACAGTAATTAATTCTGGGTGCCGCGTTAACTGCAGGAATGGCGCGCTCTCCCTGAACTGACGCTTCTCTCCCCTAAACACACACTACCACCAGGAGTGTCCGGGGGGGGGGGGGAGAAGCCACAGGCACGCTGCAACATACAACAAACCTCGCCCTTTCGTTTCACGCTGCTCGGACCATAGATTGAAGATGATGTAGACCGATCTCGCTGGCTGCGCACAAACAATCTCCGTGTCCCGACCTCGGCGGTAATAGATGATGGAGTGGCAACAGCCTATCTTCTCCACGTTTATCAAGTGAAGCCGATGCCTTGTCTGGCATATTTCAACTGCGCATGCGCAGACCGATTGTTTACGTCAGCCGCCATATTATGAGTGGCAAGAGTTACATAGTAAGTAGTAAGAAATGTAAAACATGCACATCTTTGCCACTACTAGCCCTGTCCTTGTCTTTCATTACCGGCTTCACTTTCTTGTCTCAGCTTCCACTCCATAGACTAATACTTCCATGGTCCCGACATTGAACTGTTTTTCTGCCTACACGTCTAGCAAAAATGGCGTGAATTGGGTTTGAGGTTAGAAAACTGTTTAGTAAACAAGTGCTTTTGCAATGTTTTTATACTTCCTCTAATTAATTTGTAATGCTTTTTGATTAAATTCAAACTGGTAAACGTATTTTATTAATATAATAGTGCTTGTCATTTCAAAATTAAGATATAAACAAACACGGTTATCGCTGTTGGCCATGTGACTTTGACAGTTGTGTAGGTTTGGGTTGGTCAATGTTGGGTACATGCGCAGAAGATGAATATGGCGGTCTACCTCATCTGTAGTGTATGGCTCGGACCCGCGTAGAGTGCAGGAGCGCGGGGCGAGTCAAACAAGCACCTGCAGCAGACACCGCCGTCTGGCACCGTGGGGCCTGCTGCTGCCAGGCGCTGCTCCACTCGATCAACAGAGGGTAATTACGTCGCTCCTCCGGGCCAATTTCGTGCTCCATCTGCCGGGGATAATGAGATGCCCGGCACGCCATGCTACACTCCGCAGTCATTAAAATGATCCCCGCCTGCACCGCTTCAGGGGGACCATTACTTAAGCCAAGTGCACTCGCAAAACAAACTCTGTAACGAACGCCAGTGCGAGTGCACGTCGTCCGTGATGTGGGAATATTTTTTTTTATCTCAATGGTCAATCTCATGTTCACAGACAACTGGTGGTGTTACCTCGGATACTGCGGGGAATTAAATAATATAGCTATTTCACCCCCACGGCATTACGCACGGAGATCCCAACACTTCCCTGGAGTTTCGGACGGTAAACTAACACAGCTTGGAATCCAGGCTCAAACCGCAAGAGTGGGTCAAGGCGTAATCTGTATACATGAGTCAAAAATGTATTTTATGTTAATGCATACAGTTTCAGATTTTCAGCGGTTTATATTTAAGCTGCCGGCATGAAAAGAAATGCTGAATCTTATAAATCTGTAACTGAACTTTCTGCTGCGGGATTTGGTTACGAAAGCATTTTCAAAATTGCGTGCATGTATGTTAAGTCTCAGTTTTACATTGGACTCTTAAATATACCAACACGTACATATATTTGATATACAGTATTCTGTATTCTTTTATAAAACTGCCATGCTCTAAATTCGGAGTGGAGTGGAGAACTTTGGGCAGCCCTTAAAGTCGAGGTCTTGGGAGCCGCCGCGGGTGAAACGAGGTGAGTATGGAGCAGCGCCGGAACGAAGGGGCGGGGGAAACTGAATATCCCCCGAGGAAACCCGCCGACCAGCGACATATTCCAGCACGATTCCCACATACGAAAATCCGGTAGCGACCCCGCCGGGAGACGAAACCCTATACAAGGGGACGAGTAGTCTGGCTATTACATCACCGCAGCCCCGTCTATATACGGACAAATAAAATTCGAAGCAGTATAGTTTCGTGCGACATACATTTATAATATTTATTCAATAAAAGGATAGGATAGTCGCTTTCTAGTGTCGCGTAGCTCGCAAGTTTCAGTACCTTTGAGAGTAGGGACATAGAATGAGCGAGTACACAGAAGTGAAACGACGTGGCGGTTCCTTTGGTGTGGGCGTACCCATTAGCTTATTGGCTGCGCGAGGCTCTGGGAATGGGCCTTCTGTCCGATTGGCTACTGCTTGCCGCGAAAGATACGGTACTGACCGGGCTGCCTCTTGGTAAGTGAACTACCAGGCGCCAATCAGCGAACACCGCCCTCGCACATCTCTGGCCAGTGCCGCCATTTTCCTGGCGCGTGCGGCTGGAGTTTCGCGGTTTAAGCAGTTGTTTCACCTCTGTGTCCTTAACGGCGTTGTGACGAAAAAAATTCATTATTTCATATTTGTACGAAATAATACTGTTTAACTTTTAGTCATTATAGGCTGTTCATGGCAAACTGGGCAATTTTGAAAGCCCTGATAAAGATCTACTTGTATGCACGTTGTGTATTTTGCACCGTTTCTAAAATTAGCTTTGCTCTGGGCCTCATCAATTTATTAATGCGTCGGTCAAGTGAAACTGTGAAATTATTAGAAAAGTAAACATTTTAGAAATCTGCTAATTGTTACACATTGACGCGTAAAAAAAAAAAACGTAATAAATAATTTAAATTATCACAAATGGTTACCCAACACTTTTTATTCGACGTTAACATACGGAACAACTGTCCATCCACCGTTGCCAACTTTACCGGGCGCATGTCACTCAGTGCGTCCGTTAAAATATATGCAGGCAGGAGCAGTGACATTTTTATAAAGTTGATGCCAAAAGTGCTGTCTTTATTCTTAACAGCCATTACTTACAAGTACTCTTTCCTTGCATTAAAAAAATTCATACCAAGTACTTTTTTAATTATGGAGTGTCAAAATCACAATTTTATTGTTTTATGGGACGTACAAATAAAATAAACGGAAAAATTTACAGGAAACTGGGCCAGGGCGACTAAAATGTAATGTCGTAATTATGCTTAGCAAAATTTATTTTACAAAAAAATCATAGACTGCCACAAATTTAAAAAAAAAATGCAACGATTACATTATTTGGAGAAATTTTTTAAATATTGCGAAAACATTTCACAGCATGATTTTTAAGACGTCTTGACGTAATTCCTGGTATCTGATCAATCTCATTTCATTAAGTGAGATAGATATTATTTTTACGTCCCGAAGACACTAAAATTTTGATTGTCACATGCCATATGCAAAAAATATGTAGTCTAAAATGTTTTATGAAAAGAGATGTAATGCTAGGCAATGAAGGCGCGTGCAGTGTCGATCGTTAACGTTCCCAACTTTCCAGGCAGTACTATAACTCAACGGAAGCGGTGCCCTAACATACAGGTAGGAACGAAAGGTTTCTGAGTAAACAATCACTAGCAACATCCACGTAAAATTATCGGTACGTTGCTCTGTTCTCGGGACGTCCGTTACTCCGAACTGTGCTACATCGTCTTTTTCAAAAAGCAAACAAAACTTTCCACAAACGTTGCTTTGAACACTTCATAATATTTACCAATGTGCACGGCCCTTAGGAAGTAACCAAATGGATTGGGTGCAACTAGGCGCAGATCATTTTCAAACTGAATACCGAAAGTAAAGTGTAGTAATTTTCATTTTTCGTTTATGGATTCGGAAATTGCTTGTCGATCCACAGAAACAATCCACGGGCGCTCCGACATGTAATATTGGGAGGGAGTATCGCGATACGGGGTTACCAAAACTGAATATCGCAAGCTCACCCGATCGCGTTGCGTCACGGCTGAAACCGAACCATAACATTCCTAACTGGTTCAGAACCAAAGCGGTCATCAATCAGTTTGCAGATACGACTGCCGTTGTTAACGACCGCCACCCGTAACTGAAAAGTTTGCTCACGTTCGTTAAACGTGACTTCTGTAGCGTAATAATGAAAATAAAAAAAACCACGCGAGGAAAAGTTACCTGTCGTTACAACACGCCATCCCTCCCACACCCCCCCCCCCCCCCGCCCCTTCCCGGCTCAACGACGAGGCTCCAACGAGGCCCTCAACTATGAGAAGTTTTCGTGACTTTGTAACTTCTCAAGTTCTCATGATTAATTGGCCACTTCAGCCGCTTTCATTTCTGTTAAGTTCTCGGTGCTTTGACAGACTGGTCTACTACATCTGCACTCAACGAAATGCTCTTCCTCTCCCTTGTCGGCCAATGAGGACATGTGTCTACTCACCGACTTTTATATCGACAAAGTTCTTGAACTCAATTCGAATATTTATCAGCTAGAACCGATTCATTACCATTCGTTTTTGTCATATTCTGCATTGTCCTTTAAGAAGACGACAAACGTAAGCTTGCTATAGATCTATTACACTTGAAATATAATCACAGAAAGACACGTAAGTAGCTACTACTGAATGGACGATCCGTCGGATTAACTGAGAGTAAGGTTTACTCTACTCAGGTTACAAACAAAACGTGATTTCTTATTGGAGAGTTTGGTATTGGGGAGAATTTCCACCGCCAGGTGGGCAGTGTTCAAGGTATTTTTTAGTTAAAATGTTAAACTACGTAAATAATAAAAGAGAAAGCTTTTACACACTAGCGCTTACCTAGTGGAAAAATATGTTGGTTACCAAACTTTTAACATTGAACTTCCCACCCTGTAGTAGAAGTAGGAACGTTGCTAAGAGCCAGTTTCTTGGGCCGGTATTCACAGTCGAATTTTTTTATAGGCTATTCACGGTAAAGTGAGGACTTTTTAAAGCCCTCCCAACAGACTTTAATCACTAATAAATCTATCTTATTGCAGCCTTAAGCGTTAAATTTTGAGAGTGGTGAAATGTATACACCGTGTTTATTGGTCGCATTGCAATGTTTATATTTAAAAAGCAGCAAGAAGCTAGAAATTGGGTGAAAATAAAAAATTAGAAGGGCCTTAAAAAGTGCTCACTTTACCGTGAACAGGCTCTATAGTAGAGCTACGCTTACAGGCCAAGTGAGGTCTTCAGCGCCAATGAGGTTAAGGGAGATGAAGATGGAGCAGCGATGGAATGAAATCATGGGGGAGATGAAAGTTCTCTAGGAAATCATAATGTCAATAGCAACGTCCTCCACATTTCCAACATGTGAAATTCACGTCTTGCAGGCATGAGGTGTTCGTTTTTTCATAGATTCGTGCTTAAGATGGAAGCTTTGGTATTCTGCACATAATACACTAGATGGGGAAGTATATGTCAATAACACGTTAACGAAAAGGATCTAATGTATATTTTCTACATATGTGTGTGTGTGTGAGAGCGAGAGAGAGCGAGAGAGAGAGATTAGGACCGAAGCTCTACTCTAAACATACAAAACACCATACGCTTTCAGGTCAAGCATTTACTATTTAAACATGTAAAAGTAATTTTTTATTTTTGTTTTCAATTAATAACGCGGTTAGGTATGTAAATGGACAGTAGGCGATTGGTAGGCAAAAACTATTTCATGCTTCGGATATAAATGCGTATTCTAAATACATTTATTTTCAAAATTTTGCAACTAACCTATTCTTCATACTGTAATTATATTAGTTTCAAATTACGAGATTACAAATATTTTTCATTTCAAAATGCTACGAAACTAGTCAAGTACGAACTACATCACATCTCAGCTGAACATCTTTGAAGTAAGGTAGTTCTGTGTTCAATGTGACCGCGGGGTTCATTATTACAACTATATTACAAATACAATGTATGCATTGCCTATTCACAGTATCTTCATACGTTTTAAATCAAAAGCTAGGAAAAAAATCACCCATGTATGACGTATTAGGTTGTTTCCTTTAAACGTGTCAGTATAGCAAGTGTTTCATTATCCTAACGTGAAAGTATCGTTACGTGCTGCAGCTGGCGCCGACTCAGCTGCCCCACACGGTAATCGCGGCCTCCTGATTCTCCCTTCTGGGAATCCCGTGAATGCCGAAAGCGACGGGACTTGCTGGCGTCACAGACCTCCTCTCGCCTGCTGGAGTTTCCAATACGTTTAGCGACGACGCAAGAATGTTCCGGTGAGACTGGCTGGCGCCTCAGCCCTCCGCGACGCATCACGCGAGTTGGGGAAGATTATAGGTGGTGGCCTAAGGCACTATATATACTATCGCAACCCAGCGGCCTGCAGTCTTTGACGGAGGCCGCCTGGCCGAGTGCGTGCGAGCGAAGAAAAGTGTGTACGCCGATAGGAGATTGCGGGACGACGGCGAATGAGGTGTTCGTGGCTTGAATGGACGAGAGGGTGTGAAACCGACAAGTGAAGCCTAATGTGCGTGAGGGCGCTTGGAGGACTCCAGAACATTGCAACTGGGGGGACATGGACTGAACTGAGGTGGGGCTGAATGGAAGTGTAATACTGATTTTATTGTAAATATTCGAACTGTCAAATATGGACGCATAAATTATAAAATAATTGAATAGATTGATACACTGTATTGGGACTGATCTTTAATTATTTAATTCCATTGCTTTCTTTGTCGTAATAATAAATTTTATTAATCGGTGTCAATTGTGGACAGTAAGTGAATTCAATTTATTGTGAGAATTTGAGTTCAGAGAATTTTGCTGTAGTAGTTGTAAATAAAATAAGGAAATTATATTTAGTTATTTTGTTTGGTTAAGACCTCCATACCTAAATGAACTTGGTATAGCCCACTTAATTTCTAGAGAGAGAAATTTTAACAGTATCTTATCGTTTGTTAAAATTAACTTTTACTTGTATTTTATTTATAAATTATAATATTTCATTCATAATGAATATAAATTAAAATATCGGGAGCGGCTGTGTCGTGGCGCACGACCGTTGGTTTAATGTCAAACGTCTACGGCAGCGAGACGGGGTGAATTCACTCGCTATGTACATCAGGTCGGGTACAGCGCGGTAGAGGTGCTCACGCCTTCGTTCACAGAGCGCGCCGCGTCAACTTTGCCACGCTCCAGAAACCGTCTCACTCGCTCGGCGCCGGACATTGGGGTACCTGTGCGTAGCCCAGAAACTCCTCTTCCCAACGATATGCGTGATCTATATTCTCGGCTGGCCCTTGCGCGGGATGAGGCCGACATATTGAATTGTTATAGTTTTTGCACAATTACTTAATGTTTTTATACATAAATATTATCCAAGGTACACTTTTTATTACTTAAATCGATAGATCTCGACAAACGCTATACACAAACACCCGAATCGCCGCGTTACCACAGTGAGTTACACTGAACGGAAAGCGAGAGAGCCGGATTTGAGCGGTTAATGCTGCACTACCCCCCCCCCCCCCCCCCTTTTTTTTTTCTCTTTCACGCTCGGCCGCGACGCAAACTTAAGGTCGTATTAGCGAGCTGATCATGTCTGGTAACAAACGACATACACTTGCGTCTCTAGGGGCAATAGTTAGGGAGTTATTAAGGCGAGGCGATATAGACATTTTCGTTACGGTCCTAATTTATATCCTGGTACCCGCATGTTTCGGTCTGATTTTTAAAACGTTTCATGTCAAAACAGAAAATGGGTGTTTCGGTAATATCTACAGCAAGACAAAGTTCTAATGGAAAATATTATTAAACTGAGTGCACATAAATGCGGTGCATTGTCTATCTGGAGTAATTTCCTAGGTTAGTTAAGCATTGTTTGCATTAGGCGGAGGAATATCATGAAAGTAGAAGTCTAGCAGGGCTTCAGAAAAGTTGGAGGTAACCACGAGTGGACTACATGAGTTATGATCTATTGGATTGGCTCTAAACGGCCAGTTCCTGAATTGTCGGCACAGCCAAGCGCTGGACGCCGGGTCATTGCCTCCCGCCTCGATTCACAAGCTCGGGTCACGGCCCCAGACGACCTGTCACGATGTCTCAGTTCGTCTGAGCAAGACACGTACAGTAGCTGTCAACCTCCAGCGCAAGGGCAGTCGTTTGTCTTCGCGCTTCAGGGGTCTCGCCGCGACTGTTCCGTTTCTCGCCCTCTGCGGTGCAGCTTAACCCACACGAACAACTGTGTACCGCAGCTTACTTGTGAGTCACTCACTGGACTCGCATTCGGGAGGACCCCGGATTCGATTCCTGGTCCGGCCATCCTGATTTCGGTTTTCCACGGTTTTCCGAAATCACTCCAGGCGAATGCTGGGATGGGATCCCTAACGAAGGCCATGGCCGATTCCTTCACCCATCCCTGTTTCCTGTGCAACTTACACCGTCTCTAATGACTTCGCTGTCGACGCAGTTGCGCATCGTACTGAAATAGAATATTCTACAGCAAAATTGCTCCAAATGGGCGAGTTTTTAATGCAAATAAACGATAGTTGCATCCTTAGAATTTATTTGGAAATCGAAACTAATGACACTATTTAACGTGCCACCAAAGGGTGCATGTAATATTTCGTGGAATTTCGTCATCAAGGGTTTTTAATCTTACATTTCATACAGGATTTACGTCATGTATGCCGTTGGTGCGAATTTTGGGACGGCATATATAAGAAATGTAAGTGAATAATAATGCAAAAAAAATCTGCATGCTCATTACGAAAAATTTATCGAAAACATTAAGAGTTATTCCTTCAGCTGTTAATGCCGTATATCTACACTGTCTTTTGTAACTAGTAGCAAGTATTAAGATATAATACTGAATAACTGCAGTTACTGCAAAAGTTGTAGCATCCCTCAAATTATTTTGTATGAAACGTAATTGATTATTTAAAGAAGGACCATTAAAAGAATGCCTAAGGTACTAAAAATATGCAATCTACAATGAAGATAGAGCCGATAGTACTACAACAAAACCTTTATGAAGTTCATTATGCTGTCAGCCGCATTACATTCATTGCAAAACCATGTGTTTTTTATGCGTGTGCATTACTGAACCAAATCTGCACTTACGCCAACGTATCACTCTTTAACCTTCGTCATCTCAAGTTATATAGGCTGTTGACGTGAAAGTGAGCACTTTTTAAGGCCCTCCCAACGGGCATTAACCACTAATAAATATGTCTTATTGCAGCCTCAGGCATTAAATTTTGAGGGTGGTGAAATGTAGTCAACATGTTTATTGGTCACATTGCAATGTTTATATTAAAAAAAAAAACCAACAGGAAGATGGAAATGGGATGAAAGGAAAAATTTATAAGGACCTTAAAAAGTGCTCTTTTTACCGTGAACAGCCTATACTAAGACATACAATTTTGCAAAGAAATGTTTCGTAATTTTTAAAAGTAATTTTCAACTATATGAAATCTTTCCATGTTACTAATTTCAAAATACTCGTTCTTCCTATCAAAAATAAATATAACGATGTCAAAAGTGCCTTAAATAGCATTATAAGGAAAAAAATTAATTGTACCCGTTTATTGCTTGTTAAGATTGCTGTGTCGTGCAAAGGCATCGCGATCTTTATAGGTCATTCTCCATAAACTTAATAATCTGTGCTAAAGGCTGTTCATATTAAAAGAGCACTTTTGAAAGCCCTGCTTGAGATTACTTGTATGTAAATTGTGTATTCTTTCGCCTTATGTAAAATTATCATTGCCAGGGACCTAATCAGTTTATTCATGCGTCGGGTAAATGAAACTGTGGAATTATTAGAAAAGTAAACATTTTACAAATGTGGTTATATTCACACTTCGATGCATAAAAAAACAGAAAGCGCAAGAAATTATTTAAGTTATCACAAATGGTTACCTAACACTTTTTATTCGACGTTAAATATGGAACTACTTTCGATCCATCATTACCAACTTTACTGGGTACATGTCACCCGTTGAGCCCGTTGAAATATACGAAGACGGCGGCAGTGACATTTTTCTAAGTTTGATTTCAAAAGTGCTCACTTTATCGTGAACAGCCTATAGCTGGCAATCGCGATACGACGAGCACAAAGTAAACAGCGGTCGACAGCAACGTGAAAATAATGGACATCTGCTCTGCTTGTACGATGGCCCTCCCGATAATTAATCACAGTCCCCTACTTCCCCTTAACCCTGGGGGGGGGGGAGGTCATGACGTCACCGACGCGGCGATGGCGGGCGGGCGCGCCGTAAACCGATTGTGGCCGCGCCGCTTTGTGCGGCCGCGCACGCACACACACACGCGCGCGCGCGCGCGCGCGCCCGTCGCTAATTCATTACCGTAATGGTTGTGCGGAATTGCAGAACATTTCGCGGTGCGTCGCGTCCCGCCATCAGGGGACATTAACCTCGTGATCAATCGCCTCGACGTCCGGTACAGTCGCGGCACGTGAATGCCACGCCGAGGGCTCGCGGTTCGATGCTCGTCCGGGCGGATTATACTTTGTGTAAATTTGTTTTAAAAGACATGCACAACATTTTAAACACTGGAATGTTGCCAGGTATAGGCTGTTAACGGTAAAGTGAGCACTGTTTGCAGCATTCTCATTTGGACTAATAGCCAATAAATATATTTGATTATAGCCTTAGACGTTAACTTTCGAGTCCCGTGAAATATATACAATGTGTTTATTACTTAGGTGACAGTGTTTATTTTTAAAAAGTGGCGGAGGGATAAGAAATTGCATTTAGAAAAAAAGTAACTAGTGCCTCAAAAGTGCTCACTTTACTGTGAACAGCCTATACATCAACTTCCACGCATATTAATTTCAAAGTCAATTCACATAGTTTCATACATTGTGAACCAAACCTTTGAATAGCTAGACCAGGAGCACCATGTATGCGTATTTTTGCTTAGATAAATTATATATCAACCATATAATTCCGTTATTAACATCAATGGTATTGTATTTTTTAGTCAAATAAGATTTTTAATTCTATTTTGTGTATCGATCATAATATTTCGCAATCAAATTGAATTAAAAGCAGTGAGATAGTCGATGTCTTGAGAACGTAAAATGTTACTAAAACGAGTTTTATTGCGCTTATTTTAAGGTAAATAATATTTTACATCAAAATACATTACATTTTTAGGTAGCGCTGGTAGAAAAGAATCTTCGTGTCTATTTTTTTTTGTTCCAAACAGCGCAAAAGTATGGTGCGTAGATGAATCTTATTTTTTCTCGGCATATTTTTGTTTTCGCAGAACTTCACTGTGTTTTGCATTTGTTCAGGTTTCTCAGCGGTAGCAGCTGGCGTGGTGCTGTAACAAATGTTTTATTTTTTCTTCTTGAGAAAAATACTTTTAACTGCCGAATAAAGTTTGTAAGCGCTATTTTCAACGTGTCGAGGTCAGTTATAAAGTTGTGATAAAGTTGTATTTCTACCGTTTCTATGAACATAGTGCAACAACGTGCGTCGTGTCGGACGAGTTGAATTATGTAATTACGATATAGCATTTGTTGGCCTGGTTCGTAGCTTTTATGTCGATTCAACGTATAAGAGCCAGAAACTCTGAATGCAGTACTTAGTTGACGGCCATTTCTCTTTATATCACAACTTTGTGACTTGTCCCTGTGTGTTTGAATAGAAACAAAAAAATATATATATGTAACAAGCTTAGAAGTTTCTGCAAGTTGAATATTTGCACCCCCCCCCCCCCCACCCAACTCTTCCCACTCAATAAATGGCTCAGAATGCTACAGCTTAGTCGTAAACTGAAAACGGCTAGTAAAATCTACGCATACAAAAAGTTTGATCAGAATAAAAATGTTGGTTTCGACTCACAATATTACTGTATTTACAACATTCAAACGCCATTCTCAAGTTTGTCGCCGCTAGTTGTACACACGTAAAGTTACGTGATAAAATAAGCGACACGAGTTGTGTACTGTCTTTTCCTTGGACTGGATGCTTATGTGTTTTAACACGTCTTCTGGTTAAGGACATTCTTAAATCAGTATTACTAAAATGGCATCAATAACGAGAAATTAAATACTTCTAACAATCCTTTCTTTTCTTTAAAAATATTATTTTTTTAACAGGGTTAATTTTAATCGCGGCAAAATATTTACGTGTAATATATGTAACACGTGGCATCCATATAGACCTACGCGACGGAGGTGGAATACTGTCAAAAGTCTCCAGCGCAACGCATTGTGACGCTATAAGGAAGGACGCATTGTTGCAACAGGGACGCGAGATCTTAACGACAGGTTAGTTTTCATGGCTCTTCCATGTTCAAGTAGTCGTGGATTCAGTTCCGACCGACTGCTCGGAAGTGGTTCGCCCAGCTTGGTTTTCCAATATCGCATTCCTCGCGAACGCCGCTGCAAATGTTGCGATCCCGGTAAGCGAAGCTTGCATCCAGCGAGATGAATAATTCATCACGAACAAGGTGGCTTCCCTGGGGGTTCAACTCGCGACGCCTTAATTACACAGCAAACATACCGGCTACTGCGCCGCTGGCGGGTTCGTAAGTCTCGATCCGATTACCGCGGAGCCGTTACAAGAAAATTACAAATAAAATTACATCCATAAAACGCAGCAGAAAAGTGCAGTAAACGTTTACGGTAGCGGAAAAATAAGCCGTCCAAACCTCGGCGATTAAAATTAACAAGGTAGATTATTAGTTTTAAGAAATAATGCAAGCTCAGGAAATATACACGAAATATTAAATACTAGTTATTTTTACTACGTGAGTACTAGCATGCTTAAATAAAAACTAAGAACTCGTTAAAAATAATGAAACCAAACAGGCGAAGAATAACTTTAGAGAGCGTATTCTTTGGGTTTAATCGAAGTTAATTTAAAGGCCAGTTTTTCAAACTAGTTTAGCTCCACCTTGGTAATTTTTCAGCAATCACGTATGTAATCGCACGCACTTGTGTTTACCCGAAGTAGATAAAAAAACTTTAGCGTTAAAAAAATTACGAGAACTTTATGCTACAATGATTTTGAGGGTTGAAGAAGCGAACGAGAGAAAATGGGCAAAATTTTGCGTTTCGGAGGGGGGGGGGGGGGAATACGAACTGACGTCATTTAAATGCAGTAGGATAAACTATGTAAATTAACGAAGCAGCTGTATAGGTATATATGGGATTTACATAAGGAACCTTCAACACTGAGCAAAACAAGGCCCCACTATTAGGAATTTTTGGATGAAATAGTTAATCGTGTTTATCGAACAGCAGAATAATAATTTTAAAAAAATACATTTCGCGATCCAACTCCAATCATTTCCACCGTGTTACAGAAACCCCAAAATATGAACTTAGGGTACGAATACCATACGGTTTAATTGGCACTCCTGCTTTACAATACGCCAAACGGCAACCGACAAATTATAATTTAAAAAAAAAGCATACACGTCGTTGTGTATTTAGATGTAAGGAGTCTGCTGCAGGCCGAAAACTTCTCTCCAACCCCAACTTTTCTTCTCTTTAATTTCTGCTACATGGAATATAAACACGAGACACACTGTTTATCGTGTTAATTACCATTCGCCATATAAATTATGTTAGTTGTTGAATTATGTTAGTATTTTTAAGACTTTCTTGAATTTTCACATAACTTCATTATTAATGACGTGAAGAAACAAAAGCATAATTATGTTTAGCAAAGACTTGTTATGTCAGAATTGTGTCGCACACACACAGGAGACTATAAAAGTTAGATCAGTCAAAAGTTAGATCTAGTACATAAAGTCGGACGAGCAGAAATCTATTTACATACAAAGAAAAATTAACTCAACATTGCAGACTACTTGCCAATGTATCTTGTCAAGAAAACTTATGATGTTACACTTCCTGAAAGCTTGAAAATGTGTACAATTTTTATAGGCCGAAGATGAATATTGTTACGCACTGATGCTTGCACTAGACGCAAGATCCATACGCGATCCGGCTCTGTTCGGGGGGGGGGGGGGGAGACCCATATCCACCCTCCCCTACCCCAGGCAGGCCCGCTCCCTGCCCCGTCCCACGCCCGGCAACCGGGGGAATGACCGACAGCGGCGACCTGGCTGGCGTCACAGGCCAGAGGGACGTCGGTTTCGAGGACGGACGACGATGGGAGACTACGAGACGACGGCGGACGAGGTGTTTGTGTTGTGAATGGACGAGAGGGCGTGAAACCCGACGAGTGAATGCTACTGTGCATGAGGGCGCTCAGAGAACTAAAATATTGCGGACTGGTGGAATCTGGACTAAACTGAGGTGAGACTGTATGAACATGTGATACGGACTTTATTAAAAATATTGAAACTGTCAAATATGGACATATATTTTATAAAATAATTGAGTATAATTTTATACACTGTATTATGACTGATTTTTAATTGTTTAATTACATTAATTTCTTTCAGGTCATTGTAAACTGTACTGATTAAATTCATTAATTGTAAACAATAAGTGATATCAATTTATTGTGAGAATTTGGGTGGAAACTATTTTGTTTGTATTTATTGAAAATAAGATTATATAATTATAATTAACTATTTTATTTCATTAAAATCTCTATCCCTTAACTAACCTGGTTTAGCCCACTGACTTTTGAGAAAGTTTTAACATTATTATAACAGCCTGGTTGTTTTGGACTTAAGCCATGGTCGAATTTGCTTTTAAGCGCGATTTGGTGCGTTGCTGTTCTGACACAGTCAATTTTATCGTACTCCTCAGAAACTAGCATGTCGTGGCAATTAAATATTTAAGTGTACTTGAAAAGTTAACCCTTAAAATTGGCAGATTCCCCGCACGTGGCGGCAGTGTCGTAAAAGTTAAAAATATAGTGTTTAATAATTAATTGTTTATATTAAATAAAATGTTAATAGCACATAATAGTTATACACAAATGAGACATTAAATTTGCAAGTATTTTAGTCTTTATAAAAATATATATACCATATATGGGATGATTTTGATCACCGACAAACTCCGGCAGATTATTCTTTACAAAAAAGACAAAAGGATATATATTTTTTTCTTAAAGTGATTATTAAGGAAGTTATGTGCCCCAAATTTTTAATTTTCGAATTATTTTCGTTAAAAATATTATAACCCACTTGCGATTAAGCAACAATTCCTTGAACGGTATTTTGTATAAAAGATATATTACCGCTCTGAAAATGCGGATTGGCAATTTCTTCCTCTTCCATGGTTAAAATTGAGGGTTAGTATCTTCTTTTGTATTAAACATCGTAACCCTAAGATCTACGCACATTTTTTAAGGCATTTAATGAATCAGCACGTGTAAATTAACAGATAAGGTTGCCTCGAAAGAACATTCTCAGGGGAGCAGTTTTCGAGAAATCGATGCGTAACTCTCGAAACATGCCGTCTCATTGCCTGACAGGTAGGCATCACACCCCCACAAGAAGTTTAAAATAATGATTTTTATGCAGGCGCACAAGTGCCTTGAAAATCAGTTTGGTGGGAACGTGTACCCGCGTCTTATATTCTCGTGGGAAATAACCTACCGGAGTTTATCGGCGTTGTTCGAAAACATCAGGTACATCGTCAATATAAAAACAATAATGTTATAAGTTCTGATTATCACATCAGGTTGCGTTAAACTTTTGTAAATGCGGGCGTAACACGTAAAGGCTGTTCACGATGAAGTGAGCACTTCAGAAATGAACCTCAGAAAAAAAGTCACTGCCCCTGCATGCATATATTTTAATGGACGCACTGAGCGACATTCGCCCAGTAAAGTTGGTAACGATGGATGGAAAGTAGTTCCATATCTTAACGTCGAATAAAAAATGTTAGTAACCATTTGTGATAACTTAAAATTATGTCTTTCGTTTCCTGTTTTTTAATCGCATCGTAGTGTAAAAAATGAGCAGATTTGTAAACTATATACTTTCTTAATAATTCAACAGTTTCATTTGACCGATGCAACGCATGGATAAAGTGATGACGCCCATGGCAATGTTAATTTTTCATAAGGCGGAAGAATACACAACGTTCATACAAGTAGATCTTAAGCAAGGCTTTCAAAAGTGCTCATTTTATCGTGAACGGCCTATAATGTGTAACGGAATGGCAGTTCTGTGTACTCGGTGCTGCATGGTCCCTCCCCCGCCGAATGACGTGGTCTTTGTGACGCCTCATCGCCATATCGTCTGGTGGACGATGGTGGAGGGGTGAGGCGACCCTCTCCGCCCGGATCGCTCCGGAGTGATGAGATGTGTATTGCATAGTCGCTGCCTCGCCAGCTGGAGCTGTGGCGGCACACGTGCACGGCCCACGTGCTGTCTGTATGTATGTAGCGCGAGTGCACAGCCTCCGTCTGGACCACACCTGCTCCGCGGCCCGCTCCGGGTCAACAAGTCTCCTGCTCGCTTCCGGCCCGTTGCAAGCCTCCGCGAGTTGCATCACGTTCCCCATTATGTGGGGGGAAAAAAACACTATGCCCATTCTTAATTATTCGCAAATTTACCGTGTCATTGTAAACTTACAGTAAGAAAGCGTGAATAGTAGAATTCCCCCCCCCCCCCCCCAATAACCATGACAGTGTTCCTATAACAACGCCAAACATTCCTATATTTTCAGCCTGATTTGTGGTGTTATATCCAACTATATAAGAGTTGAAAACATTCTACTACAGTTCAGGTTTACTATAGGCTATTCACGGTAAAGTGAGCATTTTTTAACATCCTGCTCGATTTTTCCTTTCACCCAATTTCTGTCTTTTTGCCTCTATTTAATATAAACATTGTCATGTGACTAATAAACACAGTGTATACATTTCGCCAATACAGAAAGTTGGCATCTGAGGCTCCAATAAATTATATTTATTAGTGGTTAATGCTTATTTGGAGGGCCTTAAAAAGTGCTCACTTTACCGTGAATAAGCCTATATAACGTTGTTACAGTTTAGAACTTGCAGTTATGTTGACAGCGAATTAATAAATGTAGTTCTAAGTATTAACAAAACTGTACTGTTTAAATTGATTGCCACTATTTTTCCTTTTGTTTTTTGTTGTGTACCCAGGGAAATTACTTGCATAGAGACATGTTTATATTGCTAACAATGCCAGTGTTTTTTCACATAAGCATGGAAAATGATTGATCATTACAGCCTAGCAATGTCTTGATGCGTGGTTGAAAAAAGGAACTCTGCAGGGCTTTCCAAAGTATTTCAGTAACCGCAAGACAGCCATATATAAGCAGAAAAAAAATCTTAGGGCGCTTGTGTCAAGTTATCCTATGATTCCGTCTCTCGCCGCAAAATGATTCTCGTGAACAGACATTGAAAGCTCAAGAATTGAATAAAATCTTATAAAATATAGCGAACCACTTTTTTTTTCTAATTTGAAGATTGTCGCAAAATATATATGGGTTTCTTACGCAGCAAATTATGAAACTGACAATTCAATATGTGCTACAGATAAAAGCAGACTACACAAATCCTACTATATATAAGGAGATAAATCTTTCCCTCTTTAATACGTCTAAGTCCCTTGAAACTCAACAAAAGTTCTTCAAATTTTGCAGAGTGAATCCTCAGGGTCAAATACAGATCAAGTTCAAATTTTAGCTAGCTCAGTTCACGCAATCATGACTTTTGACACTAAAAACTCATCTTTATTATTTTTCCTATAAAAGTTTTGTATTAATGCATAGAGATTATTGCATAGAGATATGAAGGTAATGGAATATCTCGCTTCACTGTTGCGTTAATTAAGTGGGGCCTTAGTGGCCCAGTGGATAGAGCTATTCCAAGTGGGACCTTAGTGGCTCAGTGGATAAAGCGATTTCAAGTGGGGCCGCAGTGGCCCAGTGGACAGATATATATCAAATGGGGCAGCAGTGGCCCAGTGGTTAGAGCGATTCCAAGTGGGGCCTTAGTTCCTCAATGGATAGAGCGATTCCAAGTGGAGCCGCAATGGCTTAGTGGATAGAACTATATCAAGTGGGGACGCAGTGGCCCAGTGGATAGAACTATCAAGTGGGGCCGCTATGGCAAAGTGGTTAGAGCGATTCCAAGTAGGGCCTTAGTGGCTCAGGGGAGAGAGCGATTTCAAGTGGAGCCACAGTGGCTCAGTGGATAGAGCGATTCCAAGTAGGGCCGCAGTGGCCCAGTGGATATATATATATATATATATATATATAATGGGGCCGCAGTGACCAAGTGGCGAATCCAAGTGGGGCCGCAGTTGCTTAGTGGATAGAACTTTATCCAATGTCGAGTTTAATTTCACGATTTTTTTTTTTCAGTCTTTGTACGGTAACAAAAATTTGTAACATCGTAACTATGATAGGCACGTGGCCATTCAGAAAACATCGTAACTATGATAGGCACGTGGCCATTCAGAAAACATCGTAACTATGATAGGCACGTGGCCATTCAGAAAACACGGTCGCGGGATTACCCCTAGTAGATTATTATGTTTCAATGCACTAAAACTTTTTTCCGAATATTGTTATATTATAAACAATTTCAAACAAAAATCAAGGTTTAAGGTTACACTTTACACGCGACCAAAATTATATTTTCGAGTAAACAATGAAAAATTATGTTAATAATACATAACATAGCTTCTCTACTGGTGTACTGTGCAGTATAACACATTAAAAAAACTTTCGAATAAGATAGTGTTTACAATTTTTTTTAAACAAGGGCAGGACAATTTTTTCAGCACAATGGATAGATAATACATTTCTCATTTCACTAATCGCCGTGAAATCGACAATATTTACATTTCTGTGATACTTGTATCCACTGACTATGGTGGGAATATGTTACTATTAAACACGCGTAAAATAAGTTTTCAATATTCAAATTGGTTTTATGAAAATATATAAAAGTTTTAACAAAAATTTAGATTTGTGGTCATATAAATTAAATGTGTCTTACATTATAATTAAAAATTTTCCTGACGTGATTAACAATAATTGTATCGTACTAACAAACGAAGTACATCTATCATATGTTACTATATAATATCAGGCGTCACACGGGAAGCTTGAAAGTTGGCAACTCGCAAGTGTCCACACTTCATTCTACGTGCAAGAGGCCTGCCACCAACGGTTCTTTTTTTTTTTTTTTGCAGTACACATCTGAAAGCATGCCGCTTGTCACAACGCTGCATGCGCGGAAAAACCGGTACCGGTACCCTAATTGGTTTTGTTCCTCCGAACTGGTTTCGATACCATCAGTCACGTCCCGGGTTAACTGGCCAAGGTAGTCGGCATTCTCAAGTTCTCAGCATGCTGTCGATTGTTTCAGTCACCTTCGCCTGTAAGATCGCGCACATCGCGAAACACACTTCCTTCTGAATACTGAAGGGCAAGAAACGGTACGCGACGAAGTCAGGTTCCGCACTCGTAGACCCCAAATACGGGGGTCACAGGGGTGCCAACCCCCCTACACCCCTCTCTCTGCACTTGTCTCAGCCGGCAGGGGCGTGTGTCGCCTCGCTGCGTTGGCTAGCAATAATCTCTCACTAGCTCTGTCTGTCGTAAGTCATCATAACTTATAAACTACTCACAGCATTATTTTAAAAATATATTTTAGTTGTAGATTTTAGGTAACGAAAAAGGAAGGGGTTGGGAAGGACATGATAAGATTCAAATTAACATAGTCATGCTCACAGGAAGTCTGGGAACTGCCGTTCACCCCCCCCCCCCCCCCCCAAAAAAAATTACATTCTCTCTCTCTCTCTCTCTCTCTCTCTCTCTCTCTCTCTCTCTTTGAAAATAGGAAGTAGAGGCCTAAACTGCGCATACTTTACTCCATTCACGGCTATTTCCAACTTTTCTGAAGTCCTGCTAAAATTCTACTTTCAGGATATTCCTCCGCCTCAGGCAAACAAAGCTTAGCAGATTATACCAGAGGGGCAACATACCGCACTTGTGAGCACTCAGTGTAATAATATGCGGCATAAGAACTATTTGTTAATAGGCATTACGAAAATTATATTTTCTCTTTGTCTTTATTCATGTAAGTTATAAATTAAATATTATAATTTATCAAAAGAATATAAGTAAAAGTTCAATTTAACCAAAAGTAAGGTACATGTATGTTACGAGAAGTATAAAACGCTTTCGATACAATATGATTTACTTAAGAAACAAGCAAACACGTCATACACGAGGTATTGTTTTGAAGGTTTGATTCAAGAAATATGAAGAAAGTACAACTAGACTATATCTTGCGATTACGGTGCATGACAGGCGCACACCTAGTTGAAGTCCTTGTGATAGCCGCCTACCTCGTGTAACTTGGAGCTACCATGACTGTTGGCGGATCTGTTTGACGTAAAAGCACTACACAATCCTCATTCTCACCTTAATATTACATGTACCCAAAAATAGAAACGTTGCGTGTAATCCTTTCAGCTGCAATATATATATAACTATTGCAGCTGAAAGGACTGGATAGGAAAGGATATATATATATATATATATATATATATATATATATATATATATATATATATATATATATATATATAAATTCGCGTTTTATACTACAATAATCGTTTCAGTACCATTCAATTATTTTAGTTCTAACGGTTCACAATGTAAGCAAAATTAGTGAATTAAAATAAAAGAAATTTTAATTTTTTTATCTTTGGCAGATGGGTGACGATGAAAAAAGATGCGTTCCTCTAAAAATTAACAATTCAAAATAGCCCGTAAAAATGAAATGAATACGACCTTCACGTTTCACGTGAAACTTATTCCTTCCCTTGATGTGTTATAGTGTGTACCTCCTGAAATAGGTAAATACGTTCAGAATGACGGGTCAAATCACTCCCCGACGAGTGATCTACTAACTTGCAAACACGAACAACGAACACAATTGCTCGCAGGAAATAAAAACGGGAAGCATGGTGTTAGATGCAATACTTACAAACGCAAGGCAGTCCAAGGTACTCCGTCGATACGCTTCACGCCACCTGAAACAAAAGAAATATCAAAGTTAAACTCTTTACAAGAGCAATTATAACAAGCATCGTATGTGTAAAGAAACATTACAACTACGCTCTAAGAAATTATTCGCGAATCTACCACGTAAGTAAAGTGAGAAAGCGCAAATTATAATTTTTTTTTTGTCATGCATCTGTGGTAGCATTCCCTCATTTCTTCAGGAAAAAATCAAATGCGTACGGAAGTTGCCAACTTTGTACAATAACACTTCCATATTTGCACACTGATATGTGACACTATTTGTATACATAGTATAGGTTAAAATGTTCCACTACACTGTAGGAAGTGTACTATAAAACTTTCTTACAGTGTACATTCAAATAGCAAGTTTTCTTGATTAGTCGATATGGCAACCAATAATAAATCAGCCCTTCTTGACACACTAACTGACAGTTTTTCTTTCATCCCTCTCATTCAACTTCTGGCAATAAAATAGTTTTAACAACAAACCACAAGAAAAAATACGTGGGCGCCCAAAACTACTCTAGCGTCATAGTGATTAGAAAACTTCTACAGCTTAATAGTTTAATCTGAGCTTCGGATGATATTTTCGTCGTAATTTGTGACATGCAATGAGAGTAATAAATATAGCTATCAGTCGGTATCGGTGGACCATATCTTCGTGTGAAGTCCCCCAAGTAATTTCCTTCTCGTTTGTTATCCCGCTATTCAAACATATTCAAACATAATACACATCATTTTGTATTACGCCAGAATCATCATTTAATACAAAATCCCAGCTGAAATGAGGTAACACGTAAAAACTTACAGATTCTATTTGCGTGCGTATACGTCCGACTGTCCTGAATTAAGCAGGCTTTGTTGTTGCGCGTGACTACACAAGAACTGGTCTCAATCGCATCTTCATTCAAAGCCAGATCTATACTTTGATGCTTCTATTTTCTTAACCGCAGAAAGCAGTGCCGCCGTGGATTATAAACCTGTTTTGTCCTTTCCATTTTTTTTTCTATCTCCATCTCTTTTATCGACTTTCCCTGGCCTTTCATCACTTACACTTTATCGGCTATCGCCTAGAAGATAGGCGGTGAACAAGCTTCGGCCGTTATCCGGACAATCGATTACGGAGTTCCATCTCGGACCTGTTCCTTAAGGCGCGTTTAACTCGGCTGTGCGTGAACTAACAAAAGAAGCCCTAGCGAGAGAAATTGTAACGCGCTTTGCTTGACGTGTGCTAACAACGAAGACTGCACTTAAGTATGTGGCGAGGAGGAAGGACCGATTATGCTTCAGGCCCAGCTCTCGACCTTAACTCACTAACAAAGAATCCTTACAGTAATCAAATGGTTCGGAGTCCACTACTTCAATAGATCCTGCCGTCTTTAGCTTCTTTTACATATTCGTATGACGTAGGCGCAATGAAATAAAAAAAATTAGTTGCCAGGGCGAAATGGAAACAATATTCTTTGTAATTAAAAACTTTGAAACGTATTAATTTTATTAGTATGAAATGTGTATGTGTATATATACATACATACACACTGTATATTTTATTTGAGAGAATAAATAATATTTGATCTGGGGACAAGACATTAAAGACGAAACTTTCATGCATTTCGATATAGGCCACCTGAGGGTAAGTAACAAGTAGCTTCAGCTACTCCGTAAAGAGGCACACAGTCCATTCACGGTTACTTCAGCCTTTTTTGAAGCCCTGCTAAAGTTCTACTTCCAGGATATTCCTCCGCGTCGTGCAAACTAAGCTTAATTAATCCTGGAGAATTACACCATAGGACGACGCACCACACTCGTGCGGACTCAGTTGTAACAGTATTTTGTATAAGGACTATTTCTCACTAGGCGCTGCCAACATAACTATTTTCCCCCTGATTTTTATTCAGATTATTTATAAACGAAGCATTATAATGTATAGATAAAACATGAATAACATTTAATAAACTTTCAATTTAACAGAAAAAAAAAAGTAACTTTTATTAACACAAGTATAAAACGCTTGTGGTGCAGGGCGTATTTAGGAAATAGCTAAACACGTCATACGGAGAGATTTTTCAAATGTTTGATTCAAAAAGGCCAAAGAAACCTTGAATGGACTATAGGTCTACATTCCCATGTATTACCCGAGATTCAAGCTTACAGCCTTCCGACGTAAGATGACGCGTAACCAACAACGATACCACGGTCGACAAAATTATATATTTCTGACCTTTCCCAGCCATAATTTGCTACGCGGTTCCCCCAAATTTCAATTTTACCTACTGAGATAAAAAAAATTGAAGTCATAATACACAGAAGTTAAATCCTTGCCCCATGTGAACGACGTGTTAAATTTCAAAGAAATGGCAACACGCCACCCACTCCTGTGACTTCAATAAGAATTTCAAATGAAACCAAATGTAGTTTTAAAAAACTTTTTAAAATTTGTACGAAATAAAACGTTAAGTTAAAATATTTAATTTAAACCTTAAAATGTGATAAAAAGTTTTTTTTTATAATTATATGCCTCTATCAAGTTTTCGATACATGTCAGAAAACCATGAAAGATTCTCAAAACTTAAAAAAAAAAATTTTGTTGGAGCCAACAGCTTTAAAATTACTTCAGGCAAAAAATCCAAGCACCACCAGGAAACTTATTTCATAGTGCCACGTTTCCAGTTCAACTATTTCCGAAAATATTTACCAAATAGGGAGTTACAACTGGGCACAGCATGAGCTGCAGGAACATTACAAACCGCAGCGGATAGACATCTGGAATAACCTACTGAGTCATAACAACAAAATGTCTCTGCTCGTTAGTATTGTGACGTTTAGTGATAAATGGATGTGCGATAATTGTTAAGTGGGTAGTTGTTGGACGTAAGTGAAGCTCCTATACACTTTCCAAAACCAAGAGTGACGCCTCACAGAGTTTTGCTGTAAGTGTGGCAAGAAACGCGGATTTTTGTCCGCTACTAGTTCTTTCCTCTTGAGCCATTTCCGTTCTCTAGTACTATTGAAAATTGGCAAAATGCACCGACAGCGCTGCAAAAAGCAGCCATCGTTGGTCAATAAGCATGGTTCTCTGCTCCTGGCAGACTACACCAAACTTCAAGTAGTAAAAATTTGAAACAGAAGAAGAATTACCTAAGGTAATAAGAAAGATCGCACACACTACACATTCCCCTGATTAAGGTGCAGGTATGTGATAGACTGATTGTGCTATAGGCCTAGCTTTTGCTGCAGGAGATGATTAGAAAAAATATAGCGCTAAACGTGCCTTCCGGGACTTCTCTGCCTCAAGGAAACCACTTTTCTCTAGGGATGGGATTAGAGCAGAGAGACTACTCTAAATGATGCAGATATGTTTACTCCATACCAAAACTCAGTAATTGTGTGAGATACGAAAAGGTCGGAAAGGTAGGTAAGTGGGCTTAACGTCTCGTCGACAGCGAGATCATTAGAGACGGTGCAATTTGCACACGGAAGAGAGATTGGGGAAGGATTGGGAAGGAATCGGCCATGACCTTTCTTAGGGAGCCATCCCAGCATTCGTCTGGAGTGATTTTGGGAAACCATGGAAAACCGAAATCAGGATGGCTGGACCGATAATCGAACGCGGGTCCTCCCGAATGCGAGTCTAGTGAGTTACCACAGCGCTACCTCGCTCGGTGAGATACGAAAACATCCGTTTATTTCCGAATAATCTGGTATTATGGGTGTCAGTAAGACACTTTTTGTGTAGACTGCTTAGTTACAAATATAATTTTCCGGCTTGGGGAGGGGGAGGGGGCAGCGGAGGTTTGTTCCACCCATGGCTACGATCTTGGTAACACTACTCAACTCTCGCCTCTCTCGCTGATTGCCTTTTGTTCAGAACTGCATGACAAGAGAACAGTTTTCAAATATTACTCGAGTCAAAAGCCACGTCTTACCAAAACCTTTTTGAGCTAAACTTTGTACGTTTATTTACATGCTTACGCTTAGTACCCGAGGTAACAAAATTGACAAAACAAGGAATAATGCCTAGCAAAGTGGCATGGCGATGACTTCATTCGTATCTATAAAGTGATGTGGATGTAACTTTGCATAAAACATTTTGTATTGCAAAATGACCTCAGATGTTTTATACACGAAGTTGGTGTCCAAATGGGTCAGAGCCCAGTACAATTAGGGCTCGTAATGTAAGAAGCCCAAACATATTTGGGAATATTTTATCGGTAGTAAATCGCAGAATAGTTTATAAATCGGGTTAGAAGCATAATGCGCTCTGAAAATGATTTTCAAATACCATACTAAAAAGGAGAACGAAATAAGAAAAATTGGATATATTCGCCAATATTTTGTGTCTTAATTTCAAGAACCCACTTCACTAACAGACCAGCGAGAGAAAGGTAACGGGATTTGCATGTAAAACAGAGTAGGCAACTCCCTTTTTACATCACTTTCAATAAACACCATTCTGCAGATTTTGTAGACCACATTATTAGCACAAATAAGAATAGCAGTTTCTAAAATAAATTATTTTTACTTTAAATATTTATAACGTTACATACTTCAGGCTACAGAGACAGTAAAAATCCCACTGGCAGGTCTCAGCTTATTTTGAACTCTATCATTAGCAGTTTTCCGGAAACCTCAACATAAAAATAATTATCTTCCAATTCCAGATACAGCATCCTTGTTATAAAAAAAATTGGAAATTATAATGTTTAGCATTCGAGTCGTTGGAGACTTGAGAGCTTCGTCGGAGGTGAAACCGCCTTAAGGAAAGGCGGCATGCTTGCCCCAGTTCGGCTTTTATCAGATGAGGACCGTCCTCGAAATAACCTTCAAAGGCGGTGGTGGGTCGTATGGAGCGCAGAGGATGAAATCCCCGCGGGATTGGGAGAATGGGAGAATGAAGGGGGAGAGGGGGAGGGAGAAGAAGAGGAGATCAGGCAGGCGACACCTTCACCTGCACAGCCCACGGCCTGGCGGCGCACGCAGCGAGTCGTCGTCCATCAGGCACGGGCTTCGTGACCGAACAACCATGGTGCAAGAGAATCGCAGGTGATGGGAACCTACCCCGAGTGCCAAGGGGAGCGGGGGGAAAGCCTGGAAACTCGACCTTGGCGGACCTTGACTGAGTGGCTCGTCAAGGTCGCTGGGGCGGTGCCGACATGCAGTTTGCACTTAGTCTTTCACTGCTTCGCTCATCGTTACGTCAAGATACATAAACTAAAAAAAGTTATTTTAATTTAACGGAACATTTATTTCCCACTTGCTCAAGGATATCCCAGCTCGATGTCGGTAATCGATTGTCGGCGTTCGTACAATGCTAACACAAATTTACATCTCAAAACACGCATCTCTGAACTGCCCAACATTCGAAGACGAAAACTCGTGGCCCGATGGTACTGAATTCGCCTTGGAAACCTTGCCCAGGTATATGGGGTAAAACAAGTGATTAAATATATGGAATAAACTACGTTACATGTCAGTATCATTTACCGTGTATGGATATTGTTATTTAAAAAATAAGGTGAACCTAATATTTTTTCTTTCGAGGAATCTCAAACTATATCAATCAGACGGAAAGAAAAATATACTTATAAAGCATTATTGTTTGCTATGGCGAACTTGCTGTAGATTGTATGTACCTAACAATACCACTGTTGTCAGTTTAAGAACCAAGCGATTTCACCATACACCTATGTATATAATTAAATGCACAGCTTGTATGAATCTGTAAGTACGTGCAAAAGGTAGGCTTTATGTCCAGCTGTGTTAAGGTATTTGTTAGAATGTTAGGGTGACAATATACATAGTTTCCTTTGTTTACGCGCGCTACACGCGTGAATGGTTGCTGTCCGTATATACAAGCAATCTGGTTTTCCACCGGTGTACATGGAATGTTCGAAAACCACTGCTCTGCTCGAGTCCGATGAAATCCTCCATCGAAATGTCATCGGGCCTGGTTTACATGAATGTGGTACTTTTATGACGAGTTTTCACACACAAATTAAAATCGCACTCTCGACCGATACTAACCACGGCCACCGAAGACGTTAACTTGTGAAATCACTTTGTAGCGAAATTGTTTCGGATGTGGTCATTTTCCTCCCTGCACGCATAAACACACATAAATGAAGCTGGATAGCCACAACTGAGTTTTTACAACGTTTGAAAACTTTTGTAGATATGTTTAATAAGTTTAAAATCAGCCTGTCAAGGAAATTAACATTTAACATAGGGCGTACTTTATTTGGGGGGAACTGATCTAAATCGTGATATGAGCAAGCAACTGTTATATTGGTTGTACTATTACTAGTTGTAAGAAACTGTCAACGAGTGATCACCCTGATGATGTTCAGAAAGTCGTTTGTATGACGTGCACAGTTCCATTCGTCACTGGTGAATCCATCAGCAAGAAGCTGAACACGAGGCTCGTGTTAAGCAGAGAACTACAGTGGTAGCCTTCCCCGGGAGGTTGGTCGCTATCTTCAACTCACATTTATCTTCGGAGTCGGATAACGGTGACCCGTTGTATACGGTTCACAGCCAATCAGACGCCTAGCTGGCGACGGAACTACCAATCTACGCACATTCACTAATTTATTTCCCTTTTCAGCCAGGGCATTCTGGAAAAAAAATTAATAAACTTCCTAAACCGTAATTTTCTTTAACCTAAACTTAGCATGGAAAATTTACTACACACTAGGCTGGAAATAGGTAAGTTGTGCATAGCTAGTTCACAAAGCCAAAAACATCGCCATAGATATACGGAGGGCGAAAGTACTTCAGTATGTGTGCTTTCTCAGTGGGCATGTAAACTGATGTAAATTTGCGAATGATTGCTTAAGAGATTGTATCCCGGAGTGCGATGCCGCTGTGCTTCCGTACTTTCTTATCCTCGGTCAGTAGGACAAGCCATTATGATCTGTGTTCGATTTCGGTGCAATGTGCCCTTGATCACTTACCCATGATCCCTTCCCGTATCACGAGCCTTGTTCCCTTCCATAGATATATTAGTTAAGTGGATTCGGGCGCTTGTTTCCGTTTCCCCCTCGAGCTTTACTGTGTAGAATTTCGCTCCATGCGAGTTTCATTTGTCTTTGTGGCGTTTGCAAGTGTTTTCTGCGGCCGTGCAGAGTTGTAAAAACAAACACAAACAAATGAAACATTTCAAACAATTGCGAATCGAAAACTATCTAGGCCTCGAGAAAGGCAAGTTGCTCATGCCCGTGGCTGAAGGGGGCATTCTAGGGTGCATAATGTGCCCTTGCTGCGAATTCGGACAGCGGCAATGTAACGTCACATCCGGGATGCACTTTCCAAGGGCACGAAGCCAGATAAGGGCCCTTAGCTGGAGATTTCGAACACAGTCATGGTTAATAGTTCGAGTTTAATGCGCTAAAGTGTAAACTTTAAACTTTTTATATTTCTTGAAATTACCTCAGATGTATAGGCCGTTCACGGTAATTGAGCACTATTTAAGGCCCTTCCAAATTTTTCTTTTAAGCTATTTTTTATGTTCAAGCCACTTTTTAATATCAGTATTGTCATGTAGCTAATAAACACGGTGTATACTTTCACCACTTGCAATAAAACATATTTATTAATGGTTAATGCCTGTTGGGAGGGCCTTATAAAGTGCTCACTTTATCTTGAACATTGAACAGTCATTAAACTGAACCGTTTCAGTTATATATACAAAATAGCTGCAGTTTTATTATTTGTCGCCCGCCTCCGTATAGCTATTAGCGTAGCTGCCCGTTACCCTTGGAGTTGCGTTCGATTCTGTGCGCTTTTTTTTCTTATACAGACTGGGACTGGTACGGGGTTGACAGAGGCCATGTCCCAATTCGCCGAGAGAGAATATACCCTCTCGCCCATTCTTGACATCACAGAGAGCTCCCCCTGTTGTCCCCAACTCTGAGGAGATAGCGCGAGAGGCAGAGTAAACGACGATGTTCACTCGCTGCGAACTTTCGTACCCTCTGTGGCAGCCATGTCATTTTAAAATCAACCCTCGAATTTTTGGGCTTATATTTCTTGTGTCTCCAGCAGTGTTAGAAATAGTTCATTGTCTCAAAGTAATAATTAAGATTATTAAAGGTGTAACACCAACAGTATTCTGTGTGATATGGAACATAGCATTTTGATGAAATTATCTTGAGGTTCCGTGTAGGTTAGGTGTGCACATATCGTTGATAATAATCCAGTTTTTGGCCATACGAAAATATGTAAAATAAAAACTAATTGATATTTGCAAAAAAAAAAAAACACTGTGAATTTTATTAGATAAATTGGAGGAGCGGCCGTTGTTTTATTTTCCGCAATCCCTTAACGTTTCTGTCAGAAGAATAATGACGAAAACTCACATAGGCTGCACATCTCAGTTCACTTGGTGTGTGCGAGAGTGGGAGTGGGGAGAGAAGTGAACACACACACACAAGTTGGGACACCGCCTTAAACTTCTTACGCAATAGAAAACTTTAGCATTTGACTTTACGTTTCCTTTCCCCTGACGAAACCATCAATACACAATACAATTGTAAAGTTAGAGTTCAGACAATTGATCATCGGTTCTACGAGCTTCGTAAATGTGCGTATCTTGTTATGGAAATAATTATGATAATATCCAGGAATGCATTTTACGTACCTTTTAAAAAATTGGGTTAAATTTTATATTAAAAATTTATTTCAAATCAAAAAACTCATTTGTTTACTTTATTAAAATATGTCATTTCATATTTTACCTCTTCATAATATTTTGGTTTGCCATTTATTTAATTTAAAACGAACTTTAACATACCGAGATTAACTACAATAAAATAACGCACTTTCCACACAACGTCTGTTAGATTCCCGGCAAAATGGCAGCTTGACTTTGACTTAAAATTTCAATTTTTTACCTTCGACAGTTCAATTGTGTCAAGCTCCATAAGAAACAACATGTCGGAAAGCAAACGTAAAGTCAAATGGCAAAGTCAAATGTTAAAGTTCTCAATTGTGTAAGGGCCTTTAGCCTCGTAAGGAAAATAGGGAAGATGCCCGCCTGAATGTGAAGAGGTAGTTGTTAGGTCCAGGACGCCGAGATTGCCAGGTGAGTGGCGTCGTTGCGCTAACCATGCATAACCCCCCTCCCTCCTAGCCACCCACCACCTCCTCCAGTTGCGCACTGTGCCAGGACGATTATGGTCTAACTTACGTACGCCACGAAATGTGGCGTACGTATGCATATTTATGCATATTTAACGTCCATAACTAAATCTGCGAAACTACAAAATACGCCGACATTAGACACGCATATATACAGCACTGCGTATAGCTGATTCTGTGTCAGGCTTTATATCCTCGACGTAAAGAATTCGCAGGGGGAAAAAACAATACATAACGCAGATGCGGTCAGGTGGACTATAATATTCAGGTTGATTAACATCGAATTCACTTTTTGAAACTGGTGTTCTGACGGCCGAACTAGCGCGACAATAAACCGAAACATTATTTTTTCTCTACAATAAATGGACACGAATAAGATTTAATACTGTTAAGGAGGTGTCCCCTCAATCTGGACAAAGTTATTACCCAGATTATTTGTTAAGTAAACATGATTTGAATAAATTCATCATCCCTACAATCTGAAGGACACTCATAAAACCCGCGATAAGAAGATAACACTGGAATCGTCGAAAAAACCGTTATTAGTGGCTTGGCAAAAGCTTGGCAACTAGATAACCAAGTTTACCGTGTTTAGAGAGACCTGTCGACATAACTTTCCGGTGACAAGTCACGAGTGAGTCACAGTGCAAAGCACATTGTCAGCTTAGCCTGCGTGTACAAATCGGAAGTTGTCTAGTGGCAAGAATGTTATTTGTCGTGTATGGTAATGTGTAAGTTATTCATGCACGTAATTGTTTGGGAACGTGTTTTCTTTGAGCATGTCACATTCCTTGCAGCGTGGAGTATACACAGCTTGTAAGGTGTTTACTATGATTCACACTGCCTTGTTACGCTGCTGGTTACGCACGAATAACTTTCTTCAGAAGTTTTCAGCAGCACTCGCAACGCAGTAACGAAATAACAAAAAAAATTTTGGAAAAATAATACTTAACTACCGCCCCATGAACATCAGTGGTTTTATTTTTTGTGCGAAAACTATATGAAAATAAATTATCTCAAAATTGTTACATAAGAATTTGTATAGTTTATATCCATTATAATTTATTTTAAGTTATATAATCATCATGTTGGTTTAGGTATTTTATTACGTTTCTGGAATTTTCATTTAACTTCAGCGCTTAAGTAATTAAGTTTTTTCTCTTTAACTATTTCACCTTACAAATTTAACAAGAATTTAAAAAAAAAACTGTACCGTGGGAACGAAATTAATTTCGAAGAAATTTAAGTGCCTTTCTTGAGACACAAAAACATTAGCTTAAGCCTAAGCTTGTTCTATCGTTTACAAACCATCTTGAAATTTGAAGTATGTAGCGAAATATTTAAAAAGAAAACAAATATGGCATTTTTTACAGTTCCAAAAAATTTAATTTAAACATGAATATTTCTGTTAGTTTTTGAACATTTTCCTAACTTCCTATTCATAAATATGTATATACGTATGTATATAAATGTATGTATACATGTATATGTATATCTGTATGTGTATATATATGTAGATAAATATACATATATAAAGTATGTTCAGAACATATTATGTAAACTATTTCCTATATTTGATGGAAATATCCAAACAACAGTATGACCGGAAGCGAGGAAAGAAGGTGTGTAATTATGTTATCAACTTTTCTTAAGGCTGTTCACGATAAAGTGAGCACTTTGGAAATCAAGCTTAGAAAAAAGCCACTACCTCTGCATGCAAGTAGTAGCAGAGGCGGGATGGTTCCACCCCACATTTGATCAATCGGATTATCGATTTGGTATCAATTCGATTGATCAGATTAAGTCTTGATCCGATAAAAAATTTCGTTAATCCGCTAAACTTCATCCGATGTAATAATTCTGATTGATTGATCCAATCAATTTAATTTAATGAATTAATATACTTTTCCTTTTTAATTCTTGAATTTTGTGTGAATTGATAAGTGTATAGTTTTGTGCAAAGGTGTGCTAGGGCACTTATTTTTGGGGGGATGGAGCGGCATGGACGTCCTCACCCTCGGAGATCTAGCATGGGACCGAGACAGTCGTGTGAAGGGGAAGAGATGTATATAGGGGAGCGATGTTCATCCTAGGAGGTCCAGCATTGTACTGAGGTGTGATGTGTTGGGGAAGGTGTGTGTGTGTGTGTGTATATGTGTACATATATATGTGTGTGTATGTATATGTATATACACCTAAGTGTGCAAAAGTGTTTTTTTTTTGTTGGGAGGGATATTGCTCGTAGACCGTGGTGTGGGAGTTAAGGTCGATAGGCGACTGAGATTGTAGCAATTGAAAATCAATTTAATGGAAGGCGAGGTAAATACGATTTATATCATGTATGCTATCAATAATGAATGGAATGTCAAATTTCAAATGAACACAACTATGTGACTCTCCTGGTTTTTTAAATAATAAAGAGATCAAGTAATGAGTTATAGCTATCAATATAAATAAATACATTACACAAGAGAAGTCTAACGAATAACGACGGATTTGAAAACACGTAAGAATAAATTAAATCGTACAAGCAGGAGAAACATGTCTGTTGGGTCGGGCGATCGCTGAATGAATGCCTTATAAGCTGTGTCAGGAGTATGACTAGAGACGTGGGGCACGGTCGGCATCTGACAGGCGACTGAGCTGAAAAACCTTGAAATGAATTAACAGAGGTGTGAATACGATTTACGTCCAAATAAATTAAACAGCTGACGTTACACATGAGAGAAATTAATGAAATGAAAAATTGTAATACGACAAAAGTATAAGGAATGGACCAGAAAATGAATATATATATATATATATATATATTTATTTATTTATTTATTTATTTAAAACAGCAGAATGAACGAACAAAACTTTCTGTTCTCATAAATAAATAAAGTGATAACTCACTAAACAAATTACTGAACCTGTTTCCCTACAAAATGAAAACTCTCTTGCCAGCCGCAGCAATCCTGCTAACTTAAAGATGGAAGCACATTTAAGCAAATTAAATGATACAAAGTAATTAAAACCGAAAAGCTATCCTATTTTCCTACAAATCTATGAGTTATAAAATAATAATAATTTAACCAAACACAATCGCATACTAGACATACACATGTCTCCCTCATCGCCTCTGAGTTCTCCACTTACCTTATAACATTAAATGATTTTAAATCACATTCAGTCGATTGCGAGGTTAGTGAAGGAATGACTTATAGACGGGGAGGTTGCGACCGATAGGCGACTGAGGTTATAGATATTGAAAAACTCTGAATACGACTCATGCACTTGAATTTTCAAAGGAATTAATATTTCCCTAGAAAATAAATTTACACATCAAAATGAAAACTTGTTTACCACCCGCATGAAATCCAGCATAGATAGAAGTACATTTATTAAGCAAAGGCAAAACACATCAAATAATTATCGTAGGAGCAGGACATCGCAATGCGAAATGCACAGGCAAGTAGTTTACAAATCGATAAAAAATTATTCCACGTATTGATAACATGGACAAATAAAGATTTCACAATAGCATGGACAAATTAGTATTGAGAAAAACTTACCCAGATTTTTAACACAAGTTTCGTTGAATTATTCCAAATGGAAGTTAACCACTTTCAGTTAACATCAATGACTAAAGACTTTCAAACTGAGGAGAAACTCGCAATGCACAGGCAACTTTTCACAATAATAGCACATCCAAAGACTTGGTCATAGAAAAACTATAAAATAATAAAAAAATAACGGAAGCAATATATCGATCCTAAAAAAATCTTAATATATGAATAAGTTTTCCCGATAAATTAAGGCTAATAAAAATTATGATATTAAACCTTATAAAAATATTTTGCACTGTAGTTTACAAAGACTGGACAAGATCTGAACACCAGAGCAGATATTAATCGATCAAAATGTTTAACGAGAGTTGAAGTCTGCTGTAGGCTGGATCGGAACCCCGGGTTTGCAGATATCCTACCCCTTGGTCGTGCCACAGGAGGCCGGTAGTCGTCGACCCAACCGGTGAAGAGGGATGGCCAGTAGTGTGTGTGTGTGTGTGTGTGCAGAGAGCGATGTATCCAGTGCGAGGGTTGTCGTCGAACTAAGATGGTGCTGGACAGCAAAAAGTGATTGGAAGCTCCTGCTAGGCACCCCCTCACCCCTTCTGAACCACTAGACCAGAGTGCTTTTTTGGCTATCTCGATGGCTGCTTGCACCTGTAATTCACACCCTCCCCCACCAACCCCCTTCTGCCACCAGTCCAGAACGCTTCTTTGTCTAGCTTGTCGGGGACTGTCCACCTGCCTGACTTCCCCTCAAGACACCAAGTTTAGACTTTCCCAAGGCATTGACCTGTTTGCAAAACTACCCTCTACCTACGAAGTTGAACCGTCCTCCCCCTCTGCTCGTCAAGGTTATATTTCGCCTGGCTGTTAACCTGTTCAGAAGGGAAGGTTTCTCCTACTCTTGAACCCAAGCGATTGCTTGCTTCTGCTGCTATTGAAGAAAAAAATTTTCCCCAAGTCCGGCTGTTAAAATTATTTTCCTGAAGTTAAAATGAAGTTTCATTAATCCCAAAAATAATTCCAAGAAATGAATTTTAATCCCAAAAATAATTCAAAGAAATGGATTTTAATCCATTAAAACATTCCAATAAATTTGAAGTGTCAAGTATATTTCCCACTATAGTTATTAAAATTCTCACAGGAATCCAGAAAACTATGAATAATTTCATACCAACATAAATACAAGATATATAATCATTCGCAACATTTTAAATATTGAAACAAGACACATTTTCCAGTTAGGCGATTCATAAGTAAAAGTTTTCACCTATTGAAAAATTACATTAAAACCAAATTTCTTTAAATTTAGGGTAATGTAAAACATACATAGATATTCAATCTTGTTTCAAATATTTGTTTGTAGCAGAGAGAAAAAAAAATGTATTTCACATGTAATACTTCTCCCAAAATTCCATGCTAGATTTTCAACTACACTATCTACCATTAAATGTGTATATTTGAAGAAATATAAACTTATTTTATTTTAAAATACTACATTTCAACATAATCTTAATGATTTTTATCCTTGTATGATTTCTGGAACACACATTTTACCTCCCTTATTATATATATATATATGTGTGTGTGTGTGTGTTCGGGAAAGCATTGGGCTCTTGACATTTTTCAACAGCATAAGCTACGTGTTAACAAGTTTTACAAAAGATACCAGGAACGAGAGACAGGTAGCGAGCGGCCGAAAGCTGAGGGCGTGGGGAGCGGGCAAAAGTCGGGTAACAATAGCTGAGGTTAAAGACGTGCGGGATGGAGGGAGCAGTGCGACACAATAGACATTGGATGAGAGTTTTGGCTGTGCCTGGGACGGGCAGTGGACAGTGCTGGGAGATGTGTACTGCGGAGCAAAACAATAAAATTGCCGCTGGCAGCAGCGGGCACTAGCATCCAGACTTGCTCCCTTCTCCCACCATCAAACTTCACTGCTGTGCTTCATCATGCATGCACCGCTGTCTTTTGTGTCTGTGCGCAGGTGCAACCAGGAGGGAGACTCGTCACTTCCCCTCCACCCACTCCACTCTGGCGACACCACTCCACAATGTGCATTGCCTTGGCCAACAGCTACAATTCTCAAGTACACTGCTTTGCGACCTGCCTTGTCTAGTCTATCTTACATAGCGTGCAGCTTTTGGTTTTGTAACTAGCGAGAGGACTGCATTTACAATGAAACATTGATTTTTAAGCCTTGTTTTCAACATTAGTTGTTTAAGAGAAAAACTTTACATAAAAATCAGACATTTATTATTAAATTTTATAAATTTAATATTATTAAAATATTCCCTAAATTGATGTAGGATTATTTTTCAACATTAATTTTTTTCTTCCAAAAACACGTTCATTATCAGTATTTTTGTGTGGTAAGTTTTAGCAAGGAGAATACTATTTAATACTATTAAAACTAAACAATTTCCCAGAAATGTATCGTTACAAAAAATAAATATAACCTAGCACAAACAATTAAGAAACCCAGATATGTATTCCAATAAACTAACCAACACTGTAACATTAATGAATTAGAACGATTATTTACATCACAATTAAAAAAACATGAAATCCCATAGAAATCTCATCCAATCACGAAATCCGGGAAACATTATCCAAGTTCCAATAAATATCATGTTTCAAATACATTCCAAAAAACATTCAAATGGACTCGAGCCCTAAATGCCTTAAAGTTGTAAAATTCCACAAAAATATATTTCAATTCTAGGAAATTACAACAATGAAGTAAAAAAATATAAAAAATCATGACCTAAGTGCCTTTCATGTGTAAAATTCCATGAAATTTTATCCCAATTTAAAATTAAAGAACACAAGATATAAATACAAAATGAATTACAAATCAAACACAACTAATTAACACCCAAACATAATGCAGTACAAACATGAATCTATCAAGGATGACAACTGAATTATTTATTAAATGTAACAGATTACCACCTAAATGTGAATTACATCATAATTAAGAGGAATCAAACAACAAATTATGTCACCAATATAAGGAAATAAATGTAATAGATTGCCGCTCAAACACAAATCCAATGAAATGGTAATCCAATGAACAAGGGGATTGATTATACTATAAATTGCACATCCAATTCCGAATCTATATTGGTAGGTTTATGAAATGAAAAAACACATCAAATATGTTTAAAATATTTTTATTTAGTATCATAATTATACAAACATTGTATTACAATCTTTTAAGATCTTTATTCTTGACCCACGGGTCGTCTGCTTTTGAGAAGCCCCAACATCGAACCAAGGACCTATATTTTTTTCCTTTTAATGATTATGTCAATCAAATATTAATTTGGAGAACTAACTTTTTGCAATTTGTTCTTGTAAAATACATATTCTATAGGCTGTCTATACTATGTTACGAGATAATACACTCTGGGGAAAGCATGTAACTGAAATAATTTTTAATATTTCATAAGACCAATACACAATATACCATTTCTCAAAGACAGATTTTAGTTTTGAGATCCGTATGTAATCATCGAATTTGAACTTTTGCTTCCTCTGGCCGTAAATTTTCATATTACTATATACAGTTTTCATCAAAGTAGTGTCCATAAACTTTTTAGGCGCCATCTTTTAATAGTTCTATGAAATCTGGTATTATAACATTTAAGTATTTCAGGCAAAAGTCCACCCATCTGTAAGCTCCTTTCGACATGAAATTATTTATATTAACTGCTTAATCAATTTGTTGAATCATTCTGGAATACTGGCTTTAAGGTGTGAATAAGTTGTGTAGTGACTGATACCATAATCGGTCATTAGTTTCCGGAATGGTACAGAAAATATTTCAGATCCTCTATCTTCAGTGCAACGCTGACCTGTTTTTCAGTTTTGTTTTTCAAAGGCATTCCCCAACCATATTTGGAATAACAACTATCGCGTTTAAAATATATTTGTATCACTTATTGCATTTCGGAAGCAATGTCATTTTACACAAATCGTCTTGAAAAAGATCATTAAAGCCTTTAGTAATATCTGGTCTTCTGGGAAACCTTATCCTGGCTGGTGAGTGATGTTTTTGAGCAATCTTACTAAACTTCATTGGTAATATAACAGTCTTCTTTCAGCTCTTCAATAATAGAAACAATGTCATTTGTGTGTGAATTATTCCCAAATTCTCTCGAATCTATGAGTAGTTTTAACCTATCGACCAATTCATTAGGATTGTTCCAATATACAGGAGAAATCTGATCAATTTCATCTTTATATATTCTACTTCCGACAATATCGCCTATTAAATGCAGGTTGGAATTAGTTTTCATCTCCTAAACGATTATTTGCATTTGTACAACAGAGAAGCTCTTTAATATTCTCCAAATCAGTCTATTGTCAGACAAAAATGCAATTACCGAATCTTACAGAAACCATGTGTTTTCAGTTCGATATACACCAAACGTTGTATTGCCCATAGGTGAATAATGTTTTAAAGCTAAATAATAATATGTTAAATGAGAAAGGGGTTGCTTTTTCTTTTTCTTGAAATGTTCTCCTTGCTAGGTGTTTCATTATGCATATTCAACACAATGTAATGCATCCATTGTGCTCATAACAGGTGCATTTCAATTATGTGGAAATCCAAATACGTTAACTAGTGGGATGTAAAGTAATGTCGATATCGATATCTCGGAAGACAATTATATTGCAAATATGTTAGGTTACAGATGGAGAGTGTATCCCCCGCTAATGAATTACAGGAATCAGCAAAACAGGTTAATACATCGTCGGTAAATGTATGTCGTATAAATGTTAATATTGTAGGCAGTTCATATTTGAATGGGAAACCAACAAATACACAACACAAATTAACGTGTGCAGTGGCTCCAGGATATAAAATAATTGAAAAACCACATAAATTGATATATCTTCTAGTAATAGTGAATTGTGGTGATGAAATAGTTGTTACAATTGTTGATCAAGACAGTAAAAATATTAATTTTGGAAACAAATAAATTACCATCCGTTTACATTTAAAAACACCTACATAAACAGTTGCATTCATTGTGCATTGCAATCATAATGGGCACTGTGTATAATAGTCAATATGGACATGAAGTAGGCAGTTCTTTTAAGAACTATGTCACTATGGAACATATTTAAAAGAAAGGAACTACAAAAAGACATAAATGCAAGCATAAAATACTTGCTTCAAATAAGTTACCCATGCAGTTAACACAAGTCAACATATTGTTTTTAAAAGAATTGAGATATACGGTTAATGAAAATAGAATACGTACTTAATGTTGAAGAACCTATTAATTATGAAGAAGCAATCACAAATACTGAAATATATGTGCATGAACCATTCCGAGTTCGTTTGAATACATTTTCAAGGAAATAAGGATTTCAATACAAAATCACAATATTTACACATAACCGTCGAAATCGAATTTAAGATTTAGAGGAACAATTAAAAAAACAGTTGATGCAAGCAATCCACTAACTACAAAAATAGTAAGAAACTGAATACTTCATTTGATCGATAGAATTTCATATATGCTCAATGGAGTGGAAATCGATCAGACAAGATATGTTGGAATTACATCCACAATAAAAAACTATCTATCGCAAACTCTAAACAATATTTATGGAGGGTTGATGGCTGGGTGTAACAATGCTAGTGATTATACACTAAAAATTAATCCAGGCAGCAAATATAAAGTTGTTATACCATTAAATTTGGTTTTGGGCTTCGCCGAAGACTATCAATATGTCATTTAAATTGCTAAACAAGAATTAATTATTATATTTGCTAACACACATATGAATGCCATATATGATAAAGCAAATAACAAGGGAATTGTAGCATTTCAATTAAGCAGTGTTGAATGGCTGATTCCACATATTGCAATTAACAAACAAGAGCATGTAAAGTTTTTAAAAGATATCGAAAAAGTGAAGACTTTAGTCATTGTATACTGCTCATGGGCTCTGGAGTCTTTACAAACTCTACCAAATACACAAAAATTCATGTGGGGTATCAAATCAAGTTTTTTGTCTGCAAAACCACAATTTGTTGTCATTTGTTTCCAAACCAACAGACAAAACAATTTAAAAGCAGATCAATCATTATTCGAAAATTGTGATATGAAAAATATTAAACTATATCTAAACAGCCAAGCTTATCTCAATGTTGATTTTAATACGAACTTTGCTACAATATGTATACAAAGTTTCACGAATGGTATTATAACAAAATGAGTTCTCTGATACTAGACCAAGAAACCTTTAAAAGTAGAGGAGCATTATTTGTTTTTTATGTAATCAAACAAAACACCACAATTAGTAATAGTGTGATTGACCACAAATTGAAATAATTGCAAACACACCCATTGCAGAAAATACACAAGCTTTTGCTTTGATAAATCATGATATATTATCAAGTTACAAATTAAGAGATATGCTGGTGAAAATAATGAATTGAGTCAGTAGACAGGGAACCACAAATGCGACAAGATGTTTTGAAATGTGCAGAGTTTTCAATCACCAGAAAATTTGTTGTGAAAGAATTAGCTAGCATCTTTCGACTTGAAATATCTAACTTGGAAATACAAGAAAACTACTATATGGGTAACCAAACACCACCATGGTTTAAAATAGGAAAGTGGGTGTATGGGGTATGATAATATTAAAGATATTAGCAATAAATACCTAAATAATTGTGAAATATATGTAAGTGGAGTGGAGCAAAAACATATTTTCGAAAGTGTGTGGAATGGGCAAGTAACAGATATTAAAAAAGAACACAATTGTCCATTGTTGAAACAATTATGTTAAACATATAGATATAAATCGACATTCTTCTCTATAGAGGAAAACTAAATTAATGCAAATTTAGGCAATGATGTCTAACTGTGGAGAAATAGATTATAATGATTCTTCTCCTGAATCATCAGTAGATATTATAAGAGTAATATGGCACTATTTGGAATGAGAGAATATTGTGGACTAATAAGTGAAATTTAGTATAAAAAGTGTTTGGTTGTACATAAACCAGTAGTTCATAAAAATGAATCGACAAGAGAACGAAATCACCTGTTCGTGTAAACAGAAATCTAAATGCAAATTAAATATCCGCAAGTTATTTGCACGTTGGAGTAACCATTTAGAACTGGTCTCCAGAAGAAATCGTTTTAGTATCTTTGTGGTGCTCCTACTTTAAACATGTATTTCTTCCACCAAACAGGTATTTACATATCTGTCACCCCTGGAAACTCAAGTGTGAATTATTCTAGTTGGTCTAATGGTATAATGCATCATTATGGAAAGAGATGTGATGGGCTGTTTCATTTTAAAAAATCCAAATGTCCCTTAGAGGGAGAAAAATGCCATGATTTAATATCTTGTCCAGATCTGAAAAAATGTCCTGTATACCATGTATCCAAATACAAGTCTACCAGTGAGCATCGAAGAAGTGTATTCGCACTTTTATGAAACTTTACCTGATTTAGCAGAATGTATAAAATCAAAAAGTAATTGGACAGCTGTCCACAATGTTTGCTCAGTGGTTGTCACCCCGTTAGAATCTCGTAGGGCCACCTATTGCTGCTATAACAGCAGCCACCCTATATGCATGCTCTCTACGAGTGTTTGCAGGACATCAATGGGGATTTGTCACCATTCCTCTTGCAACCATTCCATGGGTTGAGCAATGGATTTTGGCCATGCCTGATGAGCCCTCACCCAGCGATCCATGTCCCAAAGATGTTCTGTAGGTTTGAGGTTGGGACTCTGGGCAGGCCAGTTCAATCGGCAAACATTGTCGGCGTACCACTGCATAGTAGCCCTTGAAACATGGCACCTGGCACTGTCATCCTGAAAGTAACATGGGTCCATTGCGTAAAACCACCACGCCACAATGTTGGGAGAATTTCATTATCCAGAATATTACAATAGGTGTCTGAGTACATGCTACCACGGACAAACATCAGAGGTCATATGCCAAAGACCATGAAACACACTGAATGGCCTATCTTCACAGGTGCCCAATTACTTTTAGGTAGGTAGTGTATTACACACACCTGAATACATGAAAAAATGATAACAATCAAACAGATCAAAATACTATAAGTATTGACAAGGAGATAATGGAATAGATATGATATAAAAATGTTTTTGTATACCCAGTGATGAGCAAATGTATTCCGTAAGCAAAATGTAAAAAAAAAAATTAAGCAAAATAAATAGTTTGAAACTATTATTTGTGCATTACTGACTTTATGAATGCATGAATGGCAATATTCACATGTAAATAATTCTGACAATCATATGTTATGTAAACTTTGCATGCAGATAACAATGAAATCTAAATGTGTTTATATGTAAAAGTACGTGTGCAAAATATTGATTAAATAAACCTTTAGTAATTTGAAAGTGATTTGATGCATAAAACTCTGTAAACATAATATAATTCAGACATATTGTGTTTAAAATGAATAACATAATTGAATTGTTTCCCAGAATTGCCTATAACTACCTATTAAAGTTGTATACCTTGCAGTAGCATTGTTGTCTTTGAATAGTACAGAAGCAATTATGTCTTTGCAGGGTTGCTTCTATGGTAAATAATTTACAGCTCTGTGGAACTTACGACAATATGAAAGAATGACCCGTGGAATAAAATATTCAAGAAAACTGTTTTAAGTTGATTTCTGCCAGAAGCAGTTTTCTTGGAGTGACGTGATTTAAATAGACATTATATAATTAGCAATACTGGTTCTCCACCTCCACATCCTCCACAATCTACTCCACATGCTCCACAATCTGCTCCACATGCTCCACAAACAACACCACAGTTAGCTCCGCAATGCCCACCTACTGCACAGCACTTAACATTTCCAGCTCCACCCAAAGCATTTTCTCAAAAATGTCGATATGATAATTCAGGGATGAAAAGTGATCTGATTTCCAGCTCTCAAGCTTCAGTGAAAAAGTTTATCATCCAATCTGAGATACGAGATAACGGCTACCATGTTTGCTGGTAGGCTAACTGAAGTGCAGATAGTTAATGATATGGTTAACAGTGATGCAGACTATCAATGTTTTTTCTCGAGGTGCAGAATTCCTCTAATAGATTTGACTAAAGTGTGTAAGTACTTGAAAACACTCAAGGCATAGGTAGACATTACAGAAATGTTCCCTTTTCAATGTAATTCCCTCCCTATCATGCATTCGTCCTATGTTGGTGGACTATACAATCAATATCAAAACTGGATGTTCTTATCTCCCAATGCACGGTATTCACTGCTGGTGGAAAATACACTAAGTAATTCAAGTTTATTAGCACTTAGAAGACATGTAATCAGATGCTGCTTCATTACTCGTCTCGCTTCACCTTTATCGGCTCTCTAGACCTTGGTTTCGACAGCTATGAAAATCTCTTCACTCGCTCTGATGAACAGATAAAGTTTTTGTTTCCAGGTTTTAATACAATCAGAAATCCTTAATTTTCCTGTTTCACAGAAGCCAGAATGTGTGTAGAACCTCTGAACTGCGAGCCTTGCCTCATGCCATTATGATGAGTATGTCGAATTTCCTCCACAAACTATGCACTTCTTGTATTTCAGTGCTTCATTCAGTCTGCTCGTGTATCCCTATGGGATATTATAGAATTCCTGTCTAAATTTTTTTCAGCAACACTACACTTAGTGTCATAATAAATTCAGCTCTGCTATACGCAATACCACCAATGAGATAGTTAAATGTCAGAATACCATCTACAAGTCAATTAAATTTCCAGGTGTATCATGAGTGTGAGGTAATAAACGGACAGATAGTGGTTGAAAATAACTAATCTGAAATTCTAACAGACAGTGAGTCAACACCTGCTGTGAATAAGAACTTCTCACAGATTGGAGAGTAATTAGTTCATCTCCCTGTGACATCATCCAAATGTTATCAATATCATTCCCCAGATGTGGAAACGTCTTACTACGTCCTAACCATATATGACATCAAACAAGCAAATTGTGAAGTTTGAATGTCTATTTAATGAATAAAGAACTTTTGTGAAACTCTGTTATATAAATAAGAATGTGAATTATTGTATATGTAAATAATTATTTTAAGAAAAATGTAATTTTTGTATATGAAAATCAATATTTTGTTGATGTAAAATAAAAATGGGATATATTGAAAATGTATTTCAAATTGAATGTGGATTCCATCTATCTCCAAACTAACTGCAGATCTGAAATTTTATAAAACATATATCTTAAAGAAAGCATGAGTCAATGTTTTTTTTTTTTCTTTTCAAAAAATAAAATATAATTTATTACTTTATCCGCTGGGGTTAGGAACTTTATACATTGCTTGTGTGAAGAACATTTATTTATTTGTGGGTGTTACCTTTTCACAGGTATATCATGAAAAATGCATATCAACATAACAAAACAAAAAAAATGCCTGGTTAATTGATATGTTTTCAGTGAGCAGCAATATTTGGGTGTGAATAGAATATGTAGTTTTTCCTTCCCTCGGTTTCACAAGTGTGTGTGGGTGTGTGTGTGTTCGCAACAGTTGGTGAATCTCACTAACTGCATTTCATAACAGTGAACAATATTGTCTCGCTGTGAAATATGTTTCTGTGAATATCACCTACAATAGCAAAAAACAGTTTAGGCACAACGTCCACAGCTGTAGCAGGATTCGATCCAGCCTACAGCGGTCACCCGTGCTGTTTACACACACACACCAAACCTGTCTTCGCCTAGCTGCAGAGGTTACCCGCACGGCTTGCTAGGTACTTACTTCATCTATCTGGACGGGGTTCATACTTAGCTCACCGTCTTTGTAGCAATATTTTTGGAAACAATTTCGCAAGTTAATAAATTAATAGTATTTTATTTTTATACGTGTTTACAGTGTCAAATGTGTTTCGGAGATTTGTCTACGAGAGTTCACAGAATTTTCAACTACCATTAAGTTAACAATTGCTGCAAATTTCCTAGACAAAGCGGATTTGTGTTAACATTATTCTGCTCGATGTAGTGAGTTTATGTATGTACACTATATTACTTTTTAAACGTAACTTAGTATTGGTTTCATAGTTTTTTCTTCGACGAAGTGTCTGGACTGTTACATTCAAGTCGATTGGTTAGTATTCGTACAATTATTAATTTTGTGACAAATTTATGAGAGTTTTCTCCTATTTCTATATTTTCTCACGAATTATCTGCAATACATACACCTGACTACTAGCCGCGATTCTCTTTAAACATTTTCATCGAATAATAACAGATCCGTTGTTCAGATCTCATTCAGAGTCATTGTAGCAATATTTTTCGCATGCTAATAATTTTATAATATTTTCTTTTTATTAGTCTTAATTTATTGGAAAAGTTATTTGTGTGTTATGATTTTTTTCAGATCGATATAGTGCATCTGCTAGTTTCAATTATTTTATAGTTTTTATATGACCAAATATTTGGATGTACTATTATTGTGAAAAGTTCCCTGTGCGTTGTGAGTTTCTCCTCAGTTTAAAAGTCTTTACTCATTGTTAACTAAAAGTGGTTGACTTCCATTTCGAATAATTCAACGAAACTTGTGTTAAAAATCTGGGTAAGTTTTTCTCAATACTAATTTGTCCATGCTATAGTAAAATCTTTATTGGTCCATGTTATCATAACATGGAATAAATTTTTATCGATTTGTAAACTACTTGTCTGTGCTTTTCGCATTGCAATATCCCACTCCTACAATAATTATTTGATTGGGTTTACCTTTTCTTAATAAATGTATCCTTCTACACAGGATTTCATGCAGGCGGGAAACTAGTTTTCATTTTTATGTGGAAATTAATTTTGTAGGGAAATATTAATTCGCTCGAAAATTGAAGTGTGTGAGTCGTATTCAGAGCTTTTCAATAGCTATAACCTCAGTCGCCTATCGACTGTGTCTCCCACACCACAGTTTACAAGCAATATGCCTCCCATACAAAAAAAAACACTTATGCCACTCTTACACAATATTCAATACATAGATACCTTTTCCCCAACACATCACACCTCAGTACAGCAACGGACCTCCTAGGGTGAACATCGCTCCCCTGTATACACCCCTTCCCCAACACACGGCCATCTCAATACCACGCTAGAGCTCCGAGGGTGAGGACATACCATGCCGCTCCCCAGCCCCCCCAAATAAATAAAGTACCTTAGCACACCTTTGAACAAAACTATACACTTATCAATTCACACAAAATTAGAAAATTAAAAAAATCATTTAATTTAATTAATTGGTCGAATTAAACGAAATTATTTTATTGAAATAATATCAGCGAATTAGCGATTGTTTATCATATTGATATCGGGTCAAGACATAAACCGATCAATAAAATTGATATTCAATCGATAATCCGATTTATCAAAATGTGGGGTAGAACCGGTCCGCCCCTACTACTCATGCATATATTCTAATGGGTGCACCGAGTGACATTCGCCCAGTAATATTAGTAACGATGGATGGAAATTAGTTCCATATATAGCGTCGAATAAAAAGTCTTAGGTAACTATTTGTGATAACTTAAAATTATTTTTTCCGCTATGTGGTTTTTTAGTGCATCCAAGTGTAAAAATGAGTATATTTGTAAAGTATTTACTTTCCCAATAATTTCACAGTTTAATTTGACCGGCGCATTAATAACGCGATGAGACCCACGGCAATGTTAATTTTACATAAGGCTGAAAAATACATGACCTGTTTACAAGTAAATTTTAAGCAGGGCTTTCAAAAGTGCTCATTTTACCGTGAACAGCCTATATGCAAACCTGCGTGCGTATATGGTACGCTTCTGTGCCAACTGCACAGACGATGTTGGAGAGAATTTTTAACTCATACTGTAAACAATATGAACCGTACATTAATAATCTTACACTACTTAATCAGCTTGTTTGTTTCTGGTGACAGTCAGTGTGTGATTCCCTGAAGGAAGTATAGGTATTGCATATGTTAAGTACTGTATCGATTTAGTCGAAAATTGATGTGCGTTTTACACGAATGCGGTGGATCCTGGGCAGTTGTAACATGTAGCCTACTTTCTTTGAAATGAGAGGCTTGCGAAATCACCCGAAAAGCAGTCTGGGTGTGTTTTCCATTATAAATTTTAACCAGCCTTTTCATTCCGGCGCTGCTCCATACGCACCTCGATCACCCTCATCGACTCTCAATACATCGGTGTTAAGAGCCACCTAAATCTTTTCATTCACCCTACCAAATTTGTAAAAAAAAAAAAAAAAAAGTACTAATGTAAGCCGTGTAAGCTGACATGTAAAAAGTGTGTCCGACACTTATTTTCAAAATGGCAGCCAAATAAATATTTTATCTTAGTAGTATGCTATGTCTATTAAAACATGTAACCAAATTCAACTATCTTTGTATGCTGGCAGTATCTGTTACAACATTCAAGTGCATTCAACCAAAGCTTATTTTGTCCGCCATTTTGTACTATAGTTCCACAAGAGTAAATAGTTTTGTGCCATATCTTGGTAAACAATCAACCCATTCCTACCAAATTTTGCAAACAAGTAGTAATATGATAGGTTGTGTAAACTGATACACTGATATGTTTTAAGAAGGCCAGACTCAGTTTGAAACAACTGCTATAAAATGTTTTATCATATAATGCTAATTTATGAAAACAAGTAACTAATTTCAACTTAACTTTGTGTGCTAGCTGTATTTATGCAAACTACAAATAAGGTAATATATTAACTCTTTGGTCCACCATTTTGGAAGATAGCACTACATGAAATTTAAGCTTTTTTCCTATATTGGGAAATGATTGATTCCAACCAGATTCAGGCGACATATTATACTGCTTTAATCCATATGACTTGACGGGTTAGTCACATTTTTTTCGAAATAACAGCAATGTAAATATTTTAAGCTGTTGTGCCTTATATGACCCAACAATTTTAACTAAATTTTATATACGCTATTTGTGATAAACATCAAATCTGATAATACATGACTGTTTGTCCGTCATTTATGAATATTGCACCACATAGTAAAATGGCACTTTTATACAATATTTCGGTGATTAATCAACCGATTGCCACCAAATGTTGCATGCAAGAAGTTCTATGACAGGTCATGTAAAATTACACTATTAAGTGGGTCAGGCTTATTTCTAATGAAGGCAATATATAAATAACGTAAATTATACATATTAAATAATTTGACAACATTCAAACAAATTTTGTATGCTGGCAGTATCCACCAGTATAGGTGGTTCACGAAAAATTAGCACTCTTGAAATAAACCTTTGAAAAAAAAATCTCTCTCCATAAATGCATACATTTGAACGTGAATAATCACCGCAATACTCACAGTTATGTTGGCAGCGATTTACAAGAATTAGTTCTATGTTTTAACTTCTTAATAGTCGTAAAGTTATAACTTTTTGCCATCTGAAATTCAGTTTCTTTTTTTTGTATGCAGATAAGAATAAAATTTGTATTGATTGTAACATTTTTATATTTCTCAATCTTTCATATCATCACCTGGCTGACGTAACGTTCAAGTTAGCTGGTTAGTTGTTTTTTTTTTTTCGGTTGGTGCTGTGCGTTAACAAAACAGCAGTTTACGACCAACGTGATTTTAAATGATTGGTTGTAATCTCTGGATTAAATTATTCACGTAATAAAAAAAATTATACATGTTCTGGTTAAAGCAACCTTGTTTGTTGTTGTTTTCTGCTGTATTTCCGCGTAGTTTCTTGTCCCAGAAAGTCTTGAAATTTCACGCCTGCGTTAGAAATGTAGTGCTTCATGCAATAGAAGTCACTATAAATTTTTAACCTCGAACGAACTTGATGAAACTTCGGATGAGTGTGTTTTATTATATTTGCGGTAAGTGTTGCAATTCTGGAAGCTTAAAAAAATGTGTGTGTGTTTGTGTTATTCAATATTTAGGCGATTCCGAACTTACGATGGTAGAGTTAATACCTTGGCACGTATGTCATTCGTTTTGAAACAATAGCGGCATAAATATGTTTTATACTGCACGTGAATCATTTATTTAGTGTTAGTCAAAACATCAAAACAGTATTATACCGTTTTCCCAAACAGTTTAATTTGTATGAGCCGATATATCAAATAGTAAGTACTAATTTCAACTACTTCCTTCAAGGTAAGTAATTCGGACAAAATCAAATTCTGCATTAAATGTGTGGATGCAGTTTCCTGAAATACGTTGTCGTCGGCTAGGTGTTGTGTTTTAGTAATGTTGTGAATTTACGTTCATGTCAGTGATGCATTTAAGTTATATTAGCAAAAAGTAATTTTTTTCGTAAGCTAAATTGTAGGCCTTTAGAAATGTTAGTACTATGTGCTTTAAAAACAGCGTAGCTGGATGGACTCTCACGAAACTTGCAACGCGTGACAAATATTACTGTGGAAGCATGGTGTAGAAATTTGGATAAATTATGTTCTACCATTGAGTTTCATGACGGTCGTTTTTGTTACTCATAATATAATAGCAACGGCCACTATTTTCTTGTGTATATTTTGTATTAGAATATTGTTTGACGTATTTATGCAATATAATTCTACTCGTAAATGATGTTAAACGTAATTCTTGTGTCAGTTTTTAAAAGCGAACGTTCCAAACATCTTGGCATTCTTTTTATAACAGGAAAAAGAAAAATTTTTAAATTTTCGCTATTCTGTTCAAAACATAAATAAAACATTTATTACCTTATGTCCTGGGAAGTGTTGACTACAGTTAAAGGTATTTATTTACGTCTAAAGAGATAACTAATCGTGACTATCAATCAATATTCACAAACCAATAGGCCTTATATTTCCTGAAATTAACGTGTGCATGTTAAATGAGTACCTATACAGTGGATATTTGAGCCAGCTGATGTAAACACAAGCAGAAAGTCACATGGCAGTGTATAATTTGATGATACGCGAAAAATAAGCAACTAACCGACTGAAAGTAGAAATTTCGTAGGGCTTTAAAAGTGCTCACTTTATCGTGAATAGCCTTTATCATCAAACTTGAAAGAAAAAAAAAAAAAAAAAAAAAAGTCTGCCTTTTTTTATAGATGCAATTTAACCAAATGCAAACAAAATTTGTATGCTGACAATATATATTTTTTAACATCACATCTGCCTATACAGAGACTCTTTTTAGGCATTTTTGTACGATCGCGCCAAATGAGAAAACTAGATATTTTATGCCATATATCGGGAACCAATAAACCGATTTAGATTAAATGTATCATACAAGTAGCGCTGCGGCAGACCATGTAACTTCTCATGAATTAAGTGGCTCAGGAACTTATTTTCAAAATGGTTGCACTTTAAATATTTCAGGTTAATAAACACATTCTACCGAAGCATTAAATTGACTAAAGCCGTAGTTGATGCTACTAATACTACCACCGCACAGTTGTTGGTTCCACACCAGCTGGTAGGAGGGTTTCTGGGTTCAAGTCCCGGGTAGGGCACATGTGTATTTGTCCCGCTAGTGTTGCATGTTTCTGGTTCCATCCCTAATAATATCGCTGCCAGCGAGAAATAAAGGCATCCTATCAATATATTTTTAAGAACGTCGTCAAAATTATTTGCATCCATTTGGAGGAAAGTAGGCTCATTAGTTGCATCGATCAATTCTTGTTGTCAAAGTCATACCACTCAATAAATCAGCATCAAACATTCATAAATCCCGATTTTAAAAACATTGTATGAGGGGAAGATGGAGGGAGGTCACCTCTCTTATTTTCATTAGATGGCGGTGTTGATGAGCGTTTTAGGTTGAAGTTCATAGTAACATAAAACAATGTTTGGAGAATTGCATTTCATTTCGTTTCGTTTCCGATATTTCGCTAAAATATACTTTAAAACTAGATTTTCAAGGGCTTATATCTTCCGCAATATTCAGATTAGATATAAAGTGTATCAAATATTTCCCACTTGATTTTGCATAAGGAATCCCGTGGCGAAGTTCGTCGGTCGAATTCAGCCCCATTCTGTATACTAGAACTAAAGAGCCACGTCACTAAGATTTGACAGTTGTTGCCCAACGACGCTAAGATTTGACAGTGTTGCCCAACGACGCTAAGATTTGACAGTGTTGCCCAACGACGCAAAGATTTGACAGTGTTGCCCCAAGACGCTAAGATTCGACAGTGTTGCCCAACGACGCTAAGATTCGACAGTGTTGCCCAACGACGCTAAGATTCGACAGTGTTGCCCAACGACGCTAAGATTCGACAGTGTTGCCCAACGACGCTAAGATTCGACAGTGTTGCCCAACGACGCTAAGATTCGACAGTGTTGCCCAACGACGCTAAGATTCGACAGTGTTGCCCGACAACACTAAGATTCGACAGTGTTGCCCGACAACACTAAGATTCGACAGTGCTGCCCAACGACGCTAAGATTCGACAGTGTTGCCCAACGACGCTAAGATTCGACAGTGTTGCCCAACGACGCTAAGATTCGACAGTGTTGCCCAACGACGCTAAGATTCGACAGTGTTGCCCCACGACGCTAAGATTCGACAGTGTTGCCCAACGACGCTAAGATTCGACAGTGTTTCCCAACGACGCTAAGATTCGACAGTGTTGCCCAACGACGCTAAGATTCGACAGTGTTGCCCCACGACGCTAAGATTCGACAGTGTTGCCCGACAACACTAAGAATTGACAGTGTTGCCCCACGATGCTAAGATTTGACAGTGTTGCCCCACGACGCTAAGATTTGACAGTGTTGCCCCACGACGCTAAGATTCGACAGTGTTGCCCAACGACGCTAAGATTCGACAGTGTTGCCCGACAACACTAAGATTCGACAGTGTTGCCCCAAGACGCTAAGATTCGACAGTGTTGCCCCAAGACGCTAAGATTCGACAGTGTTGCCCAACGACGCTAAGATTCGACAGTGTTGCCCAACGACGCTAAGATTCGACAGTGT